>OY757925.1:64637745-65022745 GCA_963585895.1 Sepioteuthis lessoniana | reverse complement strand
AACACATGTAGATGGCTAGTTGGATTCATTTTTATACTATTAAATGGGGAAATCAAACAGTAAATGCGTGTTTGTCCACTTTTTAATTCCTGAGACCAAGTGACAACTTTTTCGAGACTAATTTTTCGAGAGACCCTTGAACGTTACGTTATTATTAACAATAATATTTCTACATTGGCTTTGCTTATAATTACCATAATGAAAGGCAGTTAAATAACACATTACAACATTTTGATCTTTCAACCAGGTTCCATCGGATGGAGGAGGCTCAGAGAAATAGAATGGTTGCAGAATTCAATGGGTTAATCTTTCCTTCCTTTTTTTTCTTTTTTTTTCACTTGTATTATTTCTTTCTTTTCTTGGCATTGTGTATGTTTATGAAGATCGCTGATATCATATTTACCAACCCCTCCACTCGGGTAGGATATGACACAAGGTCAATTTTTAAGCGGAGTATAGCAGGTTTGAATTCAGAGTATTCCTTCTAGACTAGTTGCCTCACCAAGGCTGAAGAACCTAGTCTGTCCTACTATTTATCCATAGCTGAAGGGAGAATAATTGGATTCATACCTTTCCCAAGAGTATTAGTGCTATGTAAAATGCTATCAATCTTGTCCACGATTTGAACTCGTGTCGCCGTGTCCATTTCCTACGACGATAACCATTACACCACGGGCACCTGATATAGAATTTTTAAAAAGTCGACATTAAGAATGTCCTCTTTCGAGTTTCCGACGTCTTCAGCCATTTGTCTCTCTCTCTATCTCTCTCTCTCTCTCTCTCACACACACACACACACTCTCTCTCTCTCTCTCTGTGGAAAATTTTAATATATTGGACTATTGGAGGCCATGTGTAATCAGGAACTCCGATCGTCATTAAGGAGTCGTGGCGAAAGCAAATGCGGCTTTGAGTACAATACTCATTAATTCCTTCTTGCTATCAAATTTGCCTTCTCAATTTTTATAGTTATTCACTTTTTTCCTTCTGCCGGCTCAGCAAAAAAAAAAAATTATTTTGTGACAAATCTTTCACGTATTTAATTAGATTAATTTCAGTAAAACTGTTCGTTTTGTTCAAATACTTAGGTTCTAATTAATAAAATAAGATTTTAAATTTTTTTCTCGTTATTGTTTTTTTTTCTTGTCCTCAAACGCCATTTTTTTAATAACCACTTTCACTGCCGTGTGCGACAATAGTCGAATTCCTTGCACCACGTTGTTCCAAATTGATCTTCGTTCAAGAAGATAAATGCAATCCTTGAATAATTTTCAGGATTAAGAAGATCGTATGAAGGAATTTCGCTTTCCTATCATATTTTCACAGCAAATATACAAAACTGACAGTTCGTCCCATTACTGGGTCTTAGAATAGTCCATCCTTAATTTTGGGGATATACCCGTTCCAGGTTCATTCGGGTTTGGTTTGGTTTGGTTTTATGGCATATCAACCATTGTAGGTTATTTTTTGCCAAATCCATTTATATATATATAAACAGTTCTATTTCAAGCAATTAATTTTAACATAAGTATGCAATTCAATTCTATTTGACTCATTTTCAAACAATTCAGTTTAGTGTAAGCACACAGTTTAAATGTCAAACCAGTTCTATTCCAAACAATTCCGTTGAGAATAAATGCACTGTTTAAATACCAGAAACAATTCTATTTCAAAGAATTCAGCTTATCGCAAGTACAGTTTAAATCTAAAACAGTTCTATTTCACACACTTCAATTTAGCATGAGTACACTAGTTAGTTCTATTAAACCCATACATACGACCCTATCAGGTTCTGCCACTCCGGGTCAGATTGAACCTGGGAGCGATGACAATAAAGAGATGATCCACATTCCCCAAAGCATTACTGGAGCCTAACCATTAGGATTGTTCATTGCTATGCCCAGGATACTCACTGGGGAAGTTTTACCTCTCTGCAGGGATGCAGTCGGTGTATTCTAAAGCCCCAGCCGACTGGGCCTGAAGCTCATTGCGGGAGTCATATGCCTCTGAAGAGATGCAGTCGGTGTATTCTGCCGCCTCATTACCTGTTTGGGCCCCATAAGTAGGTCAAATAGATTTGTTCAAAATTACTAGTATCAGAAACCATATAACATAAAAAATATTTGCATCAACAATATAGTAAAGCTATAATTGTTTGCAAAGGATTGTTACATGAAAGTAGATGATTACTTGAACCCAGACAAATGTGGACAAATTATTACTATTTAATAGGAATACTTGAAACCATATAACGTGAAAAATATTTGCATCAAGAATATTGTAAAGCTATAATTGTTTGCAAAGGATTGTTACTTGAAAGTAGATGATTGCTTGAGATAGCTGAACCCAGACAAATGTGGACAAATTATTACTATTTAATAGGAATACTTGAAACCATATAACTGAAGATTATTTGTATTAAGAATAGTCAATATAAGTTATAGATGTTTCCAAATCATTATCACTAGTTATTTGAGCGACTGAGAGACAGTGAGATAGAAATATAGATAGAAAATGAAAAGCCTGTGATAGACAGACATACAGATTGATAGATGAGGAAAACAAAGTTTATATATATTAAGGTCTCGGCAACCGTTGAACGGATGTATGTAAACAATAGTAATTGTGATTCATTAACGTTTAAAATTTACTTTGCAGCTAATATCTCCTCGTGGCTGAATGGTTAGAAGCTTTGGCTTGGCATTTGAGTCAACCGGGTTTCGATCCCAGCTACGGGAAGATACTGTCTAGCCACACTGATGAGTTTTGATAGAACGAAACAGATCTGTCTGTGGATGACTATATATATCTATATATGCGTGTGTTGGGTACGTGGGTGGATGACTGTGAATGTGTGTGTGTAAAGAGAAAGCATGAAAAGATAGATAATGAGCTGTCTGTGATAGGTAGACATGCAGCTACATAGATAGGTTTTGGTATGGTTTAGTTTTACGGCATTGTAGGTTATTTATTACCAAATTCTCTTTATATACATACATATATATTAGATATATAAGATTTGGTTTCATTTGATTTATGGCATATCAACCATGGTAGCTTATTTAATGCCCAATCCTTTTTATATGTATATATTAAATTTATAAGATTTGGTTTCGTTGGGTTTTAAGCCATAGTAACCATAGCTGGTTATCTTATGCCAAAACCCTTCATACATATATATAAGATTTGGAAACACATTTTGTTGATAACATTCTTAAACAAGTCTGAACTTTTTTTGCACAGGGTTAAATAGTTTCAAGTATTTGTACATAACAGTGGCAATTTGGCATCAGTCATTTGTTTACATACAGTTTATTCTATATGAACCATAGATATAACCTTATCAGTTTCTACGACTCCGCATCAGACTGCAACTGGAACCAATGACAATAAAGAAGTACTGCGCACTCCCCAAATCTCCGAGGCTGGAGTCTTGTCATCATATGGTTTTATGTAAAATCTAGGACACTCGTAGTTCTACTGCACCACCCAACTGGGCTATTCGATAGATAGATAGATAGATAGATAGATAAACACACAGAGAAATATATATATATATATATATATATATATATATATATAATTTCGAACTCCTTACCATGCCCAGTTAACATCGTTATAATAAATTTGAATAGAAACGAGATGTTCTTGTGGTATAGTGATTAAAGCGAGGGACTGCGGAATCGCGCTAATCGAGTTTGAACTCCCGTCGCTCTATTATATTCACTTTCGGACAAATACTCTTGGGAAAGTTATTCACCTCCTTATCCTCATAGTTATGGGTTAAATAGTACCACTACTGTTCTTCTAGGAGAATGGCTTCAACATTGAAGAGGCTACAAATTTTTATATCCCATTAAGCAAAGAAACCAAACCTTGAAACATTTAAAGTTTAATTGAACATTTTTTCATGATGATTGTAAAATTAACAGCAACTTGGAAAAAAAAATGTAATACCGTATCTACTCAAATAATGAACGTCCGTTACCTTTTAGCAACAAAAAATTCTTTTTATCATATGTTTCGTCTAATGAATAACCCCTTACTTTTGGCTATGCTAACCTACAAAAACATTTCTTCAGCAGCCGATGATATAAAGTCATCATCATCATCATCATGTTGTGCCACTAGCACGGATATTCCTAACCCTCTTTCGCCACTTCCCCCTATCCTTCATCGCCTCTGGCAGGTCTTCAGGGCTACATCCCGTATCCTCACATAGCTGCTGAATGTATGTTTGTGCTGGTCGTCCTGCTTTTTTTCCGGCCTTATGTGGGGGTCCATAGGAGTACATCACTTATGAGCTCGTCCCTGCTTCTCCAGCAGTGTCCTGCATGTCTGGTTTGTCTAACTTTGATAGTTTTCGTGATGGGAGGCAGGTGGCCGTATAGTTGGTGTCTTGTGGGGTGTTGCCGCCAGGACTTGTTCAATATTGCTCGCAGCATTCTTGTGTAATTGCCGTCTAGCTTCTTCACCAGCCGTTTTGTTAGTGTCCATGTAGTGCATCCATACAGCAGTATCGACACGACCGCTGCCTGGAAGAAACTGCGTTTCATTTTATCGGTTAGGTCTGATTTCCATATAATCGATAGCCTATTGATAGCTGTCCATGCTTTCGTTAACCGCGTGTCGATGTCCTTTTCGGTTGATGAGACGCTGCTTCCTAGGTACGTGAATTTGTCTACCAGTTTAAGAGGGGTTCCGTCTAGTGTGGAGATGTTTAAAAAAAAAATCAGTGAAAACGGCATCGAGCTGACAAAGAAAAGAAGCAGAAGATACCCCGCAATAACAATTACCGACGCTGACTACCCCGATGATATAGCGATACTGGCAAATACACCCAACCAAGCCGAAACACTACTGCATAGTTTGGAACGAGTAGCCGCAGGCATAGGTCTCTATGTCAATGCACACAAAATGGAATATATGTGCTATAATCAAACAGGTGTGTGATATAAAGTGAAAGCATTTAAATACTTATACTTTCCAAGAAACCTGTAATACAATCAGAATCAAAACAAGACCGTAAAGGAACAATGTTGTCTTGATCATGATATTGCCTCCCATATTTACTTGGATACTCCAAACGTGCAAAATCCCAACAACTGAAGCACAACAGTTATATCATTAATGATATAATAATTACGTGCACATCCGTGATTCCCGTAAGTTTGATCCGATATCTTCCCACATTTTTACGTGGCTTTGTTAATAATTCATGATATTTGAACACATATGTACAGCTGCAAGTAAACATTGAGTAAATACTTCATTACCACAAGGTGACTAGGCCAGTCGAATATACCCACAGCATCACAACAAAGAAGACTCCCTCAACAAATGTCCTGGATATGACATTAGACAATCAGATGGTTAGGCTTCAGTAATACTGGAGTTTTATCAAATGTGGAGTACTTATTTTCCATTACTCCCAGGTCCACTGTCGACCAGAGTAGTAGCAACTGATAGTATCTTATCTATGAATCAAATAGAGCTGTTTGACATTTAAACTCCGTCCTTATACTAAACTGAATTGTTAGAAATAGAACTATTTTTATATTAACCCGTGTGTAAACAAATGACTGATTTTTAATTGACTTGTTAGTGATACATAGAAATACGTGGAACAATTCAACTTTGTTGAAATTTTAAACTGAATTGTTTGAAATAGAACTATTTGATCATTTAACTATGTGTAAACAAGTGACTAATGTGTAATCAAATTGTTAGTGATACATAACAATACTTGAAAAATTTAAACTATGAGCCACCAAATGAGTAATAGTAAATAGAATCATTCGTATTTGATAAAAATAAGTAAAACCATTTAACTGTGAAAAAAATTAGCCTTGGCTCGTTTAAAAATGTTATCTACAAAATGTGTTTAAAAATCATATATTTAATACATGTGTATAAAAATGATTTAGCATTAAATAACCTACAATGGTTGATATGTCGTAAAACCAAGCCAAACCGAATCCTATTTATTTAGTATATGTATAAAAAAGATTTTGCGTTAAATAACCTGCAATTGTTGATATGCCAGAAAACCAAACCAAATCCTGTATTCTTAATATATATGTACAAAAAGGATTCAGCATTAAAAAACCAACAATGTTTGATATGTCATTAAACTAAACCAAACCATATCCTGTATATTTAATATATGTATAAAAAGCATTCGGCATTAAATAACCTACAATGATTGATATGCCATAAAACCAGGCCAAACCATATCCAGTATATTTAAAATATATGTATAAAAACGATACGGCATTAAATAGCCTACAATTGTTGATATACCATAAAACCAAACCAACCATAGCAACCAACAAATAGCCTAAGTTTTGGTATAGACTATGCTGATCGAAGTAAATTACGCCGAGAAACAAGATAAGTTTAGACGTTTTGAAAACATATCTCGTGTAATGAACGACCTTTGCTTTTGAGATGAAATATTTGTCCAAAAAGGTCGTTCATTACATGAATATACACGGCAATATGAAATTGTTAATTTAGAGTTGGTTTTTCTTATCCTCTAATCCACTGTCCAAAAGTGAAACTGTATCTCGTCATTAGTCTCTGAGATCATATCGTCATGCATATGAATGTTCGTAGACACAGACTGAAAAGTTTTTAAACGTCAATAAACGGGACACAAGAAAGAATCGTGGCTCTTGAGATGGAATGGTCAAGTCGCAATATTTATGCAAAACGAAATAGGAATTGGCAGTGAAGTTGAGCGAAAATATCCAACGTTTGACCACTCAGCCCAAAGGAAAAAAATCCATAAACCCAGTTGAATCGAAATGAAATGGCGACGATCCTTCAAGAAATTCTTAAATATGCGCGGTCAAAAAACAAACAAAAACAAAAAAAAAAATCAAATAAAAAACTATCAAATGTTTTTTAGCATTTAGTCAGTCGGTCGACGCAGATATCTGATCTTTATACTCCATATCTCCGATTGTATATTGATACACTGGGAAAACCTGGACGATTATTCCATCTGCATTTTCATTTTCAAGCTGGAAAGGCTGGCGCTTGGCTTCATGGAACTCAACATGTGTCAATATTGATGTTGCAGTTCTTAGTCTGGCACAAGGCCCAAAGTTTAACGCATGAAGACTAAATTCTTAGGGGGAATAACATTCAGCAGACTTTCATCAATATGGCGGAGTTGCCCAGATGTTCAATAAGCTCAGTTTTAAACGAAAAAATACCTTGTTTCCTAAGAGAATGTAATCATCCCGGTGAAACAAACTTCTCTCTTTAAGATTCTTCATGCACAGGTTGTTGCCCAGTGGGCTGGGGCTGTAGAATACACTGACTGCACCTCTGCATAGGGGTAAGACCACCCCCCAAAGAGTGTCCTGGTTGTGACACAGTCTGATGGTGAGATCCCAGTAATGCTGGGGCCTTGGGGAATACGGAGCACCCCTTCATTGCCATTGCTCCCAAGTCCACTCTGGCCCGGCGTGGTAGCACCTGATAGGGCCCTATCTATGGGTTAAATAGAACTAACGGCGTACTTATGCTAAACTGAATAGCTTGAAATAGAAATGTTTTTTTGACAATTGAACCGAGCTTGCATTTGAACTGCATGCTTGTGCTAAACTGAATTATTTCAAATAGAACTGTTTTTTGACATTGAAACTGTATTTACACCAAACTAAATTGTTTAACATAGAACTGTTCTGACATGTAACTGTGTATAAAAAATCTGTACTTTTACTAAACTGAATTAGCTGAAGTAGAATTGCTTGATTAAACTGAATAGCTCGAAATAGAAATGTTTTTTACAATTAAACTGTACGTACATTTAAACTGCGTGCTTTTGCTAAACTAAATTTTTGACTTGAACTATTTCTAACATTGAAACTGTCTTTACACTAAACGGAATTGTTATATATAACTGCTTGAATAGTTTGAAATAGAAATGTTTTTGACAATTAAACTGTGTACTCATGCTAAACTGAATTGTTTTAAATAGAACTAATTATTGACATAAAAATGGATTTGGCGTTAAATAACCTACAAAGGTTGATATGCCATAAAACCCAACAACCCAAACCAAACCAGTACAGGTTGTTAAACAAATCGTTATTCTTCACTGATATCGTAGGAATTATGGTCAATCACTCATCCCACCAAACAACCAACCTACATACACACATACATATATACAGTTAAGTTTCCTCATTAGATTAGAAAACGTTTAACAATGTTGGGTGTTTGACATGCTACCCACTGAAATTGTTTCTTTTGTTTCAATATGTATAGGGTATCTCAATATATATCGGACCCATATAAGTGCTAATAACTCTACTACTAATAATGTTGCGTTCTCTTTTGTTTCAGACATGAAAATAGTCTACTATGACAACTATTAATCCTCGATCACAATGCCTTGGACTCAATAGGAAAAAAATTGTACCACTATTTATATGGGACAAAGTCATTCACAACTGAGCAAACAAAATATAGCAGGTGGTTTAACTTTAACAATTATCCCCAGAAAGCCAGATTTATCGTTGGTTACACAAGTTTCAAGCCACAGGGTCGGTAAACAACCCCCACAAGAAGGCAGAAAATCCTAGAAGATGACTGCAAGATTTCCTGACAATGTGGATGCAGTGAGAGATTCAGTTAGATGGAGTCCGTCCGAAGACGTCCTCAAGAACTTGGTCTTTCAGGTGCAGCATAGCAAAGAATCTTAAAGAAGGATCTTCAGCTATTCCCATGCAAAATTCAGATCAAGCATAAACTCACACCAGCTGACATGGAAAAACCTTTTATGATGTTCCAGTGGTTCGAAAACAAGAGTGAAGAGGATCTGGACTTCCTTGATGATGTTTGGTTTAGCTACTAACCATACTTCTGGCTCTGTAGACATGTCAACTGCAATAACTGTGTACTTGGGCATAGAAACCCCAGAGGAGCTGTTTTAGTGAAGGACAACGTATATGAGAACTATCCACAATCCATTGCTGAGCTCAAAGTGGTCATCAATCCGAAGATTCGTGCAATACAAAAAAAAAAAAGAGTGCAATAGGATTGTTGACAACTTTGCTCAACGAGCAAAATACCATTGATTTAATTTCTCTAGCTCAAGGCATGCATTTTTTACAGGACATGTTCCAAATGACCGCCGTTGCGTCGATGATACGCCTGGGAGTATATCATCAACGCAATGCCGGTCATTTAGAACATGTCCTGTAAAAAATGCATCCTTTGAGCTAGAGACATCAAATCAATAGTTTTTTTCAACTGTTAATGTATCCGCTTCCAGGACATGCAATCTTTTTTTAGAGTGTCTTGCCTCGGAAATACATCATTATCATATTAAGGGGTTGCATCTATTTTGAGACATCCTATATATACAAACTTTTATGAAAATTGGTTTGGTGATAATGAAGACATATTTCTGGAAGAAAATACATCTTGTCACTTCAGGCTAATATTTTTTCCAGGAAAGGAAGATAAATCATAGCCAGCGAATAGTCCGGATCTAAATCAAATTGAAAATTAATTACGGATATTAAAAGGTTTAATAATTAACAATGTTGGAATAAGTCTGATAAAATATATTGTTTTAAATTAGTGAAATACCTGCTGAAATCAAAGCTGTCAGAAAATCTTGAGTAGGTCCAACGAAGTATTTATTCTATTCTTTTCCAATGAATAACATTATTTTTTTCTTCAACATTGGGTTATTCCATAATATTTTCCTCTGCATTTATTGCCAAAAATACGCCATCAATTCAAATGATTTTATCTAGTTTGTTTAAGTAATCCATAAACCCAGCTGAATCAAAATGAAATGGCGACGATCCTTCAAGAAATTCTGAAATAAGCCAAAAATTTCAGCTCTTAAAGAAAAAAGTGTTTCGCGTCTAATCTGCATTTAGTTTATTTACTGCTAAATAACACATCAAATGTGTGCCAAATTCTCAATAGTTCCCTGAGATCGTATTGCAGAAGTATACTCTGGCTTTTACATCTATCAATGATTTTTGAGAAACACTTTTTTAAATATATCGAAAACTTACCTGTCAAGATTTTTAAATGTTCACCTTATGGTCAGCATATTTCATTCTATACGCCACTTCCGTTTGTGAAGTTTCTTTCTTTTTATTGTTTTGTTAACATTTAACAAGTATCGGTCTTGTTAAAGAATGCCCAAACGTAGGTGGGCTGTATGTTTGGTTTAGTTTCTTTGTTTAAGGCATATCAACCATGTTGGGTTATTTAACGCCAAAGTGACCCATGAATAAGGTCCTTAGTGGTACTATTTAACCCAACGCTTGAGGAATAAGTGGTTGCATACCTTTTCCAAGGGTATTAATCCGAAAGTGAACCGAATATACCGACTGGAGTTTGAACTCGCTTGCAACAATGTCACAGATTAGCACGTTAGCTACTACGCTAACGGAGACTCCCTTTAGCACTGTATGTATTTCACCAAACACTTTGTTATTCCAAGGCACTGAATGGTTCCAAGTGTAGCTATCCAAAACCAGTAATTCTACAAGACACTATTCATTCGTTTGCGCACAGTTATATGGTTTGAAGTATTGCTATCTATCACTAGTAATTCTATTCAACATTATTCTTTCGTTCGCTCACAGTTATAAGGTTTCAAGTATTGCTCTCTATCACTAGTATTTCTATTCAACATTATTTTTTCGTTTGCACACAGTTATATGGTTTCAGGTATTGCTATCTATCATTAGTAATTCTATTCAACATTATTCTTTCGTTTGCACACAGTTATATGGTTTCAGGTATTGCTATTTATCACTAGTATTTCTATTCAACATTATACTTTCGTTCGCACACAATTATATGGTTTCAAGTATTGCTGTCTATCACTAGTATTTCTATTCAACATTATTCTTTTGTTCGTACACAGTTATATGGTTTCAAGTATTGCTATCTATCATTAGTAATTCTATTCACCCTAATTATTTCGTTCGCACACAGTTATATAGTTTCAAATATTGCTATCTATCATTAGTAATTCTATTCAACATTATTCTTTCGTTTGCACACAGTTATATGGTTTCAGGTATTGCTATCTATCACTAGTATTTCTATTCAACATTATACTTTCGTTCGCACACAATTATATGGTTTCAAGTATTGCTGTCTATCACTAGTATTTCTATTCAACATTATTCTTTTGTCGTACACAGTTATATGGTTTCAAGTATTGCTATCTATCATTAGTAATTCTATTCAACAATATCCGTTCGTTCGCACACAATTATATGGTTTCAAGTATTGCTATCTATCACTGGTAATTCTATTCAACATTATTCTTTCGTTCGCATACAGTTATATGGTTTTAAGTATTGCTATCTATTACTAGTAAATCTATTCAACATCATTCGTTTGTTCTAATAGAGTTATATGGTTTCAAGTATTGCTATCCCTCACTAGTAATTCTATTCAACATTATTCGTTCGTTCGCGCACAGTTATGAGGTTTCAAGTATTGGTATCTAATGCTAAAAACTTATTACGCCCCTGAGATTGTAATAGTACTTGTTATAAATTTGTGATATGTCTCTCTAATTCTCGTGGCGTAATAATTTAAGTGGTTGACTGTGACCTCGCAGGAAATAAGTTCGAATTCACCTAGGCTTTTAAGGATCCATTACAGATTAATGCACCGGTGAAAGTTATCAAACTCCCTTATTTCTCAAGCTGTTAGTTAAATACTATCACTATGCAATTCTCCTCAAAGTATAGCTTTGGCATTAGATAACCTAAGTTGTGTGACAGGTTATTAAAAACAATGAAACCGAATCAAAAAATGCTGATTTTTATATTTATAAAGTAATCTGGAAAAATAGTAATTAATTTTCCCACAGTTGCTCAGTGACTTCCATATTTTGGGGTGTATCAACAGGTTGCTACTTGGTCCCGGTTGGCAAACAGATACTTTTATTACTTCCCAACTTTTTTCAGGTGTTTTTTTTTTCACTATTTAGACTAACCTATCTTTGTGGTGTTTCTGTTTTGATATTGCTATTAGAGAGAGAAGAAAGGTTCCTGTGCTATCTTTTGTATGGTAGCCAAGAAGAGTTAAGAAACGCCTAAATCGCTGAGCCTCTCAAATATGTCTCTTCGATATCTCAAATCTTAAAAACACAAAACCAACTTAATCTTAGCCGATTGTTTTTCACTACATTATCACCCCTTAATTTACTAACGTACAGATTATAACCAGAATCATATTTTACTCAATTCACACGCTTGCTCAGAACCTTTGACCCCTAAACCGTCAATCACCACCTCTGCAGGTGTTGACCTCGAGGCTACTCCTCATTATCAGCCTCTGTAACCAATGATGCATTGCATCAGAATAGTTTACAAGCCAAAACTGCCCGACATTATTTCTTTTGCATCTGTTATCTGTCAGGTGTTGCCGATATGTGCCGGGAAAACGCGGCTTTAAGAAACATTTTCAGTGTGAAACTGTATCCATTTGAGGGTCTGCAACGAGTGATGTGTTAATACCATTCCACATTTGAGCACTGGCGTAACTGAGCATAGACGAGAGATGAAAGCAGTCCGTACATCGTTCTACGTTTATGGGAAGACCTGAGGGAATATATGAGCGCAATTTTTTTTTCTTTTTCTTTTTCTTATTTTTCTTTTATTTATTTATTTTTTTTTTTGAAACGAATACGATTTTAGCTGAAAGAGGACAAGAGAAACAGAAACCTTGTTTGCTTGACTGTGTTCACAAACGCGTAAGAACTAGGGAATTAAGAAAGACAAAAAACAAAAAAAAAAACGAACCTCCACTGCCTATTGAAGACAAAATACGCATTAAAATATTAGCAGGGGTATATGGTGATGCTCAGGAATAAAAGATAGGAGGAAAGAAATGTTTTAATTGAATAATTCTGATCTAAACTTTAAGATGTAGAAATATACTCTTAAAATAAAAAGAACAGCCCTGTCGATACTATATACCCAACCCCTCCGCTCGGGCAGGATATGACACAAGGTCAATTTTTTTAAGCGGAGTTTAACAGGTTTGAATTCAGAGTTTTCCTTCTCCTAGACTAGTTGCCTCAACAAGGCTGAAGAACCTAGTCTGTCCTACTATTTACCCATAGCTGGAGGGAGAATAATTGGATTCATACCTTTCCCAAGGGTATTAGTGCTATGTGAAATGCAATCAGTCTCGTCCAGGATTTGAACTCGTGTCACCGTGTCCATTTCCTACGACGATAACGACTACACCACGGGCACCTCCATAACAGCCCTGTCGATGGAGGCTAAGAATATGCCTTAGAGGATTTAGACGCACCCCGAAATCGGGTGTATTTGGTTTGACTCTAAATTGCATATGATGATGAGACTCCATTTCTTTAGACTTTGTTCGTGTAGAATACCCCTTCATTAACATTACTCCTAGGTCGACTCTGATCTTGAATGGTAGTACCAGTTGGGGTTTCGGGTATTGGTCCAATAAAGGCTTTAAAATTATTCGTATTCGATAACTGTGTGCTAAAAAAACAATTGCGCAAAAATATAGAATAAACGTACAAATAACGCGATTTTCTGGCGGCAAATCAACCCCTATTGGGTTCACGTGCTGTGAAAATCTATAAGTCAATCATTATTGACTTCTTTTTCACTGCTTATACGTGAGCGTTCCACATATCGCTAGCTATTTGATTTGGTTTAGTTTTCGGGCATATCAACCATTGTTGGTTATCTAATGCCAAATCCTGTTTTTACTTATATTCTAAATACGTGATTGGTTAAAACATTTTGTACATAAACACAGTTAAATGATCAAACAGTTCTATTTTTAGCAATTCAATTTAGCATAAGTCAGCAAAGTTAAATTGTTCCAAGTATTGTTATGTATAACTAACAATTCAGTTAAACATCAGTCATTGATTTACGCATAGTTTAAATGTCAAACGGTTTTATTTGACACATTGATAGAACTCTATCAGGTGCTACCTCTCCGTCTCAGAGTGGAACAGGAAGCGATGGTAATTAAGGCGTACTCCGCATTCCCTCAAACTCCAGTATTACTGGAGCCTCACCATCAGATTGTTTAGTGTCTTATCTTGAACACTCTTTGGAGGAGGGTCTTACCCTTCTGCAAAGGTACAGTGAGTGTATTCTATGGCCGCAGCCAACTGGGCCAAGTCCTTTTGAGAAACAACGAACTGACGGAATCGGTGCAACCATATAATCAGATAAAAATAGTTCTGTACTTGATATGAAGGTCAGTCAGTCTGTGTCTTTCGGTCGGTTTGTCTCTCTCTCGCATACACACGCATACACCCCTAATTTCTCTCTCTTGAGAGTAAAAAGCCCCTAAAAAAGTTGGTTGGTTAGTTGTTTTATGTTATATCAACTTTTGTAGGTTATTTAATGCCAAATCCTTTTTTATGCAAATAGTCAGTTCTATTTCGAGAAATTCAGTGAGTACACAGTCTAATTTTCAAAAACATTTCTATTTCAAGCTATTCAGTTTTGTCAATTCTAATTCAGCTAATTCATTTTAGTATAAGTATGGATTTTGTTTACACACAGTTAAATGTCAAAACATTTCTATATTAAACAATTCAGTTTAGTGTAAGTAGAGTCACAATATCAAAAACAGTTCCATTTCAAACAATTCACTTAAGCACAAGTACACGGTTTAATTGTCAAAAACATTTCTATTTAAGCTATTCAGTTTATTCAAACAGTTCTAATTCAAACAATTCAGTTTAGTTCTATTTAACCCATAGATAAGGCTCTATCAGGTGCTGCCACTCCAGGTCAGAGTGGACCTGAGAGAAGTGGCAATGAAGGGGTGCTCCGCATTCCGCAAAGCTCCAACATCACTGTAGCCTCACCATCAGATTGTTTAGTGTCATCAGGAGGACACTCATTGGGGGGGTCTTACCCCTCTGCAGAGGTGCAGTCGGTGCATTCTACAGCCCTAGCTTACTGGGCAACCCCTAAAAAGAGTGTGTCCGGTATAACACTAAATTGCATATGTTGGTGAACTTCAGGGAGTGTGGACTCATGTATTCAATGCCTGTACTCCCAGGTTCAATCTTACGTGGAGTGATAGCATCTGTTAAGGTCCAATTTATAGGTCAACTAGATCTATTTGCTAATTATTTGTATTAGTAAGCGTACGCAGCTTAATTGTAATTGTTGTTGGACTCGATCACCCAAGTTCAAACACTGAACGAGGCTGTTTCTAGGGAAAGGCATGAATGCAACTATTCTCCCCTTATAGTCGGACAGATTGGATTCTTTGACCTTAGTGTGGCAAGCGTTCGAGAAGGAAAATTCTGAATTCAAACTTGAAATAATTCGTTTGCAATATCACAAACTGAATGTGAAGACAACGTACGCATAGCAAAGGCATGTCTTGCTACTGACCTGTCACCGACCATTTAGGAATTATCAACATTGCTCGGACACTGGATGCCGTCTTGAATGCTTACCAAGAACGATGGCTAATTGGGACAGATGGTGAGAATGATTCAAAGAAATCTGTGCTAGCAGGACAACTGGATGTTGATGTCCCACTTGAAGAATACCTTTCGTCGCATCCTGCCCTTGTTGAATGATTAGGTACATATTTAATACCATATAAATGATTGCAAACAAAGGATTGTTTAAAAGGAATTAATTAAAACTATATAATTCCTTAAAAAGAATTCGGCCTTAAATAAGCAACAATATCTGCCATGCCTAAAACCAACCAACCAACCAACCAACAAATGAACGAACGAATCAACCAACCAACCAACAAACCGAAGGGGCGATTTTGAAAAAATTAATGTGTCATTCTTAGTTGAATTCTTACTTGGTAAACACAGCTTCGAGTTCGATGATTTGTGAACGCAGCTTGTATATTCCTTTATACACCCTTAATGAAACATAAGAAGACACATATTTCTCTGCTTCTGCGCATGCGCGCGTAATTTCTACGGACGCTAGTTACATCCACATATTTCAATGATTTCTCTAAGTTACGCCATTTGATTCAATCAAATGCCTCCAGTGTAAAACTTCATATCCCTTCTTTCGACTGCAACGCCAGCTCTGGGGCCAAATTTTTCATTCCGCCACCAGGAGGCTAAATTATTGATAGTCAGGAAGTATGTTAACACTATAATCCTTTAATCCAATTCAATAACTATCTGCTTAATTATAAAACATCCAGTTTTTTTTTCTTATGTTGCTATATTAAGTTACACTATTTTAAATGTTTAAGCTTTTTTCACAGTCAAAATATTCTAAATATATTTTTTGGTTGGACTTACTCTCTTCGTGCCGAAGGAAGGTGAGAAAACAATATTAGCTTGGTTCCCACCATTAACAATGCCTTTTCGACAACGACGAACAAGTTCCCCATTTAAGATTTACGACCAGATCAGATCACCAAAGTTAAGTGTGATGAGCTTGTCCAGTGCGGGGAACCACATCGTGACAGCAGGTAGAGAAAGCAAACTAACACTAGTGTGTCGAAATGAATAAACCTTATTAGATAACAACAATATCGATCCAACGATGTCATTTTGCTTCATATATATATATATATATATATATATATATATATATATATATATATATATATATATATATTTAAGAAAAATTCAAAGACCGGTTAATTTAGGATTATAAATTTATTTCCATCCTGTTTTTCAGTTTCTGGTGTGAACCAAAAACACGAAGAAAAAAATTCATACAGGACTTCTTCAGATCCAATGGATAATTAATTAAAACAGAATAGACACGTGGGGTGGAGTGGGTGGGGGAAGAGATGAAGGAGTTACCTCCTCGCTTTATTGAATTTCCGTTTTATTTTAATTTTCAAATTTCTTCTGTCAGTTATAATTACGGTAATTTAACTTATTTATTTATTTGTTTAATTTATTTTCTTTTCATGTTAAGTTCGATGATTAACTTTTAAGAGAAATATTAATGCTTATATTAATTTCGATACCATTTAATTAGCTACCTATTTTTTCCTAGTGTGTATGTTGGAAACGTTTTTTTTTTTCCTGGTTTCACTATTTATTTCTATGTTTTTAAATGTTTATAGTTTAAATTTAGTCTTATGTCTACATCTAGCTATTAGTTCACTTCTCTCATATAATAACTTATCAGGCCACTTATGTATTAAAATATAGATTTTACTACCTTTATAAAAATGGATCAGTTCCCTTCATATATTAACGTAAATTCAAACCACCCTAAAGCTATAATTAAACAGGTTCCAAAAGCTGTAAACCTAAGAATGAGAAATTATCAGCAAATGAAGAAATATTCCGAAAAGGTAGTAAAATGTATATTGATGCTCTAAAAAGTAGCGGGTATAAAGAAAACTACCTATAAAGAAGAGAAGGTGCCTAATGGTAATAATGATAAAGAAATAAATAAGGAAAATAGACGTAAAAATAGAAAAAGGAAAATAATATGGTTCAACTCCCCATTCTGTATATAAATTTTTTGAAATAATATTTTTTGAAACTAGTAGATAAAAATTTTAAACACAGAAGTAAACTACATAAAATATTTAACAGAAAAACGTTAAAAATAAGTTACTCTTGCACGAAAAATATTTTTCAAATAATTAATAGCCATAATAAAAATATAACTAAAGATTTTCAGGTTCAAATAAATAATAATAATAATAATAATAATAATAATAATAAAGGTATAAAAAAAAGAATGTAATTGTAAATCCCGAGACAATTGTCCTATGAATGGACTATGTAATTTAAATAATGTAATATACCAAGCCATAATTTACCCTAAAGAGAATATCACAGACAAGAAAACTTCTATCGGATTGGCATCCACAAAATGGAAGGAGAGATATTTTAACCATAAATTTACCTTCTCCCGCGAACACCTAAAACACCATACGGCACTATCGAAACAATTCTGGTGTTTAAAAAACAAAGGGTTAACCCCTGAGATAGAATGGTCTATTTTGAAAAAATCAGAGGTGGTGGGGGTAGAAAACAGATAAAAAAAATTACTCTTAGCCTGAAGAATTTATGTTCATTCCTCATATATTTACTTACTATCTTGTATCTGTCACGGTTTTCTTTTCTAGCTGACGAAAAAAGATCGAAACGATGAGTCCACTTTCTTAGAATTTATAGTCTTTTAATTTATTTTAAAGCATCTTAAAATATATACGCTTTTAAAAGCATTTTGCAAATATATATATATATATATATATATATATATATATATATATATATATATATATATATATATATTTGCAAAGTTATGCAAATATATATACATACACACATATATATATATATATATATATTTGCATAACTTTGCAAATATATATGTATATATATATGTGTGTGTGTGTGTGACCAGACTCTCCCCACCCACAACGCGGGTCCTGACCACTAAATCATCTGATAGTCCTAACCCCTTCATTGACATGACTTCGAGGTCTACAATGACCACAGTGGTCGTACCTGGTGGGTCATAATTTAAATTAAACCAACTTTATATTTTCTTTTCATCAAATATTCAACCGCGTGGATTTATAACTGCAGAGAAAATTTTTGGCATCCTTTCGAATATCTTATAAAAGTAAATTCGTGGAAGTAATTCCAAAGCACAATGTAAATGTTTAACAACTTTCAATATTTCGAAGACATTTTACTTCAATCTTTAGGATCAATGGCAATATTAGCCTCGCCTTTATTAGAAACTTAGAGAAACAATTCAAAGTAGTCCTAAACTTTTGGTCGCTATTGTATATATATATATATATATATATATATATATATATATATATAATGTAATATTCATAATAATTATATAGATAATTATATTATATAAATAATTTTATTATGAAAATAATTGTTTGATTATAATGATTATGATAATCTAATTATGTATATAAATGACTTTGATGTGTGATGGTAATATAATTTCTTTAGAGGATTGACTTTTTTAGAAAATTTATGAGTTTAAATATAATTTTTTTTAACTACACATATTATTTATAATGTTATATATTATTTAAGAATTATAACAATTATGTAAATAATTGTATTATAACGATATTTATGGTAATAATCAAATTACGTATATATATATATATATATATATATATATATATATATATATATAAGGGATTTAACTTTGATAAAATGGAATTGTTTCTTTTGGTGATTAATTTTTTTGTTTTCTCTTTTTTGTTTCTATATTATTTCTACGTTAAACAGTTTATGACCCTTTATTACGATTTTTACCGCGTATTTACTTCGCTATATTCTGTCCAGGTTTAAAGCGCCGCAAAGTTAACCTGAAGCCGAACTGTTTTAGACCTTATTTTTCCGATGAAGGTATCATTGGGGAACGCAAAAAGATTTGATAAACGAGCCTTTTAAGCTAAAATAATTAATTATGAATGAGTTTTATCCGAGCTGTATATCCTGTTAGTTCATTTACCAATCGATTTATTTATTGATAGATAGTCGATGGCAAATTGTGGTGACTTTGGTTTGTAGATAAACACTTTCTCTTTTATGGCACGAGTAATGCAATGATCATCATCGGGGAAAATTTGATTGAACCAGCCATATTATTTACCACTACCTCATATCTGTTATCCAAGTCAGCTGGGGTTGTCGAATACGCCAACTGCTTCTCTGGAGAAAAATAGGACAACCCCAACAACGAGTGCCCTGGCTATGACACTAAACTGCACCTAATAGTGACGTTTCAAGTTTGGAACTTTAGAAAATACGGCATACGCCTTCATTATCCCTACTCCTAGCTCCACTCTTTCCCAGAGCGGTAGTACTTGATCGGGTCCCATCTATGGGTCAGACTGTTAAACCACTTAACTGTGAGCAAACAAATAAATTATGTTAAACTGAATTGGTAACATTCGAAACTGTTTAACGGTGTAAACGAATGAGTTTTATTGAATAGAACTATTAGTACTAAATAGCAATCATCATCATGTCACGACTTCTCTATCGTCCATCGCTCCCGGTAGGTCTTCAAGGCTAGATCTTGTATCGGCATAGGGCTGTTGCATATAGGGTCTAGCTGGTCGCCCTGCCTTTGCTCGTCTATGTGAAGGGGTTCACAGGAGTATGACACTTATGAGTTCATCCCTATTTTTCCAGCAGTGTCCCGCATGTCTGGTTCGTCTAACTTGGATGGTTTTCGTGATGAGTGGTTAGTGGCCGTACAGCTGCTGCTTTGTGGCGTGCTGCCTACAGGACGTATTAAATATTACTCGCAACATTCTTGTGTAATTGTCGTCCAGCTTCTTTTCCAGCCGTTCAGTTAGCGTCCAAGTAGTGCATCCATACAGCAGTATCGACACGACTGCTGCTTGGAAAAAACTGTGTTTCATTTTATCGGTCAGATCTGACTTCCATATGACCGATAGCCTATCGATAGCTGTCCATAGCAACACTTGAAACTATTAATACAAAACGGAATCATTATCATATTTACCAACCCTTTCGCTCGGGCAGGATATGACACAAGGTCAATTTTTAAGCAGAGTTTACAGATTTGAATTCAGAGTTTTCCTTCTAGACTAGTTGCTTTACCAAGGCTAAAGAACCTAGACTGCCCTACTATTTACCCATAGCTGGAGGGAGAATAATTGGATTCATACCTTTCCCAGCGGTATTTGTGTGATGTGTAATGCAATCAGTCTCGTCCAGGATTTGAACTTGTGTCGCCGTGTCTATTTCCTACGACGATAACCATTACACCACTCGCACCTCCTAAACGGAATCATAATGCTTAACGGAATTATTCGCATTAGATAGAAGTACTTAAAACCACTTAACGTTGTGCAAGCAGATGAGCTCTGACTTGGTTAAAAATGCTACCTTCAAACAATTCGTTTTCAAATCATATATATTAATTATATATGATTAAACAGGGTTTGGTATTAAAATAACCTACAAGTTTTGATGTGCCATGAAACACAACCAACCAACCAACCAATCCATATTTACCAACCTCTCCGCTCAGGCAGTATATGACACAAGGTAATTTTTTTTAAGTGGAGTTTAACAGGTTTGAAGTCAGAGTTTTCCTTTTCCTAGACTAGTTGCCTCACCAAGGCTGAAGAATCCAGTCTACCCTACTATTTACCCATAACTGGAGGGAGAATAATTGGATTCATACCTTTCCCAAGGGTATTAGTGCCATGAGAAATGCAATCAGTCTCGTCGAGGATTTGAACTCGTGTCGCCGTGTCCATTTCCTACGTCGATAACCATTACACCCCTCGCACCTCCAACCAACCAACCAACCAATCAAGTGTGTTTGATATGAGTCACCTAATATGAAGCATGCTTCCCAAGGGTGGTAAAAATAGCTCCAGTTCCGTCGGCATTTCCTTTTAGTAGCGACTTAGGCAACAAGCAATAAAACCAGTCCTTCATCCTTTCTAGTGCGCAGTTGCTATCTAGGAATCCATCTTCACAACCCAAAACCGAGTTAATTAATGTTAAGACTTTTAGTCTACTCAGTATGGATGTCTGGAGCTCTAAAATTTTCAACCATCCAAGCTCAAATCGTAGACAAGGCTACTTGTGTTTCACTTTGAAAGGTATGAATTCATCTCTACTCTCCACTCCACTTAAAGTTTATAGCTGGATAGACTTGGCTCTCTAGCCTTCATAGAGCAACTTCTCTAAGAGAAGAATGACTGAATTCAAACACTGTATCTGCGTGAAACTTTAACCTGCCGTGACAAAATTATGACCTATAGGTCCCCAAAGAAGTTCGACGGTTATTTTATCCACTCAGGCAACTCATGCGGCGACTGCAATATCAAATCGTACAGCACCTTATCGTTAGATAATATAAGGACTTTTAAGAGGGGAGGCCTGCTGCATGAGTAACTGCTGGTATCTGATACAAACTTGCCTAGGCTTCCGCCAAGATCTTGTTAGACTGAAGAGATCACAACATAATCTGTGGTTGCTTCTGCAGAAAGAAATTAGAAGCTTGGCTTTCGGTGTGAACTCCTTATGAATGTAATATATGTTCATTAGCGGCAAGAAGGAATAACCAGTGGTGATCGTTTTGTAGCTGAAAACTTGCTCTATCCAACGGTGTAATCGTTCTCCTTGTATCTATTGTAGTTTCCCCGAAAATAAATCGGACGAATTACTTTCCAAACGACCATCTTTGGAAAGCGACATTTCGGCCCCTGTTAATCAGTGGTAAGAATACAACAGTAGAGGTGGTTTTGTAGCTGAAAACTTGCTCTGTCCAACGGTGTAATCGTGCTCTCTGTATATATTGTAGTTTCCCCGAAAATAAATCGGACGAATTACTTTCCAAACGACCATCTTTGGAAAGCGACATTTCGGCCCCTGTTAATCAGTGGTAAGAATACAACAGTAGAGGTGGTTTTGTAGCTGAAAACTTGCTCTATCCAACGGTGTAAACTTGCTCTCTGTATATATTGTAGTTTCCCCGAAAATAAATTGGAAGAATTACTTTCCAAACGACCATCTTTGGAAAGCGACATTTCGGCCCCTGTTAATCAGTGGTAGAATACAACAGTAGAGGTGGTTTTGTAGCTGAAAACTTGCTCTATCCAACGGTGTTGTCGTGCTCTCTGTATATATTGTAGTTTCCCCGAAAATAAATTGGAAGAATTACTTTCCAAACGACCATATAATGAGCATGACATTCAAGTGTTGTTTCATCTTTAGCAATAATGGATAACCAGTGGTTCTAACTTTGTAGCAGAAAACCTGCTCTTTCAAACAGAGTTATTGTGCTCCTCGTATCTATTGCAGTTTATGCGGAACTAAATGGAAAGCATTAATGAGAAAGTGGATCTTTTATTAGCGTGTCTCACTGGTTCTTGCTCATTTATAGGAAAAATGCATAAACTAGTGATAATGACTTTGTAGCTGAAAATTTGCTCTATCCAACGGTTCAATTGTAGTTTCCGTGAAAATAAAAAAAAGTGGCGTTATTTTTGGAGCGCTCTCATTTGTTGTTAAATTTACTAAGATTTTTGCCGTTGTTTTTTTCCTCGTCAAATTTAATGCTCTCTCTCTCTCTCTCTCTCTCTTTCTCTTTCTCTCTCTCTCTCTCTCTCTCTATCTCTTTCCTCATATTTTAACAGCTGACATCAACTGTTAACGTCCCTCGGAGCTAAAATAATCTTGTTAACACGTGTGCGGATACCATGTCTGAGTAACAACGAGAAGAAGAAGAAGAAGAAGAAGAAGAAGAGGAAGAAAAAAACACTCACAGAAAATGCGAAGACAAAGAAAAAAAAGATGGATAGAGGAGAGAGAGGTTGTGTCATAAGGGAAAAGAAAAAAGAGTGTGAAAGGAGAGAGTCAACAAAAAGTAAGAAAATGATGAGGGATACTGTAAGAAAGCCGAAAAATAATCAGAAGAATAAAGAATAAAACATCTGGAGAAGAAGAAGAAGAAGAATATAATGAGAGAATTAAAGAAGAAGAAGAAGAAGAATATAATGAGAGAATTAAAGAAGAAGAAGAAGAAGAAGAAGAATATAATGAGAGAATTAAAGAAGAAGAAGAAGAAGAAGAAGAGGAAGAAGAATATAATGAGAGAATTAAAGAAGAAGAAGAAGAAGAAGAAGAAGAAAAATATAATGAGAGAATTAAAGAAGAAGAAGAGGAAGAAGAAGAAAAAGAAGAAAAAGAATATAATGAGAGAATTAAAGAAGAAGAAGAAGAAGAAGAAGAAGAATATATATAAAGAGAATTAAGAAGAAGAAGAAGAAGAAGAAGAAGAAGAAAAATATAATGAGAGAATTAAAGAAGAAGAAGAAGAATATAATGAGAGAATTAAAGAAGAAGAAGAAGAAAAAAAAGAAGAAGAATATATATGAAGAGAATAAAAGAAGAAGAAGAAGAAGAAGAAGAAGAATATATATGAAGAGAATTAAAAAGAAGAATAAGAATAAGAATAAGAAGAAGAAGAAGAAGAAGAAGAAGAAGAAGAAGAAGAAGAAGAAGAAGAATATATATGAAGAGAATTAAAGAAGAAGAAGAAGAATGTAATGAGATTAGAAGAAGAAGAAGAATATATATATGAAGAGAATTAAAGAAGAAGAAGATAGAAGAAGAAGAAGAAGAAGAAGAAGAAGAATATAATGAGAGAATTAAAGAAGAAGAAGAAGAAGAAGAATATAATGAGAGAATTAAAGAAGAAGAAGAAGAAGAAGAAGAATATATATGAAGAGAATTAAAGAAGAAGAAGAAGAAGAAGAAGAATGTAATGAGATTAGAAGAAGAAGAAGAAGAAGAAGAAGAAGAAGAAGAAGAAGAAGAAGAAGAAGAAGAAGAAGAAGAAGAAGAAGAAGAAGAAGAATATATATGAAGAGAATTAAAGAAGAAGAAGAAGAAGAAGAAGAAGAAGAAGAAGAAGAAGAAGAAGAAGAAGAAGTTGAGGTGGAGAAATGACAATTAAAAAAGAAGAATGAGCAGAAGGAGGATATAAGATGAGAAGGAAGTTTGAAGAAAGAAGTAGTGAAACATGTGATTTAAAGAAAAGACAACAAAGAGCTGATGAAGAAAAGAAAGTAGAAAAAAAAAAGTCTAAAGAGATAAAAGAAAACGAGGGAAAAAGAAAAATAGAAAGAAGAAAAGTTTATGACGTTAAATGAATTAATTAAAGTGGACGATATGCATCACTTTTATCATCAAATGGGCTTACTGTGTATACTAAAACAACGCCCATTTTAAAACAACAGACTAGGATGGGGCTATAGAATACACAGACATCATCTCTGCAGAGGAGTAAAATCCCCACCACGCCAACGATTATCCTTGATATGACTCTAAACAATCTGATGGTGAGGCTCCAGTAATGCTGGAGGTTTAGAGAATGTGGAGTACACCTTTATTACCATTGCTCCCAGGTCCACTCTGTCCCTGAGTAGTAGCTCCCGATAGGTTCTAATCTATGGCTCAAAGAGAACTTTTTGACATTAAAACTCAGTGCAAACAAGCGACGTGTTAAATTGAATTGTTAGAAATAAAACTGTGATCATTTAATAGTATAAAACCATTTAACTGTGTGCAAAGAACTGAGCTCAGGTTCTTTTTAAAAATGTTTTGGGCAAAATGTGTTTACAAATCATATTTAATACATATGTTTAAAGACGATTTAGGCACCTAATAACCTACAATGATTGATATGTCATAAAACTCGACTAAATCTGGCCCAGTCAGCTGGGGCAGTTGAATACTCTGACTGATTCTCAGCAGAGAGGTAAGATTCCCCCAACGAGTGTCCTGTGTGTGACTCTAAACAATCTGATGGTGAGGTTTTAGTAATGCTGGAGCTTTGGGAAATGCAGAGTATCCCTTCACTGCCACCACTCCAACATCCACTCTGGCCCGGATAAATAGCACTTGATAGGGCCCTATCTATGGGTGAAATTGAACTTAATTGTGTACTTATGCGAAACTGAATTGTCTGAAAGTGAACTATTTCTTACATTTAAACTGAATACTTAAGCAAAACTAAGTTGGTTGAAATAGAAATGTTTTGACATTTAACTGCGTGTAAATAAAAAAAACCCTATACTTACACTAAACTGAATTATTTGAAACTTTGATCAAAATGGCTTGATTTGGCGTTAAATGACCCAAAAAATGTTGATACGCCAGAAGTCAACCAACCAACCAACCAACCAACCAAATCAAACCAAACCAAATCAAAACATCAGCCGTGCTTTTTTCTTTTTTTTTTTTTTTTTATCCTTATTTCGGGCTTTTTTAAAATTCTTTCTTGCAAAAGCAATTTATTTTTTAAAATCCAATTACCGTAAATTGCTGACTACAAATCGATCTAGCATGAAAGTCTTAACTTACTAAGCTTTTTGCTTAGATGATAGGCATGTAAATCGACCTCAGGAAATTTTTTGCACGAAATTTTTGGCTAGAATTATACCTGTTGTATAGTTATACCTGTTATATAGGTCGACATCCAGACATACTGATAGAGTCAATGTTTTAATCGTCAATAAAATAACCTTCAAGTGGCCTGTATTTGAAATGTTGTGCCATATAAGTACAGTAATAATGCCAAAATGCTTATATTCTCTAAACTACCATTATGCCTCATTAGACTGTCATTACGAAAGTAGTAAATGGTTAAGTAATGTTTCACTGAAATTCCGCTGTTATGAAATTGTGCATATAACTTACTGTTATAGCCAGACTGGCCATCTGGGTGCTGCGACGTACCGGGTATTGTTTACAGTCAGTGCATTAGCCGTTAGAAATGGCATTCGATGCAACATTAATGTAATATTTAATTTGTATTACAATTGTATTATTTCATATTATTCTCTGTAATAGTTTTTTTTTAAATATTTTTACCAAACACAAGTTTAAGTTAGAAATGTTTGTGGGAGTCTACTCGAGTTACGTTAAGTGGTGTCTACCGATAAGTAGTGGCCATTTTCATCATCAGGTCACGTTGACAGCACGAATTTCCTGATTCTTTCCCTCTCCATCACTCCCTATCATCCATTATCCTCATCAGGTCTTCCAAATCACATCCAGTGTCCGTACAGAGCTGATGTATATAAGTTCTTTTTGGTTGGCCAACACAAACACGTTCTCTACCAATATTTAACCCCACTGAGGTAGAAGTTAGTATTTTAACCATTTCGCGATTTACGCGACATCTTCAAAATAAATTGTATCGATGCTGTGGTTAAAGCTTTTCTTTTATCTTTCTTCTTTTTTTTTTTTTTTTTCGCAAATCTAGTGTATGGGATTTGCTATTACTGGGCAGTTCCCCATTTGTATCAATGATGCTTTGGAACCTATCTGCCACAGATAACAAGGCACTAGAATACTTGTATTATTACTCTATATTTCTGTGACTCATAACATTTTTTGTACTGATATTAATTTTATGATTTCTAGAAATATTCTTTCGTTGCTGCTCTAACTGTAGGAGATTTTTTAACCAATTCATTTGAGGTTTGTCATTTGTTATTTAAAGAAATATTGACGTGAAGTTCGTCAGTTTTGCCAAACGAATATTCATTGATGAAATTACCAAATGAAATATAATGAATTTAATGTCAAAATAAATTAATTTTAAGATTATCTTAAACACATTCTTCCTCTTCAACTCTATTTTCACTGTCTCTTCTGTTTCTTTCTTTCTCCATTCCCCCCTCTCCCCCCCCTCTCTCTCTCTCTCTACATATATATATATATATATAAGTAAAGTAGTCGACCATAGTCGAAAGCAACCCGAAGTGCTCCCTTTTCAATATCTACAGCACTGAGATGTAGGGGGGGCACTACTCCTTTCCCTGCATTGCTCCACTTTACCCTTGATATGTACTTTTTATGCTGGGTGTTAAGTCAGAAATTATCTAGTACCATTTTCTGAGTCTTTGGGATTGAACCGCAGTCTCTAGGGCCATTGGCGAACACTCTACCCACTCATCAATAATGGGAATTATTATAGTTAAGAAACAGATTAAAAGAATTCAAAAACTGAGAATTACTTTTCAATAACTCTCTCTCCCCCCCTTCTCTCTTTTTCTCTCTCTATATATTTTGTACATACAAAAAAAAATATTAACTCGACATAGCTAATACCAACACTTATTGCAACATGTTAAATCATTATATTACTTACGTACATACAATCATCAATTACAAAAACGTATACGTAATATAACATTATGGGTGGTGTAATGGTTAAAGCGATGGACTGCAGAATCGTAGTAAGCGAGTTCGTACTCCAGTCACGCTATTACGTTCACTTTCGGGCAAATACCCTTGGGAAAGGTATGAACCCCCCTTATCCTCCCAGCTATGGGTTAAATAGTACCACTACTGTTCTTCTAGGAGAATGTCTTAGGCATTAAATAACCTACAAAAGTCGATATGCCATTAAACAAAGAAAGCAAACCAAACCTAATATAACATTAACACAACATAAACAGCTAATCATCATCATCATCATATCGTGCTGGCAGCACGGATATCCCTGACCCTCTCTCGCCACTCCTCCCTATCGTTCATCGCCCTAGGCAGGTCTTCAGGACAACATCCTGTATCCTCACACAGCTGCTGAATGTACGTTCGTGCTGGTCGTCCTGCTTTTGCGCGGCCGTGTGTGGGGATCCATAAGAGTACATCTCTTATGAGTTCATCTCTGCTTCTCCAGCAATGTCCAGCATGTCTGGTTCGCCTAACTTGAATAGATTTCGTGATAGGGGGCAGGTGGCCGTACAGTTGGTGTCTCGTGGGGTGCCGCTGCCAGGACTTGTTGAGGATTGCACGCAGCATTCTTGTGTAATTGCCATCTAGTTTCTTCTCGAGCCGTTTTGTTAGCGTCCATGTAGTGCATCCATATAGCAGTATCGATGTGACCGCTGCCTGGAAGAAACTGCGTTTCATTTTATCGGTTAGGTCTGATTTCCATATAGTCGAAAGCCTATTGATAGCTGTCCATGCTTTCGTTAACCTCGTTTCGATGTCCTTTTCGGTTGATTCGACGCTGCTTCCTAGGTACGTGAATTTGTCTACTAGTTTAAGAGGGGTTCCTTCTAGAGTGGAGATGTCCCCCGTTTGGTTATTGCACATATATTTCGTTTTGTGTGCATTAACATGGAGGCCTATGCTTGCTGCTGCTCGTTCCAGGCTATGCAGAAGTGTTTCGGCTTGGTCAGGTGTATTTGCCAGTATCGCTATGTCATCGGCGTAGTCGGCGTCGGTAATTGTTGTTGCGGGATATCTTCTGCTTCTTTTCTTCGTCAGTTCGAAGCCATTCTCTTTGATTTTGTCAATCGATGTTCTAAGTACGTAGTCTAGACAAATGATAAAGAAATACGGAGCCAGCGTGTCCCCTTGTAGTACTCCTGCTACAATGTCGAAGTATTCTGTGTCTCCATCTGGTGATCGTACTTTTACTTTAGTGTTTCTATAGAGAATCGTTATTGCCGCTACGGTTTCTTTAGGTATGCCGTACGCTAGTAGGATTTGTTCCATCTTTCCTCTGTGAATGGAGTCGAAAGCCTTGGTAAAGTCGACAAATATTAATGTCGCTTGTAGGTTCTTTGCCCGTACACCTTCAAGGATTCTGCGGATGGTTAGTATTTGTGAGGTCGTAGATCTATTTCTTCGGAAGCCATTTTGGTTTTTTTCTAAGTATGTTGTCGATTTTGGGTTCTATGCGGTTTCGTAGTAGGGCATTGTAGATTTTGGCAGCTATGGATGTAAGTGTTATGCCTCGGTAGTTTTTGGCTAATCCGAGGTCCCCCTTTTTAGGGAAGGGGAGTATGCATCCCTTCGTCCATCTATCTATCGGATTTTGATTGTATACTGCGTTGCAGTGTCGGAGCAGTATGTCGTCGAATTGTCTGGTCTTCCATACTTCCGGGGGAATTTCGTCCAGTCCTGCAGCTTTCCTATTTTTAATTTTTCTGAGAACCGAGTCGAGTTCTCCTTGTGTGAACGGTCCAAGTTTAATGTCTAATTGTTTGCTAATTATTCTGGTGATTGGTTCATGTGTTATTTTTGGTGGGTTTCCAAGTAAGTTTTCGAAATGCTGTTTCCACAGTTTTATTCTTTCTTGTTGGTTTGCTGCTTTAAGTTTAGCTTTGACTGTGCTCTTTCTTCTGCTCACTTCGTTTATTGTTTGCCAGGCAATTCTAGATTGTCTATCTTCTACCGAGTCTCTGATCTTATCTATCTGATTTTGAATGTATTCTGTCTGTTCCTTTATATATATGCCTGCTAATTGATTTTGTGCCGTTTTTAGTTTTAAGGCATTTGTGTTTGTTGGGTTTTTTCGATAGTTTTTGGAGGCTGTTTTCACTAGTGCACGTTTTTCTCTCACCGCTAAGGTTTCCCATGGGACTCTATATTTAGTTTTAATTTTTGTTGGAATGTATTTTGCTGCTGCCTCAAGGTGTGCATTGACGAAATTTTCGTATTCGTCGTTTGGTGTACTTTTTTCCGTCTTTTCTTGTAGTGTTTCGAATCTGTTTCTCAATTCTAATACGTATTTATCTCTGACATCTTTGTTGTTTAATAGGGCCCAGTCATAGTGTTTGGTGGTCACTGTTCGTTTGGCGTTTTTTCGTTGGCTTAACCGTATTTTCGCTGTGACTATTCGGTGATCGGTGGACACACCCTCAAAAGAGGAGTATGCCTCGCAATTCAATGCACTATTCTTCCATTTCTTGTTTATAAGGACGTAGTCTATCTGAGCTTTAGTATTGTTTGCGTACGTGTATGTCCATAGTTTGCCCTCTCTTTTTTGGTAGTTTGTATTGAGGCATGCTAATCTATTTTCTATCATGAAATCTGTTAGATGTTGCCCATTTCTATTTGACGTGTTGTGGAGGCTGTATTTGTTGTTTCCGTTTTTCCCGATTTGTGCATTCATGTCTCCGCCAATGACTAACATGTTGTGTTTCGGGATGCTACGCACTAATGAGGATAACTCATCGTAGAAGGTGACTATTTCATTTTCTTCACTAACATTGGTGGGGCTGTAGCATGAGACGATTGTTGCTCTGGGGTTTCCGTTAAATGTAGCTACCATCATCCTAGGTCGTATTTTCTCTATGCTATTAAGCGTTTTTAGTGCTCTAGGTCCTATAAGCAATCCTACCCCTCCTACTGCGGCGTTGACAGAGTTTTTCCATGCGGATACAGTGGCGAGCGACCATCCATTGCCAGTTTCGTGATATTTGATATCTTCTGTGTGCGTGTATCTGTGTTCTTGTATGCAAATTATTTCTATATTATGTTCTTCGGCCGATGCAATTAGCTCTGGGAGTTGTCCTATTCTATTTAAGGTTCTTACGTTAAATGTGGCTATTTGTAGTGTTTGCTTGCATTTTAGTAGTTTTGATTGTTTGAGCTCTGTAGCTGATTTTTCGAACACCGAGGCCAGGGCTCCAACCTCAGCAGGACGCGCCCCTTTTTTACCCGCGCGAAGAGCGATGCGGTTTGTGTAAGTGGTTTGAGTGTGGGTCATGGTTATCTTTCGATGGCTGTTTTATTCTCTTCTATAGAAGCCACTCTTATAGAGGAGCAGCAGTAGTTCCCCGATCGAACTGTCGATCCTGAGCGAAAAGTCGTCAAACTCACGTCCAGGACCCATTTCGGTATTGTTGCAATCCAACATAAAATACTAATATTGCATAATACCCCATTATATATCTTAGCTTTTAGACCTACCATATATTTTCGCCTACTATGCTTACAAATCAAAAAGTTGTTTTATTTATAATGCAATGATGTTGAAAATTTGTTCCTTTGTTAAAATCATCACAACATACATACACACGAATACATAAAAAAAAAGTTTATTTGGTCAAATCCTGTCTACTGAGAACCTTTGCTACATTTCGCCACATCCCTATCAAGTAGACAATCTCAATCCCGCCACAAGACTCATGTATCATCATACACACACTTACACACTAACAAATCTAACACATATACAAACATACACTAAAAAAAAAGAGTCATACAAATCTGAAAGCAATGACTATATTTTTCGATTGTTTTTTTCCATTTCTTGAATATCTTTCTTTCTCTGACTGGTGATTGTCGTAATAAGGCGGCATGAAACCTTGGGTCGCAGATAAATATCTATGCTATTGAATATATATATATATATATGTATATATATATATATATATATATATATATATATATATATATATATATATAAAGACTAATACATATGTATATTCTTCATTATATATATGTATAGTAACGGAGCAAAATTAGGGCTGGGCGTGAAAAATAAACGCACCACTTCTTTTTTCATATTCATATTTTTTTTTTCATATATATATATATATATATATATATATATATATATATAATGATGATTGAAAGTATCTCACTATTTTAAAATTCTTGTAATATTTTTCTTTACTATAAGTTTTACAAGAAAAAAATTATAAGTATTTAAAATTGGGAGTTACTTTTTAATCACCCAATATATATATATATATATATATATATATATATATATATATATATATATATATACTTGGAACTAACTTACAATATTGCACTCCGTTCACTGTAATTCAAGTTTCATGTGCTTACACAAGCATCAGATGGTGAAAAATGCATTTCTCGCTGTCTGATGATTGTATAGCCTCATGAAACTCAAATTACAGTGAATAGAGTGCAAAATTGCTATTTTTTTTTCTTTTTGATATTATTTCAGTCTGTTCATTGGCCATCGAGCACTTTTTTTTTTAAAAACTGAAAAGTATTATGCTTATATATATATATATATATATATATATATATATATATATATATATATATATATATATATCGGAAGAAATGAGTTACATCTGACAGAATGAACGTTGAAAAAGTAAAACGGAAAAAATATGTTTGAGGGTTTGTTTATTTGCCAACGTGTTTCGGCTTCAATCTTTTTTTTTTTAACCCAAAAGTTATCGAAATTATTTGACTATAAGAAATAATTATGACAGATAAATTTTGATTCAATTAGAAGTCTTCCTCGGTTCTCGTATATTTTTCTATGGGAAAAAAAGAACGGATTAATACTGGTTGGTATGTTCAAATTGCGTCATGTCATGTGATGGATATATTTTTTCCAAAGTAAATGGTGTTTTGTGGTTTGAGAAACGGAATTGTGACGTTTTATTGCTTTGAATGTTGAAAGAAAGGGGAGCTTATCTTAGTGAGAATTTCAAATTCTTTTAATATTATTTTTACTATAGATAGTGAAAATTATTATTTTTCCAATAGATAATAAATCCCTGTCGTTGTGGTCCTTATATATATATATATATATATATATATCATCATCATCATTATCATCATCATGTCGTGCCGCCAGCACAGATATCCGTGACCCTCTCTCACCACTTCTCCCTATCGTTCATCGCCTCTGGCAGGTCTTCAGGGCTACATCCCGTATCCTCACATAGCTGCTGTATGTATGTTCGAGCTGGTCGTCCTGCTTTTGCCCGGCCATATGTGGGGGTCCATAGGAGTACATCATTTATGAGCTCATCCTTGCTTCTCCAGCAGTGTCCTGCGTGTCTGGTTCGTCTAACTTGTATAGTTTTCGTGATGGGAGGCAAGTGGCCGTATAGTTGGTGTCTTGTGGGGTGTTGTCGCTAGGACTTGTTCAATATTGCTCTCAACATTCTTGTGTAATTGCCGTCTAGTTTCTTCTCCAGCCGTTTAGTTAGCGTCCAAGTAGTGCATCCATTCAGCAGTATCGATACGACTGCTGCCTGGAAGAAACTGCGTTCCATTTTATCAGTCAGGTCTGATTTCTATATGATCGATAGCCTATCGATAGCTGTCCATGCCTTCGTCAGTGAAAATTATTATTTTTCCAATAGATAGTAAATCCCTGTCGTTGTGGTTTTGATATATATATATATATATATATATATATATATATATATATATATGAGAGGGGTATTAAAGAGTTTTCGTTTGACCAAAAAATTACCTAGAGCTAAGAAATATACATGTCTTAGATATTCAGTCCGCTGATCAGCACACTTAATACAGTAAGGAGTAGTGGGAGAAGTAGTCTTCATGACGTTGTGGTTAACGTGTTAGATTGCTACTACGTATTAGAAATCCAGACGTTCTATAAACGTTTACTTCTGGACTAATACCCATGGGAAAAGATATGCATTTTATCATGCATTCAGCGATGGGTTAAATAGTATCCCTGCTATTCCTTTGACAGTAAATATCCCACGAAGTTTGATGTGCCATTAAACTAAAAAGCCAAAGTCAGATACATATTCACAGACACACACACACACTCGGGCGTGCCAAGTGAAACGGTTATCATCACAGAAAATCTAATCAATGACTCCAGTCTAAATCCCAGATGAATCAAATGCCCTTCGGTAGGCATGAATCAATTTTTTCTCCTTTCAGCTATTGGCAAATAGTATGGTTCATTGGGTTCTTTAGCAATTATAAGGTAACCAGCATAAGAGAAAGAAAATATCCAATAAAACAAGTTGCTTGCTTAAAAATGACCTTGTGCCACATACTACTCGTGATGTAGTGGTTTGGTAAATATATACGAACGTACACACGTATATATTCATCAAATATATATGACACAATCATGATGATACATATATTCGTTTAAAATATATATATATATACATATATATATATAGAGAGAGAGAGAGAACCGGGCCATTTCCCTAATGAGTAGAGTGTTTGTCAGTGGTCCGGGAGACTGGGTTTCAATCCCAGCTCGAGTCATACCAAAAACTCAAAAAATGATACTTGATGCCGCCTTGCTTCGCACTCAGCACTATAAGGTTAGGATCAAGAGCAAAGTGGAGCAATCCTGAGAATGGAATAGCGCCCCCACTACACCTCAGTGTAGTAGCTATTGAAAAGGTCACCAACTTTACTTTTATATATATATATATATGAAATCGTTTTTCTGTACGTGTATATATATATACATACATATATATACACACACACACACACACATACACATATATATATATACTGTATAATTTGGCAAATCATTATCTAAACTGGTTTGGTTGAATACGGCAATTTTTTTTTTAAATCTTCAAGTGAAGACGTTCAAGTCTTCTTACTTGCCTTCTTCCTTCTGGGTCAAGTTAGTAAAGAAAAAATCCTATATTTGCCCAAGCACTTTCAACCATTTCGCTGGTCTTCTTCGGGGGTCGTGTTAGATTTAGATCGTTTATTGTAGGGAGATTTATATTTATTCGGAGTGTCTTTTTTTCTATAAACATATTAGACGTATTCAATAAGTAACCACCCATCCTAACAAAATGAACCAACCCCATCTATAAGTTATATATATAACGAATTGAGCACATTGAGGTATGAATATAAACAAAACGAAAGCTACTACATAATGCTTTATTATTCCCGAGCTGACGTGGTTCGCTTGTTGGCTGAGCAGTTTGATACTAAGTCTAACATAATTTTGGACGGTTTTCGATCCCAGCTTCAATCGTCCTACGCGTCTATCCACAATGAAGACTTGGGATACAACGAAACAGTCTGTCTGTGGATGACTATATATATATATATATATAAGAAAGCTAATTCGAAGAAATGTAAAACTCACAGCGACAAACGATTTAACACGACCACCGAAGACGACCAGCAAAATGGTCGAAAGCGCTTGGTCTAATAGAGGGTCATTTTATTATTAGCCTGACCCAGAAGTAAGAAGACTTTAACGTCTTAACTTAAAGATTAAAAAAAAAAACAATCAACAGTATTCAACTAAACCTGTTATATATATATATATATATATATATATATATATATATATAGGCACACACAAACACAGTTTTACATATACATTTGTGCGTATGTGTATTTAGAGACTTTTGCTTATTCAAGTACATATGTCATTTCTCGTTTGAAAATAACGATGTCTGTCAAATTATAGAACATAATTCTTCCTCTTTTCTCTGCTTTGAAGTTTGGACGCACATGTGTGTCCTATTAAAATGTCACTAATTACAGCTACAATTTTATTGCAATTTACTCATATATAAACTGAAATATTGTGTCAGAATGGGCGAACAGTTTCCATATGATAATCATGAGGTCTTAAAATTTATTCCTTATTTTACCGAATGCTAAATTAAGGCTACTTTTAATTACTTTAAAATTAGGCAAGACTAGTTAAATAGCTTAGAAAGTATTTTATAGCAAGGAATTCAGAGACTACTTTAATACATACACACATACATACATATATATATATATATATATATATATCATCTTAATAATCATCATCAAGTTGTTCCGATACCACGGAGTCCCATGACTCTCTCTCACTATCAGGCCCTATTCTGCCAGAATTCTGAACTTAAGTAAAAAGGCTACCAAAGAAAGTATACAATTTAAAGTATTTACAAAGAAATGAAACTAAAAAAACATCCCTGACTCAATTGTTTCGAAAAGTGTGGGGTTTTTTTTGACAAAATTTAAGATGATTTTATCATCATTTCTGGTAGAATCGAATCCACACTTTTGAATGATATCAACGAACCGTAAATCACTGAGGCAGATCCTCTAGACTGCATCTGGTGTCCGCTGATACCTGACGTACGTAAATCTTTGCTGGTTGCCCAACACGATGTTGATGCGTAAGGGCCCATAAAAGAATGTCGCTAGTGTGTACGTCCTTACTTCTCTGGCAGTAGCCAGCATATCTTCTTCATCTTATTTGGATCGCTTGTGAGATTGGAGGTTAGTGGCCATACAGGCGCTGTTTTTAAGGGCGTTGGTTCCAGGATGTGTTAAGATCAGCACGTACTGTCCTTGTGAAGCTCCAATCTTGCTTTTTTTTTCAAACATGTGGTTTGATTTCAGGTGGTGCAAGCTTAGAGTTAAATGGCTGCAGCATTTAACAAAGATTATATATATATATATATATATATATATATCGGTGATAGGTAACCTGACCATTCGTTTTAGGCGAAACTGTAGTAGGATAGTCTCGACTCGCGATTTAACTTTTATAATTGGCTCTATTTAGTACTGAGCACTTTTTGTAATTGTAGCATGGCAGTATTTTGCGGTGGGTTTTTGTTCCTTTGTCCAACTGATTGCATATCTCTTGATTTTTTTCAACTGGTGTGACGAAGTTGGTCTTTTCTTTTTTTTTCTCCCGATAATCTTTTTCTTTTTTCCCCAGGCAGTGATTCGAGATTTGTTATCTCTGAATTCTGGCAGTTTTTTTCCCTTTTCTTTGTCACCGTGAACACTGGTAGATAGTAAATTAGTATAAATATATATATATATATATATATATATATATATATATATATTATCTAAGATTGATTTTGGTTTGTGGGTATAATATTTGGTAGTATGATCAAATTTCATTTTCTTGCTAAATATCAGTCGATCATCTTTCCCACCCAACCGTGTCTCGTCTAATACACTTTTTGCACTTTTTTGCTGCATTTGCTTATTATGCACATTAGCTATCACCACATTAGCGAAACCTGCTCTTCTACGAGAGAAGAGCAGGTCTTGTATATTTTCACTTTAACATGGCCCAGTCAGCTGGGGCTGTAGAATACAATGACTACATCTCTGCAGAGAGTAACACTCCCTCAATGAGTATTCTATATATGACACTAAACATATCTAATGGTGAGGCTCCAGTAATACTGGAGCTTTAAGGAATGCAGAGTACCCATTCATTGCCATCGCTTCCAGGTCTTCTCTGCGTCGTAGTGGTAGCAACTAATAGGTTCCTGCCTATGGGTCAAATAGAACTAAACTGTAATTATACTAAACTGAATTGCTTGAAATAGAACTCTTTTGAAATTTAAACTGCGTACTTATGCTAAACTGATTTATTTGAAATAGAACCGTTTTGACATTTAAACTGCGTACTAATGCTAAACGGAATTGTTTGAAAGAGAACCGTTTCGATATCTAAACTGTGTACTTATTCTAAACTGTATTGTTTGAAATAGAACTGTTTTGACATTTAACTGTGTGTAAATATATGATTCAGGTTTAATTGAATTGTTAGTGATACATAGAAATATTTGGAACCATTTAACTTTGTTGACTAAACTAAATAACTTGAAATAGAAATTTATTGACATTTAAACTGTTTACATATGCTAAACTGAATTCTTTGAAATAGAACTATTTTGACATTTAGACTGTATACTTATGCTAAATTGAATTGTTTGAAACAGAACTATTTATACATAGAAAGATTGACTTGGCTTTTGATAACCTACAAGTGTTTATATGCCTTAAAATCGAACCAATCACTTTAACATCATTTGTCCTTATAGAAGCTTTTATGCAGCTACAAGACCAGATTAAGCTTCTCTTGTAAAGTTTCCATTTCTTAGCCATATTCAAGTCTTCCCGTGTGAGATTTTATCAGTTTGTCGCTTGAAATATCTTCCCTTTTCTGTGTTCAAGTTCTTTTTCTTTTGATCATTTTTATGTTGTCATTGCTGTTTGTGGTCACTGTAATTATTTTTTTTACTCATTTTTATGTTGTCATCGAGACCTCGAATTGATGCATCCATGCAATCTTCACTGCAGCTATCTTCATCTTCCTTCTAGTAATAATATTATGTTGTCTAGCACTTTAGACATTATATCACGGAGACACCCACCCAGGTTCTAAGCAATGAACTTAATCTTGTTAAGCCAGTACTGCCTGATTGGAAGGCCCGTAGTGATTTAAAAAAAGAAAAAATCAATCAATGTAATAAAACAAATTCAAAAGGTAGCAGTTCCCAGAAGCCAAAAATACAAGGCTTATCAGCGCTAAAGAAAGAAACGCTTTCTCAGTTAGCAGTGATTCCTTGCCTTAGAAAGATCTAATTCTCTTTTGCTGGTGGAAAACCACGTGTCCGCTTAGGAGAACGCTGGCTCACTCTCCCACCAGTAGCAGCCATCTCTACTAACAGCAGCCTATATTAAAAGCAACTTATGAACTGATCACCCACTACTAAAAACATCGAATTTATTCATATCAACTACCGAAAACGACTATTGCATTTCAACGCTTTATTTGGGAGAAACGACTGTTCTCAAATAGTCCAGGAAGATATTCCTCACTGTAGAGTAGCTGTGTGAAAGCCAAAAAATAAAGCTGAAATTCAAAAGGTATCTCCTATCTACGTCACCTTCTATTTCTTTCTTCCTTTGCAGCCTTCACAGACTAAGAAGCCGATGAATAAAATGGGGATAGAGAAGAAAACCAACAGAGTCAGATATCTAAACAAAAAATCAAAATAAATAAAACCAACAAATTCTCCCTACCTCCATAAGTCCTCTGGGCGAGAGAGCCCTCCTAGAGACAGGTTTACCTAACCCAAGAGGACTTGCTAAGAGCTATGACCAATAGGGTTGGAAGGAGAGAACGTGAGAGTGAGAGAGAGAGAGAGAGAGAGAGAGAGTCAAGTGAATCGGTGCTGTCACTACGCCGTGATGAGAATTACGATATCTATTTTTCTGTTCTCGTACATGGCGTGATTCATCGTGATTATATCAGTAAATATGAACCAAACCGTGGAAAGTGTACGGGGTAACAAGTACATCAAAATTTGTTTGTAAGTATAAAAATTTGGAATTACAATTATTTTAAGTTTTATACAGATGTCAGCCGTCTGTTTACATTCGGCGAACCAGCTGTCATATTTGAAAACTTCCGTCTCACTCAACTAAATCTTGGTAATTCATTTATAATATTTCATTTCTTTTAATATATTAAGTGTTGCAAAGTTATTTTTTTATTTCTTTTATGTCTGATCAAGTACTGAATCCGTGAATAATTTGTATTTTAAAAAAAAGCAGTGAAAATGTCTAAAATCTGATTTAATCAGTAGTTTTTTTAATAGAGGGAAAAAAAAATTGTACATATATATACTGAATTGGCTTAATGAGTGGAGTGTTCGCCAATGGTCTGTGAAACCGGGGTTCAATCTTACTAAAGGGACACCTCACAGAATACCAGCAGAGGTTATCAGAAACTCGTCCAAACTTTACTACGTTGTGTAAAAGGATTAAGTTGATGTTGTCAACATTCCAACGGGAATTGAAAATACTTTCAGCGACCGTAATCCATCTTTACAAATAGTGACGTCCGACATTTTTTGAACATGCACATCTACAACAACAAAAAAGACGCAAAAAATGGTACCTTGCTTAGCACTCAGCACTCTAAAGTGAGTATCAAGGGTAAAGTGGAGCAATCCTGGGAATGGAGTAGGGCTCTTCCCTACATCTCGGCGTAATAGCTATTGAAAAGGGTTCCTTCGGGTCACCGTCGACTAAGGTCGCCAACTTTTCTTACTTTACTTACAATGTACTGAATATTAATTCTTCGCTAACCTGGTAGATATAAGCCGCAGGGCTAAAGATTTAGAATAAAAACAATCTCTTTGAGAATGTTTGTCTGTCAGTCAGTCTCTCTTTCTTTCTGTCTCTCTCTCTCTCTCTATATATATATATATATACGGAGAGAGATAGAGATTGAAAGAATGAGTGGATGTTGATTAATCCCTTCGGTGACCACTTGAGAATAATAGGTCCTGTTAGCAACCTTAATGCCTGTATAAAATTCTCATTTTGGCATAAAATAACACAGCACAAGCTGACATGATGGAAAACCGACCAGCATCCTATTACTACTTCATCATTCCCTCTGCATGAGCTGGATGTGAAACAAAGTCAGTTTCTTAAGCGGAGTTTTACAGGTTTTCCCTTTACGAGACCGGTTGCCATACCAAGGTTAAAGTGTCCTGCCTGCCCTATTTACCCATAGCTGAGAGAGAAAAGATGGATGCATACCAATCTAAGGTCTTAGTGCTTTTATATATATATATATATATATATATATATATATATATATGTATTTGTTAACCTCAGCTAAATGGTGTCATAAGGCTCAAAATATTGGGCACCCAAGCAGAATCGAATTCACCAGCAATGATATGCAAATCTCATTTGTTGACCAAAACGGCAAATATGGTGATCTTCCCAAAATCTACTTTATTTCTTTTTTTTCTCTTCCTCTCTCTCTGTATCTAACTATCAATCTCTCTCTTTCTCTCTCTCTCTCTCTCTCTCTCTCTCTCTCTCTCAGTACCTATCAAACAATCTCTCTCTGTATACATCTATCAATATCTCTCTCTCTCTCTATATATATATATATATATATATATATATATATACTGTAAATTGTGGCGTACAAGTAGTTATTTAAAGCCAGAAAATATATATACAAAACTAGTGGGTAACTTATAAGGAGTGGCTAAAAATCAAACCTTTACCACGGAGGGATCAATCTCTAAAACTGTTCTCCTATCAATTGATATACACCCCTTAACGTAACTTCAGCAGACTGCCATAAACATTTCCATCTTAAACGCGTGTTTAGTAAACATATCTGACAAATTAACATCGAGATTAATATTAAACAACAGAAATGTTATACAAATTAAGTATTATATTTACTCTCTCTGATATATTGTTTCCAACAGTTGATTTACTGACTGTAAACATAGGAACGTCACAGTAACCTACTGGATGTTTGAGGGTCAACCTATGCAGTAGGTAAAGGTTTAACCCACAATTTTGAGCAAAAAAATCTTGAGGGTAACTTATACGCCAGGTCGACTTGTATGTCACAATTTACATTATATATAAACCAAATACTATGCAGATTTTATTTCTCTTCCACACACACACACACACACACACACACACACACACATATATATATGAGGTATCCATGGTGTAATGGTTCCCGTGGAAGGAAAGGGACACGGCGAGTTCAAATTCTGGCTGAGGCTGTTAGCATTTCATAAAGCAATCATTCCTTTGTGGAAAGTATGCATTCCACTATTGGCCTAGGGGGTAGAATGTTCGTCAGTGGTCTGGAGAGCTGGGTTCAATCTCAGGTCGAGTCATACAAAAGACTTTAAAAATGGTACTTGATACCTCCTTGCTTAACACTTAGCAATATAAGTAACGTATCAAGAGTAAAGTGGAGCAATCCAGGGAAATGAGTTGCGCCCTCCCCTACACCTCGGTGGAGTAGCTTTTGAAAAGAGCGGCTTTTGGTCACCCTCGATCTCGGTCGTGTAATTTACTTACTTTATTTCCCCGACAGTAAAACCTGAGATAATACGAGGCCTTGAGGTAGCCTTGTGCCAGACCCACGCAGATAGAGAAGCCAAGAGAAATCGAGATAAAAGGATATTTGGGAGAAAGAAGCGAACCGGCTGTTTCCACGATACTCGCATTTTTTACCTTGTAACGGACTGCTCGAGGGATAGAAAGCGAAGGACATCTAACATAATAAAACATTTTGAAAGAAGCAAAAAGGCCTAAGATAATTCGACACTTGTGAAATAATACTAAGGATTGACAAAGGCAATTCTAAACGGCATTGAAGATATCTGACATCAGACAAATGAAAGAGAGAATTGGGAAGCCGAAAACTTATACGATAAATCGAGAAGCCACAGGCCTGATTATGAATGCCAATAAACTCACTGATTTTTACTTTGTAAACTGTCTCTGAATAAACTTCCAACCTTTGGGATAAGTGAATACATGATACTTTTTTGTTAAATGTTATAATTGTTACAAGCTGTGTTTTGTTCTTTGTCGGTGTCGATTTTTATTTCTTTTTTTTTTTTTTGCTTTCTTGATAGTGCAGTCTCATCCGTCTTCTTATCGACCGGCGACTCTGATTAGTCATTGATCTGCTGTCTAGATCAAAAACACAACATGGGTAGATATGTAATATAATTGCCGAGGGATTTCGTTTTATATATCTTGCCTTTCGGTTTAGTTAGTCTGAGAACCTTTCGCTTAGCGCATGGGTTAGTTAGGTGCTACATTAACGCAGGTGTTCACGCGCGTGCGGAGAGGATGTGTCATTCAGAGCTGTCAAAATAAAAATCCCAGATAGGAATTGTGACCAGGGTATTTGGGTGACGTCATGCACCGGAAGCATGGGCTGAGATTTGAGGAAAAGCAGTTAGTTGAGTTCCCACCTCGGAAGAAGAAGGTTGACTTTCAGAGCTGGGCGAGATCAGGCGACTTTGTGCGCTACGGGCGCTGCGCGATGGTTGGGTTGGGAGCTGACGTTGTAAGAGCAGTCAGCATAGAAAGATTGTGTCTCTCTCTCATCATGTCAAACAACCTTTAACTCAAAGGTAATAAAAAGTTGCGTACCTGAACCAATTTCGTAAAGTTTCGTGTTTTTAGATTCCCTATGTCTATTTCACACATAGCGTATATCTGGCTATGTAACAGATAAGCGGGTCGATTGTGCCGTTCAATGACATAAGCAGCCAAGTGGAACGTTCAACGGATTGAAAGCGGAATCACCCCTGTGTTTTGTGAATGTAGGTATACTGCCACAGTAACTTTAAATAACAACTTTTTTTTTCAGATAATTTACACATCGTTATATCCTTTCAAGTATTTCTAATAATAGAACTTTGTAAATAGTGCTTCAAATCTTTCTAGCAATTATATGGTTTCGAGTATTCATATCTACTTCAAGTAAATATACGATTTCAAGTAATCATTTCTATTATATAATAGTCATTTGTTTGTACACTTTTAAGTGGTTTCAAGTAACTAATAATAATAATAATCTTTATTAAATAATTAAAGCTTTAAGTAACAATTCTTATTATAAATAATTTACAGACAGTTATATGGTTTCAGGTATTCCTATCTAATTCAAATAATTTGCAAACATCTATTTAGCTAATAGGCGTAACCCTAGTAGATATTAATACTCCAGATCAGTTGGTCTGGGAGTAATAATAAGGAAGGGGTACTCTATACGCCCCAGAGCTCAATAGCTGCAGTTTCATACCCAGGACACCCCACTGAAAAATCTTATTGACTAATAAACCCAAATTAGTTAATTGGTTGTTTAGTAAGTATTTTATAGTATACCAACGCTTGTGGGATATTTAATGCCAAATTCAGTAAATATATACATGATTTTTTAGCGAATAGTTTATTGGCAACTTTATTTTAAAACGAGTTGTTAGGGCTTATTGCTTTCATAGTTAAATGGTATGAAGTATTCTTGTCTAACGTAAATGATTCTATTTATTTAATATTCCTCAGTAATCGAAATAATTTACATATCGCAGTATGGTTTCAAATGACCGGAGATTAACCGTTCTATTTGACCCATAGATGAGACAATAAGACGTGCTACTACTCTTGATTGGAGCAGAGTTATGTGTTCTTACAAAGAAGGGGCTCAACGAGTGGAGATTCACCATCAGCTGCAGTTTATTGTCATATCCGGAACACTCTTTGGAGCGTTTATAACCCTCTGCGGCAGAACAGTTTGCGCAATCTAGAAGACCGACCGAATGAGTTGTAATAAATCAAACAAAAAGCTAATTAGGTAATATATATATATATATAATCTTGGGCATAACATTTTTCGGAGTCGTTATAAATAAATCACTACAAAAAAGCAACTTTTGAGTGGTTAAGTAGTATTATAGATAATAAATAAATATATTCTCTTCCAGTCTGACATTAAAAACATCTCCCCTTCGGCCAAACAGAAAGTACTAAATACGGCCATAATGTTCGGTTGGTTGGTTAGTTGGTTGTTTTGTTTTACGGCGAATCAACCTTTTCGGGTCATTTAACGCCGAATTAAGTCAATTTGGTTTGGTTTGGTTTGGTTTTATGGCATATCAAGCATTGAAGGTTATCTAATTCATTTTGATACGTATAAACAGTTCTATTTCAAACGATTCAGTTTAGCATAAAAACAGTTTTTTTCTTAACTCACCGTTAAATATCTTAAAACAGTTCTATTTCAAACTGCCAGTTTAGCATAAGTACACTATTTTTTCTATTTACCCCATTAATAGGACCCTATCAGCTGCTACCACTCCGAGCCAGAGTGAACCTGGGAGAGATGGCCAAAAAAAGGGGTACTCCGCATTCCCCAAAACTCCAGCATTACTTAAGCCACATATCAGATTATTTAGTGTCATATCAGGACACTCGTTTGGGATTATTATGTCTTGGCAGAGATGAAGTTGGTGTATTCTGCAGCCCCAGCTGACTGAGCTAAATAACTGTTTATTTTTCAAATGATTCAATTTAGCATAAGTAAACTATTTAGTTCTATAAAACCCATAGATAGGACCCTATCAGCTGCTAACACTCCGGGCAATACGGGACCTGGGAGTGATGGCACTAAAAGGATACTCCGTATTCCCCAAAGCTCCAGCATTACTAGAGCCATACTATCAGATTGTTTAGTGTAATATCCAGGACACTCGTTGGGGACTTTTACCACTCTGCAGAGATGCGTTCAGTGTATTCTGCAGCCCCATCTGACTAGGCAAAAAAAAAAGTTTTCCTTTCAAACAAATCAGTTCAGCATAACTGGAGAGTTTAATAGTTAAAAACAATTCAATTTGAAACAATTCAGTTTAGTATAAGTACACAGTTTAGTTCTATTTAACCCATTGATCGGACCTTATCAGTTGCTATCACTCCGTGCCAGAGTGGACCTGGGTGCGATGGCACTAAAGAGATACTCCGCATTTCCCAAAGCTCCAGAATTACTGGAGCCTCACCATCAGATTATTTAGAGTCATATATCCAAGACACTCGTTGGAGGAGTTTTACCTCTCTGCAGAGATGCAGTCGGCTTATTCTGCAGTCCCAGCTGAGTGGGCTAGGCCATAACACATCAAACGAACAAAAAAATATTGTAACGAACTTGTAATTGATATTCCCACCCCGGCACTGACCACAACAAATGCCGAATTTCGTCTAAAAAGAAAGAGCAGTGATAAACATAAACAACATCAATAACACGGAAGACAGTTAAATAAACATCAGTAGAGGAAAGGAGAGTAACCTTCTGTATTTATTCAAAAATTTGGAAAACCCTGTCCGACAGTCCAGAAATAAAAACTTCTAGCAGCAGCACTACAAAAAGAAGAATAAATAAGATGAAATAAACTAGAATATGAACTACATAGACTCCAGTGAAAATATGTCTCCCCTTCAAATAAGCGATACAAGAAAAAAAAAAGCAAAACAGAATAAACCCTAACAAAGTTTAATTAATACACGACAATATACAACAAAAAGGGAAGCTCTTCCTCAGGTTTTAAACCCTCACTTGTCAAACCGTCCTTTTGTGTTTCAACACAACGACCTGCTCCTTCGTACCATCCAGAAAACGTGCCCTTTTACCGGCGTTTCCCTGTGAACTGTTGACTTTCTTTAAAAAAGACGGTGTCACTCGAACCCTGCTTTGCTTCCTCGAGTATAGCAGTTCTTGCCAATGTGAGAAGAAAAGAAAGGAAATATTTTCGTTTGTTACATTCGTAATAATATTCAAGCCATAATTTTATTTCCTTTTTTTGAGAATTTGTTTGAATTTAAAAAAAAGGGCATGAGAAGATTTTGTTATTTCTATTTGTAACGTGGACGGAGTTGAAATATTTCCCTGCTTAAGTTAACAACATACTGGCCTGCATTGAAAAGACAGGACTATATTTACTCCAAAAAATGGGTAAATATTTGATAATGCCAGAAAGAAAGTAATAATTTATTTTTCAAGGGACCATGTTACAACCTTGGGGTTAAGACAAAATTAAAGAAGGTGAATTGTCTAGTTGTCACCTATAACCTAAAAAAAACTCAACAATTTTACTTTACATAAAGAAAAGTAAGAATCCAATTCATATCAACAATTCAACAAACAACCCACCTACCAGTCATAAACCAGTCGCTAGATCAGTAAATTGATAAGGTTGTACTATAAACGTATAATTTCCTGTTGAAAGATATTTATGGTTGTAAAAACGTTTTTTACGAGTCACTTTTGTGGTTTCAATGTGTATTATATTTGGTTCTCGTCCAGTTTTAAAAATAGCTTGGTAGATAACATTATTGATCACTCCTTTTAACAATCCTATGATTTTTTAAAAGAAATTCCAAGATCCTTAGAGGAAGTCTATATGGTGTAATAGTTAAAGTACTAAACTGCAACATCGTAGTAAGCGGGTTCGAACCCCAGTCGTGCTATTACTTTCACTTTCGGACTAATACCCGAGGGAAAGGTACAAATTCCCTCATTCTCGCAGTTATGGGTTAAATATTACCATTTTTGGCTTTGCACAAGGATTGCTTTGGCAGTAAACAGTCCATGAAGATTGATATGCCATTAAAACAAGGAAACGAGATCTGAAAGTGAAAGACTTAATTTTACCAACTGTAATATTTCAACACGGCTAACGAATATGAAACAGTACAAAAATACTCTAGGTATATAAACTAATGTTTATAAAGAAAAGAGAGAAAACACCACAGTTAAAAAGGATAATAACACGAAGATAAAGAAAAGCAACAATAACAGGAACAACAACAATGAATGTCATCTGATGTCATCAAAGCTCAAAAAAAACAAATTGAAACGAAAGTTTGTTAAAGATTTTTCATGTATATATCGAAAACAATCTGTCATTTCTATCTTCTTCTTAAATTTATTTCTCTTTCTTCTTCTTCTTCTCAAATTTATTTCCTCTTCTTCTTCTTCTTCTTCTTCTCCTTAGTCTTCTTCTTCTCAAATTTATTTCTTCATCTTCTTCTTCTCAAATTTATTTCTTCTTCTTCTTCTTCTTCTTCTTCTTCTTCTTCTTCTTCTTCTTCTTCTTCTTCTTCTTCTCAAATTTGTTTCTTCATCTTCTTCTTCTTCTCAAATTTATTTCTTCTTCTTCTTCTTCTTCTTCTCAAATTTGTTTCTTCATCTTCTTCTTCTCAAATTTATTTCATCTTCTTCTTCTTCTCATTTGTCTTCTTCTTCTCAAATTTATTTCATCTTCTTCTCCTTTGTCTTCTTCTCAAATTTATTTCTTCTTCTTCTTCTTCTTCTTCTTCTTCTTCTTCTTCTTCTTCTTCTTTAATTTAGTTGTTGTTGTTGCTCTTCTTCTTCTTCTTCTTCTTCTTCTTCTTCTTCTTCTTCTTCTTCTTCTTCTTCTTCTTCTGTACTCAATGATATCAGTAATTAATATCTACGCCTTGAGCGTTTTCATCATCATCATCATCAAGACATGCTGATTGCACGGAGTTTCCTGAATCTATCTATCTATCTATCTATCTATCACTTTCTCTCTCTTTCACTTCCTTTCTCTCTCTCTTTCACTGTCCATCGCTATCCTTAATCGCTTCTGGCAAGTCCTTTAAACTGCTTCCTGTGTCTGCACTGAATTGCTGTATGTTACTCCTTGCTGGTTGACCAATTCTGGTACGTCCATGAGAGAACGTCGCTTATGAGTTTCTCCTTACTTACCAGCAGTACCCATCATATCTTGTTGGTATTTCTCTGATAATTTGTATGATTGAAGGTAAGTGGCTGTACAGCTGTTCTTTTATGGAGTGCTGTTTTCAAGATTTGTTCAAAAGAGCGCTTACCAGTCTTGAGTGGTTCCCATCTAGCTTCTCTATGAATTTCGTTTAGGTTCAGATGGTGTATCCATATTGTAGTCACAGTTTTGAAGAAATCTCCTTTTTTCTATATTCTTCTTTGGTGGTTAATCTATGAGAAGTTCACGTAGGGTGCTACCTTGGGATTTTAATACAAGCCCTTTTCCATAGGGTAACACCACCTTATTCTGACTGGACTTGTTCAACTTTTGGGGGCGGACTCAATCTGACAGATATATTTATTTATTTATTCTTTTTGTTTAAACTCACACTCCTGTGCAGCCCAGTTTGCTGGGGTTGTAGACTACACCCACTGTGACATTGCAGGGAGGTAAGACCCCCCACCCCAATTAGTGTTCTGATATGACATTAAACCATGATATGACGAGGCCCCATCCTGAGAGATTTGGTAAATGTGGTGTACCCCTTCATTACCATTGTTCCCAAGTCCACTCTGACTTGGAGTGGCACCACCTGATAGGGTCCTATCTATGAGTCAAACAGAACAAACTGTATGCAATCAAATTATTCATGTGAAATTATAATTGTTATACAACAATACTTGAAACCATTTAAAAATGTGCAAAAAAGAGCCCGTTTAAGAATATTATCAATAAAACGTAAAATCATACACATTATATATATATATATATATATATGTGTGTGTGTGTGTGTATGTGTGTGTGTGTGTGTGTAAAAAGAGGATCAAATAATCTTATGAAGGGGATTAAATTACCAACAATGGTTGATATGCCATAAAACCAAAGCAAAACAAACCACGCTTCAGTAACACTTTCTACAATGGCAATGGCCATAATCCAAGATCATTTTTGATTTTACATGATCTACACGAGTACAATACTCTTTTAGGTAAAATTTACCTCTTACTTTTGGTATCTAAAAATCAGTTATATATTTATCCTCTCAAAAAATACGACCACAGTGTACACTTATAATTAACCAACTTTTTTAAAGAAAGGAACCTAATAACTTTGCAAACGAAAAAAAAGCACTTATATAAACGATGAAATCTGATGAATTGAATAGAACTAACAAATCGCATAAAATGTTCATCAGATATTCGCTAAAAATTTGTTATAGCTATGCCTAAACATGTCCCTGTTAATTGGAATTATAGAAACATTACAATAAAGTTCTAATGAAATGCAAATAACCCTACCTACCACATCAACGTTAGTTAAAAAATCAACTATTAAATGGTAGGCTTTTATCATTGAATGATATTTATCAAACCAATATTAAATCTAGAAAAAAGCAGAATATAGTATATATTGGAGCCATTGATGGACTTTAGAAACAACGTTTATACAACCATAAAATGTCATTCATGTGGAGGTATTATTCAAATGATACAACTCAATAAAGGATAATACTAAAATAAAAAGATGAAACAAACATGTGTAGTCATAATTTACTGAGCTTTTGGCTTAGGTTTGGCACAAGGCCGTACGAAGAGGGCACCCAGAGAGACTTCAACTCACTCATGTATGTTTTTTTTGTCAAGCTTGCTAACCATTACACCACCCGAGGCACTCTATCGAACAATTGTAGTCGGGTGGGAAATAAACTGAAAGCCATACCCATTTACAGCTGGATCAAAATTAGAGAAGTCTCATATAACATAATTTTTTTAAGATCATAAAGAGTCTGTAACAAAAAATATGAGCATAGAGTAATGCAAAAATAAGTATACAGTAAGCAACATAAATGCCTCCCACATTTTAACAATCATTTTAGTGATGCAAGTGAACTTTAGCAAATGGTAATGGTAGCTCCGTCAAGCTAATTTCTTACCATATTCTATTTTGTTTACATTCGATTAGTAAGAGAACGGGTTGGACCAGTGAACACCGTCAGTTTGCGATTGAAAGTTTTTATTTTATTTATTTTATTTCTTTGTTTATTTATTTATTTATTAACAGGTGAATCTATGATTACAATAAAGTAAAGTTGGCGAACTTAGTCGAGGGTAACCTGAAGGCTCCCTTTTTAGTAACTACTACACCGAGGTATAGGGGATGGTGCTACTCCATTCCCTGGATTACTCCACGTTATCCTTGATCCTTCCCTTATAATGCTGAGTGTTAAGCAAGGCGGCATCAAGTAACATTTTTTGAGTCTTTGGTTTGACTCGATCAGGGAATGAACCCCGGTTCTCCCGGACAATAGGCAAACAGGTCTTCCTACTTATTTCCTGTTACGTCCGAATTATGCTGTTCTGGATAGAATACCGATACTACTATGGGTTGAAAATTTTACCGTTACGCCAATTTATGCTTGTTTAGAGAGAAGTTGCAATTTCATTGTTATCTGGTTTGATTTAGTTTATTTGTTTAACGGCATATCAAACCCTCATGAGTTACTTAATACTGAAAATGTATTTATTTGTAAATACTCTGTTGAAATCATGAGAATATTTTCAATGTTCAAATGCATTTTTTAAATTGCGCTTTTAACTGTCTATAACCATTTGTTTGCACAGTTATATCTTATCAAGTATTCCCTAGCTTTTTCGCTGTGGCCGTTAGGCATTAGTACTGGATGGGGTATCGACAAACAAGAATAGTAGTAGACCACTCAGGTCTAGTTTAAGCAGTGAAGAGGCATACGGGCCGGACTCGCGTAATAAATCAAGAGAGTCCAAGTCCAGGAGCAGGCTCATCTGGCTCACAATGTGCTAAGTGAGCAGATGAAAAGAATGTCCAGCAGGACATGAGTCTCGGCTCGTGCCTGACCGTTCTTTCTATAAACCCACGCTATATAAAGACCTAGTGTCAAGTCCTGTCTGGTGGGAGGCAGAGAAAAACATTATCTTATCAAGTATTCCTATTCAATACAAATAATGCTTAAACTGAGCTATTTTAACCATAGATAATACACCGATAGGTACGGTACACTGGGCCAGAGTGGACCTAGGAGTAATTGCAATGAAAAGGTGCCCCACAATCCTCAGAGCTCCAGAACTGGAGCCCCGCTACTGGATGCAGGTTAGTTCTAAACCTTTAAAAAAACTTTTGGAGGGGTCAGCTCCTTGTAAGGGATACAGTAGATGCATTCTAAACCATAGAGACAGAGTGAAATCTGGATATAAAGCACAAACTCTCGTAATAAGTCTACTATGGCTTAGTTATTCTTGTGAATAGAGGGAGTCCCCATAGTGGAGTGCTTAACATATTAGATTGCGACATCCTAATAAATTCAAACTCCAATCGCAATATTACGATCAATTTCGGACTAATACTGTTGGCAAAAGTATGAATCCCCTAATCTCCCCAGCAATAGGTTTAATAGTACTGCTACAGTTCTTCAACAAGGATTTCTCTAGTGTTGCATATTGACCTTCGACAAAGCCGTCAATCAGAGATTTCATGAATAGGATTTACCTGTGTTAACAGGCAGAATCAGATGCGTGGGTTGACAGCTAGAAGGACGAACCGAAAGAACGCATAAGCGTTATGGAATAATATATACGCAGGTACCCATAGAGATACGGTCAGTCTCGGAGAGAGCCACGGCCAGCTAGTGTCCAGTGGGTAGCAGTGCCTTCTTCCCCACCCCGGCCGAGAAGCAGAAGAAATGCTAAGTGGAGGCCTTGAATATTGCAAAGCGTGGCTAAGAAGAGGATAAGGGTCAGTATAGCGATTCTCCGTGTGTCTCCGTCTCCCTGTCTCTTCCAAACTTACAGTCAACTTCAGACACTTTCGAGAAATTAAGTGAGGGCTACATTTTTATAACGAAAATGTTATGGTCCATTATTCTTTCTTACATCATGGTATATATATATATATATATATATATATATATATATATATATATATCACAAGTATTACATAAACTTGGAAGGTTGATATGTCATTAAACAAAGAAACCAAACTGATTCTTTTGAATGTACTGTTTGTTGTTAGTTACTAATCTTAATACACGGACAGAGAGCTCTTAGTCGTAATGAAAATCTCTAACAATGGTCTGCGAACGGATCACGTGACCTATTTATTGCACCCTGTGAAACATCACAGTACGCATGTTTTTCTTTCGTATTTACTACTGCCCACATAAATCGCAGTGTTTCTTCAACGTATTTTCTTTCGTCTTTATGGTTTCATAGCTTGACACATTGTTGTGTAATATGCCGATCAGTGCAGATGGAGAAACGGATGTATGGCCCCGAGGTCAGACGAGATCACGGCAGTTCAGGGGATGTGTCGTGCACCTGTGAGGGAAAATATCGATTTATGAGGGCATTACTTCGAGAGATGAGTAAGTGGATGCGTACTGCTAAGTCCATAGATGTAACATGATGGGAAAAAAAACACAAAAGGAAAAAAACGGATTTCGATTTTAGCCAGTGGGATTTCAGACGTGAAGGAGCTTAATCGTCTTTAGACTGTACATTCGAGTGGGGATTTGAGCCCTTAAGGACTACAGTCATACAACTTTGACGAATTAATTTCACATCTCCGAAATGACCCTTTGAACACATACCCACTTTTAAGAGCTAACCCGAAATGAACCCCACCTCCAAAAAATGAAATTTTTTTTCATCTGTAGGAAAACTACGATAAAATAATAAACGGCTGTGGTGTTCCATTCGGGATCAACTGAGAACATACCCGAAAATATTACAATATTTCCGGTGATCTCAAGGTGTAGGTTAGAACGTAGTTACTCCAACCTATCTAAGAACCGACCAACCTATCAATCTACCAACCTACCATACCATGCTACCTACTGACCCGCCTTAGTACATAAATTCATGCTTTACTGCCAGCCACATATACATGAGAATAAAAAAGAAAAATATGTATTTGATGTTTTCAGGTAATTACTATAGGATCTAACATGGCATAAATCCTTTTTGGAATCGAGCTTACATAATGCTATCAGCATGTTCATTATATAACTCAGACGCAATACTCTTCCTGACTGAAGAAAAACCGAGTACATCCTCTACAGAGATGTAACTCCCGCCATTATCATGGGTCCTTTGAATGGCACTAAACTGCATCTGATGATCATATTTATCAACCCCTCCGCTCGGGCAGGATATGACACAGGATCAATTTTTAAGCGGAGTTTAACAGGTTTGAATTCAGAGTTTTCCTTCTCCTAGACTAGTTGTCTCACCAAGACTGAAGAACCTAGTCTTCCCTACTATTTACCCATAGCTGGAGGGAGAATAATTGGATTCATACCTTTCCAAGGGTATTAGTGCTATGTGAAATGCAATCTGTCAGGTCCAGAATTTGAACTCGTGTCGCCGTGTCCATATCCTGCGACGATAACCATTACACCACGGGCACCTCCAAAACTGCATCTGATGATGAGGCTAGAGTCCTTTGTGGTATGTAGAATATTCTTTATTATCGTTACTCGCAGGTCCACTTTGACCTGGATTGATATTAGCTGTTAGGGTCCCACCTCTGGATCAAATATAACTGCCCAGTCATGATTAGTATTACTCATTTGACATCATATAACTATGCAAATTATCTATATTTGATAGGAATACTTGATAAATAGAAATACTAATGTTAAATCGCAATACTGGTATAGATTTAAAAGGTTTAGATAGGAATACTTAAAATAATTCAAATCTGAGCCAACAAATGATTGATATTAAATAGAACAACTGATATTAAATAGCAATGTGTGAAAACATGTAACTGCGTGCATACATCATCATCATCATCATGTCGTGCGGCTAGCACGGATATCCCAGACCCTCTCTCTCCACGTCTCCCTATCATTCATCGCCTCCGGCAGGTCTTCAAGGTTACATTCCGTATCATCACATAGCTGCTGTATGTATGTTCGAGCTGGTCGTCCTACTTTTGATTGGCCATATGTGGGGGTCCACAGGAGCACATCACTTACGATCTCGTCCTTGCTTCTTCAGCAGTGTCCAGCATGTCTGGTTCGTCTAACTTGTATAGTTTTCGTGACAGGTAGTTGGTGACCGTAGAGTTGGCGCCTTGTGAGGTGTTGCTGCCAGGACTTGTTTAATATTGCTCGCAACATTCTTGCATAATTGCCGTCTAGCTTCTTCTCCAATCGTTTAGTCAGCGTCCAAGTAGTGCATCCATACAGCAGCACCGGCACGACCGCAGCCTGGAAGAAACTGCGTTTCATTTTATCGATCAGGTTTGATTTCCATATGATCGAAAGCCTATCGATAGCTGTCCATGCCTTCGTTAGCCGTGTGTCGATGTCTTTTTCGGTTGATAAGACGCTGCTTCCTAGGTAGGTGAATTTGTCAACCAGTTTCAGGGAGGTTCCGTCTAGTGTGGAGATGTCGCCTTTCTGATTAAAGCACATAAATTCAGTTTTGTGTGCATTAACATGGAGTCCAATGCCTGCAGCGGCTCGTTCCAAACTATGCAGTAGTGTTTTGGCTTGGTTAGGTGTATTGGCCAGTAGCGCTATGTCATCAACGTAGACGGCGTCGGTAATTGTTTTTGCGGGGTACCATACAAGTGAGCTGTAATAACAAATTAAGTTACCTACAAACTTTTCGCTTACAAATTATATATATACGAGGTGCATACGATAAGTTTCCAGACTTTTTTCGGACGGGCACTTTTATTGAGAGTACACTCATGAAACTCTTGTCCCCTTCGAAGTAATCTCCCCCGGCTGCAATGCACTTGTTATACCGTTCAAACAACTTCTGGAAGGCCCCATTGGGAGTCCTCTTGTGCGAGCGTGTCAATGAACTTCGTCACCTCAATTGTCTCATAACAACAGCCTCTGAGCTTAGGGAATAACCAAAAGTCACAGGGGGCAACGTCTGGACTATAGGGAGGGTGAGAAACTATCTTGATACCCATCTTGGTCAAATAGTCTGTGTCAAGGATGGAGTTGTCCGGGTGGAAATGCCACTGACCCGATTTCAAAAGTGCTGACTTCTTCCGACGGAATCTCTTCCTGAACTCCCTTAAAACCTCAACATAGCAACCCTACGCATAAACATAACCCTTTGGCCAATAAAATCTAGTGTATTGACTTCCTTACTCCTCCCACACGTCTCATCATCCCTCACAGACTCTCTTCCTTCCTTGAATCTCTTATGCCAATGAAAAACTGATGCTCGATTCATGCAAGATGTTCGAAAAGCAGCCTGAAGGAATCCATACGTTTCTGTAACATTTTTTCCAAGTTTAAACAAAATTTTATTGCGTATCGTTCTAAAATGTCAGATTGCAGGCTTTAGTGGGATGTATTCCAATTGCTGCTGTAGCTGTTTATTTGGACCTGAAATCATAAAAATTTATCAGTCATCTTATAAGATGTATAGCAATAACATAGTGAATTTCAAGAGTCTACAACAATTTTAAATGGCCATACGAAAAATGTCTGGAAACATATCATATGCACCTCGTATATATATATGTATATATATATATATATATATATATATATATATATACGAATCTTATGATTTGGCATTAGGTAACCCACGAGGATTGATATGTCATATTAAATAGCAATGTTTGGAGACGTAACTGCCTGCATACAAATGATGTCTAATAACAAATAAAGTTACTTACAAACGTTTCGCTTACAAGTTATATATATATATATATATATATATATATATATATATATATATATGCGTGTGTGTGTGTGTGTGTTTGTGTGTATTATTCAGTCCAGTTAAACCGGAGACGGGAATAATTCCGTCAGAACAAAAATCATTCAACTATAATCATTCCTTCTTGTATCTATTCTGATTGTAATTATTTTATCCATTAGATCAGAATAACTCCTGTGTTATTGATTCATATCAATACCCATAACAGGATGGAAATAAACTGATAATCTTAATGTGACCGGTTTTTGCTTTTCTTAAAGGTATATATTTATATATATATATATACACACACACACACGCATATATATATATATATATATATATATATAACTTGTAAGCGAAACGTTTGTAGGTAACTTTATTTGTTATTAGACATCATTTGTATGCAGGCAGTTACGTCTTCAAACATTGCTTTTTAATATGACATATCAATCCTCGTGGGTTACCTAATGCCAAATCATAAGATTTGTATATATATATATATATATATATACGAGGGGCATACGATAAGTTTCCAGACTTTTTCGTATGGCCATTTAAGATTGTCGTAGACTCTTGAAAATTCAGTATGTTATTGCTATACATCTTATGAGATGACAGAAAAAATTTTAAGATTTCAAGTTCAAATTAACAGCTACAGCATTAACTGGAATACATCCTACTAAAGCCTGATTGTCACAGACGGTGAATTTCAAAAATGCAATCTGACACTTGAGAAGAATGATATGCAGTAAAATTCAGTTTTAAACTTGGAAGAAAATGCCACAGAAACGTACAGAATGCTTCAGACTGCTTTTGGACTATCTTGCATGAATCGAGGATCAGTTTTTGAGTGGCATAAGAGATTCAAGGAAGGCAGTGAATCTGTGAGGGATGATGAGAGGTATGGGAGGAGTAAAGAAGTTAATACACCAGATTTGATTGGCCAAAGGGTTAGGGTTAGGGTTATATGCAAGGTACATGTGAGTTCGATGCTACCAAGGTACTTTAGTGCATAAGATTCTTAAAAGGTACTATAGTGTATTCTGTACTTGCATGGTACTCTACTTATCTCGATTCTTGCTCGGTACTCATGTGTTTTATTCTTGCATGTACCTTAGTGTATTCGATTCTTGCACAGTACTTGTGTATATGATCGTTGCAAGGTACATGAATGTCTGATTCTAGCACTTTGCTCAAGTGTGTTTTATTCTTTAGAGGAACACTGCTGTTCTCAATTCTTGCAACGTATCCATGTGTTTGATTCTAGCAAAGTTCCCTTGAGTGTTCGATTCTTGCAAGGTATTCACGTGTCTGATTCTTGTACGGTACTCAAGTGTTTTATTCTTGCAAGGTATTCTAGTGTCTTCGATATTTACAAGGTACTCAAAAATTCTCGATTCTTCCTTGGTACCCATATGTTTGATTCTTGCAAAGTACCTTAGTGTGTTCAAATTTTACAAGGTACCCTTCCATTTGGTTCTTCTAAGGTACCCTACTGTGTTTGATTCTTGCACTGTACTGGTGTGGCTGATTCTTACAATATACTCCAGTGTGTTTTATTCTTGCAAGGTACCCTCGTTTGTTAAATTCTAGAGTTCTCGATTCTTGAACGGTACTCATAATTGGAAAGTACTCTAGTGTCCTCGATTCTTACACAGTACGCGTGTATCAGATTCTTTCAAGGGACTATGGTGCTTATGATTCTTGAGAGGTATTCTAGTGTCTACGATTCTTCCAAAGTACTCCTGACTGTTCAATTCTAGCAAATTACTCAGGTGTTCTCGATTCTTGCCAGGTTTTCATGTGTGTAATGTTGGCACGTTACCTTAGAGTGTTCATTTTTTACAAGATTTATTCAACTCTTCGTTGTGAAATTTATGAATTAAACTCCAAATCTTTCTATTCGTTACAAAGAATTCGATTTCGGAATCTTTAGTGGAAACGCTGAAAATGAGATAAAGTCGTTTTTCAGCATTCAGAATTGAAAACAAGCACTTCCGAGAAAATAACTGGCTGGCTTTAAGGACAGGTCAATTGTTGGTAGATTATTTTATGCCGAAGTCAGTTGAGCTGTTAGGGTCTTTAATTAAATACGGCAAAATAATATATCTTCACAATCATTTTTAACTGCCAAACACTTCATTGTCTTAAAGCAGATCCATTTGACACATTCATGAGACCCTAACAAGTAGTGCCACACTGTGTCCAAGTGGACCTCGGAGTAATGGCGATGTATGATTACTCACTCCCTAGCGCTTGAGTTTCACATCCAGACGTAATTTAATGCTACATCGGGGACACCTCAATTGCTTAGCTAGTTTCACTCAAGGCCAGAAATACGGAGCTTCCAGTCAGAATCCAACTCACCAACAATGGTCAACGAGCCTAGCGTCCGGCCCATTGGACTACGTGAGGCATCTAAGTATGTACCGTTTGTTTTCGCGTTCACACCCATCTACACGCCAACACACAGCGAGATATTCCATCGGAAATTTCCAATTGTTATGAAGTAGTGACTCCACACTGTTCTGAACTCTACTCAGGAAAGATTCAACTCATGTGACAAGCGAAATGTTTTGTAAGTTACGAACTGTTATGCGATACTAGCCATCCGATATCTCGTATTAGTATTTACATGGCTCTGCATGGTCTGGCATAAGGCCATAATGTCATATCAAAAGAAATAAAGAAAGAGAAAGAGAAAAGGAGACATACAAACCAATAAGAAAGAAAAGCAAAAGAAAAAAGAAAATGGAGGAATGCTAGTAAGAAAGAAAGAAAGAAAGAAAGAAAGAAAGAAAGAAAGAAAGAAAGAAAATGTATGAGTAAAAAGGTAGAAGAAAGGAAGACAATGAAAGAAAGAATAAATGAATTAACTCAAAGACAGAAAGAACGAAAATATCAAACAGATGAAAGAAAGAAAGAAAGAAAGAAAGAAAGAAAGAATGCTAAAAGATAAAAGAAAGGAAATAGTAGAACGTTAATGGTGAAGAAAGAAAGAAAGAAAGAAATAAAGATATCAAAGAGACAAAGAAAAGAAAGAAGGATGTGAAAGAAGAAAGAGAGAAACAAACAAACAAAAAAAAAGGAATGCTAAAGAAGAAGAAGAAGAAGAAGAAGAAGAAGAAGAAGAAGAAGAAGAAGAAGAAGAAGAAGAAGAAGAAGAAGAAATAAACTAAGTCTGATGTAGAGTAAGGAAATGTAAATACCATTAATTGTGAGAGTGGGTTAAAACCATTAAAGTCACGCAAGGAAATGTATTACACGAATTGCTTTCTTAGTTATTTTCGTCGCCTTTTTTCTAGCTTAAAAAACAAATGATTACAAAATGTCTAAGATGGCTGCCGGCAATCTGCGCCTAGTGAGGCTTCTGAAAAATGTGCCATTTATGTGTCTCTCTTTAAAATTCGTGTGAAGTTTATTTCAACAAACCGTTTAGATATTTTAACTAATGTATTGCTTACAATACAAGTATGTCTATTGACTAAACCTTTTCAAGGTTGACTATGGAGGTAACAGCCATTTGTTAGAAGTGTATAATGAAGTAAGGAAGACATAGGGCATACAAAGAAACAAGATAATAATCCTTTTGATTAGTACACCAGTAGTCATAATTATAATAAAGTAGAATATGCCATTGTTATTGAAACAATTGGTATTTCCTTAGATACACATACTACACTCTGATATTAGGTAGGATTGCCAATGGCAAGAATAGAGTATATGTATATACAAGAAAATCATGGTGGATTGATTACAGTCTTAGGATATGTTCACATAGACCCGAGTTCAAATCCTGTTAAAGGATGTTTGCATTTTACATAATGCTGATACTTTTGGGAAAGGCATGAATCCAATTATTCTCCCTCCAGCTATTTAATGAAGCAAATTCGAAAATTAAACGCTACACAATACAACAGTACAAATGTTCATTCTTACAAAGTAGTAATATACGTACAAAAGTTACATCACTTTTGCAAAACATCCTCCCCTGATGATGGCCCAAAGTTAAGCTTAAAGTACTTGGGAAATAACTAACTATGGAAGATTTATCAACCAAATCCCACCGAATATCATGAGATTAATACGGCAATTCGAAAGGATTGATAAAAAAACATGTAGAAAAAATGTTCAATCAAATAGGTATCAATGAAGAAATACTGGCAATATATATATATATATATATATATATATATATATATATATATTAGAATTAATTGGTCCACTAAGATATTTGTATTTTTTAAATATATATATATATATATATATATATATATACGAGGATCATTAAATAGGTTTCCAGACTTTTTTCGTATGGGCACTTTTTTCGATAGTACACACATGAAACTCTAGTTCCTTTTGAAGTAATCTCCTCCGCTTGTTGTACCGTTCCAACAACTTCAGGAAAGCCCCATGGAAGTCCTCTTGTGTGAGCGTGTCAATGACCTTCGTCACAGCCTCTTTCATCTCCTCAATTGTCTCATAACGACAGCCTCTGAGCCTATGGAATAACCAAAAGTCACAGAGAGCAAGGTCTCGACTATAGGGAGGCTGAGGAACTGTCTTGATGCCCATCTTAGTCAAATAGTCGGTGACAAGGATGGAGTAGTGGACTGGTGCAATGTCCTGATGGAAATGCCACTGGCCCGATTTGAAGAGTGCTGGCCTCTTCCGACGGAATCTCTTCCTGAACTCCCTTAAAACCTCAACATAGTTATCCTAAGCCTTACCCTAATCGGTTGGCCAATCAACACTGGTGTATTGACCTCCTTACTCCTCCCACACCTGTTATTATCCCTCACAGACTCCCTTCCTTCCTTGAATCTCTTATGCCACTGAAAAACTGATGCTCGATTCACGCAAGATGCTCCAAAAGCAGTCTGAAGCATTCCATACGTTTCTGTGGCCTTTTTGTCCAAGTTTAAAACAGAATCCTATCGCATATCATTCTTCTAAAGTGTCAGATTGCATTTTTGAAATTAACTAGCCGTGACAATCAGGATTTAGAAGGATGTATTCCAATTGCTGCTGTAGCTGTTCATTTGAACTTGAAATCATAAAAATTTGTCTGGCATCTCATAAGATGTATATCAATAACATATTGAATTTTCAAGAGTCTACGTCAATTCTAAATGCCTGTACAAAGCAGTCTGGAAACTTATTGAATACACCACGTATATATCATGCGGACAATGTTAATTGGTAATATTGTATCTTCTGAATTATATTAAAAAAGAAAAGATTTCTTTTAATTGAACATACAATATTACATATTAGCATTTCTCTGATGATGATGATGATATATATATATATATATATATATATATATATATATATATATGCAAAAACTACAAACCATTTGGTGGATCTATTCATTTTGAAATATTTAATTTTGGACCAATAACAAAAAGAAAGAAAATTTACACACACACACGCACACGCACACACACACACACACACACACACACATATATATATATATATATATATATATATATATATACAAACGAAAATCGGATTCAATATACGAAAAAATTGGAAATCTAAGAAAGTAAAAACAATAAGATAATTTCCCATTAATTCATTCAATAATTATGAAGATTTATTCGTTTGTTTGTAATTACTAATTGGCTATTCTCCACCCCACTTTTAAACATCTTACATCAACCTTTCAAAGAAACCTTTGCACGCAAAATACACAATATTTATATGATATCTATATATAAATCAATTTCTGTTAAGTAAGTCATCTGATAGTTCCAAAAATGTCCCCTTGATTTCTTTTTCCAACACTTATTTCTGAAATTATCCAATTCCATCTTAATTTTTTCAATATTGTTTTTTTATCTGATTTGACAATTTGTTCCAAAAATATATTCTTCAATTAACAAAATAAAAAAAAATAAAAATATCCAATTGGTTTCTCAAATCTGCCTTGACAGCAACAGATTTATCCGACTTCTTGCCAAGTCATATTTTACACGGATATTTCCCTTTGGGAGCACCTAAGGTGGTTAGCCTTAAATTCCATCCTGCTAAGCTTGTACTGCCTGGTGGTAAATCCTTCAGGAACCAGGCGATCAATATTGAACCAACCATTCGTCACAAACACTGAATGGGCCTCGGAAGTCTTGATTGTAAATTTCCAATTCGCCGAGAAAAATGAAAAAACAATTTACCCTGATTAGAAATTACATTTATCATTTTGAAAGTAATATTTACCGTATCATATAAAAGGAAAAACAGTAGGAAGAATCAAAGCCTAGACTTTATCGAGGAATTGATACGAGGAAAATGTAATAATACCAGTGACAAATCAAAACATTTTTCCATTATGTCATTATTGTATTTTTTGAAGTTCTTGTCTATCATTCGTTTCAACACATTGGAATATTCTCCAGGTTGTCTTCGTAATATAAATTCAGCTTTTAAAATAAAATACTCCCGAAGAAAATAGGATAGAACGATGGACGAAGGGATGCATCCTTCCATTCCCTAAAAAAGGCGACCTCGGACTAGCCAAGAACTACCGAGGGATAACACTTACATCCATAGCAGCCAAAATCTACAATGCCCTACTACGAAACCGCATAGAACCCAAAATGGAAAACATCCTTAGGAAAAACCAAAATGGCTTCCGGAGAAATAGATCCACAACCTCACAAATACTGACCATCCGTAGAATCCTGGAAGGCGTTCGGGCAAAAAACTTACAGGCGACATTACTATTTGTCGACTTTACCAAGGCCTTCGATTCCATACACAGAGGGAAGATGGAGCAAATCCTACTAGCTTACGGCCTACCAAAAGAAACCGTAGCAGCGATAATGATTCTCTACAGAAACACCAAAGTAAAAGTACGTTCACCAGATGGAGACACGGAATACTTCGACATTGTTGCAGGAGTACTACAAGGAGACACACTAGCCCCATACCTCTTTATCATCTGTCTAGACTATGTGCTTAGGACTTCGATCGACAAAATCAGAGAAAATGGCTTCCAGCTGACTAAGAGAAGAAGCAAAAGGTACCCCGCAAAAACAATCACGGACGCCGACTACGCTGATGACTTGGCGTTACTAGCGAATACGCCTAATCAAGCAGAGACACTACTACATAGTCTGGAACGAGCTGCAGCTGGCATTGGCCTACATGTCAATGCAAACAAAACCGAATATATGTGTTACAACCAAACAGGCAACATTGCCACACTAGACGGAGCCTCTCTGAAACTAGTCGACAAATTCACCTACCTAGGAAGCAGCGTCTCATCAACCGAGAAGGACATCGACACACGACTGACGAAGGCATGGACAGCTATCGATAGGCTCTCGATCATATGGAAGTCGGACCTAACAGATAAAATGAAACGCAGTTTCTTCCAGGCAGCGGTTGTGTCGATACTGCTATATGGATGCACCACATGGACGCTTACGAAGCGGCTGGAGAGGAGGCTGGACGGAAATTACACAAGAATGTTGAGAGCAGTATTAAACAAGTCCTGGCGACAACACCCCACGAGACTCCAACTATACGGACACTTGCCCCCCATCACAAAAACTATACAAGTTCGACGAACCAGACACGCGGGACACTGCTGGAGAAGCAAGGACGAGCTCATAAGCGATGTACTCCTGTGGACCCCCACTCATGGATGTGCAAGTGTGGGACGACCAGCACGAACTTACATACAGCAGCTATGTGAGGACACGGGTTGTAATCCTGAAGACCTGCCGGAGGCGATGAGTGATAGGGAGAAATGGCGAGAGACGGTCAGGGATATCCGCGCAGACGGCGTGACATGATGATGATGAATCACTTGTGAGAAATTCCATTAAAAAGAAAGGGTTGAACATGTGGAGAAACTTTGAAATTACATCATAAAAGTACTTGCATAAGGGTAATAACGTGTTTTAATTACTCTAAATATATATATATATACATATACATATATATATGTGTGTGTGTGTGTGTGTGTGTGTATATATATATATACAAATATTTACCAACCTCTCTGCATGGATAGGATGTGACACAAGGTCAATTTTAACATGTTTGAATTCAATGTTATCTTTCTATTAGACTGTTTGACTCACCAAGGCTAAAGAACCTAATCTGCCCTACTATTTACCCATAGGTGGAGGAAGAATAGTCGGATTTATACCTTTCCCAAAGGTATACGAGCTATGTGAAATGCAGTTAGCTTCGTCCAGGATTTGAATTTGGGTCACCGTGTCCATTACACCACACTAAACCGGAAACACCGAATTTTTTAATTTTTGATCGAAACATTATACAATCGAAACGGATATAATTAGATATTATCTATTATCAAATCAAAAACATTGAAACTCTGTAATTAGAATATGAATATGTTGCTGTCTAAAAATATGCCCATTAACTATATATTTAAACAAATTAATTGTCGGAAGTACAGTTGCTCCAGATTTATTTTTGCCAACAGAATTTCACAAATTTACTCTCTGGTAATTAATATTATCTACTCATATCTGTTTTGAATGAATAAAATCTCCATCAATGGGTACTACTATTGTCCTTCGATAAGGCATTAAATAGCCCACAAAGATTCATATGCCATTAAAATATGTGTTATATCGTGGTAAGGAAGAGATACTCAGTGACATAAGAATTAATTATTCATTAACTGAACTGGTACGGTTCAACAAATATTGTAAGTCTCGCGTTGTAGGAATTGGACACGGCGACTCGAGTTCAAATCCTGGACTGATTGTATTTCACATAGCACTAATACCCTTGGGAAAGGTATGAATCCAATTATTCTCCCTCCAGCTATGGGTAAATAGTAGGGCAGACTAGGTTCTTCAGCCTTGGTTAGGCAACTAGTCTAGGAGAAGGAAAACTCTGAATGCAAACCTGTTAAACTCCGCTTAAAAAATTCACCTTGAGTCATATCCTGCCCGAGCGGAGGGGTTGGGTAAATATGATAAATATTATTGTTACTATCTTTAAGTTTATTGTTACAACTATCATTACGACTATTGTTAGTGTAGGTTTTGCAGTGTTCAGTAACTTTATTGTTTATAAATTGTTCCTAGTATTCTAGCCTCAATTTGAATCCACTTTTTCAAGGGCTTCATTATAGATTCTCTGATTTTCATCAAAATATTTTGGTAGAAGATAGTATATTAATCCTTATGCTAACTGCATTCGGTATATGTTTAATTATCGATCTGGGGTGGTTGTAGTTGACATTAATGAAAGTAAGTGTTTGGTTATCTTTGTTTAAGGGTTTTAAAATATCTATTAATTACATTAACGGTAATGTTAAGGAAATCAACTATTTTAAGGTTAGATGATATTTCAATTTTAAATCAAAGTAACTTGAAGGGTTTTATGATTTTCTTATGTATTTTTGAAGTGTTTGGACCATTACTATCTGGTATGAATTTGAGGCCGTCGTCTCTATATTAACCTAATTGCAACAACAATCATGGTTCATTTCAACGGTGCTTGGTAACCGTCAGTTTCCCTCGCTTATAAATTCATTAGTCCAAGATTAATGCGTAGCCGATAAACTGGCCGTAGGCAAGTATCATTAATACTATATGTACACTATCCTAACTTATATATATATATATATATATATGTGTGTGTGTGTGTGTGTGTGTGTGTGCGCTTATATTTTATATATATTTCTTCACGCACATATAAAGACTGATGCCTAAAAACATCACACACACACACACACACACACACACACACACACACACACACACATATATATATATATATATAAGCGTAGTGAGCATTTTAATAACAGACTAGATTTGTGTCTTTGAAATAATTTACAAGTTGTCAAAATACGGTTGCGTAATTATTAAATATCTTGTATAATTTGGCCGTCTGTTGTAAAATGAACATTACTTACAGGCAGCAGAATATGCCAGGATTTCTTCTCGTTTTTCTTTTTGTTTCTACAAGCGTTGATTATTTTCTTTTTGCGAGAAATATGCGTCCATACACTCTCTTCTCACTCTTTCTTCAATGTTCTCGTATTTCTCAACCTTTCTCACCTTTCTTTAAACATCTACTCTTTGACTGTTTACTGGTCTCATCACAATAGCCCTGTTCGTCTGAAAACCAGAGAACAAAAAGATAGAAAGAAAGATAGAAGATAAAGAACAGAAAAGCAAGAAAAAAGAAAGAAATATTAAAAATAGAAAAAAAAAAAGAAACTGAAATATTCATAAAATGTATGAAATATTACAAAAGAAAGTTGGAAAGAAGGAAAGAAAATAAACAGAAATATAAATGAAAAGAAAAAAAGTAAGAAAGACACATAAAATAAAAGAAATGCTAGAAAGAAAGAAAGAAAGAAAAGGAACAGAAATATACATAAAAGAAAGAAAGAAAGAAAGAATGATTATTTGAAAGAAAAGGAGGATAAGAAGCAGAAAATATATGAAAAGAAAGAAAGAAAGAAAGAAAGAAAGAAAGAAAAATATACGTAAAATGAATGAAATAGGGAAAAGAAGCAGAAATAAAAAGAAGAAAGAAAGAAAGAAAGAAAGAAAGAAAGAATATCAGTAAGATGGGAAAAAAGTAAAATCAAAGAAAGAAAGAAAGAAAAAAAGAAAGAAAAATAGAAAAAATGATCAAAAGAAAGAAGGAAAGAAAGAAAGACAAAAAGAAGAAATAATAAAATTGATAGATACGAAATGAATTTAAGGAAGAACAAATAATAAAATGATGAAAAAAAATAAAAGAAAAGAAAGAAAGAAGAAAGAATAATATTAAAAAAGAAAAAATCGAAAAGAAAGAAAGAATATAAGTACAAGATAAAAAAAGCGAAAAGAAAGAAAGAAAGAAAGAAAGAAAGAAAGAAAGAAAAAAGAAAGAAAGAAAGAATACTAGTAAGTAATTAAAAAACTGAAAAGAAAGAAAGAAAGACTACATACAGCTTCCGAAATAAACACGTCAGTCTGGCTTCTGTGGTTTTTGCTAACATTTACGTCAGCCGGAACCCAATATAGACATAAGAGAATCGCATGAAATTCATTCGTGTTGAGAGTCTTCCTTCGCCCCGCCCTCTCAGCATAGGATCCGCAACTACCACCGCCGCCGTCTACAAATACCTCTTTTGTCTCTTGCACACTCCGTGAGAATGCACTTCAGCCTTTCGCTTTGTTCTTCATTCCAGATTTTCCACTAATCTCTTATAACTGTTAAATGCTTTAGTATTTGAGGAGAAGCGCAACGAGCACCGCCAACAACGTGGTAATTGCTTACTTCAAGAAAAAGCAACAAGATGCTGGGAATAGTTTCAATGCATTGGTGCTATTTCTCTCCGCCTTTATTGCAATTTTATACTTACCAACTCAGCACGCCGGCTATTATGATAGACCATCAATATAGGATAACGGCGACGAAGTTATTATGTTCTTTTTTGTTGTTGTTTTTTTACAGGATGTAGTCGGCCTCAACCTCCCTCCACTCATGTCCTCCTCCACCTCCGAAAAAAAGCTGTTGAAGTAGCGACGCTGGATATCCACCACAACCCACTGAGACAGCCAAGAAGTGAGGGCTTACGTAGAAATATGTATTTCATTTAATTACAAGCTAATATTTCGAAAAGGAATCTCTCTCTCTTTCACTCTCTCTCTCTCTCTCTTCCTCTTGCTGTCTCCGTTCCCCCTCTCTCTCTTTCTGTCTCTGTTCCTCTCTCTCTGTCTCTGTCTCCGTTCCCCTCTCTCTCGCTATTGCCAGGTTAGCTCATAAAAACGCCTAAAACAAACAAAACATATTTTTCTTTTCTTTTTGGAATGATTATGTTGCATCAGCCAGTCATCGGGGAAGAGCATAAGAACTTAAAGATTCAGGATTCGATTCCTTGACACATCCGTGTTCTGGGTACAAAACTAAATTACCCCGGGTGATGAGGCTCCAGTTCTGGTGATTTGGAGTTCTGGAGAGAATGGTGTCAGCCTTTGATTACCATTACACCCAAATCCATTCTCAGCCGAAGTGGAAGTACCTGTTATTGTTCCATGTAGGGATCAAATAGATTTGTTTGGAAATTATTAGCATTAGATAAAAATACATGAAACCATTTAACTTTGTGCAAGCAAATGATTATTATTAAATAGTAATAATTACTTTAATTCATATAATGATTATTATTAGTATCAAATAGATCTGTTTTTACATTAGTAAATTGGTTTAGCCGTGTACCTTCTCCTTCTTTCTTTTGTTAGCTTGAAACCATTTTCTTTGATTTTATCCACAGATATTCTAAGCACGTAGTCTAGACCGATGATAAAGAGGTATGAGGCTAATGTGTCCTTGGTGTAAAAATAATTGTTGAATGGAAAATGCTTGAAAACGTATCATCATCATCATCATGTCGCCCTATCAGCACGGATATTTCTGACCCCCTCTCATCACTCCTCCCTATCATCCATTGCTTTTGGCAGGTCTTCCGGGCTACATTCAGTATCTGCACAGAGTTACTGTATGTATGTTCGAGCTGGACGTCCTGCCTTTGCTCGTCTCTGTGAAGTGGTCCACAGGAGGACATCACTTACGAGCTCGTCCCTACTTCTCCAGCAGTGTGCCGCATGTCTAGTTCGTCTAACTTTGATAGTTTTCGTGACGGGTGGTTGGTGGCCTACAGTTGCTGTTTTGTGGGGTGCTGTCTCCAGGACTTGTTCAATATTGCTCGCAGCATTCTTGTGTAATTGCTGTCAATTTTTTTTTCCATATGTTTTGTTAGCATCCACGTGGTGCATCCATAAAGCAGTATCGATTCTGCCGCTGCTTGGAAGAAACTGCGCTTCATTTCATCAGTCAGGTCTGACTTTCATACGACTGATAGCCTGTCGATAGATGTCCATGCCTTTGCTAGTCGTGTGTCGATGTCCGTCTCAGTTGATGAGACACTGTTTCCTCGGTAGGTGAACTTGTCAACTAGTTTCAGAGTTCAACCGTTTAGTGTGGAGATGTCGCATGTTTGATTGAAGCACATATATTCCATCTTGTGTGCGTTGACACGGAGGCCGATGCCTACAGTGGCTCATTCCAGACTACGTAGCAGGGTTTCGGCTTCGGTGGGTGCATTTGCCAGAAGTGCTATACCATCGGCGTAGTCAGCGTCGGTAATTGTTTTAGCCGTGTACCTTCTCTTTCTTTCTTTTGTTAGCTTGAAATCATTTTCTTTGATTTTATCCACAGATGTTCTAACCACTTAATTTAGACATATGATAAAGAGGTATGGGGCTAATGTGTCTCCTTGGTGTAAAAATAATTGTTGAATGGAAATAGTTGCTGGAAACCCAGTGGTTATATGTAAATTAATAGTATTCGACAGAAATATTTGATACTGTTTAACTGTGTGCAAATAAATCATTTGTATTAAAAAATAAAAGTTAGATTTAACAAAAAAAAAAAAAAGAAGACAATGAATGCAATCGAACGTTTTACATATCAAGTCAGAATCATTATCAATTACAAATTAATCAAATTTTGCCTTTGAATAACCCTTAAAGAATAAACCACTCCAAATCATTTTGGAGATGTCCTCGTGGTTTAATGGTTAAAGTGCAGGACTGCGTAAGGTAATGGTTAAAGTGCTGAACTGTGAAATCGTAGTAAGCGGGTTCGAACATCAGTCGTGCTATTACGTTCCCTTTCGGACAAATACCCTTGGAAAAGGTATGAACCTCCTTATCTTCCCAGCTATGGGTTAAATCGTACCACGACTGTCCTTCTCGAAGGATGGCTTTGGCATTAAATAACCAAAGAAGGTTGATATGCCATCAAACAAAGAAACCAAACTGAACAAAATCATGCCGGGACAAGACAACTCTTAAACATATTAGAGATAGGGTTCCTGTGGCGTAATGGCCAAATTCCTGGATAGTAACCTTGGAGTAAATCCATAATATTCCTTCGTAACTGCAGTTCCTGATAATATCAATCCTGTTTAAAGAAGAGTGAACCATTTTCATTAGTAATCAAGTAATCCTTGTAATTGCGAGAATTTGGAAGTTTAAAAAATGGTAATGAGCGTTATTAGAGATCCTACAAAATTAGTCAAACCTGTTAGTGACGTTTCTGTTTGAAAATTATTCGTATTAGATTGGAATACTTGATACCAAATAACTATGCACAAATTATTTGTGTAAAGAATTGTTTTTTGATTATTAATAGTTACTTGAAGCCATATAAACTGTGAACAATTTTCCACGTTTTTATGGTCAGATTTCTTCGCTCTCTAAACTCAGGGCAGTCTGGTACAATCGCAGTAGTAGAAGGCGTTCTCAGCCGTTTCTTCCAAACCACAGCCACAGCAAGGACAATCGGGCATGTCCGCCAGACTTGCCTTGTAATTCAAGCCGAAAAGGAGTAACGAGTTCCATACAAGCTGCCCAGTGAGCGAGACAACGGAGTTGTTCAAAATGCCAGAACCTGGCACCCAATTCCAATCCGAGCGAATCTCCTCCATCAACCAGCCGACCTGATCCAGGATAGGATCCAAAGCCGTGCTCACCACTAGATCCCGATACAGTTATTTTCGAGACCGAGAAAGGTCACTGGACCCAGGAAGGTCAGGAACGGCTTTACGGCTTTCGAGGACGAATGGTGCTTCGCCCATCAGCTTACGTCGACCTTCAGCCTTGAGGTCTGACTTGAGGCATGGAAAGGTATCACTCACCTTACGTCTCCACACCATGTCCTTCGACAAGGATCGGCCCAAGTAAGCCTGTCTTTCAGCGAACCAGTGGTTCTCCAGATCAGGCATACCTAAACCCCATTACGTAGACGTTGACAACAGATCTGTCAATTGACCATCGGAATTCGAACTCCCCAAAGTAATTTGGAGAGGGATCGTTGTAGCGCCAGCTGATGATTCTTTGGCAGAGGAAGTACAAACAGTGAAAGATCAAGAGGTAGACGTACAGGGCGCACACCTCCGCCCTGTCCTTTAAGGACAACCACCTTCGATGCCAGGTAGGCCCCTAAGTATCTACCTTGGCCTGTACCTCCGATTGATTTTGCTCGAGCTTGAGGCCGGACCCGAACCACACTCTGAGGATGCGGACAGGTCCGTCACCCTAGCGGAAAGGTCCAGGTTGGGGAACACTAGCCCTCTATCAAAGTTGATCTTGGCTCCTGCTATCTGCTCGCAACTCACAACCGTCTTCTTCACAGCCTTTATGTCCAGACGGCAGGACACAAAGACAGTGATATCATCGGCGTAAGCAGATACCTTTGCCGAAAGAGGGCCTGCAAAAAACCTACGGAGCAGGGGCTCAAAAGCGAGGACACAGAGGAGAGGAGACAAAGGACAACCCTGCCGGGCCGACCGCTCGATCGCGCAAGCCCCCGAGCTTTTCTCGTTTATTTGCACCACTGCCAGCGGGTTGTGGTACATCATGCTAATCCATTAGCAGAACTCTGTTTGAATCCGGCGGTTTCCAAAACAGCCTCCAAGAACCGATGTTCAACCCTATCGATTGATCAGCGCTGCTTCAGTGCCGTCTTTTATCTCCTCTAAGACCTTGTGTACCAAATGCAAGTTGTCTTGGATCGATCTTCCCTTCACAACTTATCTTTTCTCAGTTCCGACCAGATAGCTGATGACAAGCTGCAAACGGTTCACTAAGACCCGCACCAAAATCTTTAACTCTGTTTTTAGCAGAGTTATGGGCCTGTAGTCATGTAGCCCCTCCCAAACATGTCTGCCACCTTTCTTCAGATATGTGATCACGTTCTGGGTGACGCTACCAGGGATGGCTCCATGGGCGAACTAATGGTTGAACACATCCGTTAGAATCGGTAAAAACATGTGCGGCAGCCGCAAATACATTTCGTAAGGTAAAACGTCTAGTTCTGGCGATTTGTTGAGGCTGATTAGCTTCCACGCATCATGGACTTCACATTCATTAACCGAACCCTTGCAGCTTGCCGCTTCCGCCTCCCGAAGGTGAGGGAAATCTGCTAAATAGCTGCAAAACTCATAGACCGGGAGGTCAGGACATCGAGCAAAGGGATCACAGAAGTGCGCCCGAAATGCTTTGCGCATATTGTGATTCAACCGGTGTAAGTGCCCGTCATGGGGACTTGACGAAATCGATATACCGAAAGGAAAACCTTTGCACTTCTTCCTCACGCGTGAATGCGTTGGATTTCACGGCTTCATTGGAAACTCTTTTAAATCTAGATCTGACTACGTGTCACTTGTAGCGCTATCTAGCCTCGCGTTCAAGGTCGTGTCTAGTTAATTATATGGCTAGGGATTCCCCACCTTCTACTGCCCGGAAAAACTTATCTTTTAAAGATTTTGTCACCTTGGTCCTATCTAAGTTGAGCAGGTGACAGAATTTAATCGCAAAATCCTTAATCCTATGTTTAAGAAATCCCCAACACTTATTCCCAGTAACCGCTCCCACTAACGCCCGCTGAACTAGGGATTCCAGCCGGTCCCAGAAGTCCTGTATCTCCTGTAAGGAGGTATTGAACTTCTTGTAACCTGCTAGACTAGCCCTATTAGCTTGCCGTTGACTGACCCTAAGAAGTCTATGGTCAGTCCGTGCTACATAGAGGAACGTGGGACACGTAACAAAATCAATGTCAGCTCTGTCGATTACGATACTAAAATCCTCGGCGGTGAGGATGCCGAGCGTTTGCCTCAGGGAGCCGATGCCGAGTTCAGTGGTGGCTCAGCCGTCTCTAGACACCCCTCCGTTATACACGGGGTCCTTCAATTTTAGGACCCAGTAAAATGAAGGGTGAACATAAACAGGGACCCGTTCTGAACAGTAGTTAAATATTTTTTAGAGTGAAAGGTGCTCCAACTCTGCCAACCTTGCGCCTGCATCAGTTCTACTGCATGCCAAGCAGATGAAGGTGGTTACCATGGGTAAACCCATGAAATTTAGGGGATTGTAAACTTTCAATTTGTTAACTTTTTCTCGACTTAACAGCAGCATGAGTGTTTTGCGGAGTTGGAAGTCTGCGATGTTTTCCAGGTCCCCAGAACACACAGCTGCTGCTGTTTCAATGAAGTCTTTTAGTTTGTTGAGGTTTTCGGCCGACGAGACTGATTTGGTTCTTCGCTGACTTTTTTGGGTTGATGTTATTTGCTTGTGTCTTTCTCCTGATTGTGTTCTTTTCTATGTACTTAAGTCCATCTGTTTTCTGGAGCGAGCTGGTCTTTATCTTTTCTCTTTTTTTTTGGTGGTTGAGACGTTGACTTCAGTTGTGTTTTGTTGTTTTTATTTTGGGGGCTTCTGTGGGCAGGATTTTGCTAAGTGGTCGTGTTGTTTACAATTCCAACAATGTGGCCGCCTGCCCTCTACCACCATTATTATTTGTCTGTCCCGGCTGTAGATGGTATCCGTGGTGCTTTGGAAGCCTTTTCGGTTAATGCATATGCGAAACACGAAGTCTCCGTGTGCCGTCCCGGTGGCAGCGTGAAGTTGTATCTCTTCCTCTTCTTTTTTGTAGCTGCTCAGGAAAGAGGCCACTACATCTCCAGTGAGGTTAACCGGGACGTTGCATTCTGTCACCTGGATTCTACGTGTGCCCATGTATTCGGGCTGCAGCCTGAAGAACTTTCTTATGCCGCTCTCCGCCAGTTTTGCTGTTTGTTCTTTTGTAGGCTGCAGGACATCCCTAGTTGAGAAGCTTTTTCTACAGAAATATTGCACTGGGAGGCCTGCTATCTGTAGTTCTTCAAAAACTTCCTTTGTTAAACCCACCAGTCTCCTGGTTTTTATATCGACGACCACCAATGAAAGAATCCTAGGTTTTTGAGGGTCTTAGACTCCCGGGAGGGGCAATATGTTATCTTCAAAGTTAGGGACATACTTGCCCACTTTATCTCCTTCATAATCTTCGGGTGTCTAGATAGTTGTTTTCAAGGAGACTGAGGGTTTTTTTAGGGCTTTCGGTTTTTTTGCTCTGGTTGATTGAACTGTGGCGTTGGACGGAGAGCCTGCCAGAAGTGACTGATGTGTTTTTTCTTCCGGCTCAGCTGGGAAAGCTTCCGTGGTGATCTGGGAGGTGTTTTTTCAGGGAGCCACCCAAAATATCTTGAGAGTTTTTTTATTTTGTTTCCTCCGTGTTTATAGAAGTCATTCCGGAGTTGGGGTAAAGAAGAAGGCTGCGAAGTTATCTATTTCCCAAAGAAATAAATAGAGCTTTGCGACAGGCTATATATTGTGAAGAAGTAGGGAAGTGTTATTTGTTTTCTGAGAGCGGTCGGTATGAAGTCAGAGTTGAGATGAGTATCATGCAAAAGTTGATTTTCTTACAATTGTGAAAAGAAAACAGTGACAGTTTAAAAAATTAAACTACAATAGAATAAATACACTCAAAAGCAACCCGAGTGCAAAGTGGTCTCTTTTCTTAATATTGAATAGCCTCATAATATAGAATTTACAAAGCTCTGTATAGTATTGTATGTAAATGAGATACTGCAATAAAAGCAGTATCACCTCAAGTAAATGCAGTCACCAACCACAGTTGACCCGGCCGACTGTGCGTGGTACACGGTTCGATCTGGTCTTTGTGATCACATCGGTCAATGACACCTGATATGCGCGCTGGATGAACCTAGTTTTCGTCTCGGGTGGCTTAAACTGACAACTCCCTTGGCCTCAGACGATCGCCCCCTATGATTTTACTTGCTTCGATAGGATTAGGTTTATTTCCTGGCAACTGAGGCGCCCCTTTTTAGGGCAATGCCGATGAGGCCAAGTTATTTTTGGCCTAGCCGTGCATTTGAGCTTTGGCTCGTGCCTGATCACCACTCACGTTAAAGCGGCCTTGTGCCACATTTCAGTGGGATGCAAGATAAATACGTTGCCTACCACAATTGATTTGACAACGTCGATTACAGTGATGGCTTTACTTTATAACATTTTGCTTAGTCTCGCACGCTCATATTTCGAAGCACGCATGTCAGGATGCCTTGACCGATGTGAGCACAAATATCACACATCAGTGTCTTTGGTTTGGTTTGGTTTGGTTTTATAGCATATCAACCATTGTTAGTTATTTAATGCGTATTACATTTTTATACAAATGAATAGTTTTATTTTAGACAATTCAGTTGAGCATAAATACGCAATTTGAACGTCAAAACAGTTCTATTTTGAACAATTCTGTTTGGCATTAGTACACAGTTTCAATGACAAAAACAGTTCATTTTAACATGATATTGTTTAAATATCAAAAACAGTTCTATTTTAAACAATTCAGTTTAGCATAAGTACACAGTTTAGTTTTATTTGACCCATAGATATGACCCTATTAAGTGCAACCACTCAGGGCCAAGGTAGAACAGGGAGCGATAGCTATAAAGGGGTACTTTGCATTCCCCAAAGCTCCAGGATTACTGAAGCCTCAGTTTGTTTAGTGTTATATCCAGGACACTCGTTGTAGGAGTTTTACCCTTCTGCAGGGATGCAGTTGGTGTATTCTGCAGCCGCAGCCGACTTGGCCACGCATAAGTGACGCTTGGAATCCAGAAATCTGTTAATTTGATGTATAGAAAAGGCGTGTCTCTTTTTTTCGGAGGTCACCTACTAACATTTCAGTTTCCTTGAATTTTCCTCACTAGCCTGGAAGATGTGTGACACAGCATTTTTTTTTTTACTGACAATTCCAAAATTTTACTTTTGTCAGTTATTCTTCAATTTTTCTCGTTCTTTTCGTCCGTTTTATTTATTTTGTATTTGTCAATTTAGACATTTTAATTAAAACACCACAAAATTGTTGTTTTGTTTTCTTCTTTCTTTTGGTGGAGGAGATTGTTTTTATAAACAATCTTTTGAAAAAGAAACAACATTCATAGCATTCCTCAATTTTCATTTTCTCACAAATGGCGATGATTGATACTAAATCCCCAAAAGGTAACATCTATTTAAAACAACAACCAAAGGTCCCAGATCTATCCTTGTGAGTCAGAATTAATACGGACATCACAAGTGCAAATGCTTCCTTTTTGGATTGAATGATAAAAACCATATCTTTTCAAGATTTGGGTGATCATAGCTCTTTACAGTATACTCATCATCATGAGTGTTCCCAAAATTTTATTATTGATTTTAACGGCATGTCAACCTGTTTAGGTTTTGTTAAAGTCAATAGATTAGGGAAAGTACGTTGATCTTTGCACTTTTTAATTGCCTCTATTCCTTTTTAGTTTTTTGGTATATCATGCCACGTAGGTCAGCAAGTGTAAACAATCCTTGCAGGAAAAGTAAGGGTACGATTTAATCCATACATGGAGATAGTAGGTGTATAAATTCGAAAGTTAACGTAATAGCACGACTGGAATTCGAACTTACTAACTAACTTATCGTAGTCGAGCATCTAAGCCACTCAGCCAGGGGAATTCTTACATCAATTGCTTCTTTTGCATACAGTCCTATTGAAAACGTATTTTTCTTAAATCAGATCTCTTTGACCTATAGATGAAATCCTTATAAGTATTACCACTCTGGGTCAGAGTGGAACTAGGAGTAATTGCAATAAAGAGGCACTCCACACTCCCCAGATCTCCAGAACAGGACCCTCTCAGTCATGGTTTTAGGAGTAGGGTTTTACTTCTGTGCAAGCGATACAGTCTGCATATTTAACACCAACAGACAGAACGTTCTTGGAAGTAAAGAAATGGAAAATTCCACGTTTCTCTACGATTTAAATGTTTATATCTCTCCACAGTTTAATTTTATCGAACAACTGTGAATAACTAAATTCTTTGGAAAGATACTGGAATGGTTAAACGTTATATTCTTCACTTTTTAAAATCAGAGTTGTCTTTCTCCTTGACTGGTAGTTTATTCCCATAACGAGAAGGCCCAATCAGGCCTACAATAACAGTCCTTCTGTTCATATTTTAGAAAAACGAGATGTTCGTGATGCAGTAATTTACTAAGCTTTTTGCTATGATGTGGAATACGGCCGAATGAATAGGACACCCAGTGAGACTCGAACTCACTCGTGTAGGTTTTCTAGTCTTGCTAGCAAACCATAATACCATTCGAGGTGCCCAGTGCTCGTGATATCATAGCTATTGTAATAGGAAATGACCACATCCTCCCGAGTTCAAACCCTGAACGAGGATGTTTGCATTTAATATAGCACGAATACTGTTGAGAATAATATGAATCCAACTATTCTATTTCTAGATAAAAATAAATAGTCGGGCAAACTGGGTCCTTTAACCTTTGTATGACAACTTATGTAGGAGAAGTAAAACTCTAAATTCAAACCCGTTAAACTCCACTTAAAAAATCAACCCAGTGCCACAAAATTCATATTGTTATCGGAAGGATTTTGAAAACTTGTATGTCAACTAAGATTGTCCTTTCTTGAAATCTTTAAATATTCCAGCATTCTTTGGCAACAAAAAAGGGTCTATGTTTGTTAAAATGTTTATGATCATTACTTTCTATCGAGTAAAAATTAAAGGTTGTATAGAATGTATAAGTCATATATATTTGAACAAGTGCCACATATATTTCTTATGGAGTAAAAGGACGAACTTTACTCTATCTCTCTCTCTCTCTTTCTCTCTCTTTGTATATCTCTCTCTTCTCTCTCTCTCTCTCTATCTGTTTTTCTCTGCTTGTCTGTCTCAGTCAGTCTGTTTCTCAATATATTTTTCTGTCAGTGTCGATTAGTGTCTGTTTCTCTCTCTCTCTCTCTCTCTCTCTCGCTCTTTCTTTCTCTGTCAGTCTCTCTCTCTCTCTATATATATATATATACATATATATATATATATATGTGTGTGTGTGTGTGTGTGTGTGTGTGTGTGTGTGTGTGCCTAATTGGCCTTAGCAGGTTGCAATCGGAAACACTGTTAACATTTGCACGTTTCTTCAAAGAAAATAATGTTGGTTCCTTTCAAGTCCCCGAAGTTTCTTAGCATAACATTCATTACTGACCACTGAGCTTAGAAGTTTTTTTTACCGGAGAGTCAGTGTGTTTCCCTCAATGAAATGTCTTTTTGACTAAGGCTCGTAGTGGAAAACTCATTTTTAGACTATTTTAAATGTCTTTTTAGCTAAAAGATTTTTGTCCGTACACATCACAGATTCTGTTAAATTCACATGACTTGCGATTCTCAGCCACCAAAAGTTGATAAAAGACATCTGATCTAGACTTAAGCTTTCCGTTTAAATAACCACCATTATCAATGGCCTCAGTATATTGTCATCCACAAAAAGACTGTTTCGTTGTATCACAAGTTGTTATCAGTGGGGCTAGACACGCAAGGTGTTTCAAGCTTGGATCGAAAGCTGACAGATTTTATCATATTTACCAACCTCTCCGCTCGGGCAGGATATGACACAAGGTCAATTTTTAAGCGGAGTTTAATAGGTTTTAATTCAGAGTATTCCTTCTCCTAGACTAGTTGCCTCACCAAGGCTGAAGAACCCAGTCTGGCCTACTATTTACCCATAGCTGGAAGGTGAATAATTGGATTCATACCTTTCTCAAGGGTATTAGTGCTATGTGAAATGCAATCAATCTCGTCCAGGATTTGAACTCGTGTCGTCGTGTCCATTTCCTACGACGATAACCATTACACCACGGGCACCTCCATTAGCTGAAAGATTTTATGCTAGTCTGATATCTTACTCGACAGCCATCAGCAAGCTCAGTGAAACGATTTAATGCATATGTATCCCATTTCTTTTGTTTACATATATACCAATGTCTGGACATTGGCATGATGGTTAGAGTGTTCGCTAATGGCCCAGGAGACCTGGGTTCACTCCCAGGTGGAGTCTTACAAAAAACTAAAAAAATGGTACTTGATGCATCCTTGCTTAACACTGAACATTATAAGATATTGATCCAGGGTAAAGTGGAGCAATCCAGGGAAAGGAGTTGCGCCTTCCTCTACACCTTTATGTAGTAGCGATCGAAAAGGGAGCCTTCGAGTTACCCTCGACTATGGTAGCCAACTTTACTTTTCTTACATAGATACGCTTAACGACTACCGAGTGCTCAAGTCATCAGAAAAGTTTTTTATTACCCGAGTGGCAACCAGTAATTCCTTCGTGAGAGTGTTCAACCCTACCACACGCACTTATATATATATGTGTGTGTGTGTGTGTGTGTGTGTGTGTGTGCGTGTGCGCGCGCGTGTTTAGTGCTGTTTTTCAACAAGGATGGCTTTGATATTGAATTACCTACCAAGGTTTATATGCCCCAAAACAAAGAAAGCAACTAACCAACAAACGTTTACTTACATATAAATCCCCATATAGTAATATCGCAGAATTTATCCTCATATACATACATATATATATATATATATATATATATATATGTGTGTGTGTGTGTGTAAAGTTGGCGACCGTAGTCGAGAGCGACCCGAAGGCGACAGGAAGTGTAGGGGAGGATGAAACTACTTTCCATGGATTGATCCACTTTACCATTGATACGTACCTTTTAATGCTGAGTGTTAAAGAAGGTGACAGCAAGTGCCATTTTTTGTGTCATAGATATGACTCGACCAGGGATTGAACCCCAGGTCATTGGCGAACACTCTACTCACTCAACACCATGTCGAAAAGAGCAACGCCCTCCCTCACATTTCGGCGTTGTAGCTAAGGAAAAGTTTGCCTCCGGGTCGCCCTCGAACTGGCTGTCCCGAAAAATATGCCTTGTTAAGCAAATCATAATAAAACCATAAACAAAAATGAATGATATTTATCAATTAAACATATCAATAAGAAATGTTTGTGTTAACGATTATTAAAATCAAAAGTTAGAAAAACTAAATCTGTTAAATTATTATAATTTCTGTTTGCGATATCAGATTATGTAGGTTAATGTCATCATTCGAGATTTATTCTAAAAAAATTATGAATTCAACGGAAACAAAGAAAAATTGCTGCAACATCCCTCCTCCCGCCAATTTAAAAAAATTAATGCGAAAGATAATTTGCGTGTGGTCCAATTTCTATTTAAACTACATCAGCAGTAGCTGCTCGTGTAACTACTGAAGAACGCTCTGAGTATTCCATGGTTAAAATGAATGACCAAATTTACATATGTTTATCCGTGCCTCCTACCAGGAAGGATTCGACACAAGACCTTTTTATTGCGGGGATTTAGGGGAAGAGGAGGTCAGCCACGAACCAAGGCTCTTGCACTGCTATTCATTGGATCACTTGGTGCAATATGAACTATGCTAGCCTTTGCTAAGTCTCCCGGCACGTATGCCAGGTTACCTTGTTGGTCATAGATTCACTCGACCCAAAGGTCTAGTGCAATGTGAATCTATGTTTGACATTGCTCGGCCTCCTGGGACATATGCCATGCGACCTTGCTGATCATAGATTCACTCCACCCAAAGGTCTAGTACAATTTGAATCTATGTTTGACATTGTTCGGCCTCTTGTCACATATGCCAGGTGAACCCTGCTGATCATAGATTCACTCGACCCAAAGGTCTAGTGTAATGTGAATCTATGTTTGACCACTTAGCACGTATGCCAGATAGCCTTGTGCAAGACCAGAACAGCAAATTAATGCTCTCGGTCTTGGGAAAATGAATGTCAAAATTTACAACTTATTTCATCATTTTATTACAGAAAGTTTTTGGTGCAATTTGAATTTTGCATATCATGGGTATAGACATCACTGACTCCCCCTAAAATGCTGTATGATAAAATTGAAATAAATAATACGTTAACATGATATTTGTAATTTTGAAGTGAATAGTTTTTCTTGGGTAAGCAATGTGTATCTTGCTTTGAAGGAAGACACGTCACTGCTACGTATATTTCAGAAAATTGACGATTTGTAAAGATGAGTTCAGAATCAGCTGACCTTTCACGGATTAAATTACTGTCACTTCACTAGCTACATCTGCGAGTCTTCAAGCTAATACGTGCGTGCGCGCACACACACACACACACACACACACACACACACACACACACACATATATATACATACAAATAAATGTATACATATATACATGCACACACATGTATGTATATATATATATATATATATATATATATATATATTAATATAGGGGCACCCTGATGTAGCTTACGTAGTGACAGTTATTTAATATATATATATACATATATATGTATACATACATATCTTTGTCTCAGTCTTTGTTTCTTAATCTGTTTTTCCCTACTTCTTTTACACACACAAACACACACACACACACACACATATATATATATATGTGTGTGTGTGTGTGTGTTTGTGTGTGTGTGTGTGTGTGAGAGAGAGAGAGAGAGAGAGAGAGAGAGAGCGAAACAGAGATATACATAGTTAGAAATAAAGATTATATATATATATATATATATATGTGTGTGTGTGTGTGTGTGTGTGTGTGTGTGTGTGTGTGTTCACATGAAATATTGGCAGTAGCCGGGAGAGCGGGTAATGGTTTGGATAAGGCGGGAACTTTTGGGATTGTGACGGAAGCACACCATTCTCTAAAAAAGATGATAATATCGAGGGTCGACGGTGTGGATTACAATAATTGCCTTTTTCGTTTCTTTTTATAAAGCCGGGTTTTGTCGGTATTGAGCGGCCGCCATGAAATTATTAGAAATTCCATGTGATATGAAAAGCCGACATCCGGAGAAGACGACAGAGATGATGGTATTCATTATTTTTCTAAAAGACTCTATAGATTTTCCCTCCATCTCTTCTCACCCTCCCCGCTAACTTTGAGCAGTGAACACGTTATGGATACCGCAAGTTCAAATCTACCTTTTGTCGATTTTTTTTCTTAATTTTTATAATGATTGTGATTTCTTGTACAGACAGAGGCACCCACCAATTTTCTTATTATATATATATATATATATATATATATTTGTTCTATGATTTTGATAAAAGACATTATCATTCCAAGAATTATTTAGGCAATTGATCTCAAATTTTTTTTGTTGCTTGAAATATTTGGCCGATCTATTCCTTAGCCTTCTTCAGGTACATAAAGGTGGATCAAAATATCCGTAGCCCGATGCATTAACACTTTATTGATCTGATATATTCACTGTGTAATCGTCGATCTACGTTATTGATATTCACGAGTGAAAAAATAAAATTTCCGGGAAAAAAGATTATGCTGAAAATCGATGTTTGTGTAAAAAACAAAACTAAGTTGTTGGCGACCATAGTCGAGGATGACCCGAAGGCTCCTTTTCGATAGCTACTATACCAAGGTGTAGGGGAGGGCTCTACTCCTTTCTCTGAATTGCTCCACTTTACCCTTGATTCATACCTTATAATACTGGGTGTTAAGCAAGGAGGCATCAAGTACCATTTTTTGAGTCTTTGGTATGACTCGACCTAGTATTGAACCCAGGTCTCCCGGGCCATTGGCGAACACTCTAACCACTAGGCCAAATATATCAGTACGGATCTATAAAAAGAGTGTTCTGGATATGATACTTAATTGCATTTGAAGGTGAGGCGCAGATTCTCAAGCTTTGGGTAGTACTGACTACCCATTTATGGCCATTACTGTCTGGTCTGCTCTGACCCAGTGTGGTATTACATGTTAAGGTAGAATCTGTGGCTCATATAGATCTGTTAAAAATCTTCGTATTCCATAGAATCATGTTTTAAAAAAATCACTTAAAACACAAAAATTCAAAAAATGTAGAAATGAACGTACATTAAACGTGATTCCCTAACACCTGGAATGAAATAATCCTGGAAGGGTTAATATACAGTTAAAATCCATCAATAAGTCAATAAATATAGACTATAAATAAGTGCACTATTACCAATTCTTTTTTTTATAAAAATGTTCTTTTAAACTACAAATACCAATCTTTTAATATTTTTCGATAAATATTATCCAGTAAAATGGGTGTTATTTTGTATTATTTATTACTAAATTCTACAAAATTCTACTACAACGTTATCTTTTTGTTCTGTCGTTGAATTGTCGTCGTTTTTTTTGACTTTCCATCTCAATAGATTCAACAAATACATGGACTACTAAATATTATACTTTTGGTTACAGGGTCTATTCTGCTAAATATTAATGCTTTTGTTTAGAGAATCAGTTCTTTTTAGTATTCATACTTTTGGTGACAGAATCAATTCAGCTAAATATTCATACTTTTGATTTCAAAAACAATTCTGTTTAATATTCATACTTTTGATTACAGAATCAATTCAGCAAAATATTCATACTTTTGATTTCAGAATCAATTCTGTTTAATATTCATACTTTAAGTTACAGAATCAATTCAGCTAAATATTCATACTTTTGATTACAGAATCAGTTCTTTTTAATATTCATACTTTTGGGGACAGAATAAATTCTGCTAAATATTCATACTTTTGATTACAGTATTAATTTTGCTAAATATTAATACTTTTGGTTACGTGACCGATTCTGCCAAATATTCATACTTTTGATTTCGGTATCAATTCTATTTAATATTCATACTTTTGATTACAGAATCAGTTCAGCTAAATATTCATACTTTTGATTACAGAATCAGTTCAGCTAAATATTCATACTTTTGATTACAGTATCAATTCTAGTAAATATTAATACTTTTGGTTACAGGACCGATTCTGCTAAATATTCATACTTTTGGTTTGGTTATGAATTGAAGAATATGCACACACTACTTTAACACATTGTAAATATTTAACCCTCTTTACACCAAGTTAGTAAATGACACAAAATCTTTTTATTGCGGGGAGCCACTAACGAAGTTTCGATCCTTTCGAGAAATAAAGTGCAAGCTATAATTTTGTACCCAAATGTTATAATCATTACTTCCTTCTTCATTGGTATATAACATAAGTACAACATTCAATTCGCCTTTTTTACATTTTCACTACCTTTCAAAAAATAAAATTGGGAGAGTCCTAGTGGCGTAATGGCTAAATATCTTCACATTCGAATTAAATACGCTTGAGAAAGGTTTGAAACCTCTTATCCTCCCAGCTAAGGGTTCAATTGAATCTCTTCAGTTCGTTCACGAGGATGGCTTTTCTATTTTCTTTCTTTTTTCTTTTAAACTTTCTGTCTTTCGTGTTTTTCTTTCTTCTAATTTTCTTTCTTTCTTTCTTGCGAAATCATATAAATTTCTTTCTTTCTTTCTTTCTTTCTACTTTTTTTTCATCTTTTTTGCATATTTTCTCCATTCTTCTGGCTTTCTACATTCAATAATTCATTTATTCTACATGTTGCGTTAAGTTTTCACATTTTTTTCTTTCTTTTTTATGCTTCCATTAAGAGTTCTTTCTTTCTTTCTTTCTTTTATTTTTCTCCGTTTCTTCTTTCATTCCTTTTTTTTACTTGTGACTGAAGTTTTCTCAATTTTTCATTCTTTAATGTGCTTTCATTTAGATTTCGTTTTTTTCTTTCTTCGAATTTTCTTTAAACATTTCCTTCTTTTCTTCATCTATCCTTCATATTACTTGCTTTCTTTATTTTTTATTCATTTATTCTGTCTACCTGTGGCTTTAGTTTTCTCAATTATTCTTTCTTCATTTTATTTTTATTTTGGTATCTTTCTTTGTTTCTTTCTCTTTTTCTTTGTTTCTTTCTTTTTTCCTGAATCTTGCTTTTTTCCTTCTAGATTTCTTTATTTTTCATTCATTCTTTCTACCTGTGAGTTAAGTTTTCTCAGTTTTTTCTTTCTTTATTGTACTCTAATTTAGATTTCTTTCTTTCTTTCTTTCTTTCTTTCTTTCAAATTTTCCTTCAACTTTTCTGCATTTTTCCTTTATTCTTCGAGGTTTCTTCATTCATTCATTCCTTCATTCAATCTTTTGTCTGAGGCTTAAGTTTTTTCAATAATTCTTTTTTATAGTACTCTCAATAAGATATCATTCTTTCTTTCTTTCTTTCTTTCTTTCTTTCTTTCTTTCTTTCTTTCTTTCTTTCTTTCTTCATCTTTCCTTCATTCTTCTTGTTTTTTTTAATTTTTCATTCATTCTTTTATATGTACCTTAGTTTTCTCAAATTTTCTTTCGTTATTATACTTTCATTTAGATTTCTTTCTTTCTTTCTTTCTTTCTTTCTTTTTGAACAAGGTCACCATTGTTGCAACAGCCTGCTATTTCAATTCTTGTTGCAAGCAAACAACCATTTCGACGAATTAAAATATAATGATGCCATTTAAGAAATCCGTTTCGCTTAAAGAAAATCTCACAACTTTCATGCACTGATTCATATCTCATATGTGACTCGCAAAACAAGATTTTCCGTTAAATTGAATGTTGTTGACGAGTATCTAATTAGATGGCACAAGGCTATATTGATGACAAATATGTATTTTATCTATGGCTTTTGACGCTGTGTCTTGCACTAAGTTCTAGTTCTTACACACACACACACACACACACACACACACACACACACACACACACACACACACACACACACAAGCACTGACACTGCTAGTACAACACAAGTATATATATATATATATATATATATATATATATATATATATATATATATATATAAAAGTGGATAAATTAGACACTTACAACGGCTTTAGTAGTAATATTTTCTTCTGTATTCAGAGAACATGAACAAAATCTACCATTTCACTATATATGTATATATAACTAGTACAGCACAAGTATATATATATATATATATATATATATATATATATCTGTGTGTGTGTGTGTGTGTGTGTGTGTGTGTGTGTGTGTGTGTGTGTGTGTGTGTGTGTGTGTGTGTGTGTGTGTGTGATAAAAGTAAATGAAAAGTCAATAAATCAGACACTGATAACAGGTTAAGCAGTAATATTTCATTCTGTATTCACATAGTTTCACCAAAATCTAACATTTTACCATATATATATATATATATATATGTATATATATATATATATATATATATATATATATATATATATATATATATATATATATATATATATATATATATATATGACAAGGTCTTTCAAACAGTTTATAGCGATTCATTCAGGAAGAAGCATTTTTTTTCTGACAACACACTACCACTTTCTCTGAAACTAGAAACATTAATTAAGATTTTTCAAGTTTTTTAAGAAGTAGTATGTGTAGCTGTGTATTTTTATAAATGATTTCTCCGAAAAAGCAAAATATTCCTCAAATGCTGACCAATAGAGTAGGATAAAACAAAAAAATATATTCTTTTCTAACCTCCTTTCAGGATAATAGTAATTTTTAAGCATTTGGGAAAAAATACAATCATCACATATGGAATCATTTTTAAAGCGTTTATGTTTTGTCTCTGATTTGTCCAATTTTTGAAAAAGACGCAATAAATCTTAATTTCTAGGATTAGTTCTATTATTCAAGCACTTTTTCATTAAAATTCAGCCCAGTATGAGTGAGCACGAATCTATGATTTGCCTATCATCGAAACTAAACAAAAAAAAAAAAAAGATTCAGAAAAAGTTCGAGTTTCTTTGTCAACCGTATACAAAGCACATTTTATTTTCACAGAAAAAGTGTGTGTTGAGGATTGAACCAAAAACGAAAAGACGGCTTTTTAAATGCTCTCTCTACGATGATTAAGAAGGACCCCACAACGTCAATAAGAAAGCGCGATAATGAATTTAAAGTCTTCGAGAAAACTGTGAGGGCAGCAATAAAACAAGATTTATACCCAGACCCTAACCCCACTTGATTACGTTATATGGGGCATTTTAAAAAAACAAAACAAATGCGACTTCCCATCCAAATATGGGTTCGCTTAACACTGCTATTGAAGAGGAATGAAATGAAATGTCTGAATAATTTATTTTGAAAGAATGTAAATCATTTCGAAGGCGAGTTTATACAATTATTGAAAAAAAAAAAAAAAATGACGACCGTATTGAATAACTTTACTCTTTTGTGCCTATCTTCTTATTTTTTCATTTATTTTTTCTAAATTAGAATTAATCTTGTTTTATAGTTGAGTCATTAATTATTATACAAGAATATTCCTAATTTTGCTTCCGCACACTGTAAGTGAATGACTATTTCATCTGTATATTGTATTTATTTCTACATACATGAAACTCATAGTCATGAGACAGACATGAAGAAGTCAGAAAATATATAAGGATAATAAGAGAGAAAAACATGGTTTTTTTTTTTAATTTTATGGTATATCAACCTTTGTAGGTTATTTGATGCCAAATCCATTTTATACAAATAAACAGTTCTATTTCAAACAATTTAGTTTTGCATAAATACACAGTTTAATAGACAAATAATTTCCTATTCAGTGCTACTTAGTTTAGTCAAATAGTTATTTTTCAAACAATTCAGTTTAGCATACAAAAACAGTTCTGATTCAAGCAATTCAGTTTAGCATAAGTACGCAATTTAAATGTCACAATAGTCCCATCTTAACCAACACAGTTTAGTTCTATTTGACCTGTAGATAAGTCCCAGTTAGGTGCAACTACTCTGGACCAGAGTAGACCTAGGAGCGATGGCAAAGAAGGGTCACTCCGTATTCCCCAAGCTCCAGCATTTCTGGAACCTCAGCATCAGATTGTTTAGTGTCATATATGGGACATTCGTTGGTGAAATCTTACTCCTCAACAGAGGTGCAGTCGATATTCTATAGCCCCAGCCGACTGGGCCACAGAATATTTGTTGGTGGGGGATCTTAGCACTTTGCAAGGCGTGTGGTTGGTTGGTTGGTTGGTTCAGTTAATGGCAAATCAACCTTTGTATGCTATTTAACGCCAAATCCATTTTTATGCAAATAGAAAGCTCTATTTCAAACACTTCAGTTTAGCATAAGTACACATTTTAATGGTCAAAGACATTTTTATTTCAAGCTATTCAGTTTAGTAAAACAGTTCTAATTCAGCTAATTCAGTTTAGTATAAGTACATGTTTTGTTTACAGACATTTAAATGTCAAAACAGTTCTATATTAAACAATTCAATTTAGTGTAAGTACAGTTTCAATGTCAAATACAGTTCCATCTAAAACAAGTCAGTTTAGCATAAGTATGCTGTTTAACTGTAAGTATAGTTTAATTGTCATAAACATTTCTATATAAGCTATTCAATTTAGTCAAACAGTTCTAATTCAAACAATTCAGTTTAGCATAAGTACGTTGTTAGTTCTATTTAACTCATAGATAGGGCCCTATCAGGTGCTACCATTCCGGGTCAGAGTAGACTTGGGAGCAATGTCAATGAAAGGGTATTCTGCATTCCCCAAAGCTCCGGCATCACTGAAACCGCACCATCAGATCGTTTAGTGTCATATGCAGGACACTCAATGGGGGGGGGTCTTACCCCTCTGCAGAGAAGCAGTCGGTGTATTCTACAGCCCCAGCCGACTAGGCAAGAGAGAAAAAAAACATGTAAAACAAACATCTAAAATCATCGTTGCAAAACGCTGGCTTCAATAAATTTGTTGGAAACAGATAAACAAAGAGCTATATAAAAACTGAAAACTGAAATTCATGAGATTTTCTAAAGGCATGAAAAAAAAAAATGTATCGCTAAAAACTTCCTGCTGTTTTATTTTATTTCATGTATATTTTTATTTTCATTAAATAAAAAATTACGAATGAATTTCCACGAAATAAATAAACGCAAAACTGTAAAAAAAAAAAAAAAAACATACTGCGGCACTAAATAATACATGGTTAATTATTTTTCAATTTCAACTTTCATGAAATAAACTGGAATCAGTTTTATAATTCTATACAGAAACGGTTTGGTCTCGGTTTCAGTTTTTTTGTTTAATGGCATATCAACTTTTGTTGGTTATTTAAAACCAGATCTATTCTTTAAGAAGAACTATAGTAGTGAGATTTAACCCATAGCTTGGAGGATAAGGGGGTTCATACCTTTCCAAAGGTTTTTAGTCCGAAAGTGTACATAATAGCATGACTGGAGTTCGAACTCACTTAACACAATTCCGGAGTCCATCACTTTAACCATTACGCCAGGAGAACCCCCCCCCATACAGAAACATTTTGAGCTTTGGCAGGGAGCACAGATACTAAATATTAATCCTTGCAGATATTTCGGATTGGAAAATGAACTAACTGGTAACAGATGAGTTAAGGAAGGTGAGATAATACTTATTTTACTCTCTCTCTCTCTCTCTCTCTCTCTCTCTCTCTCTATATATATATATATATATATATATATATATATATATAGTCATCCACAGAGAGATCTGTTTCGTTCTATCAGAACTCTTCAGTGTGGCTGGACCGGCTAGATTCCGGAAGCTGTGATCGAAACCCGGTTGAGTCAAACACCAATCCAAGATTCTACCACTGTGTGTGTGTGTGTGTGTGTGTGTGTGTATTAAACAATTTTAAAGCGTTGGATTCCGAATTCTTTAGAAAGGAAATATTTTTCCAACAGACTTAAACGAAAGACAGTGAGAATACATAAATTTATGAAATTCTTGAAAAATAGACAGAATGCATAAATTTGCTTCATAGATGCACCCACAAGATATGAACATGTACACACAAACACATGCACACATTTAAATATTACCCAAGCACTTATATACCCACATACATGTACATAGAGTTATATGGCAGCCGGCAATGCTTCACTCTAGTGCTCAACACACACACACACACACAACACACACACACATATATATACATATATATATATAAAGAATTTTTTCACATAGAGTTTTAAAATAAGGTTAAAAGAGATGATATGCAATGGAGAAGTGACGAAAAATGAGATGGTAACGAAGCATATCCATATGTTGTATGGAAATTACTTTCAGTTATTCAAGTGTCTTTAATTGACATATGATCTCCGCTCTCCTAAAGACTTGGCTCAAAGCTCTCCATTTGGCAGATATTATGTTAAGCATAGGTGGGGTGCGATTCAAATTGGCTGTAACTGTTTTGTTCAGATATTTGACTTCGGTATTTGTTTATTTAAATATTTATCTGTCAATCATATATGTTTATCCTATTTCAAAGAGGTGATCTGAGAATGTTTTAGCTTAATGTTAAAAACATTTGAAGTCCGTATTTGGAGACATTTCCTCCATGTATCTTCCTGCGTTTGTATCATTGTTACAGAACTGTTTTTTCGATACCCCCCATATTACAATAATAGATAAAAAATTATCTATATTAATAAAAATTTTAATTCATTTATCAATTTAATAAATCATAGTTATATAGGGAGGATTTTTACCGTAAATAACATAATTTTAGATTGTTTTATTTCAATTCAATGATTAAAATTTTATGTACGAAAATATGTCTGAATTACATTTTTTTATAGATATTTGAATCTTTAGACATGTATTTTTGTTGCTGTAAATCTTTCCTCTGTTATATTTGAAGTATAATGAAACCGATGTTTCTTAACATGCCAAAATAAGTTGATACTCATTGTAACTTGAATTGCAAATTTTATATAAGAGAAACAACATCTTTTTGTAAATGTGAAAGTTATTTTAATCCATTTTCTTGTTTAATCTGAAGAATTCCTGTTTCTTTTTTAGAGTATTTATCTATATCAAAACTTTTTAATAGGATGTAAATAAATTTATTATCTTAATGTGAGCAATTGCTGGTTTAATATATATATATATATATATATATATATATATATATCAGTAATATCCAGTCAGCGTCCGAAGTCAGTGGGTGTGGATTTTTTTTCCATGCACATATAGACTGTAATCCATATTTGCTTTTTTCAACTTCAATTTAAACATGTTCAGTCATTTGATGTGTAGAGAAGAGGAAAATCTCGTATTTTGTTTTGGCGCGCTATTTAATTCAACACTGAATTTCACCCAATCAGGATGACATATCCTATTCAGCCCGGACCTTCATTTCCGGCTAGCAAAACCGGTGAGCGGCCAAACACACTCTCTTCAGCTTGAGACAGCGACCAGCACAGACATGTCTCTGGTCGCCCCTGGTTAGTAATGCTTTTTAGCTAAACAAGCCACCCAGTGTGGACATATCACTGTGGCTTTAACCCTAGCAGCAGCAACATGGACACTCAGCGAGGGATCCATCTAATTTATGGATTCTTTGCGTCTAATATATTTTAGACCAAGGAATCCCAGTTGAATATGAATTAGATACGTTCAGCATGCCTTCCACAAGCACCACAAAAATTTACTATGTCGATCCGAGCGCCACTCCGCTCTCAACACAAAATTACACGGTGACTTTGAATACTTCCCTCACACGTCCAACGACACGCTGCCATTTCCAACATCCCGCTAAACCATTTCGTCTCAAACATCCAACAAGCCTAAATACCACGAGTCCTTGCAGCACCAAGAACAAACCGCCTCAAAGCTGCAAATAAAGTATTTTCGCTGTTGTGTTACTAAAGAATAGTTTCGCAATTCATTTCTGTTGCCATAAAATCTATAGTGTTCGGGAAAATAACTAATTCCCTCAAACCGCTATAGAGGAGACGGAGAAGATAATGATATTCTCCACCAAAATAAATTTATAATGAGTTTCCTTCTAATTGAACTTTGTATATAACTTCTTTTCAACAACAGACTGACTGTTTCTTTGTATCAGAACTCATCAATGGGGCTAAACATGAAAGATGCTTCGGATATCGTTAACGTCAACGTAAGCGAAGGAATTTTTACGTATATATATATTTATATCTTTGTTAAGCTCGCGCGCGTGTGTGTGTCTGTGAATGCGTGCATGTGTGCGCACGTATGTATATGGATTTATTCAATCTTTTTGTCAACAGCTGAACGTGACACAAGGTCAATTTTTCAGAGACTTAAATCTGGTTTGAATTCAGTTTGTTTGTTTGTTTTTTCTCTCCGTGAGTGGTTGCCTGAACTATGTAAAAGAACCAAGTCTGCCCTACCATTTCTCCGTAGCTAGAGAGAGAGAGAGAGAGAGAGAGAGAGAGAGAGAGAGAGAGAGAGAGAGAGAGAGAGAGAGAGAAGACAAGGATTCATGCCTTTTCAAAAGGGCATTAGTACGACGTTTAGTTTGATTTCATTTTATGACACATCAACCGTTGTACGTTATTTTATGCTAAATTCATTATTATACATATAAACAGTTATATTTCAAACAATTCAGTTTAGCTTTAGTACACAGTTTCACTGTCAAAAGCAGTTCTTTTTCAAGCAATTCAGTTTAGGCTAAGTATACAGTTTCAATGTCAAAAACAGTTCGATTTTAAACAATTCAGTTTAGCTTTAGCACACAGCTTCAATGTCAAAAACAGTTCGATTTTAAACAATTCAGTTTAGCTTTAGTACACAGTTTCAATGTCAAAAACAGTTTTATTTCAAACAATTCAGTTTAGCTTTAGTACACAGTTTCACTGTCAAAAGCAGTTCTTTTTCAAGCAATTCAGTTTAGGCTAAGTGCACTGTTTCAATGTCAAAAACAGTTCGATTTTAAACAATTCAGTTTAGCTTTAGTACACAGTTTCAATGTCAAAAACAGTTCGATTTTAAACAATTCAGTTTAGCTTTAGTACACAGTTTCAATGTCAAAAACAGTTTTATTTCAAACAATTCAGTTTAGCTTTAGTACACAGTTTCAATGTCAAAAACAGTTCGATTTTAAACAATTCAGTTTAGCTTTAGTACACAGTTTCAATGTCAAAAACAGTTATATTTCAAACAATTCAGTTTAGCTTTAGTACACAGCTTCAATGTCAAGAACAGTTCGATTTTAAACAATTCAGTTTAGCTTTAGTACAGAGTTTCAATGTCAAAAGCAGTTCTTTTTCAAGCAATTCAATATAGTGTAAGTATCCGGTTTAGATACCAAAACAGTTCTATTTCGAGCAATTCTGGTTAGTATAAAACATAATTTAGTTCTATTTGAAACATAGATTGGACCATATCACGTGCTACCTCTCCGGAAAAGGTAGACCTGGGAGCGATGGCAATGAATGGGTATTCCACATTCCCCAAAGTTCCTGCATTACTTGAACCTCGCCATCAAATTGTTTAGTGTCATATCAAAGACACTCATTACGGGGGTTTTATCCCTCTGCGGCGGAGCAGTCGGTGTAATCTATAGTCCCAGACGACTGGAAAACCAGAGTTTAAACTCGATTTAACGATTCTACTTCGAACAACGATAACCGTAACTCTAGGCGTGCCTTCAGGTGTATGTGTATCTGCGTACGTATGAACTTATATGCGTGTGTTTGTATGCGAGGGTAAGAGGAAAAAGGAATGTTACATTTAATCTACCCTGACAATTGTGAAAGCCGGTATTAGATCAGTCAGAATTTAAGGAATGCAATCTCCATAAAATAAGTAAAAATATTTCTGAGAAAATTACAAGCTGACGTCGCTTTAAACTATTCCGCGATATATCGTCCTGAATTGTCATATTAATGCTTTAAGATTGGGCTGTACGTCATCTACTTGTCGCTTTAAAATGATATTAAAGCTTTACCTTTACGAAGAAAAGATAGTGAATTATTTTTACGAAGCCCAACCAGTGCTCGTTTTCAAAAAGTCGAACATATTATGTAGCACTACTGATAATTGCCCAGTCAGCTGGAGCTGTAGAATACACTAACTGCATATCTGCTGAGGGGTAATTCCTCCTCCTATCGTGTGTCCTGCATATAACACTAAACAATCTCATGATGAGGTTTCAGTGATACTGGAGCTTTGGAGAATGTGGAGCACCCGTTCATTGCCATTGCTCCCAGGTCCACTCTGGCCGGGAGTGGTAGCACCTGAAGGGACCCTATCAGAACTAAACTGCGTACTTATGCTGAACTGAAATGTTTAAATTAGAACTATTTGACAAAACTGAATAGCTTAAAAAAGAAATGTTTTTTGATAATTAAACTGTGTGCTTACATTTAAAGTGCGTACTCATGCTAAACTGAATTGTTTGAAATCGAACTGTATTTGACATTGGAACTTTACTTAAAGTAAACTGAATTGTTTGAAATAGAGTTGTTCTTGTATTTAACTGTTTAAGCAAAAAAACTCTATCTAAAATAACTGTGTGCGAACCATATAATTATGCTGCAATGAATTGTTTGAAATTATGTGAAACCATTTATCTCTATGCAAAAAAAAAAAAAACGAGCTCAGGTTTGTTTTAAAATGTTATCTTAAAAATGTGTTTAAAATCCATATACTATATATATGTATAAAACGGATTTGGCATTAAATGACATACAATAGTTGATATGCCATAAAACCAAACCAAACAAATCTTATATACTTAATATATATGTATTAAAAGAATTCGGCATTAAATGACCTACAATGTTTGATATGCCATAAAACCAAATCAAACCACATCTTATAAATTAAATATATATGTATAAAAAGGAGTTGGCATTAAATGAACTACAACGGTTGATATACCATAAAACCAAACCAAACCAAACTGAATCTTATATATTTAATATATTTGTATGAAAAGGAGTTGGCATTTAATGACATACAATGGTCGATATACCATAAAACCAAACCAAACCATATCTTATATACTTAATATATATGTATTAAAAGAATTCGGCACTAATTGACCTAAACTGTTTGATATACCATAAAACCAAATCAAACCAAACAAAATCAAACCAAACAACTGATAAGCCTTTCTTAACCGAATATTGGAGAGCACCGTAAAAAGGATTAAAATGAAACTTTTTTTCTTCTTTTCTGGCAAGCAACTTTGCATGAAAATAAGCAGATTAATGCTGATTATGAACATGAGAAAACATTCAACTCTCTGAAATCACATTTAACCAAGGATTATTGTTATACATTGACCTTTGAGAGGTCATGTTAGTCGTGGATTTCAAAACAGGATATCCACCTGTGCATAGCGTAACGATTATAGGAATTGGTTCCCTAAGCTTCTAAAGAGACAATCATCTGGACGTTGCAGGTTCAATCCTGTCCGCAGGTGAGTAGCAATACAGGAATACTTAGCACTTCTACTCGGTTACGGCTAACCGAATCAGAAAAAGTGACTCCCGTGGATTAAATAAAGTTTCGTGTAAACTCACAAATTCAACAAACACCAGAAGAAGGCCAGAGGATATATCAGCCGAAACGTTGTCAATATAACAATACAGATGAAGACAATATTCCGAAAACCCTGAAATTCAGACAATCATGATAATTAAGTTGATAAAAACGAGCCTTTTTTCAGTTTCATTGATTTCAATGTTGTCAGAGAAAAGATGGAACTGTAGAGAAAATTATAATACAAAAATGAAGATCGTGGCCGATTTTTATAATAGAAACGTCACCTGAATTTCCCACAAAATAGTGAAAATTTATCTATTTATCTATCTATCTATGGAAGTAAATAATGGATTGTAAACGACAATACGTAAAGAAATAAATATCTCCTTCTACTTAGATTACCTTGTTATCAATTTTTATCTATCAATCTATCTATCTATGTTTCTATCTGTTCTTATCAATTTATCAATCTATTTAGTAAACTATTCTTATCTATCTCTCTATCTATCAAACTATTTATCTAACACTTTCTTTTCTTCTTTTTTTCTGATTGAAATCATTGCCAACAATTTCAGACACAAAGAGCAAAGGATTTTTCTGCTGTTGAAATGCCATGTCATAAACAAGACGTAACCAGAGAAGACCTCATGACATTGTGGTTAACGTTATGGATTGCAATATCGTAGAAAGTGAGTTCGATCCCTAGTCGTTCAATATTATTTACTTTCGCATTTATACCCAGAGAAAAGGTATCAATTCATGTACCCCACCCCTATTCATGAGTTAAATAATAAGACTACTTTTCTTCTACATGAATGACTTCGGCATTAAATAACCCATGAAGGGTGATATGCCATTAAACAAAAAATACAACCAAACTAAAACATAACTGACTACTTTGAAAGGCCGTTAGATTTATATAACAGTATTTGATAAAACTCAAAGAACAGTGTCTCCCTAATAGAATTAGCAACATAGAGAAAATACACGAACAAAAGAAATATCGCTACATGTCACTGTGTTTTTGATTGATAGGAAAAGGGATGGACTGAAATACTTATTGAAATTGGGTGTTGTGGGTTTCTGGGACATACGTCGTTTCCTTCGTTTCAAAAATGGCCATCACTGGTTGTTGTTTGTGAAGTGCATCCGATCGCTTTCAAGCAACAGTTCAGCATGCTTTGAGCTGGATTGGGTCACGATCAAAACATCAAAATCAAATGGGCGTGACTCAACGGCATAACGTTCGTAAGCGAAATGTGTACGTTATATGGCTGAGCGTTAAAAACGGTATTTTTTCGTGTTTCTTTTTAAATGAACACATCATTAACATCTTAAAGCAAACGCCGTAACACCATTGCGAACTTAAGCTAGAAAGAGGAACTTTCGTTCTGTTTGTCTTCATTCTTTGTCCGTTGACAAAAGCTGCTTGTGGCACCAAGGGTGGCGGTACCGCTTTAGCCACCGAAACTGTGGAAACTTCCTTTGTTGGCAGCTTTTTCACACGTTGTATGAAAAAAATTGTTAAAAAGAAAGGCAGTTTGGTTGGGTTTTGTTTAGTTGAGTTTTATGGCACATCAACCATTGTAGGTTATTTAATACCAAATTATCTTTATTACGGCTATACAACATCAGAATGCTAAACTTATCAGATTAATACAAACAAAATAGCTTTCCAGCCCAGTCGGCTGGGGCTATAGAATACATCGACGGCATCGCAGCTTTGAGGAATATGGGCAATTCCTTCATTGCCATTGCTATTCAATAGCCCCAGCCGACTAGGCTGGAAAGATATTTTGTTTGTATCAATCTGATAAGTTTAGCATTCTTATATTGTATTGCCGTAATACAAATAAAAGCGGAAACATAATCAGGTTGATGTTTATGTGGTGTGTGAGAGATGGGTGGAGAGACATATACTCAGAGAGAGGACTTCTTCTTCCCATATCTTCTTCCGGGAGCCTGGGGGCGCCAACGCTTTCACCCCCTTGCAAGTTCGCCAGAGACGCCTCTGCTCGGCTGCGTGTCCCTCGACCGACTGTGATTCTCCGCACTCTGTCCAAATCTGACCGCTTGGTTCTCATCACGTGATCTCCTTCCGGTTACATACCTGCTGTACCCGAGTGCCCTGATCGTGCTGCCCTGGTTACTAATCACGTGGCAGCTTGTCAAAGCACACGGGGTCACTAGGAACGAACCAAAAATCCATAGCATATGTTATATAACACTAAGCGGATCTTCACCTTGTGTTTTTCCCATTTAGCAGTAAATAATCTAATAACTGGTGAGACGCTAACGAGTTTTCATTTAAAAGCTGAACCTTCTGGTTTCATAAAATATCCCCAAAACAAACGAGATCGAATTATTTAAATCAATTATAAAAGCCTTTTCCGGGCCATGCAGAGGAAAAGTTTATGAAATGAACCAAAATTAGAAATTAATTCTTTTACTGATGCATGGTTTGGAAATATGTCCGACGATGGTGACAAAGTTGGCCATTTTAAAATTGTAAGGGAGATACTTAGAATATGAATACAATGCCGTGACAGTCCCACAAAAGTAAGAGTGTAGAAAAAAGATACAAGCTTTCTTGGAAGTTATTGATAATGCATTCAATTTCTCATTGCTCTTTTGTGAATTGTTAAACAACAATCACAAGAAAATCCATTCCTATCAAGCGTTTTGCAGATAAGAGTCAATTTTGTCGAAGCAATCGTATCAGGTGAACTTATTGCAGATAAGAGAACTAAAATAGAAATAGCAAGTATCAAGAAAATGTTCGATAAGAGAGAGAGAGAGAGAGAGAGAGATCTGTTCGGTACCATGGGTGAAGTCTAATACTTGAATTACTGTCGAACTCGAGAAGATGTTTCACCTGACTACATGATAGTCTGAAAAAATGGAGAAATGCCAAAATTACTGTTTTCTTTATATCAAATAGAATAAGGAAAAATTGATTATTTGAAAAAATATATTTTCAAAATATTATCATTAAATCTTACATGTATTTTCTTAAATTTCACTTTTTGAAATATACCTTGCAAAGTAATCTCTCTCTCTCTCTCTCTCTCTCTCTCTCTCTCTTGGGCAGGCATTACCAAAATGTCAGGACACTTAATTGGGCAGAATGATTTGTTCAAGTTTTTCCCTCACAGACAATGTTACCAATTATCAATATCTATCTATCTATCTATCTATCTATCTATCTATCTTATCATCATTATGTTGCGATGCTACGTGCAACTTTCTCTCTTCATTCTTCCCTATCAACCATTGCTTCTGACAGGTCTTCTAGACTAAATCTTATGTCCATACAGAGCTGCTGTAGATAAGTTCTAGTAGATAGGCCAACACTTGCACGTCCATGTGATGGGGTCCATGGAAGAACGTCACTTCTGAGTTCGACCATGCTTCTTCAGCAGTGTACCACATGCTTTGTTCATCTTATTTAGATGGTTTTAGAGATTGAAGGAGGGTGGCTGTACAGCTGCTGTTTCTCAATATGTTTCTTCCTGGATTTGTTCAATATAGCTCGTAGCATTCTTGTGCAGTTTCCGCCTAGCTTTTTCTCAATACACTTAATCAGTGGTGCATCCATGGAAGTATGGAAGCGATCGCTGTTTGGAAAATGTGTTTTATTTAATCGGATAAGTCAGACTTCCGTATAATCGATAACTCATCGATAGCAGTCCATTCTTTCGCTAGGCATATATTGATGTCATTTTCAACCGATGAGATACTGCTACCGAGGTACGTGAACTTGTACAATATGCATATATACATAGATATGCTTATTAGCGATGGGGTAAAAAGTTTCGAGGCTAAACCTTCAAATTTTTCGAATTTGAAATGTAAAGATGTAAAGATGTGTGAACATCTGGGCAAATAATACATCTAAATCTTTAAGTTTCATCATCAACATCATAACGCGCTGGTAGCACGGATATCCCTGACCCTCTCTCGCCACTCCTCCCTATCGCTCATCGCCCTAGGCAGGTCTTCAGGACAGCATCCCGTATCCTCACATAGCTGCTGAATGTATGTTCGTGCTGGTCGTCCTGCTTTTGCACGGCCATGTGTGGGGGTCCACAAGAGTACATCACTTATGAGTTCATCCCTGCTTCTCCAGCAGTGTCCTGCATCTCTGTTTCGTCTAACTTGAATAGTTTTTGTGATAGGGGGCAGGTGGCCGTACAGTTGGTGTCTTGTGGAGTGTTGCCACCAGGACTTGTTTAAGATTGCACGTAGCATTCTTGTGTAATTGCCGTCTAGCTTCTTCTCCAGTCGTTTTGTTAGCGTCCATGTAGTGCAGCCATATAGCAGTATCGACGTGACCACTCTCTGGAAGAAACTGCGTTTCATTTTATCGGTTTGGTCTGATTTCCATATTATCGATAGCCTATTGATAGCTATCCATGCTTTCGTTAACCTGGTTTCGATGTCCTTTTCGGTTGATTCGACGCTGCTTCCTAGGTAAGTGAATTTGTCTACTAGTTTAAGAGGGGTTCCTTCTAGAGTGGAGATGTCCCCCGTTTGATTATAGCACATATATTCCGTTTTGTGTGCATTAACATAGAGGTCTATGCTTGTTGCTGCTCGTTCCAAACTATGCAGTAGAGTTTCGGCTTGGTCAGGTGTATTTGCCAGTATCGCTATGTCATCGGCGTAGTCGGCGTCGGTAATTGTTGTTACGGGGTACCTTCTGCTTCTTTTCTTCGTCTGTTCGAAGCCATTCTCTTTGATTTTGTCAATCGATGTTCTAAGTACGTAGTCTAGACAAATGATAAAGAGGTACGGAGCCAGCGTGTCCCCTTGTAGTACTCTTGCTACAATGTCAAAGTATTCTGTGTCTCCATCCGGTGATCGTACTTTTACTTTAGTGTTTCTATAGAGAATCGTTATTGTCGCTACGGTTTCTTTAGGTATGCCGTACGCTAGTAGGATTTGTTCCATCTTTCCTCTGTGAATGGAATCGAAAGCCTTGGTAAAGTCAACAAATATTAATGTCGCTTGTAGGTTTTTTGCCAGTACACCTTCAAGGATTCTACGGATGGTTAATATTTGTGAGGTCGTGGATCTATTTCTTCGGAAGCCATTTTGTTTTTTTCTAAGTATGTTATCGATTTTGGGTTCTATGCGGTTTCGTAGTAGGGCATTGTAGATTTTGGCTGCTATGGATGTAAGTGTTATGCCTCTGAAGTTTTTGGTTAATCCGAGGTCCCCCTTTTTAGGTAAGGGGAGTATGCATCCCTTCATCCATCTATCTATCGGATTTTGATTGTATACTGCGTTGCAGTGTCGGAGCAGTATGTCATCGAATTGTCTGGTCTCCCATACTTCCGGGGGAATTTCGTCCAGCCCTGCAGCTTTCCTATTTTTAATTTTTCTGAGAACCGAGTCGAGTTCTTCTTGTGTGAACGGTCCTAGTTTAATGTCTAATTGTTTGCTAATTATTCTGGTGATTGGTTCATGTGTTATTTTCGGTGGGTTTCCTAGTAAGTTTTCGAAGTGCTGTTTCCACAGTTTTATTCTTTCTTGTTGGTTTGCTGCTTTCAGTTTTGCTTTGGCTGTGTTCTTTCTTCTACTCTCTTCTTTTATTGTTTGCCAGGCTATCCTAGATTGTCTATCTTCCACCGAGTCTCTAAGCTTATCTATCTGATTTTGAATGTATTCTGTCTGTTCCTTTATATATATGCCTGCTAATTGATATTGTGCCGTTTTTAGTTTTAAGGCATTTGTGCTTGTTGGGTTTTTTCGATTGTTTTTGGAGGTTGTTTTACTAGTGCACGTTTTTCTCTCACCGCTAAAGTTTCCCATGGGACTCTATATTTAGTTTTGAGTTTTGTTGGTATGCATTTCGCTGCTGCCTCGAGGTGTGCATTGACGAAATTTTCATATTTGTCGTTTGGTGTACTTTTTTCCGTCTTTTCTTGTTGTGTTTCGAATCTGTTTTCTAATTCTAATACGTATTTATCTCTTATATCTCTGTTGTTCAATAGGGCCCAGTCATAGTGTTTGGTGGTCGCTGTTCGTTTGGCGTTTTTTCGTAGGCTTAACCGTATTTTCGCCGTGACTATTCGGTGATCGGTGGACACACCCTCAAAAGCGGAGTATGCCTCGCAATTCATTGCACTATTTTTCCATTTCTTGTTTATACGGATGTAGTCTCTCTGAGCTTTAGTATTGTTTGCGTACGTGTATCTCCATAGTTTGCCCTCACTTTTTTGGTAGTTTGTATTGAGGCATGCTAATCTATTTTCTATCATGAAATCTGTTAGATGTTGCCCATTCCTATTTGACGTGTTGTGGAGGCTGTATTTGTTGTTTCCGTTTTTCCCGATTTGGGCATTCATGTCTCCGCCAATGACTAACATGTTGTGTTTCGGGATGCTACGCACTAATGAGGATAGCTCATCGTAGAAGGTGACTAATTCAGTTTCTTCACTAACATTGGTAGGGCTGTAGCAGGAGATGATTGTTGCTCTGGGGTTGCCGTTAAAAGTAGCTGCCATCATTCTAGGTTATATTTTCTCAATGCTATTTAGCGTTTTTAAGGCTTTAGGTCCTATAAGTAATCCTACCCCTCCTACTGCGGAGGTGACAGAGTTTTTCCATGCGGATACAGTGACGAGCGACCAGCCATTGTCAGTTTCGTGATATTTGATATCTTCGGTGTGCGTGTATCTGTGTTCTTGTATGCATATTATGTCAATCTAATGTTCTTCGGCCGATGCGATTAGCTCTGGTAGTTGTCCTATTCTATTTAAGGTTCTTACGTTAAATGTGGCTATTTGTAGTGTTTGCTTGCATTTTAGTAGTTTTGATTGTTTGAGCTCTGTAGCTGATTTTTCTAACACTGAGGCCAGGGCTCCAACCTCAGCAGGACGTGCCCCTTTTTTACCCGCGCGAAGAGCGATGCGGTTAGTGTATGTGGTTTGAGTGTGGGTCATGGTTATCTTTCGATGGCCGTTTTATTCTCTTCTATAGAAGCCACTCTTATAGAGGAGCAGCTGTAGTTTCCCGATCGAACTAACGATCCTGAGCGTAAAGTCGTCGAACTCACGTCCAGGACCTGTTTAGGTATTGAGTTTGGTCGTCCATGGATTTATTCAAATACCTTTACGTACATCATGCTTCTTCCCATGTGTACGTAGTAAAAAAAAATAAAAAAAGGTGGGGTAATTTTGATTTAAATTTTCTTAAGTTTTAACTTAGTTAAAGTCCAAGATTAGGGTACTTTTGTCAGACTTTCAATGGTACTGAATTTTTTTTTGGGGGGGGGCGGTATTGGGACATGTTCCTAGGCTTTTTAGTTTTTTTTCTCTTTTTTTTTCTTCTTCTATACTACCATTGGGAACCGAGGAGGCTTTCGGAATTATAGAGCTTTTACAAATGACTTTTTTTGGTGGGGTAGGCTTTTACTTTTTCTTCTAAACTACTGTTAGGGCTTTCTTTAAGAATTTTTAAATTATATTATAGAAGAGATTCAAAAACGTTTTGCCTTGTTCGCTGACATTTGGACAGAGTTTTATAATCAATTTGGGTTTATAGTTAAGTAAGCGTGTCTTTACATTTAAAACGCATAGTTTAAGCATTGTTTTACAAACAACAATACAGCATAACATTTTGTAAAATTCAGCATTTTAAATTAATAGGACTTAAAGACATACTGACCAATATTGATACATTCTTTCCTCTGTTGGCACGTGAGCTCTACACATGTAAATTTCTGTCTAAACATCAAACTATGTCTAAACATGTAGGTGCCATATTGAAAGAAAAGACTGATACGTTTTGAATGGCGGTTTCAACGATTTCGAAAATTCAGGGCTATATATGTGCGATGTGACTTTTTCTTGTTTTCTAAATTGAAAATTCATCTCAAAGAGATGATTTGAGGATGGAGAAGATGTTAAAAGATATACAACAACCAACACAGCTTTATACCTCATCAAAAGAAAAGTTCCAGGGGAGCTTCAACCAAGTGAAAACTTGCTGGAATAAGTGCGTTAAATAGCAAGTAGGCTTTTTTGGAAGAAAATTAACCTTACATATATTTTTGATTTCTGTCTCGGTAAAAAAGTTTGAGTTTCGATACATTCGGAACCCCTATATATATATATATATATATATATATATATATATATATATATATATATATATATACCAATTCCGATATATATATATATATATATATATATATATATATATATATATATCGGTATTGGTATGAAAATGAATATTATAATGCCACTTGACTCCAGACTAATTTATTAACATTTTCTTATATTCTCTTATAATCTACGACTGATTCTCTGGCCAAAGTGAGTGTGAGTGTATATGTATGCTTTCTTTTCATATGAGTATATATAAAATGTTCGTCGTCATTATGAGGTCTGATGATCTTTGTTTGTTCAATATAAAAGTGCAATTAATGATTAAGAACTGTCATCTACATTTTGAATATTTTACTTTTCATACCAACTCTGTTTCTCTTTGGGCCTTTTAGATATGCACCTTCAAGTGGGGAGTAAAGGTAATTGTCACTCTTTTTTACCCTCCCATTATTTCTCTATATACAGGGTATCTCAAAATAGATGCAACTTATTAATATGATAATGATTTATTATTGAGACAAGAAACTCCATGTCACCTGGTTTGAGCCTATGCTTGATCTGGATTCTGTATGGGTACAGCTGAAGATCATTCTTTAAGATTCTTTGAAACGATCCTCGTGAATGTCTAAGTTCTTGGGAACGTCTTCAGACTGACTTTTTCGGACTTCGTCCGACAAAATTTTTCATCACATCTACATTGTTAGGACATCTTGCAGTCAACTTCCTGTCAGATCTAAGATGTTCTACCTTCTAGTTAAGATTGTTTACCGTCCCCGTGGATTGAAATTTATGTACCCAACGAGAAATTTAGCTTTTCTGGTGATAATTGTTAAACTTCCTGCAAAAGTTTGATTGCATTTTAAATGATTTGGTCTCCAGATAAGTAGTAAGGCAAAATATTTTTCCTCTCTTGTCCAAGGCACTGTGATCAAGGATTAATAGATGTTATAGTATACTATTTTCAAATCTGAAAAAAAAAAATAACACAATATTATTATTAATTGAGTTATTAGCAGTCACATGGCACCGATGTTTATTGCGACCCCTATATATGTGTCTGTGAGTCTGTGTGTGTTTGTGTGTGTGTGTGTGTGTGTGTGTGTGTGTGTGTATATACGCGTCTCCGTAAATAACTTTTCAAGAAATTGGATTTCTCGTCCAGTTTACCGGTGTCTCATCTAGTCCTTTAATTCAAATATTACACCACAAAACGTTTTATTGCTTGGAAATTGTGAATGCACTGAGGGCGAAACCAAAATGCTGAATGGATTGGTTTGGTTGGGTTTTATAGCATATGAACCATCGTAATTTCATGCCAAATCCCATTTATACCTATATTAAATTTATATGATTTATAAACAACTCTTGTTGGTGACATTTTTAAAGGAACCTGGGCTTATTTTTTGCATACTGTTAAATGCTTTCAAGTATTGCTATGTATCTCTAACAATTCAATTAAACATCAGTCATAACACACAGTTAAATGATCAAACTGTTCTATTTCTAACAACTTCATTTGTTTGCACACAGTTTTAAGATCAAGCAGATCTATTTAACCCATAGATAGGACTCTATCAAGTGCTACCACTCCAAATGCAAATGGAACTGGGTGCAATGGTAACGAAGGGCTACTCCTCATTCCTCAAAGCTCCTAGAATGGAGCCTCACAATCAGATTTTTTGTTTCATATCCGGCATACTCGTTGGTGGAGTCTTACGCCTTTGTAGAGATGCAGTTGATGCATTGATGTATTCTACAGCCCAAGCCAACTGGGCAGCTGAATGGAGATCAGGGATTCCCACAATGTGATGAAAAATCTAGAAAAACTCGAGTGAATAGTAATGATGCTTTATCCTTGAAAGCATGTATGTCCCCAGAATCATTAGCTGATTAAGACTTTGTTGGTTGAGCACCTGTTTTTTTTTTGTTTGCTTTTTTTTCGTTCTGCTATTTATTCATTTATTTATTTGTTTTTGCACTATGTGCATACAAATGTATGGGATGTTTGTTTGTTTGTTTGTTTGTTTGTTTGTTTGTTTGGTTGGTTGGTTGGTAGTTTATATAGCTTATCAACCACTGTAGATTGTTTAATGCCGAATCCATTTTTATACATAGAACAGTTTTATTTCAAATAAATCAGTTTAGCATAAGTACTCAGTTTAAATATCAAAACAGTTCTATTCAAACAATTCAGTTTAGCATAAGCAAACTTTTTTTGTTTACACACAGTTAAATCGAAAAGTGGATATACTAAAAACACAGTCAACGGATTCAGTTCAGGATATTTTGTTGTTTTCTCTTCAATAGAATGTTTCATCATCTTGTTAGATTTACCAAAAATATCTACCTTTTCTCCACACTGTTAAATGCAAAAACAGTTCTATTTCAAACAATTCAGTTTATCATAAGCATACAATTTAGTTCTATTTTACCCATATATAGGACCACATCAGGAGCTACCACTCTGGGCCAGTGTGGACTTGGGAGCGATGGCAATAAAGGGGTACTCCACATTCCCCAAAGCCCGAACATAACTGGAGTCTCACCATTAGATTGTTTAGTGTCATAGCCAGGAAACTTGTTGTTGGTGGTTTACCCATCTACAGAGATGCAGTCTTTGTATTCTACAGCAGCAACCGACTGCGCTAGGGGTGCTTGGTTGATGAAGAGTAAGAGAATAAAAGAGAAGAGGAGAGAAACTGAAAGCTAAAAACCCGTCTCTATGTACAGTATAAAACTGACTAAGTCGTTTACAGAGAGGCGTAGCATACTTGTCAGATATAATCGTCGCTTTATTTAATGACTTAAAGAATAAAAGACAACAAAAAACCTCTCAGACATTGTGTTAAATGGATTACTCGAATCGACGTCTTTACCTACCATCAGCATCGTCCTGATAATTTACTTACCATAAGGCTGTTCAATGTGATGAAATTTCAAACCAACGACAGAGAGAGAGAGAGAGAGAGAGAGAGAGAGAGAGAGAGAGAGAGAGGACAGTGCAATTTATGAACAAGATGAAAACACCAGCTTATACGAAAAAAAAACCCTCTGAACGCTAAGTAGATATTTACTGAGTGGAGCAAGCAATAGGAGAGGACAAAGTAATAGAAAAATCAAAGATGTTAGTGTGTCAATCTTTCAAAAAGAAAAGACTTAGAATCATTTAAAAAAAAAAGAAACTAAATCCTGATCTTTAATTGCACTCGAACACCAACCTCTTGTGGTAATGAATAACACATCACATTGTATACACTCCAGCGAGAGATGAGTTGAGCTATAAATGAAATCATTCAAGAAGTAATAAACTTTGAAATAAGGTTTAAAAACTCAATATCCTTTTAACGTATGGTATTTTCGTGATATTAAATACATACTATAGGGAAAGTATACCAGTGGCTTAATGTCTATAGCGCTGTACTGCAGCCTTGAAGTTAGTGAGTTCGAACTCTGGTTCCGCTCTAATGTTTAGCTTTGAGTTAATACCCTGTTGAAATGTGTAAACACCCTTATCCACCCAGCCATGAGTTAAAAAGTATAACGGCTGTTCTAAAAAGATGGATTTGGTATTAAATAACGTACGAAGGTTGAAGTGCTATTACATGAAGAAACTAAACACGTGCTGTGCAAAGAAAACAACAGCTTTGCAGCAAAATAAACCTCTATCAGATGATCAGGTATGCTTTCGACGCCAGTTCATCGGAGTCAATAACACACACCACCCCAGATGTATCTTACAATAGTCCTAGACTTCGTTGGTTTTCTGTCAAATTCCTGGAATGACATGTCAATTGGTGACTTCTTCGAAGAATCATTTTTTGCCATAAGTATTTACCTAAAACCTCCTCCAGAAGCAAAATGTGACACGAGATGATTTTATTTTCAAGCGGAGTACAGCTGATTTAATGTTACTTTTCTCCTTGACTGGTCGCTATACCGAAGCTGAAGGGACCAGTTTGCTTTACTATTCACCCATATGCCTTTCAGCCGGGTATTACTACAGACGGGAAATGCAACTAGCTTCATCCAAAATTCGAACTTGGATAGCCGTTTTATTTCCGTTCACAATAACCACTACACCATGCAACTCCGTAATTCAGTTTGTCTATCTCTGTTATACAGTAAGAAATGATGAGAGTCTCTTAGTTTTTTAACTATTCATCTTTTTTAACACTATCTCTCTCTCTCTTTCTCTCTCTCTCTCTCTCTCTCTTTCTCTCTCTCTCTCTCACACACACTCACAAATGTACTTTAAATTGTAGCGTCCCGAGTTCAAATCCTGGACCAGACTGTTTGAATTTATATTGCACTTATACCTTTAGGAAACGTATGAATCTATTTATTTTCCTTCCAGCTATGGATAAATAGTATGCTAGACTGGGCTTTTAAATAGTTATGACAACCATTCTAGGAGAAGAAAAACTGAATCCATACAGGTTTTAGAGAGATTCGCTTGTCCATTTGTACCCAAGACATGCCACATGAAGAGCGACCCGCCATGATCAACATAATTTACGGGATATCCCTGCTTCACTCTGTCTAATAATTATCGGCGAATACATTCAATAGATAGAATGTAAATATATGTATAAGAATACATACATATATATATATATATATATATATATATATATATATTACAAATGTATACATTTATGTATGTACTTGTTGTGTGAATAAATAATCAAATACAAATTAAAAGAAATAAGAAAGAATTAAATTGAAAAGATGAGTGCCTAGAAACTGTAGTCCCATAGACACTCACTTTTGGCGCCTTCAAAAGTGGGCTTATCAATCTCCATCAGGTTGACTGCTGAGGCTCGTTCAGTATGCACTGAAGAAGAAAATCGGAAAAGAAAAGAGGAAGAAAAATTGAATGAATAATTGGCAAGGAAAATGAAAGGCAGAATCTAAGCGAATGCTCTGATTCTTCAAAGTGCTCAGACAGATCTACATATATATACATATATATATATATATATATATAGAGAGAGAGAGAGAGAGATATCTTGGTTAAGATGCTGGCCAAAATATATCTATCTTCATTGACATGAAGATTCTCGTCGAAATCGATAAATCTTATTCCACAGTCATCAACACGTGACAAAAATTATTTTGGCATTGTTACTAACAATTTCCTTTCTCAACTTCCATTTATTTTACACACACACTCATAAACACACACTTATATATATATATATATAGAGAGAGAGAGAGGGGTGAAGGGAGAGAGAGAAAGATTATTCAAACAACGACACCAAATTCCCTTAACCTCACGCTGAATGATCCTCAATCAGCTGCTTTGAAATAGCGTAAACATATTTGGGGTGACAAATAAACACTTTAATAAACAAATGCCTGATCAAGATAGTCACGGCTTATTTGAAACACACGCTGCCTATGCTAAACATATACTTCTCAGTGGAGAGCTCAGTGGTAAGTGTCCTGACAGCAGATATATTAAGGTTAGAAGATATTTGAATACCAGAATTTTTTTTCATTTAACAAATTGATTACTGTGTCACTTGTTCATTTTTGTCTCTTCTCTTATTGCCGAATGGCCCGGATTCGGTCGGGCCACTTTCGGATGGATGAAGGATCAATGACAAGTATAGCACTAAATCCTGGGGTCTAGGGAAGATATGACCAGCAAGGTTACCTGGCATACGTATGCAAGGAAACTTGCCAAAGGTTAGCATAGTTCACATTGCATCTTGTAAGCGTATGACCAGCATTGTCCAGCTGCGCAAGAATCTTGGCTCATGAGCAACTTCCTCCTCCCCTAAATCCCCACCTAGAAAATGACCTTGCGTCAATTCCTGTAGGGTGGAAAACAAGACAAATGCCGTTTCTCTTATTCTGTATCCACACTATAATATATACTTGGTGAATTCAATAAGTTTCCAGACTTTTTTTTATACAGGCATTTAGAATTGTTGTAGACTCTTGAAGATTCAGTATGTTATTACTATACATCTTATGAGATGACTGACAAATTTTTAGGATTTCAGATTCAAATGAACAGCTACAGCAGCAATTGGAATTAACCCTACTAAAGCCTGATTGTCAAAGCTGGTGAACTTCAAAAATGCAATCAGGACGTGAGGACACTTGAGAAGAACGATATGCAATAAAACTATGTTTTAAACTTGGAAAAAATGCCGCAGAAACGTATGGAATGCTTCAGACTACTTTTCGACCATCTTGCATGAATCGAGCTTCAGTTTTTGAGTGGCATAAGAGATTCAAGGAAGACAGGGAGTCTGTGAGGGATGATGAGAGGTGTTGAAGGAGTAAGGAAGTCAATACACCAGAGTTGATTGGCCAAAGGCTTAGGGTTAGGCTTATGGTTACTATGTTGAGATTTTAAGGGAGTTTAGGAAGAGATTTCGTCGGAAGAGGCCAGCACCCTTCAAATCGGGTCAGTGGGATTTCCACCGGGACAATGCACCAGTCCACAACTCCATCCTTGTCACAGACTATTTGACCAAGATCAGCATCAAGACAGTTCCTCAGCCTCCCTATAGTCGAGACTTTGGTCCCTGTGACTTTTGGTTATTCTCTAAGCTCAGATGCTGTCGTTATGAGACAATTGAGTAGATGAAAGAAGCAGTGACGAAGGTCATTGACACGCTCACACAAGAGGATGTCTATGGGGCCTTCCAGAAGTTGTTGTAACGGTACAACAAGTGCATAGCAGCCAGATGAGATTAACTCGAAGGTGACTAGAGTTTCATGTGTGTACTATCAATAAATGTGCCAATACGAAAAAAGTGTTGAAACGTATTTAATGATCCTCGTATATATATATATATATATATATATATATATATATATATATGTGTGTGTGTGTAAAACTTTCAAAATTTTCCTAACGATGTCCTAAGATCGAAACTAAATTTCGAAGAATAAAACGTAAATAAGACAAAAAATTCTCCTTTTTTCTTACCACTTTCATTCATTGTATATATATATATATATATATACAAATACATACAGAGTCAAGAAATCAACTTAGGTTTCACCTAACCGGATCATCAGGATAATTCTAATTAAAGATAAAAGCGTTGTTGTGGATTTCTTATTTCTGCTTCCAATTTATTTTCCCATCCAGCTTTTGAGTTTCTGTTCGTGTTCTTCCGGGAAACATCGAGTTTAGCACTGCTTGATTTCACTCCTGCATAGATTAGATCGTGATGTTGTTCGTTGAGATATGTGTGAATAATTTGTCTAATTCCGTTTCTTTCTTGACTTTTTTCCAGTCTTGGTTCCTGGGAGATGGTACTGTTGTCTTTTTTTCATACATTATTTTCTTGTGTATTTATAATATTTCAAGGTAAAAAAATCAACTTTTCTTTATTATCGTCCTTACTTACTTAGCGAGTCTTTGGCTTGTTGTCTGAAATCTAGTGTATTACTTTCATATTTCTATCATTTTTCTATAACCTCTTTGTGTAGCGTTGCTCCTAAAATAACAGTGAAGTGTAAGTTTGTTATCTTCACTAGTTAATTTTCCACGTTGTTGTCTCTGATTTAAGTAGTTGCTTTGTTCGTCGTTTGTGCACATAAAAAAATAACAGCCAACATTCGCAGGAGGCCGTACTAGTTCTTTATGTTTGCTATCGAGGGAGCACTTGCCGATATCGACACCCAAAACTGTGGTCTGGGTCTCACGTTGTGTTATGTTTCAATTTGTCATTTTTTTACAGGGGTAGTATATTGCGGCTATACCAGACCCAGATGTTGTTGATTATCTGCGCTCCTTACACAGATGTAACCAAGTACCCTTTAAGTGAGAGAACTCTCAACGGGTCACAAAAAGGAAAACCTTCCCTCGAAAATTATATTAAGTTCTACCTTTGTTAAAGTCCTCAGTGGACTTTTTCTTTTTCTTTTTTTAGCTTACCGTATAACTGATATTTTGTTCATTTAACCCTGAGCTATTAGGTGTCTTAGAGTTATTGTAAATTTCGCTCTGCTTTGGGGAATTTAATAGAATTTGAGTCTCCCGGTTAAAGATAAGTAATTTTGCTTGACAAAGTTAGTCACGTGTCTATGAAGACCACCCCGTTTACTTACTATGCTTAATTCTTCCATTTCTCACCATTCCCTTCCACTACATCCTCGCGCCATTATTGCTTCTATTTCCTTTTCGGCCCCTAGAGTTAATTTCTTCATTATTTCTATGTGCTCAGACGAAAATATTTTACACATGTCACACAGAAAATAAATGCAATGCGTTTTGATATTTTTTTGTCAGAGAAATTAAAAAAACATTTAAGTTTACCATTTTTTTCGTGTTCCTTTTGAACATTCTCTTTAATAGTAGGGCGGTGTTTGCCTTTGTTTTTCTGTTGTGCCATTTTCTTCTGCTGGGCATTATTTACGTCTGTCTTCTTGGCCGGTCGAATTCCTAAATATATTCTTGTTTTTTTTTTTATGGAGGAGAGCGAGAGGATTTCAAAAATTGGTAATTGAAAACTTCGTCAGTTATTCAGAGTAGCGTTAGCTGGTGGTATTTTACTGGAGTCTGAATGAAATCAAGTCTCCTCAGGTCTTCAGGATTCATTTTAATATTCTAACAATAAGGTAGTCTGGATTGTCACGATTCGTCCTTCGATTTCCAACTCTTCCCGTCTTCTTTCCAAGTCTTTGAGGACCGTACCAAGTGTGCAAATCACAATTAGCATCACCGTCACTCATTTTCAACAGTTTTCTTAGTTTTCTGGCAAGGTCTCAGTACTTGTCTTTGTTTTCGTTTTTTCTCTATGTTGTCCGATATTCGGCAAGATCTCTCTTTCTCGTTTGTTTTTTGGTTAATTACCTCAATGTCGGATCTTCTGGTTTGGGATCAGGTGATCTGTTTGTATTTCAAAATCATAGAGAACTTCATGCATCTCACAGATTCTAGTTCCTTCGTATACCATTTAGTGTCCTCGTGGTGTAATGGTTAAAGCGATGAACTGCGGAATCGTAGTACGCGAGTTCATACTCCAGTTGCGCTATTACGTTCACTTTCGGGCAAATACCCTTGGGAAAGGTATGAACCCCCTTATTCTCCCTCCAGCTATGGGTAAATAGTAGGACGGATTAGGTTCTTCAGCCTTGGTGAGGCAACTAGTCTAGGAGAAGGAAAACTCTGAATTCAAACCTGTTAAACTCCGCTTAAAAATTGACCTTGTGTCATATCCTGCCCGAGCGGAGGGGTTGGTAAATAGTACCATTTAGTGTTTCGGTTAAATTTGAATTCCTTGCACAATTCTCAGTGGATCACCTTCCTAGCCAGTCATGCCTTGTCTTGAACTCACCATATAATCTGCAACAGCTAATTTGTTGTGCATTATTGATTTTGGCTTTAATATAATTGTTTCTTATGGCATGATGTTGTGCTGTTATCATTATTGTTATTACTATTTGTATGGCTTGAAAAGTCTACCATTAATATAATCTAGTTTGTTTAAGATATATGTTATGAAGCCAGAATGTTCAGCTCTTAAAGAAAAAAAGTTTTGCGTCTTACCTGCCATTAGTTTATTTACTGCTAAATAAGATAAAAAGCCCAAAAGAATAAAACTGTACCTCCACTAAATGTAATTATTCTATAACTTTTTTTTATAGGGAGTGTATAGTACCTTGCTTTGCATTAGAGGCAATATCGATGTCCTGAAGGGGCGAGACTTGCAGCGAAAGCAATTGCAGGTCTTTGATACAACATTTCTCAAACCTGTACCAATATCCAAGGTCAGAACCTGGGGGTTCGCTTTTTCGGTGTATACCAGATGAATACTATAAATGTATACATCTTTGTTATTTTTGAATTGGTTTTTATGTTCAGCTTCAAAAAGGCGATATTACTACTTGAATAATCTGATACGTGTAAATACCACCTAGATGACGAGAAAGATGAGCTCTACCATGAAAATGATTTGGGAATTGAAAGCAACTAATAGTAAATGTGATTATTATATTGAAATATGGCTTTTAGGCCTGTGGAGCTGAGGGTCGGCACAGCAAATGTTCGAGATGTTAACATTAACGATGAGTTGACAAACTGTGGAGGATGGTTCGCTCATAAATTCATGAAGTGGATGGTACGCGCAAGAAGTGTAACTCGAAACCCGGTTTTATTTAGATTCGAACTCGGACCGATGGGACAGCAGTCAGGATTGTCATATTTCTACACGGCCGTAACCCTTAGTAATTGTCATCGTACCTAAGTACGCATCAATCAAAAGTGACTTCAGGGAGCTTTCTTTGGTGCAGAAGGGTGGAGCCAGATGCAATCTAGTCTCAGCAATTGCGTCTCCCTACGCCCACAAACCTTTCCACTCATGTGTCTCTCGCCAATACAAATTCTGGAGGAAGACATATACCAAGAAACGAAAAGGTGAATATGAAAGTGTAATAAGAAATTTCACTTTATTTAGCTGCTTGGGAAAATTTTTCACGGGAGTTGGGTATTCTGGACAAGAAGCCAAGTTTTAAAAAATTGAATTTTAAACTTACAATTTATCAAGAATTATTTACCATAACTAATACGTTCTGGTAAAAGTTAAAAGTTTTTGGACATCGGTATACGGATTTACTTCAATTATTCAAACTAGAAAAAAAACTCTCAATCTTCAAAACTTTATTAAAATAGTTTTCGTTTAAAATATATTTTTTTTAATAGTGGGGAGTAGCTTTTAATTAAACAATTCAGGTATTGATAAGTGTTTTTGGAGGTGCAAGTGGTGTAATGATTATCATCGTAGGAAATGGACACGGCGACACGAGTTCAAATCCTATACGAGACTGATTGCATTTCACATAGCACTAATACCCTTGGGAAAGGTATGAATACAATTATTCTCCCTCCAGCTATGGCTAAATAGTAGGGCAGACTAGGTTCTTCAGCCTTGGTGAGGCAACTAGTCTAGGAGAAGGAAAACTCTGAATTCAAACCTGTTAAACTCCGCTTAAAAATTGACCTTGTGTCATATCCTGCCCGAGCGGAGGGGTTGGTAAATATGATAAGTGTTTTATACGTTTTTTGTTAGCTTTTTATTTAAGAATAGATCTTTTCTTTAATTTTCATGTTATTTCTTTAACCCCTCCTTCCTTCTGACAACAGCAACTTGACAAAAAATGTTTTTTTTTATATTAAAAACAAAATGATATATATAAATTAATTTTCTGAATGTTTTTTTTTTTCTTATCTTCAATAAAGATTGTTAATATTCAATCTATTTATCAAAAATACCTTCAACTTCTTCCTACACAGAATATGGGAAAGACGGGCCACACCTGTTCTTGCCTGTCCGCCATAGAGTTTCCTCCAGTTACGGGTGCGTTTTCTCGCCTGTAATTACCTGATATATGGAATGATACGAGACAATATGACGAACATATTCTGTAAGAAATATTCATTGAGATAACAGACCATACATGCCATGCTCGCCTGATTCTCTCCAAATGCTACTAGCTGGATTTGCTTCTCTGGCTTCAAACATATATATAAGAAGAATTTTTATTTAAGTTTTCCAGTGTCCTCAACTTGAAAAGTACCGGACGAAAAGGGTCCTTCGTTGTTTTATAGTTTTACTTAGTTCTCCGACTATAATCACCAATGGTGTCTCTACTTATTGTATTGTATATATATATATATATATATATATATATTTATATATATATATATATATATATATCGATATATATATATATATATATATGTATATACATATATATATATATAGATATATATATATATAGATATATATATATATGTGTGTATCTGTGTGTGTCTGTGTATGTGAGTTGGTTTCATTTGTCAAGATTGGCAATCAGAACAGCAGCTTTGCTATTTATTGCTTACATACGAAAAATGAAATTGTAGATGAATGTCAAGGATAATTTAGCCTTTTACTCGTTATATGCTAGTAAAAAAATTTTCTTATTACATTTTAGGAGAAAAAATTGCAAATCTGTTTGTTCCACTCCATGGTGCATAAAGCATATATTTGCAACAAATACCCATAAGTTCATATAAGTATCCATTTTACATTTATATGCACACACGTTTTTCTCAAATCTGTGTGTGTGTGTGTGTGTGTGTGTGTGTGTGTGTGTGTGTGTGTGTGTGTGTTCAGAAAGTATGAAACTGTCTCTCTGATAATGCTATTTCAACTGTTTTGTAGATATGAAAATAGTAGTTGTAAGTATCCCAATCTGCATAGATTGCTCAAAAAGGGACTGAGAGTGAAGGCAACTTAGATATATGGGCATATAAACAGCTCTTCAAGTCAAAGAAGATTTCATATTCTGTGCAATCATATTCTCACAAAATTTACTTTACAAAAAAGGAAGGGCCAAATCGTAGTAATTTACTAAGCTTTTTGCTCAGATGTGGCACAAGGCCGAATGAATAGAGCACTTAATGAGACTCGAACTCACTCGTGAAGTTTTGCTAATCTAGGTTGGTAACCATCTCACGAATTTATAGTTCGGGGAAAAGTTAGCATTAAATTTATCTTGTATTTTTAAGAATGACAGAGCTGACCCAACGCAAGGAATAAGATGTTTGACTAAGGCAGGTTGGTTGGTTGGTTGGTTGTATTATATGGCATATGATCACTTGTTCAAATCCTGGACGAGACTGATTGCATTTCACATAGCACTAATACCCTTGGGAAAGGTATGAATCCAATAATTCTCCTTCCAGTTATGGGTAAATAGTAAGACAGACTGGGTTCTTCAGCCTTGGTGAGGCAAATAGTCTAGGAGAAGGAAAACTCTGAATTCAAACCTATTAAACTCCGCTTAAAAAATTGACCTTGTGTCATATCCTGCTCGAGCGGAGGGGTTGGTAAATATGATATGATCACTTGTTGGTTATTTAAAGCCGAACCCTGTATGTATATATATATGATTTGAAAACAAATCATTCGTTGGTAAAATTATTTTAAAACGAGACAGAGCTCATTTGTTTGCACACAGTTTAATGATTTCAAGAATTGCAATCAAACAATAATTGTTTTATTTGCAAACAGTTGTTGTATAGTATACTACGCGTATACAAATATATACGGGAACATAATCAACTGATAACGACGATTTCAATAACAAACGAATACACTTCGTTATAAAAATATTGATCGCTCACAATTTATTTTCAAAAAGGTGATGTTAGTTGTGTGTGAGAAATGAGTGGAGACAAGGACGGACGGCTATATTGACCCAAGTTCTTCTCTCGACCATAGTAGCACTTCTTTCGCATCATAGTTTGGGTTGCTCAACCGGGGGTCACGAAGGACCCAAAGCACTCTGTCTGCAGCTGGTTCTCACTTTGGCATCCTGCCTCCAACTGACTCGAACCGCCCGGGCACAGAGTTATATTACTTTCTAATGTTCACCTGCTTCCGCTGTTCTTCCGCTTATTTACACCGGTGAATCTCTTGACTGACGGCTCGGTTAAATGATTTAAAATAGTGCTATAGGTTACTAAAATTCAATTTGATATCAGTCATTAGTTTGCACAGTGTTGATTTTTTAAAGTATATATATACATATTTACCAACCCCTTCGCTCGGGCAGGATATGACACAAGGTCAATTTTTTAAGCGGAGTTTAACAGGTTTGAATTCAGAGTTTTCCTTCTCCTAGACAAGTTGCCTCACCAAGGCTGAAGAACCTAGTCTGCCCTACTATTTTATCTAGGGCTGGAGGGAGAATAATTGAATTCATACCTTTCCCAAAGGTATTAGTGCAATGTGAAATGCAATCAGTCTCGTCCAGGATTTGAACTCGTGTCGCCGTCTCCATTTCCTACGACGATAAACATTACAAACACGGGCGCCTCTACTATTTTCTAGTATATATATATATATATATATATACAGAGAGAGGGAGAGAGAGAGAGAGAGAGAGAGAGAATTGAGAGAGAGAGAGTGGAAGTAATTTTTTCTATATATTATCTGATTACACTCCACTATTTCCTTCCATTTGTCCAATTGACTTACAAGTTTCCAAACACATTCTTCCACTCCGATATCACCCCTTACTGGACTGATGATGGATCATTAGAACCGAAACGATATAGTATCGATTTTGCTTCTCAATAAATCTCTCCTTTTTCTTGGATTACCTTGTTAGGAATTTTTCTCTATATATTGGTACCAAAAATATAACGAATTAAAACTGGTTAATCACGTGTAATATTTATTTAGAAATCTTTGGTTGAAAATATATACATATAGACAGAATTTGGCGTTAAATAATCTACAAAGATTGATATCCCATAAGGCCCAAACAACCAACATTACACTCCACTATTTACTTATATATATATATATATATATATATATATATATATATATATATATAATTCGCAAACCTATGGTTTGTAATTAACATTTCTAAACGAGTCAGACCTCATTTACTAAATACAGTTAAATGATTTGAAATATATATATATATATATATATATATATATATATATTTCAGATCATTTAACTATATATATATATATATATGCACACATTTTTCTGTGTGTGTGTGTGTGTGTGTGTGTGTGTGTGTGTGTGTGTGTGTGTGTGTGTGTAAACGAATAGTTTAGCGGTACCAGGTCTCCCGGGCCATTGGCGAACACTCTAACCATTATGCCTATGTCCGGTATTAGGACATAGTAAATGGTTTTAAGTATTGCTATCTAACGCTACTCATGTTATTCAACATTATTCATTAGTTTGCCCACAATTAAAATGTTTCGAGTATTACAATATATAGCAATACTTGAAACCTTTCAATTACATTACAAACAATTCATACCCTTGGGAAAGGTATGAACATCCTTATCCCCTCCGCTATAGGTTAAATAGTACTACTACTGTTCTCCTAGTAGAATGGCTTTGGCATTAAATAACCCTCGAAGGTTGATATGCTATTAAACAAAGAAACCAAACCAAACCAAACAAGCAATTCAATTCAAAATCAATCTCTTGTTTTTACACGGTTAAATTGTATTAAGCACAGTAAATGGTTAGATAATTATTTGACCCATAGATGGGACCCTAGCAGGTACTAATACTCCGTACTACAATTAGCAATGGAAATGAAGGGTTATTCCACCAGGACAGGAAACTCACCATTAGTAGGTTTAATGTCATATCAATTAAACTCAATGATGGAGGCGTTACCCATCTACAGAGGTATAGTCGGCATTTTCTACAGCCCTAAACGACAGCTCGGAGTAAGGTTAGCACATTAGGTATTGATTTTTACTGCTAAATCCTGTTGTCTCGAAATACAGAGTTATCACTTATAAATTCTATTTATTAATTAAAAGTTAAAAAGAATAATCAATTAAATTCCCTTAGGGTCAATTCCTTTTAAAATAACCACGTCTCTCACGTTCCTTCTCCCTCTCCATCTCTCTCTCTCTCTCTCTCTCTCTATATATATATATATATATATATATATATATATATATATGGGGGGGTTGGGTTTTATGGCATATCAACCTTTGTAGGTTATTTAAGGCCAAATCAATATTTATAAAAATAGTTCTATTTCAAAGAATCCAGTTTAGGATAAGTACGGAGTTTAAATGTAAGTACAGTTTAATTGTGAAAAACATTTCAATTTCAAGCTATTTAGTTTAGTCAAACAGTTAATTCAGTTTCGTAATAAGTTTTGTTAATTTAATTCAGTTTAGTAATTTAATTCAATTTAATTCAGTTTAGTTAATTTAATTTAGTTTAGTAAATTTAATTTAGTGTAGTAATTCAGTTTAGTAATAAATTTAGTTAATTTAATTCAGTTTAGTAATTCAGTTTAGTAATAAATTTAGTTAATTTAATTCAGTTTAGTAATAAATTTAGTTAATTTAATTCAGTTTAGTAATAAATTCAGTTAATTTAATTCAGTTTAGTTATTCAGTTTAGTAATAAATTTAGTTAATTTAATTCAGTTTAGTAATTTAATTCAATTTAATTCAGTTTAGTTAATTTAATTTAGTTTAGTTAATTTAATTCAGTTTAGTAATTCAGTTTAGTAATAAATTTAGTTAATTTAATTCAGTTTAGTAATTTAATTCAATTTAATTCAGTTTAGTTAATTTAATTTAGTTTAGTTAATTTTATTCAGTTTAGTAATTCAGTTTAGTAATAAATTTAGTTAATTTAATTCAGTTTAGTAATAAATTTAGTTAATTTAATTCAGTTTAGTAATAAGTTTAGTTAATTCAGTTTAGTAATAAGTACAGATTTTCTTATACACAGCTAAATGTCAAAATAGTTCTATATTAAACAAATCAGTTTAGTGTAAATACAGTTTCAATGTCAAAAAACAGTTCCATTTCTAATAATTCAGTTTAGCATAAGCACGCAGTTTAAATGTAAGTACTGTTTATTGTCAAAATCATTTCTATTTCAAGCTATTCAGTTTAGTCAAACAATTCAATTTATCATAAGTATGCCGTTAGTTCTATTTAACCCATAGATATGGTTCTAACAGGTAAGAGTGGACCTGGGAGCAATTGCAATGAAGGGGTTCTCCGCATTCCCCCAAGCGCCAGCATCACAGGAACCTCACCATCAGATTGTTTAGTGTCATATACAGGACCCTCATTTGGGGGAGGGGTATCTTACCCCTCTGCAGAGTTGGAGTCGGTGTATTCTACAGCCCCAGCCGACTGGGCAAATATATATATATATATACTCCCCTACCCCCGTAGGGTTGAGTTCTCTAGCGAAGAAGTAATCGTGTTGCCATTAGCGCCTTTGCAAGTCTCTACGTATTTGAATTGAGATCTCGGCGGCCGTTTGAACGGATGTATGTAAACAATACTAATTGTGATTCATAACCGTTTAAAAATCTACTTCGTAGCTAATTTCTCCTCGTAGCTAAATGGTTAGAAGCTTAGCTTGGTGTTTCAATCAACCGGGTTTCAATCCCAGCTACGGGGAGATACTGTCTAGCCACACTGATGAGTTCTGATAGAACGAAACAGATCTGTCTGTGGATGACAATATATATATATATATATATGGGGGGGGGACTCACAAAATGTACCTATTGAGTGAGCGTTTTGTGAAGAAAAATATGAAATGTTGGCAATAAAACTATTTTTGTAGCATGCATATATTATATTATATTCTACACCTAGAACATTCTTTACTTAGGCATCATAAGGATCTCCCATGTGAAGATCTCTGTTAGGTGTTCACAACACCGGAGATCATATAATGGCCAGTTCAAAACACTTGAATATAAAAAAAATGTTCATTTAATGAATGGATATCCTACGTTACCAGTTTATTTTTTGTAGCATCATTTTTGGTATACCGATACTTTCAAAATCTCATGGTTAAAGAGCTGGACAGCGGAATCTTAGTACACAGGTTCGAACTCCAGTCGCACTATTATATTCACTTTCGGACAAATACTCTTGGGAAAGGTATAAACCCCCTTACTCTGCCAGCTATAGATTAAATAGTACGACTACTGTTCTTGGGGTGTCCTCGTGGTATAATGGTTAAAGCTATGGACTGCGGAATCATAGTACGCGAGTTCGTACTCCAGTCGCGCTATAACGTTCACTTTCGGGGAAAATACCGTTGGGAAAGGTATGAACCCCCTTATCCTCCCAGCTATGGGTTAAATAGTACCACTACTGTTCTTCTAGGAGAAGGGCTTTGGCATTAAATAACCTAAAAAGAGTTGATATGCTATTAAACAAAGAAACCAAACCAAACCAAGCTACTGTTCTCCTAAAAGGAGGTATTTGGCATTAGATAACCCAATAAGGTTGATATGACATTAAAGTACAAAAATCTATTTTAAATATGAAAAAAATCAATTTTTTTTTTACATTTTGTAAATCCTAGTTTACACCGACTATCACTTTCGGACAGCTTTATATATATATATATATATATATATATATATATATATATATACATGATGTCAGGATAGTTAAAGCTATATATTCTCCCCTACGAGGGTTGAGCCACAGATGCCACTCGCATAATACAAAGCTCTTCGAATGAATTGAGCTCTCTGGTATCCTGTTAGGCAACAATGTAAACAAACGAAAGCGACTACATAATGCTTTATAATTCCCAAGCTGACAAGGTTCGCTTGCTGCCTGAGAGGTATGATTCAAAGTCTAACGTAATGTTAGGCGGGTTTCGATCCCAGCTTCAAGCGTCTTACATGTCTAGCCATACTGAAGAGTTGTGATACAACGAAACAGTCTGTCTGTAGATTACAATATATACATATATATATATATATATATATATATGTGTGTGTGTGTGTGTGTGTGTGTGTGTGTGTGTGTGTATTTCACAATTTGCGAGGTTTACGTATCAGTAAGGCATCCTGGTGCGAACACCGTAATTCTCATATCCGAGAACGTAAATCGAATGATGGGGTTATGAATCTGGACTACACCCTCAGCATTCTAGATTCGATTGTTGAGTGAAAGTGCCCCAGAAAATACTAAACAAGCCCAGAATCGAGCTGGATTTGATCGCGAAAAGCACCAAGAAAATGCACGCGATACCATGGCCTAGTTTGCGCTAGTGAAACGTGCATGAATGACCACTGATTACGATTTTTTACGAACATGTCATTAACATCTGAAAGCAAGTGCCCTCAACACCAGTACGAACTTAAGCTAAGCTACAAAGAGGAACTTTCGCTGTGTTTGTCTTCATACTCTGTCCGGTGGCAAAAGTTGCTGGTGGTGCCAAGATTGCCAGTACCAAAACTGTGGGATCACCCCTGGTCAGCGGCTGATGAGGACCGAATATCACACGTTGTATGATAAAATTTGTGTATGTATTTACCCAGCTTTTCCGCACGAACATGATGCCATACAAGGTCATTTTAAAGCGGAGTTTACCAGGTCTGAATTCCTATTTTTTCTCCAAAATCTTTCGCCATCGGTTGACAGACGGCCTCACTATTTACCCATAACTCTAGGGAGAGTCACTGGATTCATACCTTTCCAAAGGGTGTCAATACTGTATGCAATATAAGCAACTTCGTTCAGGATTTGAACTCGGATCCCCGTATACATTTCCTCTGATAATAACCCTTGCATTACGAGGGCCACAAATATATATATATATATATATATATATATATACTTATATTCACACAATCAGATAGATAGATAGTTACCTACTACTGACTGAACACATGGTAGCTACCTGGTTTTAAACGCAAATATCGTCACGGTCGAGGCCATAGTTGGAACAAAGAACCCTGAACATGTTGATTAATGTATTTTAAATCCAACACTTGAGATGCACATTCATATCAATAAAGACTAATATCAAGATGGAACCTGCTGGTTGTAAAATTTGTTCTGCGTATTTGCTTCAGAAATAAAACAAAACAGGAACATTTGGTGCCGTTATGCTCGATGGCAGCTCCGTCTTGAATACTCCAATTCTTACTTTGGCAGGTTTTCTCCTCTTCCATGGGCAAGAAGCATTAAAAGAGAAATTGTTGAAGAAACGTCAATATTGTGAAATATATTTACCTTCTGATCAGTGGACAGAAGTGCAACCAATACTGAATTCTAGGTTGAGGAGAAAGTCTTTTCTTCATGCACTGTTTAGTGGCCAAGATAGTTGTATTCATTGTTCGAATAAGGTTCACAGCTATTATTGAGGGAGTCGATCGGACATCAATAAGAATAAATTATAGATTGCTAGATTAGATCATATGCAGAATGTTAGCTCTCGTACCTCATATGGTCAGAGCAGCAACCATCGTAAGATTGACTTTCTGAGGTAGAAAAAATACGTGTACGAATCTCGATGAATATTTACTCTTTATGTTGGAATAGAAACACCAAACTAAAAGTACGATCACCAGATGGAGACACAGAATACTTCGACGTTGTAGCAGGAGTACTACAAGGGGACACGCTAGCTCCGGACCTCTTTATCATTTGTCTAGACTACGTACTTAGAACATCGATTGACAAAATCAGAGAGAACGGCTTAGAGCTGACAAAGAAAAGAACTAGAAGGTACCTCGCAAAAACAATCACCGACGCCGACTACGCCGATGACATAGCGATACTGGCAAATACACCCAACCAAGCCGAAACACTACTGCATAGTTTGGAACGAGCAGCCGCAGGCATAGGCCTCTATGTTAATGCACACAAAACGGAATATATGTGCTATAATCAAACGGGGGACATCTCCACTCTAGACGGAACCCCACTTAAACTAGTAGACAAATTCACTTACCTAGGAAGCAGCGTCGAATCAACCGAAAAGGACATCGACACGAAGTCAACGAAAACATGGACAGCTATCAATAGGCTATCGATTATATGGAAATCAGACCTAACCGATAAAATGAAACGCAGTGTCTTACAGGCAGCGGTCACATCGATACTGCTATATGGATGCACTACATGGACGCTAACAAAACGACTGGAGAAGAAGCTAGATGGCAATTACACAAGAATGCTGCAAGCAATCTTGAACAAGTCCTGGTGGCAACACCCCGCAAGACACCAACTGTACGGCCACTCGCCTCCTATCACGAAAACTATTCAAGTTAGACGAACCAGACATGCAGGACACTGCTGGAGAAGCAGGGACGAACTCATAAGTGATGTACTCTTATGGACCCCGACACATGGCCGTGCAAAAGCAGGACGACCAGCACGAACATACAATGTGAGAATACGGGATGTTGTCCAGAGGACCTGCCTGAGGCGATGAACGATAGGGAAAAGTGGTGAGAGAGGTTCAGGGATATCCGTGCTACCAGCACGACATGATGATGATGATGATGATGGAATATCACAAAAACTGAGCTGCTCACTTTAGTTAGCTTTCTTTACCCAGTTTTATGTGTCAATGATAGTTGGGTTATCTATTGATGAAGTTTTGTGATGCTGACCAAAGGGGAACACAAAAGGTTTGGTAGGAAAACATATATATTCAAGTAACAGAAACAAGATACAAGTAAACCTGGTTAAACAGTAGTTAGTTGGTTGAAAGTTGAGAGTCCAGTGTAATAGTGACTATCCGTTGAGTTTACATGGAACTAATATATTAGCGAAAGTATAATATAACACAGATAAAAACGTGTTGAACGTCTGTCAGACTGCCAAAGTGTTAGGCTGGGGCGAACCTCACACCGAGATGAATATTCTCCCGGTATTAATAGCAACAGGAAAAGTTCATTACAGTCCGCAGGTTGGGTACCATAAGAATATATATATATATATATATATATAAAGACCAGTAAAGGGTCCGGAAGAAAGACACTATCTCGGTTTTACATGGAACAAAGTATATTAGCGAAAGTATGTTACAACATAGATAAAAAGGTGATGAAAATCAGTCAGACTGGCAAACTGTTAGGCTGGGGCGAACTTCGCACCGAGATGAATATTCTCCCGGTATTAATAGCAACTGGAAAAGTTCATTACAGTCCGCAGGTTGGGTACCATAACAATATATATATATATATATATTAACATAAGTAGGCCCACAAAGCGGTTTGTATTTTTTAGGATTTATTCATTTATATTGTTCCTACAAATGTGTATGTTTCCAGCTTCTTGCTTTCGTCAGACATCCTTATAAAAAGCGTAAATGGTCAAATCATCACAGATATCTACCATAAACCCATCGACACTCAACTATACCCTCACTTCAAATGCCACCAACTGTATAAAATCAATCCTTATGCTCTAACACGTAGAATACACAAAATAATCACGGATTAAAACCTAAAAATAACTCGCCTTAAATACTCACATCTTCTACATTTGGAGAAAACAAAAAAAAGGGTTTACCAAATGCAATAATAAATGATGTAAAATATGTGATATAATTATAGAAGGGAAATCCAATGCCTTTAAAAACCCGGAAACAAAATTAAAATGAATAAACACTTAAGCTGCAACTCATAAAACGTAGTCTACGTAATTGAATTTAGCAAGTGCTAAGAAATATACATTGATCAACACAGGCCCTTAACACAAGAATATCACTGCACAAGAGCAATATTAGAATAATAGAAAACAGAATATTAAAAGTATGGAAACCCCTATACGATTGTAGACATGGTTGATTTAGAATAATGCCCGCATGAAACTCTATCTTTGTTCACTAACACAAAGGTTTATTCCCCACAATTTTTAGGAAGAGAAGAAACAGAATATGAAACCTGAGCCCACCACCTTAACGGGACAAAGGTAAACAACGTTATAAGAAGAAAGAGAGAGTATATTTTTGCTTGCATGTATAGAGAGTGTCTTTTAAAGAAGTTTTTTTGTTTTTTTTAAATGTTTTTATCACATTTTTGAAATAAAATTACATAAACGCAGAGTTGGATAAACTGATATGCTGATGAATTAAAAAAAAAAGAACGCTATCAACAGAAATTGAAATAGAATATTATCAAGAAATATAAAATATTAAAAAAAGGAAAAAGAATGTAATGTTATAAAAAAAACCCTTCAAAATTCTTTAAAAAGACTCTTTAAAATACTCTTTATACACGCAAGCAACCCCTGAAGATGGCCTATGAAAGGTCCGAAAGCGCTCTGGACGATTTTGGTAAATTCATCTACCAATTCCAACCTGAAACCAAGTCACTTATCAGGAAACTTGAAAGGATCTTAATAAAATTATATTAGCAAAATGTGTCTTGTTATTCAATCAAACATGTTTAAATGAAAGACTGGTGCCTAACTACACTCACACGCGCGCATATATATATATATATATATATAAATCTTTTATGGAAACGCTTGTGTTGTAATGGCTACCCGTGTTCAAATCCGTGGTTGTTGGCATTTCTCCATGTTCACCTACACTTGGAAAAGGCATGAATCCAACTATTTGCCTTCCAGCCATGGGGTAAATAATTGAGCAGAGAGGTCTCTTTAACTTAGCATTGTAACTAGTCAAGGAAAAAGAAAACTCTAACTTCAAGCTCGTTAATATACACTGAAAAATTGACCTTGTGTTGCATCTTGTTAGTGCTGAAGGTCCACAAGAGAATTTGTTTTTAAGTTATTAATATTTCTTCAACGCGTGTTTCTGGCATTTTACTTCGTCTTAAGGACGTAGATGGGTTTTCTTGTGTTTCCTTTGTTATATATATATATATATATATATGTGTGTGTGTGTGTGTGTGTGTATGTGTGTGTGTGTGTGTGTGTGTGTGAATAAACCAAAGGGAACGCAAGAACAACCCAGTTACTTTCTGAATATGACGGAAAACGCCAGAAACACGTGTTGAAGAAACTTAAAAACCAGTTCATTTTAAAGTATTTACTTTTTCCTCTCATTGTACCAACAAAAAATGTATATAATTTTCCCTGCAAATACACATACCCAAGGCGAATCCTTGCTGCTTGGTCTGGAGCAGCCAGCAGGTGGCATTGGCGTTCATGTGAACGCAGATAAAGCGGTACATATGTTTTAATCAAAAAGTAAACTTCTCCACACTAAATGGTGTTTCTTTGAAACTAGTGGACAAGTTCGCTTTAAGTTATTGATAATAATCTTTAGTAAACAATTTGTAATATTGTGGAAGATATAAACAAAAAAGTTATGGTAAAGAGGTAGTAGATCTCAAGTTGTAAATCAGGGTTTTGACGGAGTGTCTTAACGGAAGTTTCATTGGAGTATGATGGAAGTCGGAAATGTGAGCCTTTAGTCTTTATATGGACTATCTTTTATATTGGTTATTCTATCGACTGCAGAGGAGACAGGTCATTCCATCATGACACAATTATAGAATCAAGTAAATATTTTTAATACAAATAATTTGCACTTAACTGATATCAAGTGATCCTGTCTCTTGTAAATTAAGAAAATGTTACTGAATAAGAAATAACCAAAACGGAGGTTGGAAACGTAATGGAAATCTTTATAACATTAACAAAATACAATACTCGCAAGTGGCGTAAAAAAGAGAAAAAAAACCTCTGCTTGCGGTGTATTACTCAATCAGCATATAAACCCCCCTCACAATAGTGTCCAACGTATATATGAGGAATGGAACATACCCATTAATGTTCATAGGTACGGTATATAACACTATCCAATGCAAATAATTTGCACATCGTTGTATGGTTTTATGTATTCCTACCTAATATCAATTATTATATGATTTTAAGCAATTATTTCTGTTTAATAATCGTTTGGAATCAGTTATATGATTTTAAGTAAATAATAACAATCTTCAGAAAACAATTCCAACTTCAAGCAATCATTACTGATAATATTCGGTTATATGCTATTAGGTATAGTGTCTTAGTATACACGGGAGGAATGTGACTACTCATAACTTTACTAATAATAATCTTGTGTCTTTTTTTTTTTCAGATTTGAAAATATTATACTATAAAAACTATTAACCCTTCGGTCATAATGCCTTGAACAAGAGAGAAAAAATATTTTTCGTCACTACTTATTTGGCGAAAAATCATTTAAAACTATGCAAGCAAAATTTCTCAAGAAGTTTAACTTTAACAATTATCTCCAGAAAAGTCAAATTTATCGTTGGGAACACAAAATTTTAAGCCACTGGGTCAGTAAACCATCTTAACAAGAAGGCAGAAAATCCCAGATCTGGCAGGAAGTTGACTGTAAGATGTCCTGACACTGTGGATGTGGTGAGAGATTCAATCGGAAGGAATCCGAAAAGTCTTAGTCATCACCTCTCTGAAGTGACAAGGTTGCTTTTTAAGAGTCAGATGAAAAGTGACTTGATGCAATATGAATTATCATATTAATGGGTTACATCTATATTGAGACACCCAATATTACTATCGAATACGAACAATATTTAGACACGTCTATTTCCTCCATAGACGGGAATATCAAATATATTACAACTACGAGTGGACCTGTGTGTAAGAGCAATGAAAGAGTACTCACACTGAAAGTGCTTCACAACTGGAGCCTAATGATCAGATATGATTTAGTATCCTACCCAAGACACCTCTATTGTTTTAGAGGAAATCTTTACCCTTCTACAGTCAGCATATTCTAGTCTCCACCGACGGGGTCCTTTAAATTTGATTCAAGGTTTATTTTTATTCATTTTTTTAAGGGTACGCGAGACATTAAAAAAGAACTGAAATAGTATAGTGGGTGCTCGAGAAAATGTTGGTTTCAAGATTGGCTGGTTCTCATTTTTTTATGTCTGGTGCAAGACAATCTTGGTACGCCATCGCACTCCCCACTCTACGCACCGGTTGGCCTAGAACGCAGCTTAGTAATGCCAAGCTTAGTTAAATAGCTAAGGGTATTAACGACAAAACATGTTCTCTATTAACGCGCATTGACTTGTCAACACTTTATTATCGGCTCAGCCATTACTTTCGCTGTTGGAATAAACATAAACTGTTCAATTTACTTAACAGCACAAGTGATAATGCTTAAAACAGATGAGAATTATAAGCGACAACAGATAGTTTATTGGATGTTTTCATGAGCTCATAAAATGTAAATTTAAAGATTTAAAAATACCGAAAATTGATTCCCCATCGACGAGGCTTAGAATATCCTGAGGGTATTTTACCCTTCAAAAAAGGACATCTCTTGCTAAGGAGATCTGGGGAGTATAGGGTACTCCTTTATTACCATTACTCCCAGGTCCATTTAGACCCAGAGTGGTAGTTAGTGCCAGTTAGAGTCATCTATGGTTGAAAAAAGATCTGTTTAAAAACATTTGTTTAAAAATTAATCGTATCCGATGAGACTGTGTGCATAAAAGCAAAATCTTTGATGAAAAAACTGCTAAAAAATAGAATACAATGAACGCAATTCCATCAAATTAAAATTATTTGTGTTGATATTAAATAACGGCAAATTATCTTTGTATCAAAGTTGAAGCTTAAATTGTTCACTAAGAATTGGTATTTTTAGTCACTAGAAACCTTGTATATATTAGAAGTTGGCTGACTTTAATCGAGGGCGAATCAAGTCAGCCAACTACAGCCAACTACAATAAGATGAAGAGGAGAGTGCTATTCCTTTCCCTTGATTGCTCCACACCTAATTATGCTAAGTGTATGGAGGCATCAAGTACCATTTTTTGAGTCTTTAGTATGACTCAACCTAGGATTGAACCCCGATCTCCAAGTCCATTGACGAACACTCTAACCATTATATATATATATCAGTAATATCCAGTCAGCGTCCGAATGCAGTGGGTGTGGATTATTCGCGTATAGAATATATGAGGAATTTCATATAAATTTATAAGCGTGCTCGATGTATGGCTATTGTTTTATGTTTTTTTCAGGTCACTATATGTATATAACTGTGCAAACAAATTGGAAAAAAAAACCAGAAAATTATTAGTATTAGAGAGGAATACTTGAAAACACGTATTTTAAATAGCACTTTTATTCATTTGCATATATTTATATATCAAGTATTCCTATAAGATATCAATAATTTTCAAGTGATTATATCGTTTCATTTAACTAATTATAAATAGTCCTATGTAAACAATAGTTGCAACCTAAAAAGAGTTGATATGCCATTAAACAAAGAAACCAAACCAAACAATAGTTTCAATTAATTTTTCAAATAAAAAAAATGCAAATTTACATAGTTTCAAGTATTCTCATCTAATACTAATGACTTTCAAATAAATCTATTCGACCCGTAGATAGAACACTAACAGGTACAATCGTTCCCGGTCAGAGTGGGCCTGGGAGTAATGACAACGATCAGTGATTCCACATTTCTCAGAATATGAGAACTGGAACCCCACCACCAGACGCAGTTTATTATCATGCCCAGGGACTGGGATTGAATCAGTGTATTCTACAACCGACGGTTAACAGGGTAGACTCTGTGTGTGTGTGTGTGTGTGTGTGTGTGTGTGTGTGTGTGTGTGTGTGTGTGTGTGATTATTCTTGTATATTTGTATGTACAGATTTCATTTCAGACAAAATTAGCAGTTTATTATGCTTGTGTTATTTCAGTCATCCTGTATTCGCGTATAACACGGGTTTCCTATCGTAGACACTTAAGGCAATGAGACCGTTTCCATCAGCAGTATCTCAGAAAAATACAAAATATCCTTATTCCAGACTATGTTAACATTCTACAAACTTAAACCACAATATGTTGAGTCTATTATCTACAAACATCGAGCCTCGTGGGTAGGGTATTTGGTAGCCCTAAGTTATGGTCAGATGCTTGTTTGTTTGTTTGGGTTTTATGGCATATCAACCTTTGTAGGTTATTAAATGCCAAATCCATTTTTATACAAATAAACAGTTCTATTTCAAACTATTCAGTTTAGCATAAGTAAGTAAGTTAGCGACCATAGTCGAGGGTGACCCGAAGGCTCCCTTTTCGATAGCTACTACACTAAGGTGTAGGGGAGGGCGCTACTCCATTCCCAGGATTGCTCCACTTTACCCTTGAACCGTACCTTATAATGCTGAGTGTTAAGCAAGGTGGTATCAAGTTCCATTTTTAAAGTCTTTGGTATGACTCGACCTGGGATTGAACCCAGGTCTCCCGGGCCATTGGCGAACACTCTAACCGCTGGGCCAATGCGGTTTAATTGATTATTTAATTCAGTTTAGTATAAGTATATTTCAAAGAATTCAGTTTAGCGTAAGTTGTTTAGATGTCAAAACAGTTCTATTTTAAGCAATTCTGTTTACGCAGTTTAACTCTATCTGACTCATAGATAGGACGCATTGGCTTAAGTTCTAGACTGCAAACTCGAGGTAAACGAGTTCAAACTCAGGTCGCGCTATTATGTTTACTTTCTGAGTAATACTCTAAGGTAAGTTATAAACCTCCTTATTCCCCCTGCTATTGGTTAAATAGTATCACTGTTGTTTTTATCAGACCTTTTTAATTATTGCCCCTCATATCGTATTTATCTCTACGGGGTGGAACGATAAAATTGTCGTCCTAAAGAAAACAACACTACAGCTTTATTTTAAAACTTTTATTGAAAAAATCAATTCAGGTAACATCTGACATCTATTCAATGTTAGCTGACATCTTTTCAATGTAGCCGCCTCCAACCTCAATCACCGCCTCGATACGGATCCGGAACTGAGAGCATACCTTTTCCACAAGCGCCGGTGGGAGCTCGGCGAATACTCGGCAGATGGTGGCGATCAGGCTGGCTTTGGTGTTGTGGGAGGTCATGTTGGTGATGTTCTCGACGTATGACCAAACGAAGTAGTCCAGCGGGTTCAGGTCGGGGGAGGAGGGGGGCCAGCGAGAGAAGGGTTGAAAGTCGCAGCACTCCTTCTGAAGCCAAGCCTGAGTCTCTTTGGACTTGTGGGTCGGCGCCGAGTCCTGCTGCCACACCCGGGGTCTGCCACCGGCCACCTGATTGCACCCGAGGACCACCACACTCTTCAGCACATCCGGTTAAACTTTGGTGCTGACTTTCAAGCCGACTTCGAAGATGTGAGGTGGCATGTTGTGGCCCTCACTTGAAACCACACCAAAGACCATAACCGTAGCCGGAAACTTTGTTTTCATCACCCTAGGCACGTCCCTGTTATTCGTGGCAATCCAGCGATGGTTCTGGCAGTCATAACTTAGATCAGTAGAGAGAATGATTTGTACAGCGGCGCATCTCCGATCTCGCTCGTTGAACATTGTTTCACTTTCAGACATGATAGAAGGCTCCTGTCGCTCTTGGGATTTGTACACGACTGGCTAACTAGTAAATGGTCTGCAACAAACAGAGAAAACCGGTTTTCATTAAATGGAAATGGAATCATGTCGACAATTTTATCGATCCACCCTGTATACTTGGTCAACTCAACGGGTCACTGCAGCCCAACATATGCACTTCTTCCTTAAGACTTCTTTTTTTCCAATGTTCTTCTATGTCTATTATTTTGACTTCATCCCATAAGAATAGGGGGTTTCCCTTTTCCAGCAGGACACGTAGAATAAACGGTTGTAGGCGTTTCGTTAAAAAACTTCTGAGTGAAGTCATTTAGAGGTTGCAGGTTCAATCCTGGTTGCAGGTAACAATAACAAGGAATACTTACTATAGCTTAATACTTGTACCCGGTTATGGTAAACCGAATTAAAACAACCTACCCACATAGATTAGATAAAAGCTCAGTTCGTTGTTCCGTGTAGGCTCCTGAAGAAGGCCGAAGGACGCATCGGTAGATACGTTGTAAATATAAAAATGATGATAAACATAATAGTCCGAATACTTTTTTATAATGTTTGCCCAACAGTTTCAATTTGGTAGGCTCTAATCCTGTGCTACCATTATCAACCCCACTGTCTCCACTTTCAGTCCAGGACTTTTAACCATCGATTAATCTTATATATATATATATATATATACCAGCATTTCTAATACTTTCTGCTTATCGTGCATGAATTTTTAAAAATTGATTTAGACTTAGATTTTGCTTCTTTTTTTTTTTCTCTCTTTTGGCTGCCTTTATTGTTTTATCTTTTATGTCAATTTCTTTCGGTTTGAGGTCGAGTTGATAATCAAATTCATGACTTTCTTTACTAATTGTATATGTTTTCTTTTTGGCTTCTCGTCTGTGTTTGTTAACTGTAGCATCCAATCTCTTGTAACGTCTAAGTATTTCTTTAATCCTATAGTGATTTTTTTTGTACTTCAATCTTAGTTGGATAAATCTTTTGCGAGTTTTTCTCTTGACGTACATACATTCTATATCTGCTCTTGGGTGATGCATTCTGTGGCAGGTTATTAGTTTCCTAACTTTAGTGTCCATCTATTTTATTTCGGCTAACGTCCTATATATTATATTTAAACTGTATGTCCTATATAATGTATTAAAAAATTCATATCCTATATATTATATTAAAACTGTATGTCACAACCGATATAGCCAGGGTGTTGTTATAACGTTATTTTCTGCATTCACTTCTGTTTTTTATATGGTTTTTATTCACCTATAGAATTATTTTCTTTTTTTTTTTAGTATGATTAATACCATTTGCTGCATCAATTCATGTTTTAACTCAGTAATTTCTATTTCTGTATCAAGACTTATATTTTTAGATATTACAAATGAGGCAATTAACCTGCGTACTTATGCTAAACTAAATTGTTTAAAATGGAACTGTTTTTAACATTGAAACTCTACTTATGTTAGATTGAATTGTTAATTATAGAACTGTTTTGACATTTAACTGTGTGTACACAAAATCTATACTTATACAAAACCGAATTGGCTGAATTAGAACTGTTTGAATAAACTGAATAGATTGAAATAGAAATGTTTTTGACAAACTGTGTACGCATGCTGAATTAAATTGTTTGAAATAGAATTAGTTATTTGTATAAAAATTGATTTAAATAGAACTAAATTGCGTACTTAGGTTGAACTGATTTGTTTGAATTAGAAATATTTGACTCAACTGAATACTTTGAAATAGAAATATTTTTGACAATTAAACAGTGGACTCATGCTAAAGTGAATTGTTTGAAATAGAACTGACTATTTGCATAAAAATGGACTTGGCGTTAAATAATTAACAAAGGTTTATATGCCATAAAACCCAACCAAACAACCAACGGAGAGTTTCTCAAAAGTGACTTACGCATATTACTATTATTATTTTACTTTTTCGGGAGTTTTTCATACCAGCGTTAGTGGATGGTATTTCACTGGTTTGAGTGACAGCAAGTTTTCTCAAGTCTCCGAGTCACTTTTCATCATTCCGGCTGATCTCAATAATGCTATATTCTGTATATTCTCTACTTGTCCTCCTGTTTCCTAGTCATCCAATCCCTTTAGTAATCCTTTAGGGATTTTTCACCAATTACAATTAGTATCACGGTCACCCTCATGTTCCGAAGCTTTTTTTTTTAGTTCCCTAACAATCTCTTTTTTCTCTTTCTTTTAATTTTATTGTGGTCCGCCTGAACGGCAAAGTTTACAATTCGACTGGTTCTCTTTTTTTTTTCTTTTTTTTTTTTTTTTTTTTGCTGACTATCACTAGGTCTGGTCGCCTGGCCAAGATTACGTGACCTGTTTGTATCTCAAAATCGCAGAGAATTTTGGGTGTCTTGTTCTCAAGGACAGATTCTAGGTTTTGCCGGTACCATCGGTTCGAATAGTCAAATTTTAATTTCTTGTACAATTCTTTGTCGCGTCTAGTCTTATATTCATTTAGCGATAATTTACTGCATTTGCTTATTCTATGATCAATCGTTTCTCATAGAAAATAGCAAATGTCGGTTATGTAGCATAACCAACATTTGCTATTTTGTTTCGTCTTTGTTTCGCTTTGATATGGTTGGTCCTTATGGTATTGTTTTGGGCTGCTATTAGAAGAAATTCAGTTTATCGCTTTAGGTTTCCTTTTCATAGCCATGTCTATTATTATTATTATTATTATTATTATTCCTTTAGAGCTTTTCACATCAGCGTTAACTGATGGTTTTTCACTGGAATTTGAGCAAAAGCAAGTCTCCTCAAGTCTCCAGGACTCTTCTCAGTATTCAGACCGTTTTCAATAATGTTGTTGTTTGGATGGTCTCCACTCGGCCGCCAACTTCCAAGTCCTCCAGGCCCTTTAATAATCCTTTACTTACTGTGCCAAAAGTAGCAATCACAATTGTTACAATCGTCACACTCATGTTCCATAGCTTTTTCAATTCTCTAGCAAGGTCGAGGTACTTATCCTTCTTTTCTCTTTCCTTCAGTTTTATTCTGTGATCAGCCAGGACAGCGAATTTGTAAATTCTCTGTTTGTTTGTTTTTTTTATTATTATTATAACGTCCGGTCTTTATTATTATTATTATTATTATTGAAATCATATGATGGTTGAAAAAAGAATGATTTTGGTATTAAATAACCCAACAGAGATTGAAATGCCATAAGACTAATCGACTAACCAACCGGCTATTAACCCAGCTGATCCATCTATACATAATAATGTTTCAGTCACACACCCATGCATAAACAAAAGCAGACAGGTACAAACATATACACGCATAGACGAAAATACATATACACATCTATAAACACATACACACTCATAGATCCACAGAGCCACGTATACATACACGTACACAGGCGCAGACACGAACACACATAGATACGCTCACACGAACTTAAATACATATAGACTTACACTAGTAAGTACACACATGTGTACACATACACACCCAAATACACTCACGCGTACACATTCAAATACACATACACATACACACCTACGTACACACATACGTACACGTGAACACATACGTACACATACACACATACGTATACTCACATGTAAACATTTAAATACACGAACACATATACATACGGTGTTATACGTGCACACATACGTATATATACACACACGTGTACTTACACAGACGTGTATGCACATACACTTTCATGCATACAAATTCATGCTCAAACACGTACACGCTCATATACACGTACACATAAACACATACGTAGTCACACACGTATAAGTGCACAGACACGTATACATACACACACACACGTACATATATACACACACGTGCTTACACACGTGTAGATAGACTGGGACATATGCATTCATACACGTAGACATACATACACACGTGTAAACATAGACGTACACATACACACATGTGTACACACACACGTACACACGCACAGACATGTAGTCATACACACACATACACATGCATATACGTACTAACACACACACATACTCACATGTCTACATTCACACACGTACACATACACACACGTAAACATACACACGTAGATGAATACACACAAACACATACGTACATACATACGTGCGCATACATAAACTCACCACCCACTACAGATAACCATACATTCTCTGTTTTACCAAGGAAAGAAAATTCCAAATTCTCGACTGCCTATTTATTCTTCCTGTGTCTTGCTTCGTTCTTTTCGACCCAATCATTTTCTTCTTTATTTTTTATTTATTTATTTACTTTTTTGGATTTGGTAGGAGCGGAGTAGAGGAAAGGGTTTGTGGGTCTTTTCACTTCCTTTTTCTATCCGCGCCATTTTTCATCGCATCGGCACCCGTGTTTCCATCTCCGCCCAAATCTGACTTCCTATTGAAAGACACTAATCAACAAGTGTAAAACGATGCTCAAGATGACCTGTCATTACTAACGCCTATTCCCGGTGAGAGAGGGAAACACATACACTATAAACACAAGACGATTGGTATCACTTATCACTTATGTGTTATTAATTACACATCAAAACCCGTTGAAAGGGCTGTAGAGTGAAGTAAGAGTTATCTCTGATGAACGGAATTGGTGAATATACTTCAAATTCTATCTATGTATCTATCTATCTATCTATCTATCCGAGCCTGTGAATTATCTATCTACCTATTTATCTATCTATTCCTCTCTCTCTCTCTCTCTCTCTCTCTCTCTCTCTCTATATATATATATATATATATATATATATATATATATATATATATATATATATATATATATATACAACAGGGTGAAATAAATATTCGCATATATGAAATTTATGAAAATGAATAAATGGCATTAATTTCTGTAAAATTAATTGTAACCAAAGTTTATATACACATATTAGTAGAATATATCCTTATACAGTAAATGTATATAAAAATTTTGTTCAGGCTATGTTTGAAGATAGAAAATAAAAATTTTCATATGTACGAATATTTACTTCATCCTACTGTGTATATATATATATATATATATATATATATATATATATATATATATATATTGTTGTGTAATGATTAACTCGCAAAGCATGAAACCTAGGGCCACAGACACCACCATGCAAAATATATATACATACACTAAAAAAAAAAAAAAAATATATATATATATATATATATATATATATATATATATATATATATATATATATATTCCAAATATATTTAGCGATATGTATATAGTGATGTGTGGGTATATATATATATATATATATAAGTTGGGAGAGGGTTGTCTACGGAAACCCAAAGGCTCCTTTTTTCAATACCCACAATAGCAATGTATAAAGGAAGACGCTACTATTTTCCATGGATTGCTTCACTTACCCTTGATCCGTACCTTATAATGCTGAGCGCTTAGCAAGGCGGTACCAAGTACCATTTTTGAGCTTTTGGTATGATTTGACCTGATATTGAATATATATATATATATATATATATATATATATATATATATACATGTATATATATATATGGGGGGTGTATTGCAAGAGAGAAAGAGAGAGAGAGAGAGAAAGAAAGAGAGAGAGAATGAACAAGCCAAAATAGATAGATAGATAAAGGAATAGGAATTTTATATGTATATACATATACATTCAGATTTATTCATTCCTTTTTACTCATATCTATCTATCTGAATAGTATTGAGTACACTTTCATTACAATTACTCCCAGGCAGACTCTGACAGCGAGAAGTCGTAAATGTTAAGAATGTATCATATTTATCTGTTTAAAAATCATTAATTTTCGGTGGGACTCGGCGTTAACCCTTTTAAGAAAAAAACTACAGAACAAATGTAATTAAGAATGTACCATGAACTCGATTACCTAACCTTTAGGCGTCAACTAATCGCATACTGTTTGAAATGACATTAAAATCATTTAGTCATTCAATCGTTATCAACAGTTGCTTTTTCTGTTCATATAGATTTAGGCCTTGATTTTCTTTTCGAAAACGAAATCGTTTACACTTTTAGCACTGAGAATAGGCTTATATGACTACTTAAGTAATTTAATTAATATTAAATTACTATTACCCGATATAATCTTTTACTTTTGAAAACAAAAAATGTTCAAAATAATCAACCCCACAAGAATAACAAACAGTTATTTTCAATTAACTTATTTAATTTCTAAAGCTGAATATACAAATTAGAATGTACAATGAGGTAAAAACTACCACGTTGGCTAATATTTACGAGATATTTGAGTAGATATAATTAAATAAAAAATGAACGGCACTTATTTTGACGGCAATATTTTACATCTTATGAGAGGACACACACACACACACACACACACACACACAGAGACACAGACACACACACACACACATCAACAGACAAATAATATAATAATAATAATAATAATAATAATAATAATATATATATATATATATATATATATATATATATATAGTGTGTGTGTGTGTGTGTGTGTGTGTGTGTGTGTCTCAATATAAATGGGACTCACGTGACTCTTAATAACTCTACTAATATTAATGTTGTATTCTTTTTTGTTTCAGATTTGAAAATAGAATACTATGATAACAATAAATCCTCAATCATAATGCCTTGGACCAGAGAGGATAGATATTTTGTGTCATTGCTTATTTATTTATAAAATTATTCCAAACTGTCTCAAAACAGATGCAACCCATTAATATGATGATGATTTATTACTGATCAATTATAGGCCAGACGCGATTTTTGCTTAGTTTCGTAGACTTGAAATTTATATGAAAAAGCTTTACTTGTTTTCAAGAGTGTGAATGTAGTAGAGTCGAATGCTTAATTTATCGCCGTGTGAAAGTTTCGCATTATTTTGTCGTCTGCCTTTTACAACAATTTTTTATCGATAATTTTACCCGTAAAAATTAAGTAAGAACTATCTAAGTAAATAATTCCCACGCTGTGATCTAGTTATCTCCCTTAAGTTCAAGAAATGAATACGCAAAATTTATGTGCGATATATTTTGAACCAATGAATACCAATGAAATAGTTGTTTCTTTTACATTTAAAATAAATTGTGTGTATGTTAACAAATGGACCCACTTTGTCTGTCAATAATGTAATGTTGCTCGTAAGTTAAAATATTTTTCAACAACTAAAGATTTGGAATGCACAGAAAATGCTATGATTGATTCGCAGACAACATAAGGTAATACTTTTTCTAATGAATAAATATACAGTCTGTCTTGCTGTCTATTTCTCTCTCTCTCTCTCTCTCTCTCTCGCTCTCTCTCTCTCGCTCTCTCTCTCTCTCTCTCTCTCTCTCTCCTTCTCTCTCGCTCTCTCTCTCCTTCTCTCTCTCTCTCTCTCGTGCTTTGTGTCAGTATATTTTTATAACTGTGCGTATAGGTACTGTGTGTGTGTGTGTGTGTGTGTGTGTGTGTGTGTGTGTGTGTGTGTGTGTGATCAGAAGCCCTGTGTGATCCTGAATGAAACGCCCAAAATAGAATATCATGTGGCAAAAACAGTTGGATCTTTCCTACCACCAATTTCATTTGATGGTATTCAGAAAGCTTCTGTTTTTTTAAATCATCTTGTGAGATCAAAAGAAGCATAGTCGATTTGGCTATGACCAAAATCACAATGCACTGAGAAAGTGAAAAACCAAAGAATTCCTCCAATTCCAGGCTAGACACGTTTTCATGTACTTTTATTACAGGAACAAGTAAGAAGCAATATTATTTATTTGCCCGTGGTCAACAGTAACACAATTCAGCTATGCACTGTGAATGCAGTATTTTTTAAAAGTCTCATTATTGCTGATGAACTTGAAACTGAATACATTATACCAACATTTGATCTTGCATTTTATGCCAAGGCCCAGCAAGTACGTTGGAATGATGACGTGTCTATGCAAAGAACAATTGTCAGACTTGGTGAGTCCAAAGCAGCAAGTCATTTCTCAGCGTCATTGGAAAGCGTTTCGAAGATTTAAGGCTGGCTGACATCTTACTTGAAGCTGAAACTGTAGCACAAGGGACACTACCTGGAGTCATGAAAAGCAGACATTACAATTGAAGTGTTTGAGTCATAAAAATTATGGCTGAAGCTTTGAGAAGGAAATACTTATCTACTTTAATGGACACACTGAATGCAGAAGAAAAAGATAAATTCATTTCTATTGTCTAAATGTTTATATTATGCTTTTTCGAAAACACAATTTCAACACCAGTGCACTTCAAGTGATTTTAAAGATAGATTTTGATAGAAAACTGTCATTATTCATTAAGGAGAGATGCAGTCAATTTCCATGGTTTGCTTTTTAGATGAGTTATCTGAATATGCCAAATTTGTTTTTAAATTGTTCGCGCTACATGGATAGGAGATTGGGCCCTTCACCTTCAATCTACAGCAGAAATGGTACCCTGATATTTTGCATATCATCATTTGAACTATGTCAGGTATCTCACAGTGTATATCTATTATATGCTTGCTATTCCAGATACACACCCTTCAATAGCAGAGCATCTTGCCGCTGGGGATTTTGTAGTTTAACAACAAAACCAGTACTCTTTCAATTTGACATCAATGAACAAGACGATAGAATAGACCATGAATAGAAACAGCAAGACAAAAGGTGAGCATATTGGATTCTCTAATAATGCTAGTGCTGTTCGTCGTTGGATTTTATCATTCAGCCAACGTGCAGAAATCTATAGAAGCTGCACTGAAATGGCTGGAAAAGGAGAGGGCTGCCATAAGAAAAAAGACTTTAGTAAATCCCAATATAAGAAGGATGAATCAGATATTCAAAATGCCAGGCATACAATTGTGACACTGCAAAATCCATTTACATAATATGAAAGCGAAGCAAACATAGAATCTTGTTGAGTAGAACCATCTGAAATTAAAGATGATATTTTGACAGCACATGAAAAAAGGCTGCAATGTTTCCAGCCAGTTTGTTTAACAACGACTGATTTGGAAACATGTTGAATTTAGTGCCCCGTTAAAAACTCTGAAGATGAAAACTTTTAGTTATCTTCAGAAAAAGCATCCACACCAAAAGAGCACGAAGAAGAGATTCCTTGAAATCAGATAAAAATCTTCTCACAAGGCTTCTTATAGTAGCAAGAACCCAAAAAGTTGACCTTGGAGAAATTTTGACACATTGCCTTTCACAGTTCTTATTAAGCCTGAGCAGCAGTGATGGGTCTCTGCAGCATACTAACAAATTACTTTGTTTCATTACCTTTAAGCGAAGTTTCCAGACATGAAAATTAAAATTCCACAAAATACATCGCTGATCTTAGACGGCATGGCAATAATTCAGTAGCAAGCAGATCAAGTTCCAGCAACGTTTGGTGATCTGATTATTTATATTTTTAGGTATATAATCAAGCTTGCTTCTTTTTACATGCCATCAAGAGATGACTTAGTATGCGATAAGTAAAATCCTCTGAGCATTAAAGATTCTGAAAGAAGTACGGTATTCGATTTTCTCTGGCTACTAGTTGCGTGCCGTTAATGAGGCTCGGAAAGCACCAATCCAGTCTCGGAAATTCCTCATGTCTGGCAAAAACAAAGAACCCCTTATCTTATTCATGGGAATGCATTGGAAGAAATTGGCACCATAAGAATTCCATAGAAAAACTCTGTTTGCTTCATTGAGCCAAAGATGTTTCATGTGGTTTATTTAAAATGACAAAAATGAAGCGATCTTAGAAACTTTGCAAGATATGATTACTGATCCTGAAGAAGCAGGTACCCTTTTCTTGCTTCACACAAAGCATGCATCAACTGCTTTCCCATCCATTATCATCAAGACTCCAGATACAGATGTTTTTTCTTCTTTGTCTTACTCAACCGTATGAATTAAGTGGTGACTTGTGCGTGGCAACAAGAGCTAGAAGATCGTCTTGTTTTATCTCTGTTCGATCAGTTACTGAAAAAATGTAGACCTGTTTTTTTAAGTACTCTGCTCTCTCTGCACGCATCTATTTGCTGTGATAGTGTTAGTTGTTTTAAGGGGAAACGAAAAATAAAAAAATTGAGTTGATGAAATAAACAGAGGAGTTTGTGCACAATTATTGACTCTTATGCTGCAACTGGAATCTGGCAGAAGATTTTCTCTAGAGACTTGAAAAATCTGTGAGCTGTATATTTGAACAGAAAAATGTTTCTTCAGTCAATCCGACTCGTTTCAACATCTTTCGAACAACAGTAAAATGTGATAGTACATTACCACTTAGCCAAATTAGTAAATGGCTACATGCAACAAGGGAAAATTACCGGGCTTCTATTTAGTGACAATGTCTTCACGTCAATATTAATGCTCTGTTTTTAAAAAAATCATGGCTGGAATTGTCCAATGGAGCGGCCTTCCAACAGCTTCATATACACTAAGCGACCACGTAAAGTGCAATTGTAAGAACAGCTGTGACTCCGTGTGTTGTTTATGTGTTCATCAAATATATTCATCATTATTTTGCCCTTTGCCAATATGTGGCCTGTTCTAATGTGCTTAAAGAAAATAAGGATAATGAAATGCTGCAGTATAATAATATGGAAGATTTTGACTGTTCAGATGAGTTTGCAGGATCAGACGACAATAATATATATCTTATTTCCTTTTCAAAATATATTGTTCCAGTATAATATTACTCTCAACATAATAACTGAAAGAAAACCCATGTTATTTGCATTATGATTTTATATATAGCCCAAGTTAGTCTAATCATCGATATGTAATATAATGGCTGAGGGATTTCGTTTTATGCCTTTGGGTTTAGTTAGGCTGAGAACCTTTCGGCTCAGTGCATGGGTTACTTAGGTGCAACATTAACGCAAGTGTTCACGCGCGTGGGTGGAACGGACGTGTCTCTCAGAGATGTCACAATAGCCAAGATGGGAAACGGGGCTACAGAGTGCGGGTGACGTCTCGCGCCGGAAGCGCGCGGAGGATTTGGGGGATTTTGAAAAAGTCAGTTAGTTGAGTTGAGTCCTGCCTCGGGAGAAGACGGTTGGCTTTCGCTTACTCACTGAGGCCTTGCGACGGGTGCGCACGAGATGGGTCTGGGGCAGATGGAAAAGCCAGAATAGAAAGAATGTGTATATCTCTCCTTATGTCGAAGAACCTTTAAACTCAAAGGTAATAAAAAGTTTCGTACCTGAACTAAGAAGTCGTAAGTGTTTTTCGTGTTTCGAGATTCCTATGTTCTATGTATATATGTTTTGAACATTATATGTACGTTACACCTATCCGTATCTGGCAATGTTACAGATATTTTCATATCAATCAATGTGTGTGTGACAAAATTACATCAAAAAGTAAATGGCAGTACAAAAGGAAGGTAAGGAATTTAATCATCACAAGTATTTGAAAACAGTCCTTACCTGTATAATTTTTGGAAGGGACAAGGTTTGGAAACATATGTAAATGCTTTTAATCTTCTTTATCAAATGAATATAAATTGCAGGGTTTTATGCGGGTATTTGCAATTTGAGAATCTGATACGGGTATAAAAAGTAACGTTTTCTTTGTTATAGGCTTTAAACGGCTCATTTTATTTGCTGAAAATCCCTGATTAAGGAAATTAACTCATGATATAAAGAACATAGACATGTCAGCCTCTTGTTAATACACTTACATGTGTTAAAAAGTTTGTTTAAACTTCATTTTACGTAGAGTAAACCATAAAAATTGACTTTTCCTGTAAATTTCACATCTTGTATTATCTACCTCAGATATCCTCAGATTTAAAATCAGCACGAAAAATACTCCTAAAAACAGTTGAGATTTTCTCATATGAGTAAAATATCTACTGAACTAAAAAAAAAAACTAAGCCATTTTAAAGCATCTGGCCCAGAGCCTATGAGACAATAAACTTTTAAAAATAGATTGCATGTTCTGGAAGCTGATATAATAATTAATTTAAAAAAACAACAACATTGATTTGATGTTTCTAGCTCAAATGATGCGTTCTTTACTGAACGTGTGCCAAATTACCGACATTGTCCCAGTAATAAATAATTAAAGGTGTGCATCAATTTTGCATATTTACCTCATGTCTTTTCCACGAGTATATATTCATCCAAACTTTACGCAGCGAGCAGAATGCGATACAAGAACATTTTAAAAGTAAAGCAGAGATGGCTTGAATTAAAAGTTTTCCTTCTCCTCGACTGGTATCATTACTTAGGTTAAAGAACGAAGCTTTTCTTTTTTTTTACTATTTACTCCTAGACAAGAGAATATGAGATGAAGGGATGACTTTCCTAAGTAAGTCAACACCAATTTAAAGAAAAACTGCCACATTCATAGTTTGAACTCTGTTCGCACGGTCTATTTCTTACGCTAAGCGCGACTCATTCCTACATTTATAAGCTTTCAGATCCCATAATTTTTTGTCTTCGTATATATATATATGAAAGAACAAAGTCTTCAGAGGTTAATTTTATTTATTGAATCATTTGCCATCATTGAACGTCTCGATTTTTAAACCTTCATTAGGACACATTAGGTATTAAATGAAAAGAATGTGATGACAAATTTTCCCATATATATATGTATATATACGAGGATAATTAAATAAGTTTCCAGACTTTTTTTATTGGCACTTTTATTGATAGTACACACATGAAACTCCAGTCCCCTTCGAAGTAATCTCCTCCGGCTGCAATGCACTTGTTGTACCGTTCTAACAAATTCTTGAAGGCCCCATGGAAGTCCTCTTGTGTGAGCGTGTCAATGACCTTCGTCATGGCCTCTTTCATCTCCTCAGTTGTCTCTTAACAACAGCCTCTGAGCTTAGGGAATAAGCAAAAGTCACAGGGAGCAAGGTCTGGAGAGGCTAAGGAACTGTTTTGATGCCCATGTTGGTCAAATAGCCTGTCACGAGGATGGGGTTGTTGACTGGTACATTGTTCTGGTGGAAATGCCACTGACCCGAAGTGAAGAGTGCTGCCCTCTTCCGACGGAATCTCTTCCTGAGATCCCTTAAAACCTCAACATAGTATCCCTAACCCTAAACCTTTGGCCAATCAACTCTGGTGTATTGACAACCTTACTTCTCCAACACCTCTCATCATCCCTCACAGACTCCCTGCCTTCCTTGAATCTCTTACGCCACTCAAAAACTGATGTTGGATTCATGCAAGATGGTCGAAAAGCAGTCTGAAGCATTTCATACGTTTCTCAGGCATTTTTTCCAAGTTTAAAACAGAATTTTATTGCATGTCGTTCTTCTAAAGTGACCTCACGTCCAGATTGCATTTTTGAAATTCACTAGCTCTGACAGTCAGGCTTTATTAGGGTGTATTCTGATTCCTGCTGTAGCTGTTCATTTGAGCCTGAAATCTTGAAAATGGGTTAGTTATCTCATAATGTGTATGCACATGTATAGCAATAACATACTGAATCTTCAAGAGTCTACGAGAATTTTAAACGCCTGTACAAAAAAAGTCTAGAAACTTATTGAAGGCACCACGTATATATATATATATATATATATATATATATATATATATATATGTGTGTGTGTGTGTGTGTGTGTGTGTGTGTGTGGTTGGACAGCAGTCTTTCATTAAAGCATGTTTGATTAAATGATAATGACACATTTTGTCTATATAATTTTATTTAAATCCGTTGAAGTTTCCTGATAAATGTTTTGGATTTAGGTTGAAATTGGTAGATGAATTTACCAAAATTGTCTTTATTATCTAATCAAAAATGATTATATACTTGTGTGTGTGCGTGTGTATATATATATATATATATATATATATATATATATATATAAATTTAATATATAGATGTACTTAAACGGAATTATTTAAATTGAGTGCTCAATGTAAAGTTTATAATATATAGAGATATATATAAACAAGCTTATCTCCCAGTTATGGGTTAAATAGTAACTCTACTGTCTTTCTAGAAAAATGGCTTTGACATTAAATGACCCACTCAGGTTGATATGCCATTAAACAAAGAAACCAAACCAAACATATACATATTGATATACACATATGCGTCTATATTAAGAGTAGTCATAAATAATTTTCGTTTTTAATTGTTAACTTTCAGGGTTTTAGCTGAAACTGGTGCATGAAAATCTTCTTAGAAAGTCCGTCAGTCGGAGAAACATCGTGCTGTAATATAATGGCCGAGGGATTTCGTTTTATATATCTTGCCTTTCGGTTTAGTTAGGTTGAGAACCTTTCACTTAGCGCATGGGTTAGTCAGGTGCAACATGAGCGCAGGTGTTCACGCGCCCGCGCGTGGAGGATATGTCATTCAGGGATGTCAAAATAAAAATCCCAGATAGAATTGTGACTTGGGGATGTGAATGGCGTCATGCACCGGAAGTGTGCGCGGTGGATTATGGGGTATTTGAGAAAAATCAGTTAATTGGGTTCCTGGCTCGGAAGAAGGCGGCTGACTTTCGGGGCACGCCGAAGCCAGGCCAGTGGCCTTGCGGCAGGTGCCACACGTGGTTTGGGGCAGATAGAAAAGTCAGCATATAAAGATGGTATCTCTCTCCTTATGTCGAAAAACCTTTAAACTCAAAGGTAACGAAAAGTTTCGTACCAGAACTAAGAAGTCGTAAGTGTTTTTGTGTTTCGGGATTCCTATGTTATATATGTGCGTTATGGACATTATGAACGTTTTGCCGACCGGTATGAATATGTCTTTTTCACATATTCATGTATGGCTATGCAACAGTGCTTCTCTTGATAATGTGGAGTCAACATTCAGCAAAAATTACGCAAAAAGAGGATTGGATTAGGACTAATCTCTTCTAGCTCATTTACCATATCATATTTACCAACCCCTCCGCTCGAGCAGGATATGACACAAGGTCAATTTTTAAGCGGAGTTTAACAGGTTTGAATTCAGAGTTTTCCTTCTCCTAGACTAGTTGCCTCACCAAGGCTGAAGAACCTAGTCCGTCCTACTATTTACCCATAGCTGGAGAGAGAATAATTGGATTCATACCTTTTTCCAAGGGTATTAGTGCAATGTGAAATGCAATCAGTCTCGTCCAGGATTTGAACTCGTGTCGCCGTGTCCATTTCTTACAACGATAACCATTACATCACGGGCAACTCCAAACTTTACCGTATTCACCAAATCATGAATCTTTTCAATCTTTTTCGTTCTCAAGATAATGCTTTGAATAGCAAAAAATTTTCTCAAGAAGATCAATAGAAAAAGTTTGCAGAAAACCTCCTGAGCTTGAAACCATCCGAATCTTATTTGAGGGAAATCAACAAACTAGCTGATAAATTACTCAACCCAATGAATTTAATGATAGCAAGCAACAAAAGTAGATAACATCCTGGTACAACACACAGCGTAAAGCTAAAATAGTAGGACGGACTAGGTTCTTCAGCCTTGGCGAGGCAACTAGTCTAGGAGAAGGAATACTCTGAATTCAAACCTGTTAAACTCCGCTTAAAAATTGACCTTGTGTCAATTACACAGTAGTAATATGCTAAAACAAAAGTTACATCACTTTTGTAATAGATCCTCCCCTGATGATGCCCCAAAGTCGGGCAGAAAGTACTAGGGATACATACAACTATGGACAATACATAAATCAATCCCCCCCCCGAATACGATAAAAGTAATACAGGAATTCGAACGGATCCAGAAGAAAATATGTAGACATAAAATGTCTATTATATTTAATGAAATTTGCATATATATATATATATATATATATATATTTATAAACAAATTCTTGGTATAGCAAAATTTATGATAATAGTAAAAAGGGTAATTATGTTTATTAGGAAGAACAAAAGACAAAAAAAAAACAAAAAAACAAAAGTGACCCATTCTTCCGCCAATTTATCAGAGAGCTACACCGGTTCGTTTAAAACATTAAGAACAACAATTAATGAGGGAGGATAAATAATGATTAATAATTGGAGAGGAAGAGGGGGAGAGGTAAAAAAATCCACCTCTCCAATTATCAATCATTACTTATCCCCCTCGCGCTCACTAGTTGTTGTTTTTAATGTTTTAAACGAACCGGCGTAACTATTTGATAAAGTGTCAGACTAAAGTGTCCTTTTAGTTTGTTTTTGTTTTTAGTTCTTGCTTATAAATAGGATTCCTCTTTTTACTATTATCATATATATATATATATATATATATATATATATATATATATATATTCTTTTTTTTTTAAATACGATGCCTACACGAATGAGCGCTAGAGTGTTAAAAAGTCCCGAAATGAGAAATTTAGTAGGAATTGTTTAATATTATCTATAAAAATATCTATTAAAAAACTTGAAAAAACATAAGCATAAACCTAAAAATACATGGCAACTATGTTAATTTTCATTACTCCAGTTCAAGTGGGATGAGAGTATTTGCATACAAAAATCAAAAAACAAAATCAATCTCATGGTGTTTTTTAGTGTGATTGCAATTTGAAACAAGTCCCTGCGGCAACACCCCAAAAAGCACCAGCTATACAGCCACCTGTCTCCCATCACAAAAACTATCCAAGTTCATATTTACCAACCCCCTCCGCTCGGGCAGGATATGACACAAGGTAATTTTTAAGCGGAATTTAACAGGTTTGAATACAGAGTTTTCCAGAGTTTTAACCATTTAGCAGTTTGCAAACTAAAGAATGATAAATTAAGTCCTGGCGGCAACACCAAACAAGACACCAGCTGTACGTCCACTTGCCTCCCATCGCGAAAACTATCAAAGTTAGACGAACCAGGCACGTAGGACACTACTGGAGGAGCAGAGACGAGCTCATAAGTGATGTACTCCTATGGAACCCCACTTATGGCCGAGCAAAAGCAGGACGACCAGCTCGAACATACATACAGCAGCTATGTGAGGATACGGGATGTAGCCCTGAAGACCTGCCAGAGGCGATGAATGATAGGGAGAAGTGGCGAGAGAGGGTCAGGGATATCTGTGCTAGCGGCACGACATGATAATGATGATATATATATAGAATAAGGGTTGACCTAAAAATAATGACGATAAAGGGATACTCCCCATTCTGAAATGCTCCAGGATTCTACCTTCAACACTGAATGCAGTTTAGTGTCATACTCAGGACACTTATTGGATGGTGGTCTTACCTCTTTGCAAAGATGCGGTCGGCGTATTCTACAGCCCCAGTAAACTGAGCAAACACACACACACACACACACACGCACACGCACACACACACACATATATATATATATATGAAAGTATGCATCAAATCGAAAATATGTTCAAATATCTGTAATCGCTTTTCGTTCCGCATCATCATACGCACTTAATGAATTCACGGTTCAGTTGAAATCAAGATAGATGACTGAATGTTGACGGCGTCATCTTCACACCTAGCTTAAGATTGTGACAATTCTAAATCGATGACAACAGATCCAACTCAACACTAGAAGAAGAAGAAGAAGAAGAAGAAGAAGTCATCACGTGATATGCGAAAAAACCGCTTTCTCTGTCCTTCTTTCTGTATACTCTACTCTTCCCAGTCGCAAAAACAATTTCTCTTTGCACACACACTCACACACACACACATATATATATATATATAAATTTATATATATATTTATACATATTTAGAGAGAGAGAGAGAGAGAGAGAGAGAGAGAGAGAGAGAGAATCAGGCGCTAATACTAAGATTTCTTGATTCTATCTGGCCACTTGTCCCTCGCTCTTGCCATGTTCACAACACAACACCCAGTATCCTCAAAGAAACTATGTAAGTTTTGGCTGCCAACACTGGTATGTCCATGTATAGGAGTCCACTGGAGACTTTCGCTTATGAGTACATCCTTGCTTCATCAGCTGTCTGTGGCGTGTCTTGTTTGTTTTACTGAAATAGTTTGTGAGACGGGAGGTAAGTGGACCTATGGTTGCTGTTTTCTAGGGTGTTGCTTTAAAAGTATTATATGTCCAGACAAATATGCAGAATCATTATATTTCCATATATCTCTTCAATATTATTATATAGAGAGTTTACCTTTGATATTAATACTTAAGCAATTTTATTGCCATTAATTCGGCCGTTTTTCTAATATAAAAAGCAAGACGAAATGAAGAAAAAGTGGATATGAATCGGAAAAATCACCATAAAAACTAAATAACAGGGAGTGAAGAGAGAAAAGAAAAAGTAGAAAAAAATAAGAGAGAGGTGGGGGGGCAAAATTGAAAGAGAGTGAAAATGTAAGAACAAAAACAAAATTAGGGGGTGCGTCAAAGAAAAAAGAACAAAAATGAGTGAGAGAGGAGAAGAAAAATGAGAGAAAGAGCGAGAAAATGACTAACACCCTCTCTATATATGTGTGTATGTGTGTGTTTAAGCGTGTGTATACATGTGCGTGTATATTTGTATATGGACCTATATATATATATATATATATATAGTTGTTTGTTGGTCGACAATACCTTTTCAATAGCTCCTAGAACGAGGTGTTGAGCAGAGTGCTACTGCTTTCCCTGGATTGCTCAACTTACCTTTGGTCCGTCCCTTATAATGTTGAGTGTTAAGCAAGGTGACTTCAAATAGTTTATATATATATATATATATATATATATATGTGTGTGTGTGTGTGTGTGTGTGTGTTTGTGTGTGTGTGTGTTATGCATAAAATACACATGCAAGGCATCTAGAAAGTATAAAACTTGTCATATATCTATAAATCCTTCTAATGATATATATATATATATATATACATAGTAGTTGAGGGTGACCCGGGGGTTCCCTTTTCAATAGCTACTGCACCAAGGTTTAGGGGAGGGCGCTACACCTTTCTCAGGGTTGACCCACTTTACCCATGATCCGTACCTTAAAATGCTGAGTGTTAAGCAAGGAGGTATCAAGTATCATTTTTTTGAGTCTTTCGTATGACGCGGCCTGGGATTGAAGCCAGGTCTGCCGGTCCATTGGCGAACACTCTAATTATTACGTCAATTTAATATTTCTATCATTAGAAGGATTTAAGAAGCTAGACGGCAATTACACAAGAATGTTGCAAGCAATATTGAACAAGGCCTGGCGGCAACACCCCACAAGACACCAACTATACAGCCACCTGCCTCTAATCATGAAAACTATCCAAGTTAGATGAACCAGACACGCAGGACACTGCTGGAGAAGCAGAGACGATCTCATAAGTGATGTACTCTTATGGACTCCCACATATGGCCGAGCAAAAGCCGGACGACCAGCTAGAACATACATACAGCAGCTCTGTGAGGATACAGGATGTAGTTCTGAAGACCTGCCAGAGGCGATGAACGATAGGGAGAAGTGGGGTAAGAGGGACAAGGATATCCGTGCCAGCGGCACGACATGATGATGATGATGATAGATAGATAGATAGTTTTATACTATCTAGATGCCTCGCACGTGTATTTTCTATCTTCTTCATCTGTCTCTGTCTCTGTCTCTTGGTCAGTCCTGTTAGGCCCTCAAACATACATCCTGCGTCTGCACAGAGCAGATGTAACTTTTTGCTGGTCATCTAACCCTGGCATATCCACGTGTAAGGGTCCATAGAAGAACATTAATGTTGAGTTTGTCTTTGCTTTCCCAGTGGTTTCACGCTTGTCTTGGTCGTGTTACTTGGATAGTTTTTGAGAAGTGACCGTACAATTGTTGCTTCCAGGATTTGTTCAAAATAGTTTCTAGCATTCTTGATAACTTAGAATATTCAGGCTACTGTTGTTAGAATTTGACAACTGCATTTGTTATATACCAGATTTTTTCGCGTAATTGTAAATGCTTGCCTATTCACCTGTGAAATCGCATTTCTAGCTCCCATCTCCATGTCGGTTTCAACATTGACAGTCACGTGACTGATAATTCGGGTTATTGATTGGTCGACTAACAGATCTATCTATCATTGATTGTTTGCCGTATTCGTTGACCGGCTCTTCAGTTGTTGTTATTTTTCCAATAGTCAATTTATATTTTTGCATTTTTTGCTCCTTTCTCTCTCTCTCTCTCTCTCTCTCTCTCTCTCTCTCTCTCTCTAACACAGTCAGCTGGGACTGTTGAATATACCGACTGTGTGTCTGCAAAGGGATAAGACCCCCACCCACCCAACAACAACGAGTGTCCGAGATATGACATTAAAAAATCTGATGGTGAGGCTCCATTAGTGATGTAGCTTTAGGGAACGTGAAGTAGCCCTTCATAGCCATTGCTCCGTGGTCCACTCTGATCAGTTGTGGTAGCACCTACGGGTCAAAGAGAACTGCTTGACCATATTTATCAACCCCTCCGCTCGGACAGGATATGCCTCAAGGTCAATTTTTAAAGCGGAGTTTAATAGGTTTGAATTCAGAGTTTTCCTTCTCCTAGACTAGTTGCCTCACCAAGGCTGAATAACCTAGTCTTCCCTACTATTTACCCATAGCTGGAGGGAGAATAATTGGATTCATACCTTTCCCAAGGGTATTAGTGCTATGTGAAATGCAATCAGTCTCGTCCAGGATTTGAACTCGCGTCACCGTGTCCATTTCCTACGATGATAACCATTACACCACGGGCACTGCTTGACATTTAAACTGAGTGTAAATAAATGACTTATGCTAAACTAAATTCTTTGAAGTAGAACTGTTTGATCATTTAACTGTGTATAAACAAATGAGTGGTGTTTAATTGAATTGTCAGTGATACATTGCAATACTTGGAACTATTTAACTTTGTTGACTTATGTTTACAAATCATATATATCTAATACATATGTATAGATCGGATTTGGCATTAAATAACCAACGATGGTTGATATGCTATAAAACTCTCTCTCTGTCTTTCTCTCTCTCTCTCTGTCTCTCTCTCTCTCTCTCTTTCAACAATTTTAGCTGCATTCATGAAACCATCCCTTATCAAACTTCTCGAATAAAAATTACTATCATTATGTTCCAAGATAAATCGCGATACTGTTAATACAATGGCGTAAAGCCATGTGTGCACAATTTTAGCTGCATTCATGAAACCATCCCTTATCAAACTTCTCGAATAAAAATTACTATCATTATGTTCCAAGATAAATCGCGATACTGTTAATACAATGGCGTAAAGCCATGTGTGCGGCCGGCTAAGTCAACAGTAAAAGACAGCGGCTAATTAACACTGACAAGGAAAGAGATGAAGGGACTCTATACATGTGATAGTCAGAGCCAAAATGAGAAATTTTCCCACTTGACTCTTCAAGAGAGTGCTTATTCTACAAACAGAAATATGGAAGTGACCTCACACCCACACGTACATACACTCGCGTGCTTGCAAAGGATCGCACACAAGCGCATCGTCAAATTTTTGCCTTACCTACTGATTCCTTTTCTCACTATAGCTGGTATTTGCGTTCAGAAATTAGAGGTTCCATTTTTCTTAAATTTGTGACAATCGAACATAATTTTCTTTTCTGTTTGATTGATTTATAGATTGATTTTAACAGCATGCTAAGCTGTCTAGGGTTATTTCATGCCTAGAGGTTAGGGAATAACGTTCATATTTACATATGTGACGGTGTTTCTGAGGAGTTTTTTCTTTTCTTTTCTTTTTTGCACACATTCCTATTCAATATGTAGATTTCGATGATTAATAATATATGATAATATCCGTTTTAATCATACAGGGTGTAGCTAAAAAAAACTCATAGATAAGTCTCTAACTGTTAAAACACACTCGGATCGGATGGGCCTTGGATTAAGGGTAATGAATTGGTTCTCCGCATTTATCAAATCCCAAATTTTGGAGCGTTATCATCAGATGAAGTTTTGTGTGATACCTTGGATACCTTTTGGGTGGGAGTGTCTTACACTTCGGCAGATGATTTTGTCCATTCATTTTAAACCCTGCCGTTTTTATTAGTGTAAATCAAATATATTTTTGTACATCTTTTTTTGTGCAATTTGTACCTGTATCTCAGTGGTTGAGTTTCGGTTCTGCATTTTGCGGTCACTGGTTCAATCTCAAGGTCAGGGCTGGGGATATTACTGTATATACAGCTGATAAGATCTAATAAGGTCGAAACAACTGTCCACTGGTTTCGTATGTCATGCACAAGTGTTTGCCACATTTTCTGGTCATGGTAATTCAAATTATAAAATTTTTTTTTTATATTTTAGTTGCAGTAAATCAAATATAATTTCGCTTTTATTGCTTTAAATTAAATATACCTTCTTTTTATTTGGGAAAGTCAATTTTTTTTTCGTTTTTCTTTGTGTAAATTAAATATATTTTCGTTTTTTGAATGTAAATAGAATATATGTTTTGTCATTATTAGTTTGACGGCAAATTGACTAAAATCCCAAAACGGGACTTTATTTTCGCACGTGTGAAGACGGGGCAGGTTGGCACTTGATCCCCTATAGAATAAGTCCTCGTTCAGAGTTTTTCTCTCAGGCATATAAGACCTGGCATATTACGTGAGGGATTAATTTAGGGCCAGACCGACCGCCGCTGACATGGGGTTCCAAATTTCACACTATCACACACCCACCAGGCCGCTTTCCTTCCTTCCCCTAGACAATGGAAGATATGAGCCAATAGGTTTTAGTCGTAATAATAATATATTGTAGTAGTCGGCAACTCCGGTTTCCCGTATGATATTTTAGAGGAATTAAAAGGACAATTCTAAGCAAATAGAAGCTGAAAAGGAAACATGACACAACAAATTCGTAGCAGAACTGCCAAGAACAACTTAGACCACGTGGTAACATTAAAAATACAGGAATCCTTTACTATACAAAGAGATACACTTTCAAAGTGTCAAAATATATAATAAATGGACAGTCCACGAACATAAATGTCCTTTCTTGACTTTTGTTTTTCTTCAAATTGAGAGAGAGAGAGAGAGAGAGAGGTATATAAAATTTGGGTATAAAGGAGAAATAGCCCCAAAGTTACTTATCTTATTTTTCGACGGGGTTCCACTGGAGAATCTTTCTTCTTTCACGGGCTAATAGACTTTAAGCTATTTTTAACACTGGCTTGAAGAACTTGGGTCCCTCGTGTCTCAGATATCCTTATGTCTTCTACCCGGAGTAAATGGCTATGGGTCTGTCTGCCACGAGCCCTTTCCAATAACTAACATTTCTTCTCGTTTTTTTCGCCGACGGGGAGAAGGGTGCCACTTTTGTTTTAGGGACCCAGCCAATCATTTGGCTTCTACCTTCCTCCTCCCCTGGTCAGGCGATTTTGTTAGGGCTACTAGATGTCACCCAAGTCAGGTTACTGTTAATTCAAACAGCAGTCATCCCACTTCCATCGTCTCAGTGGGATATCACGTGACATTAGCGTGAAACAAGTATATTCTCCTTTTTACTAGGATAAATCAAATATATTTTGATTTTTGCTAATAGAAATCAAATATATTTTGTTTTTTTCTTAGTTCAAAATGAAATGTAATATTTTTTCGAATTTTATGCCATGTATAAAAATAAAGTCAGTGATTCCATCATATCGATATCATATATTCTAACTGCATCAGAGATTTTTCATAGGAATGCAAAAAGAATATTTGCACAGATTTGAACTTTAAATAACGTATCGATTTCTATTTTTGAATTTTGGGAACTAATATTTGCCTATAAACCTAATAAAAGTGAAACATGATCGTTTACTTAATGAACAATCACTTATTTAAATAAAGAAGCAATTTCTTGTTTAAAAATTCAAGACATAACCATACATTTTCATAACTATTTGTCTATATATATATATATATATATATATATAGTGGGGTGAAATAAATATTCGTACATATGAAATTAATGCCAAATATTCGGAAATATAGGGAAATGAATAAATGGCATTAATTTCTGTAAAATTAAATGTAACCTAAGTTTATATATACACATATTAGTAGAATATACTTTTATACGGTAAATGTATATAAAAATTTTCTTCAGGCTATGTTTGATAGATAGAAAATAAAAAAATTAATATGTACGAATTTTTATTTCACACCTCAGTACATATATATATATATATATATATATATATATATATATATATAACGAAGTAAAGAAATTGTAATGGTTAACTTGCTTTTGAGAATATCGAAGTTATAATTTTCTTCACAGCTGTCTGGAATGGGTTTATGTGAAAAATCAGATTGATGTAGTTATGGCAGTAAACAGGTTCATTGTTAAGAAGACCATGTGTGACCCCATCTTGCGCGAGGTCAAAACGTGTTGCGGATTTCGAAGCTGGAGAGATGTAACAGTCAGATGGGCTAACAATACTGGAATATTGTTTTGAGTCAGTAATTTTAGCGGAAATGACCCTTGAGCTTGATTTGGGGTATATTTTCAGTAAGGCAATCGATTTGGATTGCAAATACATGTGTCTATAATATATATTATTTTACCTCATGAGTTGGTGTTTTGACTGCGGAGAGAACGGATTGAATCGTTTTAAGAGAAGCGGGGCTTTTCCCGTTTTCAATTGCATTCAACTGTGATAAAAGTCCAACACACTCATCTTTGAATTATTCCAATGTTTCACTAAGCTGCTAAATTTAATTCTAAACCGACTCAAATATAGCCACTTCAGAAGTTGTATTCTGTTTTGTACAATTTTACATGTCATACGATAGTTTGATGTTGTTCACTTGATATAATATTATGAAACTTTTAATATCTAATCAACTGACATTATTGTTCTTCCACAGAAAGGAGCGATTTATTCTGTTTAGAACATTCGTCATCAGAGGAGATCACCATGGCTTATCAGTTAGGAAAACACCCATTTCCTTGCCCTTTAAGAATCACAACAATTTCTAAATATCAAGTTAGAGGATCGACGAATGAAAATGTTCTTTCGGCATAGTTTCGAATGATAAACGTCTCATCATTCCAACTGCTAAGTGAAAAAAGTGAGATTTCATATTGGGCTCGAACTGAGCGACAAGTCGATCAGAAATACAGAAGGTGGAATCTATCTATATATACATATATATATATAATGCTTGAAAAAATTCAAACTGTCATTTGGGTAATATCAAATCATTCTAGCTGGCAACTGAATAAGAGAAACCAACCTCTTCTGATAACCATCATACAATAGAGAGAAAAATGTTTTGATATATCTTTTCAAAGGATTCTCACTCATTAAAAAAGAAATGAATACAAAAAGGCAAAACCTTTTATATTTTTTCCCAGTATTCTTAATCGTTTTTTTAAGTCAGACAAACAATTATTCTCTCCATTCTGTGATAACTATCTGAAGAGGTTGGTTTCTTATATTGAATTGTCAGCTGATATCAATTTATAAGAGGCGAATTACTGTTCGTTGAGTTTTTCAGTTATATGGAAATTTGCTCTTAAAGACATATGTATATTAATTATTGTTATGGGGACATATCCTACCATACCCCAAGGATGGACTCGTCCAACCTAAACATATTCACTGAGCTTAGCTCGCTCGGAGAAGACAAATTCTCGTTTCTTACGAGACATTTGACAAGCCGAGAACGGCTAGTACTTCCTTTGTATGACTTCCTTTTTCTGCTAATACAATAACCTTCACCTATCATCCGTTGTTTGAGTTGTTCTTCCACCAGTCTTATCTGAAGACCACAACAATTATATATTGGGCACTCCAGGAGATTTATAAGAATCCTCTCATATATTCACGTATTCTCGTATAGAATCATCCCGAACTCATATTCGTTGTATATATATATATATATATATACACACACACACACACACGCATATATATATATATATATATATATATATATATATATATTTCTTACATGGGATCAAATTCATCACCCTGGATGTGAAGTTTGTGATCCGCATGTCACTTTGACCGTGAGAACAAAGCGAGAGAGGACAAGTTTGGTGACGCCAGTGAATGAGTCTTATTGTCCTTTTGAGGGGCAGTCACTGAGAAGACAGTAAAGAGGTAATCTTGTGTTCTGTATTTTCTCAGAAAGATTATATCGTCCAAATGTCTGCCTTCACAGTATTTTCACCCCAGAAGTCTCCCCCTGAAGTCCCGTGGAGCTCGTGTTGACATTCCCTCTGGTACTGCTGCGATTTCATGACAAAATCTCTCATTTCGTCAATTGCAGTGTCCTATGTTTAAAGACTTTGGCTGACAGAGGAGGTAATCACAAAGAGGTAGATCTATTGAGCAAGCCGGCTACGGAATGGGACCACATAGTGAGAAAAATCAGATCTTTCCTGTTCACCGTTTCATACCATTATGGCAACTGAACTGGTATGACAGCTTTAACTAGAAGAAGACATAACATCTACTAGCTCATCATTACTTGCAGTATCAAAGGTGTTAGTGGTGCAATGGTTAACGTCCTTGGAAATAGACACGGCAAACAATGTTCAAATCCTGGATGGGATTGTTTGCATTTCTCATGGTGCTAATACTCTTACAAAAGATAGGAATTCCCCAATTATCCCTCCAGCTACAGAAGCCCAGTTGGCTGGGACAGTAGAATACATCTCTGCAGAGGTGTAAGATCCCACCCCAACAAGTTTCCTGATATGGCATTCAACGATCTGATGGCGAGGTTCCAATAATGCGGGAGCATTGGGATATACATAGTAAAACTTCATTGCTATTGCCCCCAGGTCCAATCTGACTCGGGGTGGCAGCACTTGATAGGGTCTTATCTATGGGCCAAATAAAACTGTTTGACTTTAAAAATAAGTGCAAACAAATGATTTACGCTCAATTGAATTGTTAGAAATAGAACTGTATGATAATTTAACTGTGTAAACGAATCACTGATGTTTTATTGAATTGTTAGTGATACATTGCAATAATTGAAATTATGTGATAAATTAGCTCAGGTTCGCTAGAAATTATCAAGAAACGTGTTTACAAATCATGTATATTTGATATTCATGTTTGAACAGGATGTGTCCTTAAATAACCTACAAAGGTTGATATGTCTTAAAACCAAACTAAAACAAGCCAAACCAAACCGATCCAGCTAGGGTTAACAGTTGGGCAGATTAGTGTCTTTTACTTTGATGTGGCAACCAGTCTGGGAGAAGGAAAACTGAATTCAAACCTGTTAAATTTCCCTAAAAAACTGACATTGTGTCGCAAATCTGCACGTGTGATGGGGTTGGTTATTACATAATAGCAATTTTTAGTATAAATCACATATATTTTCGTTATTATTGTCATTATTATTATCATTATTATTAATCTTCTTCTTCTTCTTCTTCTTCTTCTTCTTCTTCTTATTATTATTATTATTATTATTATTATTGTTATTATTGTTATTATTATTATTCCTTTTCGAGATTTTGATTCCAGCGTTAGTCGATGGTTTTCCTCTGGAGTTTGAGTGACAGCAAGTCTCCTCAAGTCTCCAGAACTTTTCTCAGTATTCTGTACGATTTTAATCTCTACCTCCTACTATTGGCCGGTTGTTGTAACAGGGCTAAAGAACCCACTTTTGCTTTCAATTTAACCGTAGAGGAATAAAAAATGGAATCATGTCTTTTCCAATGGCATTAGCGCTAAATTCAGCGGAAATGGGATTCGATCTGGGTTCATCGAGTCCATTTTCTTTGGCAATAACCGTTACGCACCACTCATGTGTACAATGTAATCATACTTATATTGAGTCCGTATGTACATGAATAAACTCACCCACGAATAGAATGATTGATTTGTCATTTACATCAGACTGACTTACATTTGACACGTAGATCGTCTTCCAAAAATCGATTTATTTGAACTTAATACATATATTTTCGGCAAGACTAATTTCAGTGAAAATATTTGTCATATATTCAACGTCACAATTGTAGGATGTTATAATTGGTACTGTTGTAATAAACACGCACATACACACATAGATAGATAGATACGGAAATCTGATTATATATATATATTTATATCCGAACATATGAAAAGAAACGTCTAAACATGAAGATCATCCGAAAAAATATTCCATGTTCAAAAACAAAGCCTGGTTGAACAATGACTTGCTACTAAAATACACAATATATATATATGTGTGTGTGTGTGTGTGTGTGTGTGACTGGCACATATACAGTTGTGGCGCATTGCTCAGTTGTAGCAGATATATATATATGTGTGTGTGTGTGTGCGTGTGTGTGTTGGTCGACCATAGTTAAGGGTGACCCAAAGTTTCTCTTTTAAATAGATACTACACTGAGGTGTAGGAGAGTGTGCTACTTTCCCTGTATTGCCCCACTTTACCCTTGATGAGTACCTTAAAATGCTGAGTGAAAAGCAAGGGGGAATCAAGTAGCATTTTTTAGTCTTTGGTATGATTCGACCTGAGATTGATCTTCGGTCTCTATCACTGTAGCCCTAATGTCAATGGGCCCGTTTTATATATATATATATATATATATATATATATATATATATATATATAAGGTGAGACTGAAGTACTACCCACGTTTTAAACTGTCACCGCTGAAGACCAAGTGAAATTCGGCAAGCTGTAATGGATGCTCCATCTAAATAATGTGTCCCCATTTTTTCAGTTTCAGTCAGTTATGATCATGTTACAGACTTGTGCATATATGCGTTTACGGTTGAAACGATTTTTAAGACAGGTGACTCAGTAATTGCTACAGAGAAAGCCTTCAAACTCATTTTATATTCCGTGGGAATTATACTGTTCCGGATAGAAAATCTGGACAGCAATAGGTTGAATTTTCCTGTGTTGAGCAAGTAGGAGAAATTACTGCAAAAATTCACACATGGAAACATATTTCAAGAAGTATTCCTAGCTTGATACAGAAATATTAAAAAACTAATCACACACACACACACACACATATATATATATATGTGTGTGTGTGTGTGAACCAGACATGCAGGACACTGCTGGAGAAGCAGGGACGAACTCATAAGTGATGTACTCTTATGGACCCCCACACATGGCCGGGCAAAAGCAGGACGACCAACACGAACATACATTCAGCAGCTATGTGAGGATACGGGATGTTGTCCTGAAGACCTGCCTAGAGCAATGAACGATAGGGAGAAGTGGTGAAAGAGGGTCAGGGATATCCGTGCTACCAGCTCGACATGATGATATATATATATATATATATATATATATATATATATATATATATATATATATATAATGGAAATGTATAATATGTATAAATTTGTATATGAGTAATGCTAAAAAATAATAATTCAACTAAAATTGATTTAAAAAAAACGATGTTCGATTAAGAAAAAAAGAGAGTGCAATTATTTTACTTATCAATGAACGCATTAACATACATACGGAGATGATACACGCAGGTTTGTACGCCTACATCACATGTACGAATAGAGACATCCTACATGTATATTTAAATCAACAATCTGTCACTTGAATCAAGCAGTGCGCACATTCAAGAAAGTTTTATGGAATTAACATTTTATATATATATATATATATATATATATATATATATATATATAACGTGTACAGCAAAATTTGTACAACATAATAAGTAGAGACACCATTGGTAATTGTAGTCGGGGAACTTAAGTAAAACAGAAGGACCCTTTTCGTCCGGCTCTTTTCAAGGTGGGAACACCAGAAATTTTACTAAAAACGGTGTCTCTGCTTTATATATATATATATATATATATGCCGTGGAACATTCTTCTGTTTTCATCTCACCGAGAAAGAGTGAGGGAGTAGACATAGCCCTTCACCTAATCGGAGGTTGGCTGGCTGGTTGGTTGATTGGTTGGGTTTTTTTTTTTATGGCATATCAACATTTGTAGGGTTTTTTTTTACGCCAAATCCATTTTTATACAAATAATCAGTTCTATTTCAAACAATTCCGTTTAGCATGATTACACAGATTAATTGTCAAAAACATTTCTATTGCAAGCTATTTAGTTTAGTCAAACAGTTCTATTTCAAACAACTCAGTTTAGGATAAGTATAGATTTTGTACTCACAGAGCTGGGTGAGGCATTCCCAATCACTGGAACCTCAACATCAGATTCTTTAGAGTCATATCTAGTATACTGTTTTAGTGGAGGATTTTACCCTTCTGCAGAGGTGCAATCAGTGTATTCTACAGCCTCAGCTGACTGGGCAAAAAGGTTGTGCAATTTTTCGTATCGTTAACTAGAACCTCCTACGACGGGGGATTATGTATATATATTGTTAATTTTGTAAGCTAACTTGACTGTTTTACAAAGTTTGAAAAATGGGTACCCAGTGAGCATCTTATTCATTTAAAATGTTAATCAAGCTGGTTAACCATTACCCTATGTGAGTTAACCGTATTATATATATATATATATATAGAATCGACTTTGAAAATAGCGACAATGTTTTTAAATACCTTTAGATTTTTTGTTTTTTCATGTGTTATAAAGAAGTGAAAAAGATAGAAATTTTTTTAATATTCATCATCTCTCGATATAAATTCAATTTCTATTGATAACGTTTTGTTTTTAATACGTTCAGTGTTATTAGCATCTTAGTTTAAAACAACTATACGGTTACGTAATTTTTATGTTAAAAATGTTAAAAAACACAAAAAACTTTTATTAAAAACATTTTACACTTGAGAACACCCATGATGATAGCCCATGAAGAGTCCGAAAACACCATCATCAGGACTATGAGGGATGATATTAGTGATGTTAAATCAAAGATGGATGTTTAAAAATACAAATTATAGAAAACTAGGAAAAATTTGTAAGAATCTCACCATCAGATTGTTTAGTGTCATATCCAGGGCACTCATTGGGAGGGTCTTACTCCGCTGCAGGAGCGCAGTCAGTGTATTCTACAGCCCCAGCTGACTGTGTAACATATTGACCCCGGCCAAGCAGTCAAAATAGGAAATGCACCTGTATAAATAACAGGTGCATCCGGTCGAGGAATATCAGGATATAACCTTGACCGTGAACGGATTGAATTGAGTGCGATTTGTGACGCCCACAAGAAGAAGGTGGACGTAGAACAATTACATAACCCGGGTGAAGACAGGAAGTTAGTCAGTTGGAGAAAAGATGCGACAGAGAAAACCAGCACCCAGCCCTCAGGCTCCCGATTGAGCAGTTGCAGTTGGATTTCAGATTCTCAGAGTTGGAGAGAAGATGCTGGAATGAGGAACATGCCCCAGAGAGGCTGAGCCCCCAGGCCCCCGGTTGAGCAGCCCAGGAGAACAGGAAAGAAACGCTGTTATGGCCATAAGAGTGGGGGTCAATGTGTTGCAGTTCTGTTCAACCTCCAACCCACCTCTCACACAGTAAAACCTTTAGTAACCCTTTCGAACCCTTTCAATGGCTATACAACAACTGGGCAAATACACAGATTTAATGTCAAAACAGTTTTATTTCAGATAATTCAGTTAAGCATAAGTACACAGTTTAGACGTCAAAACAGTTCTATTTCGAGCAATTCAGTTTAGCATAAGTACGGAGTTCAAAGGCAAAAGCAGTTCTATTTCAAACAATTCTGTTTAGCACAAATACGCAGTTTAAATGCAAAAAACAGTAAACTCAAGAAACCTTGGTTTAGTTTTATTTAACCCATAGATAGGACCCTGATCAGGTGCTACCACTCCGGGCGAGACTGGATCCGGGAGCGATAGCAATGAAGGGGTACTCTGCATTTTCCAAAGCTCCAACTTTACTGGGACCTCACCATCAGATTATTTAGTGTCATATACAGGACACTCAGTGGGGAGGGTCTTACCCCTCTGCAGAGAAGCAGCCCCAGCCGACTGGGCAAAAACCTAAAAAGAAATGTTTAACTGTATAAAAATGATTATTTTAATAACACAAGTCTTAAGTCCACTTCTTTTTTGCCCAGTCAGCTGGGGCGATAGAATATACCGACTGCTTCTCTGCAGAGGGGTAACCCCCCACCCACGAGTGTCCCAGATATGACACTAAACAATCTAATGGTGAGGTTCCGGCAATGCTGGAGCTTTGGGGAATGCGGAGTACCCATTCATTGCCATCGCTCCCAGGTCCACTCTGGCCCGGCGTGTTAGCACCTGATAAGGGTCCTATCTATGGGTTAAATAGAACTAAACGGTTGTTGGAGTTTACTGCTTGTATACATTTAAACTGCGTATTTATGCTAATTTGAATTGTTCAAAATAGAACTGTTTTGACATTTAAACTGCGTACGAATTCTAAACTGAATTGCGCGAAATAGAACTGTTTTGATATTTAAACTGTGTACTTATGCTGAACTGAATTAGCAGAAATAAAACTGTTTGACATTTAACTCTGTGTATTGCCGAGTCGCCCGGCGCTGTAGAATAGACTGACTGCTCCTCTGCAGAGGAATAATTCACCCCACCAAGAGTGTCCTGGATATAACACTAAACAGTAAGGTCCCAGTAATACTATGGCCTTGGGGAATACGGAGCGCCCCTTCATTTCCATTGCTCACAGGTCCACTCTGGCCCGGCGTGTTAGCACCTGATAGGGCCCTATCTATGGGTTAAATAGAACTAACGGTATACTTATGATAAACTGAAATGTTTGATCAAACTGAATAGCTTGAAATAGAAATGTTTTTGACAATTAAACTGTACTTACATTAAAACTTCGTGCTTATGCTAAACTGAATTATTTGAAATAGAACTGTTCATTTCTGGTTTGGTTTAGTTTGGTTTTATGGTATATCAATCGCTCGCGTATATGATTTGTCAACTAATTTTGTGGATGCATTTTTAAATGAACCGTAGCCCATTTTTTGTACACAGTTAAATGGTTTCAAGTATTTCTATCTAACACGAATATGTTTATTTACATTTAATCTTTTGTTTGCATACAATTATGTGGTTTCAAGTATTGCTATGTAAGAGTAACAATGTTATAAGTCATTTATTTGCACACAGTAATGTGGTTACAAGTATTGCTAATTAACACTAATTACTCTAGTCAACACTATTCATTTATTTACACAGTTACATATTGCAATGAATCATAATTTAAATAAACATCAGTCATTTGTATACACACAGTTACATGATCAAATAATTTCTAGCAATTCAATTTAATAGAAGTTACGTTTTTACACACAGTTTAAATAGTCAAACATTTCTATTTGATTCATAGACAGGGTCATAGTGGATCGGAGGGCAATGGACCTGAGGGGATACACCACATTTCCCAAATTTCCAATACTGGAGCTTTATCATGTGATGCTTGACTGTTATATCTGTGACACTCAATGAGGGGTTCTTACCCTTCTGCAGAGATGCAGTCAGTGTATTCTTCAGCCCCAGACGACTGGGATCCTTCTTTTCTGTGTGAAAATTTACTCTGGATTCAATTATTGAATTATTCACAGCTCGTAGCAACATGATCCTTAACTTCTTAATTGTAAAGAAAAAAGGATAAGAATATCTCTTTCTAAATAAAAGAAAACAAAATGTTATTTAATCTTAAGAACTGTCTCTGATTTCATGTATAAAAAAATATTTACCGAGGACAGAGAATCCAACATATCCCACTCATATATATATATATATATATATATATATATATATATATATATATATATATATATAAGTAGCTCAACAGACAGGATCACAAATTGTTTGAGTAAAAGTAGTAAACGCAACCTTAGTAGTAAAATGTTATCGCTAGCTTTATTAATATATATATATATATATATATATATATATATATATATATATATATATATATATATTAATAAATGTTGTAACATGGTCACATTGTTCAACATAGCACAGCGATTAAAAATGCTCTTAACGTTATATTTCAATTATGTATATATATATATATATAATTATTGTAAAATGGTAAAGACTAACATGGATATACATTGCATTGTTATTGACGCCTAGAAACAAGCCAACGAAAGAAATACTGAAATATAGAAAATAGAGACACATACATACATACATACATACATACATACATATCTGTCTGTGACCATGTGTGTGTGAGTGTTTGTGTGTGTGTGTGAATGTGTCTATATCATAAAATATGTATTTTGAAACGCATTGGGGATATTGTGCCTCTATACACTCACGAACATATATATATATAATAGAAATCATTACCAAGTTCACATTTATGTGTGTGCGTATATGCATTTTCATATGAAAAAATTCCTGAAGATATATATATATATATATATATATAGGCTGCTTAAATTACAAGGATAGATGTCTCTATAAGTGTCTCCATGTTCTTCTTATGCTTCCTTCCTTCCTCTTTCTTTTTAGTGGCTGTCTCTTTTTTTTTTAAGAAGTTGTCACCGCTTGAAGACTCATCATTACATGGCTACATTCATTTTCATGATTTTCATCTTAAAAAAAATTATATATATATATATATATATATATATATATATATATATATCGTCAGTCTATCGACGACATATTTCACAGGACCCGAACAAAATGCATAAACTTAATAGAAAGAAAAATTATTGTCTCAGGATTTGGCATTCGGGTGACAACTGAAGTGAAGTTGAACTGAATTGATTAGATCAAGTCACCCGTGTGTAAAAGGTGAAACGATTTTGAACGGTAAGTATTAAGTGACGAATTGGCACTCGCGGCCTTCCATAGATGTATGCTCACCGAGTTGTCCTTGTTGGTGAGAGGAGCAGAATATACAATAAGGCTACGAGTGAATATTCATATATGATGGATAACTGCATACTTACCATCTTCTGTAATCCAACATATATATATATATATATATATATATATATATATATATATAAAGCAGAAGTTTATATTAAATAACCCACAAAGGTTGATATGCCATAACACATCATCTTACTGAACAACAATATTTTTAAATATAACTAATCATATATATATATATATACATATATATATATATATATATATATATATATATATATATATATATATATATATATATACAAAATGCTTTATATAGCATGTGCATGCTGTTAAGAACTTTTTTAAAATCATAAAAACAAATTAGAATTCTAAAAAAAACAACGTTTCTTTGTTTCGGTCTCTTCTCTTCAGAGAATTGTCATTGGGAGTTGATTTTGTGCAAGAGGAAGTACGCCGGGGATGTTGGCCAAAGGAAAATCCAGGATTTAGTGTTTTCTTCCCCTCGTCCTGGATTTTATCCTTGATGAGATAGTATTTCACATAACACTAATACCATTGGTCGGAGAATGAATCCAACGATTCTTCCTCCAGCTCTGAGTAAACAGTAGGAGAGAATGGGCTCTTTAACCTTTACGTGGTAACCAGAGTGGGAGAAAGAAAAATATAAATTAAAACCTGTTAAACTCCACTTAAAATGACTATGTTTCGCATACTGCTCGTCTGGAAGGGTTAGGGATGTATATCTCTCTTTGCATATATAAGAAGAAAATAGAAAAACAAACTATTTTAAATATGAATTTATTATGATGGAGAGTCAATGTTAAAACGTTTCGGTTTTAATAAACCTTCATCAGGACTTTAAGATGGTGAAAAACGTTGCTTGAACAAAGATGTATATTTCTTTGTCTCAATGAATACATCCATCGTTGTTCAACTTACTTTCCTATATATATATATATGTATGTGTGTGTGTGTGTGTGTGTGTGTGTGTGTGTGTGTGTGTGTGTGTGTGTGTGTGTGTGTGTGTGTAGCTAGGCAGCAGTCGTTCATTTAAGCATGTTTCATTAAATAATAATGACAAATTTTGTCTGTTGGATTTATTTAAGATTCTTTCAAGTTTTCTGATAAGTGTCTTAATTTCAGGTTGGAATTGGTAGATGAATTTCCCAAAATTCTTCCGAGCGCTTTCATATATCATCATCCGGGGTTGCTTGTTTGTGTAAGGTGTGTTTGCTTTTTTAAAAAAGTTTTGAAAGTTTTTGAAAGTTTATGCCATAACGAAAATGTGGGAACGCAGAGTTGGATAAAACAGGGTAACTGATGAATTTGAAATAATGGGAAGACAATTTTAAAAAGTGAACACTATCAACAGAAATAGAATATTATAAGAATACGGGATAAAAAATACTAAAAGCATTTAAAAAAAAACTGAATATATATATATATATATATATATATATATATATATATATATATATAGGATAGATTAATTGATTTTAAAGTCATGTTAAACCGTTTAGGGTTATTTTATATCTAGAGGTTATGGAATCGATTTCTTTGTAAGTTTATGCTAATATTTTTTTGATTGTCGTTTCTAAATCGTTCTTTTGGAGGGGAAGTGGAGAAAATTGTTCCATTGAAATAATTTTAAACAGATCTATTTGACCCATTGATGTGATACTAACAGATACTACCACTTCAGGCCAGAGTGAGCCTGGGAGTAATGGCTCTCTGTATATTTCCGAACTGAAGCCTGAACATCATATGCAATTTAATGAACTGAGTCTAGTCCGCTGGGGATGTAGAAAACACCAGTTGTATCTCTCCAGACGCGTAAGATCACCCCCAAAGACTGTCCTGGATATGACATTTAAGCATCTGATGACGAGGCTTCAGCCTTGGAGATTTGGGGGAAAAGAGTGTCCCTTCGTTGCCCTTGATCCCAGATCCACTCTGATCTGGAGTGGTAGCACTTGATAGGTCCTATCTATGGGATAAATTAAACAAACTGTGTGCAAACAAATGACCGATGTTAAATTATGTTTGTTATATAGCAATACTTGAAACCACTTACGTGTGTGTAAAAAAAAACACATGTTCGTTTAGGAATATTATCAACAAAATGTGCTTACAAATCATATATATAAACAGGATTTGGCATTAAATAACCTACAATGGTTGATATGCCATAAAACCAAACTAAACCAAGCCGTTAATGCACTACCCAAGGCACCCCATTGGATACATGTCACAATATTCTCATCAGGCATATTTTGAAGATTCAATCACTGAATTCGTACGGCCTATTAAAATGACATATTTTGACCCGATACAAAGGAAAGGGTGTTCAGATGAGGCTAATACATTGTACTATCATTTTAAGAGTTTAGCAGTTAAAATTTGGGTGATGTTACCAGGGAGGAAATATTGTTCCTTGAAATTCGTATCAACTTCAAATCTATCTTCTGTTTTTGTGCCTAACTTTTGCTGGGAAATCTGCTTAGCTTTAAAACCTATCCGTTCGTATACATAATAATCGTATGCATGACTTATGTATATGGATACATGTGTAATTATATCTATATAGGTTAACAGATATACGAGTGCTTTTATGAACACCGCAGTTGATGACTTGCGCAAAAAATAATACATACATGTGTGCGTGTGTGTGTATATATATATATATATATATATATAAAAGAAAAGAAAAATCTGTCGTCAGTTAAGACGTCTCGCATAATGTGGTTGACGCTTGACATCTCTCTCTCTCTCTTTCTCTCTTCCCCCCCTCTCTCTCTCTCTATACGAATCGTCTTCAACGCTGCCGACAGTCAACTCTGATTCTGTCTCTCAATTGCAACACTGAAGACACACGCGGAAGAAGCGATCTTATTTATTTATCTATTTGTCTATTTATTCATTTATTTATTTATTTATCTATGCTTTATTTTCTGAGCGCGCACGCACGCGCGTATTTAACATGGCGCTGTCACCAAGCGTTGTGACGTTGTCACCATCTCTATTGCCGTGCTTGTTCGCGCAAGCGACAATATATGCCACTGCCTCCACCCCATCGCTTCTCCGAACTCCACATCCGCCACCGCTGCGTCTTAAGAGATGTTTTCCCCATCTCCCAACCAACCTCCTCCCTCATCCGCACTTTGCCCCTACTCCTACTATTGGCCTCTTTCCCGCCGTCACTTCTGCGCATGCTCGCACATTACGAACGCTTGAACGGTTTTCGGTAAACGTTTGCCCGATCTTGCCACAATAAAAGCTCAGCAGGATGCGACATCTTCTGACGAGGTGACAGCTTACATATGCCAAATAGAATGAATTGGATTGATGTTCCCCTCGTCTCAAAATTCTCTATTGATCTTTTTGGAGTCATTGTTCTAAATTCTTTTTCGACTTGAGTATCATATATATATATATATTCACGCACACACATGTTAATACACACACACACACACACACACACACACACACACACACACACACACACACATATATATATATATATATATGTGTGTGTGTGTGTGCATGTGTGTGTGTGTTATTAGTAATATCTAACAGAAAACTTGCATTGTTTTAGTGATAGGACTCAATATTCGGAATAGAGCCACACAATAGTCAAAATATTGGTGTAATATTAAAACCGTTTTAAACTAAAACCCGGTAAAATCACTGCCATTTCAAGTGTGGAAAATAACTGCAAGCTTTAAGACCAAAGTCAATCCTCAGGTACCTGATGATAAAAACGGTTGATTGATTGTCCGAAAGCTCTTGTAGGGAACAATCTTGGGAACAGTTCCTGCAAATACTTTCTCTCAAAAAGAATTTCTATACATACAAATAAATAAATAAATGAGTAAAAGTTGGCGACCTTAGTCGAGGGCGACCAGAAGGTTCCCTTTTCAATAGCTACCACACCAAGGAGTAGGCAAGGGCGCTATTCCTTTCCCTGGATTGCTCCACTTTACCCTTGATAGTACCTTATATTGCTGAGTGTTCAGTAAGGAGGTATCAAGTACCATTTTTAAGTATTTGGTTTAACGCGACCTGGGATTGAACCACGGTCTCCAAGACCATTGGCGAACACTCAACCCTCTAGGCTAATAAGCCTGTAAATGAATAAATGAATAAATAAGATAAAACGCTAAACACACTCCTTACTAGTACTATTTACTGAAACAAGTATAAAATACTTAATATATATATTTGTATATATAACTGTACGGCCACCTGCCTCCTATCACGAAAACTATTCAAGTTAGACGAACCAGACATGCAAGACACTGCTGGAGAAGCAGGGACGAACTCATAAGTGATGTACCCTTATGGACCCCCACACATGACCGTGCAAAAGCAGGACGACCAGCACGAACATACATTCAGCAGCTATGTGAGGATACAGGATGTTGTTCTGAAGACCTGCCTGAGGCGATGAACGATAAGGTAAAGTGGCGAGAGAGGGTCAGGGATATCCGTGCTACCAGCACAACATGATGATGATGATATATATAATTAGCTGAATTTTGGATCAAGACTAGAATCGACGGACCTTCTGGGAGAATCAAGTACAGAGCATGAGTGAATTGATTTGCGTATAATAAAACCAAAGAGACATTCAATGTTGATGTGAATGTGTGCGTAAGTGTGTATATATGTAGGTGCGTGCATATGTGAGGTCTACTTCAAAATCGCAAAAAAGACCATGCATATATGCACATGCAAACAAATATGCACAGTGATACGTCAAATCGCAATATGCATGCTTGTATGTCAATAAAAATATTCGCCAATGATCTGGGATACCTGGATTCAATTCCAGGTCGCGTCATACCAAAGATTTTAACACTGGTACTTGATATCTCCTTGCTTAAAACTCAGCAATATAAGGTACAGTGTTACGTCAAATTGCAATATGTTTGCATGTCAATAAAAATATTCGCCAATGATCTGGGATACCTGGGTTCAATTCCAGGTCGCGTCATACCAAAGATTTTAACACTGGTACTTGATATCTCCTTGCTTAAAACTCAGCAATATAAGGTACAGTGTTACGTCAAATTGCAATATGTTTGCATGTCAATAAAAATATTCGCCAATGATCTGGGATACCTGGGTTCAATTCCAGGTCGCGTCATACCAAAGATTTTAACACTGGGACTTGATATCTCCTTGCTTAACACTCAGCAATATAAGGTACAGTGTTACGTCAAATTGCAATATGTTTGCATGTCAATAAAAGTATTCGCCAATGATCCGGGATACCTGGGTTCAATTCCAGGTCGCGCATTACCAAAGATTTTAACACTGGGACTTGATATCTTCTTGCTTAACACTCAGCAATATAAGATTTTAACAATGGTACTTGATATCTCTTTGCTTAACACTCAGCAATATAAGGTACGTATCGAGGGTAAAGTGGAGCAATCCAATGAAAGGAGTAGTGCCCTCCCCTACACTTCGGTGTAGTAGCTATTAAAAAGGGGGCCTTTTGGTCGCCCTCGACTACGGTCGCCAAATTAACTTTTACTATATATATAAATACAGTGGCTAGATAAAAGAATGGAAAAACCTAGGATCTTAGTATCATAATTTTGAAACTCCTATAAAACCATCAAACATTTGTTATTTTTATGTTTTTTTTTTTATTTATTATTCATTTGTCTTGTCTTATTTTTCTAAAATATTTCTTTTTCTACAGATATCATCGGAAGAAATTAATCAAAATTCTTTAAAATGGCAGATCTACCAGTCTATAAATAAGGTCAAATTTTTGGTGCACGTGTGGCAGGCGCTAGTGTAACAAAAAAGACAGAATTATTTTGTGTAGCAAGGAGTACTGTCTCGAAAGCATATATACTGTCTCCATAGGATTTGAGAAAGAAGGAAAAACTCCCGCACGGAAGCAAAACCCTGGAAGAAAGCGAAAGCTGTCTGTTGGGCAATGTCCGACTCTTACGCAGATTGTTAGGAAGGAACACAAGAATACAGCCGAGCTTAATGAGCATCGAGATGAATCCATTTTCTTCAAAAACTGCAAGAGCAGAGCTGCACAAAGCTGGATTTTACGGGAGGGCTGCAATTTGAAAACAATATTAAAATAAATTTGTTTGAAATTTCCAGGTGTTTACATTATTTTGTCTATCACACACATACACACACATACACACACACACACACACACACACACACATATATATATATATGTGTGTGTGTGTGTGTGTCTATGTGTGTGTATATATATATATATATATATATATGTGTGTGTCTGTGTCTGTGTCTGTGATGGACAAAATAATGGAAACACCTGGAAATTTCAAACAAATCTACTTTATGTTTTTATTTTTGTGCTTTTTATTTTTATTTTTATTTTTATCTTTATTTTCTGATTTTTAATTTACTTTTTAATTTCTTTAATTTTCCTATTTATCTTCTGAATACGAACTGTAACTCCTCATTCGCATCACATCTCTGGGACAATACAGAGCATGTAAAAAGAGTCATCTGATGAGACGGAGAATATACCAACAATATTCTCCGCCGAAATAAATTTATCATGACGGCTTAACCGAGTTTGAGTCTCCATTTATTGTACTATATATATATATATATATATATATATATGAGTTGGACAAAATAATGGAAACACTTGGAAATATATATATATATATATACATAAGTGTGTGTGTGTGTGTATTTATAGATAGATAGATAGATAGATGTAAATTTAACAAATATGCCGATTTGCAAGCTGTTTAAGTTTTGACAGATTGTATAACGATAATTCTCTTGCTGGAATACTGGATTCCATATCACCTCGAATCATAATTATTAGGGCGTATCAAAAGAATTTTTCTCTCTTTTTACCCCTAGTTACATTGAGTTTTTTGTTTGTAGCAGTTAGGAATTATTTCTGATCTCTTCCATTAAAGAGAGCTGAAGATAAATCGAATTTATGAGTCTAGCACAGTGTTATTTACCCAGATCTGTGGGAAAGTTGCGCACCCTGAATGGCAAGAACTCTCCCAGGAGGTGACACACTTGATTCGATAGTCAAGTCTGCTGGGGCAGTGGAGTGTATCTACTGCATCCCTGCTGAAGGATACGTTGTCCCCCCAACAACGAATGTCGAGGATATGACACAAAATTGTATCTGATGGTGAGGCTCCTGTAGCTTTGGGGAATGCGGGGTACCCCTTCATTGTCATTGCTCCCAGTTCTACTCTAACTAGGAATGGTAGCACCTAACACGGTCCCATATATAGGTCAACTGTGTGCGAATAAATTACTGATGTTAAATTGAATTATTAGAAATATAATTGTTTGGCCATTTAACTGTATGTAAACAACTGATTGATGTTCAATTGAATTGTCAGTGATACATAGCAATACTTAGAAACATTCAATTTTGTGCCTGTATTGCATTGTTGGTGTTATATAGTGATGATTGAAACAATTTAACTGTGTGCAAATAAAACTATTGATGTAAGATAACAGTATTTGAAATCATTTAAGTGAGTGCAAACAAATGATTATTACAAAAGATAACTATTTGTGTTTGAATATTTGGAACCATTTAACTGTGTGTAAACAATACTTATACTTGCGTGCAAATAAATTCTATCTATCTATCTATCTATCTATCTATCTATCTATCTACGAGATGCATATGATAAGTTTCCAGACTTTCTTCGTATGGGCACTTTTGTTGATAGTACACACATGAAACTCTAGTCCCCTTCATAGCAATCTCTTCCGGCTGCAATGCACTTGTACCGTTCCAACAACTTCTGGAAGGCCCCATGGAAGTTCTCTTGTGTGAGCGTGTCAATGACCTTCGTCATAACCTCTTTCATCTCCTCAATTGTCTCATAACGACAGCCTCTGAGCTTAGGGAATAAGCAAAAGTCACAGGGAGCAAGGTTTGGACTATTGGGAGAGTGAGGAATTGTCTTGATGTTCATCTTGTTCAAATAGTCTGTGACAACGATGGAGTTGTCGACTGGTGTATTGTCCTGGCGGAAATGCCACTGACCCGAATTGAAGAGTGCTGGCCTCTTCCGACGGAATCTCTTCCTGAACTCCCTTAAAACCTCAGCATAGTAACCCTAACCCTACCCCTTTGGCCAATCAACTCTAGTGTATTGACTTCCTTACTCCTTCCACACCTCTCATCATCCCTCACAGACTCCCTGCCTTCTTTGAATCTCTTATGTCACTCAAAAACTGATGCTGGATTCATGCAAGAGGGTAGAAAAGCAGTCTGAAGCATTCCATACGTTTCTGTGGCCATTTTTCTAAGTTAAAAACAGAATTTATTGCATATCGTTCTTCTCAAGTGTCCTCACGTCCAGATTGCATTTTTGAAATTCACCAGCTGTGACAATCAGGCTCTAGTAGGGTGTATTCCAATTGCTGCTGTAGCTGTTCATTTGAATCTGAAATCATAAATATTGGTCAGTCATCTCATAAGATGTATAGCAATAACATACTGAATTTTCAAGAGTCTACGACAATTGTAAATGCCCATACAAAAAAAGTCTGGAAACTTATCGTATGCATCTCGTATCTTTTTTTCTATATATTTATCTATCGATCAAACTATCTATCTATCTATCTATCTATCTATCTATCTATCTATTTCAGTCTTTTCCTATTGAACTGTCAATCTATCTGAGTCTTGTAATATATATAAATTCATTTAAAGGTAACATTATCTGCAAACAATTGACTTATTGATTTTTTTAAAATAATTATTCAAAGATAAGATCCAGAGTGGACTAAGCGGACGAGTGTGGCACAAGACTTTTTTAAGGTGGGACCCGGCGCAGGACCGTTGCCCAGACGCGCCCGGCGGTTCCAAAAATGCCGCGGGTCAAGTCGGCATTCTCCTAAAAAAGGCACTTCAGGCGACAGGCGATAAACCTTACCCCTCCAAGGAGAGTTAAAGCCTGGGGGAAACACATCCCTTAAGCTTGAGGTATCTCCAGAGACGTGAAACACTCGATCAAATCCCTATTGTTAATATTACGGCCGGCTGGCCGGCCGAACTCCGGATGTTTTAATAGCTGTCTAGACTTTGTCAACAAGTGTCAGGCTTTCTTTTTTTAACGACATATCAACCTTCTCAAATACCGAAGTCCTCTTTGTAGTAGACCTGCAGTGGTACAATTTAACCCAGAGATGGAAGGAGAGAAGGGCTCATACTTTTCCCGAGGATATTATCCTGAAAGTGAACGTGATAGCTTAACGGGTGCTTGGCCAAAATGAAATTCAGCCTGTCGATTCAGCAGGTTTTGGTGAAAAAATTGCGACAGTCTCCATACGCACCAGTCTTTGTGTTTACTTTTCCTTTGCTGAAAACTCATCTCCAAGTTAAGATTTGAGGACAGCGAGGAGATGAAAAATAATGATCATACGGCGCAACTTCCCACCGTATCAAAATAATAGTTTCAGAGATGCTTCGACTAATGGCGAACTTGCAGGATTAAATTTACTGATTGACCAAGAAACTATTTTAAAGAAAATTTGAGTTCATATTAGCCTAATCAGTAGAGTTCAATCTCCAGGTCTAGTCATACCAAAGACTGAAAAATAGTACTTGATACTGCCTCTCTTAGCACCCAGCATTATAAGGTAAGCATCAAGGGTAAAGTTGGGATAATCCAGGGAATGGAGTAGCATTTCACCTTAGTGTAGTAGCTATTGAAAAGGGAGCCTTCGGATCACCCTCGACTAAGGTTGCCAATTCATTGCTGGTTTGTCTCAAGTATTTACAGTTTCATACTCGATACTTTTTGAACACACCTAAAAAATATTTTAATCGTTGTTTATTTCTGTCTTAGTAAATTTAGTTTTAGTCTTGAGACTTTTTCAACACAACTCATGCATACATACATACATACATACATACATACATACATCTATCTATCTATCTATCTATCTATCTATCTATCTATCTCACTCTTTTTTATATCTATCTATATAAGTATGTATCTATCTCTTTCTTTCTCGTCGATTGTTCGTCTTTATTCTTTCATTACATTCCAGTATTTTTTTACGCATCTATGTAACACCATCTCAGTATTGTATCATACCAATCTTTTACCGTTTGCCTCCAAATTCTCCTTTTCGTTTAGCATATAAAAATATCATTTTGCAGACAAGATGAACACTTGATTTGAATGTCGAATGTGCAATACACGATCCTTTTCTCACAAAGATTAACACTGATCTTCCGACATTAAAAATGAGCAAATAACTTTGTCAAACAGAAAATGTTTGAATTCTTCAAATGTCAACTTCATGTGCATCTCGATTTTATTCAAAGTTCTGACACTGAAAATCCACAAGTCAACAAATAACGGCTCGTTTAATAAGTTCCTTAAATTAAACAGTTCTTTTTTGAAGAGTTGACGTAAACAAACCTATTAATAATAATAATATTTCTAATAATAATAATAATGATAATAAGGAATCTTTTAAAATGATCTCGAGTTATGAAAGTGGGATTTTTTCGTACATAGCGAAAATTCCTGATAGTTGAAAAGAAAACAGAACGATACATAACTGATGGGGGCGAGGGTGGTAATGATGGTGACAACGTGTAGTGGTTGCGGCGGTGGTGGTAGTGAGGAAGATTAGGGTGATAGTTGCTGGTTATTGGGGTGGGGTGGAGCTGGTGGCGTTGATGAGAAAACGGAGGTATTGTGGGTGAATACAGAGGTGGAAGATTTGACGGTAGTGTGTAGTGGTGGTGGTGGAGATGCTCTTGTATAAGTTGTTGAGGTTGGTGATGTTGTTGGTAGTAGTGGTGGTAGTAGAAATAGTTAAGATGGTTGCGTTGGTGATGACGGTGGTCGTGATGATGGTGTTGTTGTTGTTGATGGTGATGGTGCTTCTGGTTGTTGTTGTAGCTGTGGCTGTTCATAATGGGGGTGGTGTTGGTTGGGGAAACGTTAAGGTAGTTGTTGTTGTTAGTAGTGTTGTGATTTCAATTTCAGGTGGAAGAGATGATGGTGTTATTTTCATCATTTTGTTGTTATAGCTATTGTTGTTGTAGCTGTTGGTGGTGATGGTGTTATTGTCGTTGTTGGTGGTGGTGATAATGATGTTGGTGGTGGTGGTAGTGGTAATGGTGATGTTGGTGCTATTGTCATTGTTGTTGTAGCTGTTGGTGGGGGTAATGGTGGTGATAATGTTTTTGTAATTGTTGTTGCTGTTGTTGTCTTGTCGGTGATGGTGGTGGTGGTACTATTGGTAATGATGGTGTTATTTTCTTTGATTTTGCAGTCTTTATTGTCTTTGTGTTAGTGGTAATGGTGATAATGTTTTTATCATTACTATTGTGGTTGGTGGTACTAATGGTGGTAGTAGTGGTGTTGGTGTTGGTGGTGTTATTGTCATTGTTATTGTTGTTGTTGGTAGTTATGGTTGTGGTGTTGATCTTTGTAGTGGTGGTGATGGTCTTATTTTCACTGCTGTTGTTATATGTAATGGTGGTGTTAGTGTCGATGATGGCCTTATTGTCACTGTTGTTTTTGTTGTTGTCTGGTTGATTGGTTATTTGGGTTTTATGGCATATCAACCTTTGTAGGTTATTCAACGCTAAATCCATTTTTATACAAATAATCAGTTCTATTTCAAAGAATTCATTTTAGCATGAGTACACAGTTTAATCGTCAAAAACATTCCTATTTATAGCTATTCAGTTTAGTCAAACAGTTCAATTTCAAACAATTTAGTTTAGCTCAAGGACGCAGTTTAAGTGTAAAAACAGTTCTTGTTCAAGTAATTCAGTTAAGCGTAAATACATTGTATAGTTCTATTCGACCCTTAGATAGGACCTTATCAGGCGCAACCACCCCAAGTCAGAGTGGACCTTGGAGCGATGGCAATGAAGGGGTACTCCGCATTTCCCAATGCTCCAGCATTTTTGGAACCTCACCATGAGATTGTTTTGTGTCATATACAGGACAGTTGTTGAAAGGGGGTTCATACCCCTATGCAGAGGTGCAGTCGGTGTATTCTACAGCCTCAGCCGACTGGGTAATTTTGTTTTGAGTGGTGGTAGTAGTACTGGGGATGATTTTGTTGAGTAAATAACTAAAAACGTGTCAACAATCCTTGGCAAAAGCGAATTGCATTGATGTTGGAAAGAAATGTCGGCAAACGGAGCGAAGAGCTTGAGAGATAAGCGCAGCAAGATGAAAATAAGTGATGTAATGCGAGAAAAGAATTACAGAAACGATTTTGAATTAGTTCTCTCCCTCCTGTTGATAAGGTGGAATTCTAGTCTCGATTAGTCTTCGTATACCCACACTTTGACATTTACAACTATCATCCACCCTACACACACACACACACACATACATGCGCATACACACACACACACACACACACACACACACATATATATAACTCCTAGTTATATGTTTATTTAATCTATCTATCTATCTATCTGTTTATCTCTTTTCATTTCTATCTATCTATCTATCTATCACTCCATAGTTGTAAGTAAAGTTGGCGACCGTAGTCGAGGGTGACCCAAACGCTCCCTTTTCGATAGATACGACAACAAGGTGAAGGGGAGGGCGCTACTCCTTTCCCTGGATTGCTCCACTTTACCCTTGATACGTACCTTATATTGCTGAGTTTTAAGCAAGGAGGTATAAATTACCATTTTTAAAGACTTTGGTGTGTCTCGACCTGGCATTGAACCCCGGTCTCCCGGACCATTGGCGAACACTCTACCCACTCCCAATTACACAATGATCACACTAGACTTACCCACTTTTTTATACACACGCACATACATACAAATATATATATATATATATATATATATATAGGATTTAGACAAAATGATGGAAACAGAATTTTAATATAATTTTGAAGCTCCTATAAAACCGTCAAACCTTAGTTATTTTCATGTTTTTTTTACTATTATTTTTTCTCGGCTTATTCTACTCCAGTTGTTTTACATATATCATCATCATCATCATCAAGTCATGCCGCCAGCACAGATATCCCTGACCCTCTCTCACTACTTCTCCCTATCGTTCATCGCCTCCGGCAGATCTTCAGGACTACATCCCGTATCCTCACATAGCCGCTGTATGTATGTTCGAGCTGGTCGTCCCGCTTTTGCCCGGCCATATGTGGATGTCCATACGAGTACATCACCTATGAGCTCGTCCCTGCTTCTCCAGCAGTGTCCTGCATATCTGGTTCGTCTAGCTTGGATAGTTTTCGTGATGGTGGGGGGTAAGTGGCCGTATAGTTGATGCCTTGTGGGGTGTTGCCGCCAGGATTTGTTCAATATTGCTTGCAGCATTCTTGTGTAATTGCCGTCTAGCTTCTTCTCCACCTGTTTAGTTAGCGTCCAAGTAGTGCATACATACAGCAGTATTGATACGACAGCTGCCTGGAAGAAACTGCGTTTCATTTTATCGGTCAGGTCTGATTTCCATATGATCGATAGCCTATCGATAGCTGTCCATGCCTTCGTTAGCCGCGTGTCGATGTCCTTTTCGGTTGATGAGACGCTGCTTCCTAGGTAGGTGAATTTGTCTAGTAGTTTCAGAGAGAAAATATATGTGTTTTACAGATATAATAAGAAGAAATTAATCAAAATTCCTTAAAATCGTAGAACTATGGGACTTTAAAAGAAGTCAAATTGTTGCTGTTCGTAATAAAAGGAATGACTGTATTTGAGAAAGAAGGAAGAACCTGCTCACTCAAGCAAAACCCTGGAAGAAAGCTAAAGCTGTCTGATAGGGACAGTCGGACTCTTACGCAGATTGTTAGGAAGGACTACAAGAAAACGGCCCCGAAAATTACACCCGAGCTTAATGGCTATTTCGAGAACTCGGTTTATTCAAAAAATGTTGAAGGGAGTTACACAAAGCCGTATTACCATGAATTTGTTAGAAATTTCCAGGTGTTTCGATTATTTTGTCCACTTCTGTATATATATATATATATATATATATATAGAGAGAGAGAGAGAGAGAGTCATCCACTGACAGATTGTTTCGTTGTATCACAACTCTTCAGTGTAGCTAGATAGACACGTGAGACTCCAAGCTGGGATCGAAGGCCGCTTAACTTTAAATCAGGCTGATGACATACCCCTCGGCCAAGCCTGCGACTCAACTCCACTTTGGGAATTAACGCATATATATCAAGTTTCGTTTGTTTACACTTTGCGCTATCGGAAGCCAGAGTGCTCAATTCGTTAGAAGAGCTTTGCATTACGTGAGTGGTAACCGTCATATTCTTTCATATATATATATATATATATATATATATATATATAGTTCTTGGTAGTATCTGTGACTCTAGGTTTCATACTTTACGCATTTGTAAATATATGTATACATAGTTACCAAACCCTTCCGCAAGGTTGATTTTTTCAGTTCAGAATTTTCCTTCCACAAGAGCGATTGCTATGTCAAAGTTTAGAAAGCAGAGTCTAACCTACAATTTTCCAACAGCTTGAGGGAGAATTGTTCGATTCATACCTTTCCAAAGGATATTAGCGTTATGTGAAATGCAAACAGCCTCGTTAAGGTTTTGAACTCAGGTAGGTGATATTCGTAGAAATTTGGCAGGCACAGTACATAGCAGTTTCTTTCAGAATGCAGAGCTTTTACTCTTATCAGACAATGCTTTTTCAACGTAAATAAATCTGAAGGATCTACATGAAAATGTCGACATAGATGACCAGTCGTCCTTCTTGTGAGAAAAAACAGGGCAGTACCTCACAGAGTAATCCCTTAACATGATCCCCAAACAACTTATGAAAAACAATCCGAGACGATGTCAATCAATCGTCAACAAGATATTAAGAAAACTTTTAAGAGACAACTTCATAAACAAAAGTGTATATCAACGTACAATGTATGCAATTCCCTAACTTCGAGGCATGAAATAGTTTCTGACAGGTTGACATGCCGTTAAATCAGTCAGTGGATGGCAGGACACTGCCTCAGTCCAAAGACTTTGCTAGTGATGGGCAGATAGATTTCATTAAGTTTGAGCTCCTTGCTTTAATAAGTATAGAAAATCCAGAGTGTCCATAGCTGGTCTAGGGACAAAATGGATTCTTCCTTTACTCAAGGTGGTAAGTCAGAATTGAACGCACGTAGTCCCCACCCCACACAGATATGAAAACGAAATGAGACCTCAGGATATATCTTTGCTATTATTTATTTTTGATTGCCCTCTCTCTCTCTCTCTCTCGGTATATATATATATATATATAGTGTATTTGACGGCATATAAGGCGAACTTTTTTTCAATAAGAATATCCTTTAAAATTCACCTGCGTCTTATATGCCATATGTAGGTTTAAAATTCACAATAGTAGACTGAAATTAGCTAACAGGCAACTCCTTACGACAATGGATTTTAGAGACACTATTGTCATTATTTAAGAGGCTATTATGCAGATTAAGATTGTCATCTTTGATAATATTCATTATATTAATTTCATCACGTTAAATCTTAGTATTTTCTTTCGCTATAATATTTTCTTGATGAGCTCAGTGCAAATTGGGGTGCGTCTTATACACCCGTGCGTTACTTGTGCCATTTAAGTGTGTGTGTGTGTGTGTGTGTGTGTTTTAATTAATCTCTCGATCTTTTCTCTTTCCCTAAACATATATACATTTTGATTTCTCTCTCTCTCTCTCTCTCTATATATATATATATATATTCATATACATATATTAGTTACGTTCTCTCTTTCTCTCTCTCTCTCTCTCTCTCTATATATATATATATATACAGAGAGCGAGAGAGAGAGAGAGAGGGAGCAATTAAAAACAAATAACTACAAAGAAATATTTGTCTTATTAAGTTTGTGTCTATGTTTCTATGTTCTCTCTCTCTCTCTCTCTCTCTCTCTCTCTCTCTCTCTCTCTCTCTCTCTCTGTGTATATATATCGATAGACAATCAATTGAGCAATATGTAATTATCATTAAATGCTAAAACTCAAAATGGTATTAAAGGATGTATGAGAAAATCTTTTAATATTTAATACACACACGTACATACTCACATAAAGACATACACATAAGCGTGGTGCATTCAATAAGTTTCCTGACTTTTTTTTTATCCTATTTACCCAACCCCTCCGCTCGGGCAGGATATGAAACAAGGTCAATTTTTTAAGCGGAGTTTAACAGGTTTGAAATCAGAGTTTTCCTTCTTCTGGACTAGTTGCCTCACCAAAGCTGAAGAACCTAGCCTGCCCTACTATTTACCCATAGCTGGAGGGAGAATAATTAGATTCATACCTTTCCCAAGGGTATTAGTGCTATGTGAAATGCAATCAGTCTCGTCCAGGATTTGAACTCGTGTCGCCGTGTTCATTTCCTACGACGATAACAATTACACCACGGGCACAAAAGAGAAGATATATTACATGGTGATAGAGATGAAACGATCTATCACGTAATAAGTTAATGCAGCAAATTAGCACAGAAAGAATATAAGACTACACACGACTTGGTGGACATGGTCATCCTCTAGGAATTGTGCAAGAACTTTAAATTTGACCATACGATTAGAGGGTATATGCACAAACCAGAATCCGTCCTGGAAAATGAGACACACAAACTTCTCTGAGATTTTAATATACAAACACATCACCTAATCTCTACCAGACGATTAGATCTAATGACAGTCAACAAGCAAACAAAAAAGAACCTGCCGAATAGGGAATTTTGCCGTTCAAGCTGACCATAGAGTAAAACTGGAAGAAAGCGAAAAAAGAGATAAGTACCTAGACCTTGCTAGAGAACTGAAAGAACTGTGGAATATGAAAGTGACAGTGATACCAATTTAATTGGTACGCTCGGTACAGTCACCAAAGGATTGATGTAGGGGGTGGGCGACTTGGAAATATAACTATTAATAAATCATTGTTGAGATCGTTCAGAATACTTTGAAAGCCCTGGAGACTCGACTAGATTAGCTATCACTCAATGTCCAGTGAAAAATCATCAGCTGACGCTAGTGTGAAAAACTCTCCAAAGTGAATAAAAACATATGCACCATTTCCTTTAGAAAAAAGCACACAATGTTGTATTCAAAGAAATGTTGTAAATTCTTATTTCAAATAAATCTTTCTGAATGCTTGTTTATTTCTCCCTTCAAAATTTTGGAAAAACTTTTGAGTTTTTTTCCTGGCCCAGACCCCCCCCCAAAAAAAAAAACACAACCCCCTCTAAAAATACACTGATCTATATAGTTCTCCTCATTGATCTAGTTTGTCACCCGTGCAAACCTGGGTTATTCACCTCGTATATATATACATTTATATTTATATATAGATAAGGTATTTTCTCTTTTGCCTATTTTATAACTGACCCGTTTAAGTTTTCGTATGAGTCGTTTAACATCTGGATAGAATGAATTTAAAAGTTGCCATATTTTTCTCGAGTACTTTTGGTCTCAGCTGGAGCCATCTTAAGAGGAACCAACATTTGAATTGACAAACATAGTGATGAGTCGTATAACGAGTCTTGAAGCTCCCTATATAAAGATTAACAAACCTTCCTAAAACAAGATCAATTTCAAATTCAGCAGTCACGTTCTGAAATGCCATTACAGCTAATTCTTCCTATTACCTCCAGAAAATGTCTGTTTTTTTCGTAAATTCCTTTCTCATTAGTTCTTCCTCCAACCCTTGAAATAAATGCATGCGACTCGTCATTGGGTTTTGTCATTTTAAATGTTCGTTCCCTTGAAGATGGCACCAGCTGAGACCGAAAGTACTTGAGAAAAATAAGGCGCCTTTTTGGATTCATTCTATACAAATGGCAAAAGACTCATACAAAGACTTGAAAGGCTCAATTATAAAAAGGTGGAAGCGAAGTGCCTGTCTCTTTTATTGAGATAGATAGATAGATAGATAGATAGGGTATTTATTTGTTAGATAGATAGATAGATAGATAGACAGGGTATTTATTTGTTAGATAGATAGATAGATATAAACTTTTAAGATATAGATAAGTGTATGCCAGTTTAAAATTTTGGATATCGCGATTTCCGTTTATGCTCTTGGAAAGTGAAGCAATCCATTTCTTCTACCTCACCAGCTATTGGTTTACCAGACTAAGCACTCAAATTTTGTGGGTTGGCCAACCAATCAAGGTGAACCAAAAACTAAGAGGCAACGGTAGTCCGACGTTGCTTTCAGGTAACTTCTGCGGTGACACTAATATATTGCACTTTGCCCTTTTTCTAGGGAAAAAACCCTATAGCATTGTCAACTGCCGGTCTTCCATATAACCTTGCCTAGGTTTCTTCTATGATCCATTTGCAGATCCCGGAGGGTCTCAGAAGGCTGACCAATGCCATAACGATATCTGGTAATTGATCAGTGATACTTCTTTTTGATTGAGAAAATATATCCTCAAAATCATCTGGCTTGATTTCGGTTCCTTTGCATAATGGTATATTAACATCCGCGGGTTATTTAATGCCATCCTTGTAGAGGTACACTGTGGGCGCTATCTAACCTATAGCTAGGAGATTCGATTTCATGCCTTTCCCAAGGATATAAGTTTGAAAGTGAATGTAAGTGGGTAACTAGAGTTAGAACTCGCGTACCACGATGTCGCAGTTCAGCAAGTTAGCCTCTGCAACTCGCGAAACCCACCACCAAATGTTGTATTTTGAACTTCGACCCGGCCAAACATGCCATTCCAAAGTGATGCGCCGGAAGGAAGTGACACATTCCAAAGGCCAGTAATCGAAAGAGATAACGCGCGCGGATTTGGCTGATGAAATGGGACAAGGTAAAAATCCCATGATACACTCATAGAAGAGAGTGACCTGTGAACTGCATGACAGTTATTTCCGCTTGATGACGACCAAACATGCCATTCCAAAGATTGAGTAGGTGATTGAGTGGGCAATTGAACTATTATATAACTCGGTGAAGACGGGAAGTAGACGGAGTTAGAGACAAGATTTGGTAGGGAAAGCCACACCAAGCTGAAGGGGCCCTCGGGGCCCCCGATTGAGTTGGAAGTCAGAAGAGTTGGGGTCCAGAGAAGTTGCTGATAAGATGTGGTAGAGAAAGCCTGGCGGAGGGGACCCATGGGGCCCCTAATGAGTTGGGGATCAGAGAGTTAGAGACGAGATGTGGTAGGGAAAGCCACACCAGGCCGAAGGGGCCTTCGGGACCCCAGATGGAGTTTGGGCACCAGACCAGTTGGTGATAGGATGCAGTAAAGAAAGCTATCATCCAGCAGAGAGCTGGGCTCCTTGCCCTCCGGTTGAGCAGCCCTGGAGAACGGGAAAGACATAACGCTGACGGCCATAACAGTGAGGGTCAATATATTGCAGTTCTGTTCGGTCTCCAACTCCCTATCACACGCAAACCTAGAGTAACCCTTTTCAAATCCTTACAATAAAGTGAGAGGTACATATTTTTATAAAGAAGTCTTCGCTCGTCAGTTATTCATTGCGTCGGTATGTATCCAACATATATATGTATACGTGTATATAAGCATATTTATTATGTGAGAATATAACACAAATATCTACACGTTTTCTCGCTGTGTGAATAGATATATTAGAAGTCATTCATTTATTAGGCACATTTAATAGAGAAGAAATCGTATTGGTTGACCGTACGAACATCAAATTAAAAAAAAGGTACAATTTCAAGTTAAGACTGATAACGATTCCTTTTTAAATCGGATAAGAAAAAAAATTGAGTGCCGTGTTACGTGACAATATGTCTAAACAAATCTATCTTCCCTGGCTTTTTGTGTGTAAATAAATGACTTATATTAGTTATAGATAGCAATTATTGGATGGGGCTGCAGAATATATCGACTGCATCTCTGCAAAGGTGTAAGACACCTCCTAACGAAGATCCTGGATATGACACTAAACAATCTAATGATGCGGTCTCAGTAATAGCGAAGCTTTGGTAAATGTGGAGAACCCCTTTATAGCCATCGCTCCCTGGTCCACTATGTTGCAGTACCTGATAAGGTCCAATCTATGGGTCAAATAGAACTAAACTGTATACTTATGCTAAACTGAATTGTTTGAAATAGAAATATTTTGAAATTTAAACTGCGTACTTATGCTGAACTAATTTGTTTGAAATAGAACTGTCTATATATATATGTTGGGTATCACCTACCTTTTCAGCATAATGAGCTGTTCCATCTGCCATATCAGTGTGGGAATAAGCCTACGAGTAAGACCAGAAGAGCCGTTCCTATTGTTGAAGTTTATCATTACTCAATCACTAATCCTGTGTTCTTATTACTAACAGTCTCTCTCTTGTAAATACTCTTTCCTGTATATATAACTATTTTCCTCACATATCGTAGTTTGTCTTATTATTACTAAAACTTGTGTTCACTAACCAGAACAACAACTGTATAAAAATATTTTTGGCAGTAAATAACCTCTAATGGTTGATGTGCCATAAAACCGAACCAAACCAATACTTGGAACCTTTTAATTTTGACTTATGCTAAATTGAATTGTCTGAAATAGAACTTTTTGATTATTTTTCTGTGTACCAACAAATGATTGATGCTTAATTGAATACTTAATATAATTGTTAGTGAACTTGGAACTATTTAACTTTGTTGACTAATGTTTACAAATCATATATATTTAGTATATATGTATATGTAATATAATGGCTGAGGGATTTCGTTTTATGCCTTGGGGTTTAGTAAGGCTGAGAACCTATCGGCTCAGTGCATAGGTTAGCAAATCACAACATTAACGCAGGTGTTCACGCGCACGGGCGGAGTGGACGTGTCACTCAGAGATGTCACAATAACGCAGATGGGAAACGGGGCTAGAGAGTGCAGGTGACGTCATGCTCCGGAAGTGTGCGGAGGATTTTGGGGATTTTGAAAAAGTCAGTTTGTTGAGTTGAGAACAAGATACCGAACGAGAAGGGTCGACTTTCGAGGCTCGCAGAGGCCAGACGAATTTGCACGCTACGGGCGCCGCACGAGATGGTAGGGGCAGATGAAAAAGCCAGAATAGAAAAAAATGTGTATCTCTCTCCTTATGGCGAAGAACCTTTAAACTCAAAGGTAATAAAAAGTTTCGTACCTGAACTAAGAAGTCGTAAGTGTTTTTCGTGTTTCGGGTTTCCGATGTTCTATGTATATATGTAATGAACATTCTATGTACGTTTCACATTCTCATGTATCATGGGTATGTTACAATATAATTGTTAGTGAAATTGGAACTATTTAACTTTGTTGACTAATGTTTACAAACCATATATATTTAGTATATATGAATAAACCAGATTTGACATTAAATAACCTACAATGGTTGATATGCCATAAAAAGCAAACCAAATTAGATCAAACCTAGCGTCTCACAACGATTGACGGGTTGGAGAATATTTGAGTATACAATAAGCATAACGTTTCTGCTCAGGCTCAGGTTATAAAAAGATGATATTTCTCCTGGCAACCTTGACGGGATCGAACTATTAATATATCAAAAGCATTTTTTGTATTTTGGAAATCCTTTTAAATACATGCAAAAAGAATCTCAATCTCTCTCTCTCTCTCTCTCTCTCTCTCTCACACACACACACACACACACTATCTATATATTTTTATAAGTTATGAGATTATTTAACGCGCAAATGAAAGAATGCTGAAGCCGATTTAGCGGTTCTAAATGTTTTAACCCGATTCTGATGTAAAACAGGATATCAATATCTGCCTCTACGAAAAAAGAGATATTCTAATATTAATCACTCTTCATCAGAAAGCGGGTTAAAACCACCGGAGAACAATAAGAAAAACGTATCGTTGCTAAAATTCTCGTAGACTTTAAGTATTTTCGGATTAAATTTCTTTCGCTTCGAAACGTTAAAAAATAATTCTTCCTTCTTGTCATTTTAAATGCTAGACTAAAATCACATGTCTATGAAATTTTGTTTATATTCAAGTCAATATTTACAATTTTTTTATATCATATTCGTTGACTTTTAACAAAATTTATTTATCTATTTCATGTTTCTTTTTATAAATCGACAGATGAAATTTTCTTAAATGCTTGTTTGTTTTTTTAGGTTATTTCTATGAGTTCATTTAGTTTGGAAAGTCATGTTTTTTGTATGTACCATTGTTAAAATCTAATTGTTTCATTATTTAGGAATCTATTTTCATCATATATTAATTTCTTACAAATAAATTCCAGAGATTCCATATTGTGTAAATCAATTTTTCTCATGCTCAATATGCACGTGTAGCAGACAAAACCACACACCCACAAATACATATATATATATATATATATATATATATATATATATATATATATATATATATATATATATATATATATATATATATATACATATATATATATGATTATGCCCAGTTAATTTCTGTTCACACACACACACACACACACACACACACAAATACTATAATTATTAATATAACCATGCGTGTATGCGTTCATACATACCATAATGTTTGATTATAATGTGTTTAAACATGTATATATATGTATTTTTCTCTCTATCTGTCTCTCTCTCTCTATATATATATTTGTGTGTGTGTGTGTGTGTGTGTGTGTGTGTGTGTGTGCATAGAAATGTGAAAAACTGCTGATATATACACGCATATATACGTGCTTAAAACGTCTATAGATAAAATGAAAGACAACGGTTTCAAGTTGACAAAGGAAAGAAGCAGAAGATACCCCGCACAAACAATTACCGACGCCGACTACGCCTATGACATAGCGCTTCTGGCAATTACACCTGCCTAACCCGAAACCCAGCTACAAAGTCTGGAACAAGCAGCTACTGGCATAGGTCTTTGTCAACGCAGACAAGACGGAGAACATGTGCTTTAATCAAAGAGGTGACATCTTCACACTAAATAGTAGTTCTCTGAATCTAGTTGACAAGTCCTCCTACCTCGGAAGCAGTGTCTCATCTACTGAGACATATAGCAACACGCGGCTAGCAAAGGCATGGACAGCTAACAATAGACTATTGGTCATATGGATGTCAAACCTGACCGATGAAATAAAACGTAGTTTTTTTCCAATCAGCAGTCGTGTCGATACTGCTATATAAATGCACTACATGGTCACTAACTTAACGTATAGAGAAAAGGCTTGACGGCAACAACGTAAGAATGCTGCGAGCAATACTGAACAAATCCTGGAGGCAGCATCCCACAAAGCAGCATCTGTACGGCTACCTACCACCCATCACAAAAACTATCCAAGTCAGACGAACAAGACATGCGGGACACTGCTGGAGAAGTAGGGACGCACTCGTAAATGACATAATTTTGTGGACTACTTCACATGGACGAGCAATGGCATCACGACCAGCGAGAACCTATATACAACATCGCCTGATACAATGACCTCCTCTTATCTATTTATCTATCTCATCCTGTTCACATCTATCTATCTATCTATCTATCTATCTATCTATCTCATTCTATTCATATCTATCTATCTATCTATCTCATTCTGTTCACATCAATCTATCTATCTATCTATCTCATTCTGTTCACATCAATCTATCTATCTATCTATCTCATTCTGTTCACATCTATCTATCTATCTATCTATCTATCTATCTATCTATCTCATTCTATTCACATCTATCTATCTATCTATCTATCTATCTATCTATCTCATTCTGTTCACATCAATCTATCTATCTATCTATCTCATTCTGTTCACATCTATCTATCTATCTATCTATCTATCTATCTATCTATCTCATTCTGTTCACATCTATCTATCTATCTATCTCATTCTGTTCACATCAATCTATCTATCTATCTATCTATCTCATTATGTTCACATTATCTATCTATCTATCTATCTATCTATCTATCTATCTATCTATCTATCTATCTATCTATCTCATTCTGTTCACATCAATCTATCTATCTATCTATCTATCTCATTCTGTTCACATCAATCTATCTATCTATCTATCTATCTCATTCTGTTCACATCAATCTATCTATCTATCTATCTATCTATCATTCTGTTCAGATCAATCTATCTATCTATCTATCTATCTCATTCTGTTCACATTATCTATCTATCTATCTATCTATCTATCTATCTATCTATCTATCTCATTCTGTTCACATCAATCTATCTATCTATCTATCTATCTATCTCATTCTGTTCACATCAATCTATCCATCTATCTATCTCATTCTGTTCACATCAATCTATCTATCTATCTATCTCATTCTGTTCACATCAATCTATCTATCTATCTATCTATCTATCTATCCATCTATCTATCTATCTATCTATCTCATTCTGTTCACATCAATCTATCTATCTATCTATCTCATTCTGTTCACATCAATCTATCTATCTATCTATCTATCTCATTCTGTTCACATCAATCTATCTATCTATCTATCTATCTCATTCTATTCACATATATCTATCTATCTATCTCATTCTGTTCACATCAATCTAACTGTGTATCTGTCTATCTCATTCTGTTTACATCAATCTATCAATCTATACTTACACACATGTATATATATATATGTGTGTGTGTGTGTGTGTGTGTGCCTCTGTGTGTGTGTGTGTGATCAAGAAATAAATCTAGACGTACAATCGTTACTAAACGTACAAAAGTATCCCGCAAGTAATAGCAATCCTTAAATGACACTATAGATGTAAGACTATATATATATAAATATATACCCGTAATATCCAGTCAGCGTCCAAAGAATATGAGTGTGGATTATTCGCGTATATAATTTATGAGGAATTTCATATAAAACTATGGGAGTGTTCGATGTATGGCTCTTGTTATATATTAATTATCCAGAACGTATTCAATGTAATTATAAGAAAACTTAAACCCGGTAAAACTGTCATTAAGCATTTATTTCGTTGAAGAATATTATTATACGCTTCGTCTCATCAGATGCCTTCACATGTTTAATTTGAGTTTGAAAAACAGCAAATATATCATATACAGGACACTCGTCTGGGGAACCTTACCGCTCTGCAGAGATGCAATCAGTGCATTCTTCAGCCCCAAAAATCACATGGGCCAAGTTTGTTTTAAGATATTAAGCATGTTTATACATATTTTTGTATGATAATTATCTTTGTAAACAAGTTCATGCAAATAAGTTATATTTTAAGATAAATGTTTTTTGATGAATTGTAGCACTGGTAGAGTATCCTGAGTACGACACTCAACATTACCTGGAGCTTTTAGAGGTCAGCGGTTTGAGGAGTACAACCTTTATAACCATTACTCTGAGATCCATTCAGAACCGGAGTGGTAGTATTTGTCAGGGTACCTTCTATATGAGACTTATTTGAAAACAATTCGTCTTTGAGAGGAAAACGTGATACCAAATAATTGTGTGCATACAAATGATTATATACCAAATGTGTAATTTTACAAATATGATGTACCATTGAAAATATAGTCATGATAACAATCAAGTATTTGCATGTGAATCTCGTTTCGGCATTAAATAACCCATAAGGATTTGATGTGCCGTAAAACAGATGAACAATAACGGTAATGGTGCATAAATTGTCGTATGCATTTATCAAACTCTACCGAAACGATCAGGATGAAACACAAGGTTATGGGTTATTTAGTGCCAAATCCCTCCGTGTAGAAAAAACTATTTAAGGTTTCTTTGTTAAATGGCATATTAACCTTCATCGGTTATTTAATTCCAAAGCCTTTCTTGTAGAAGATTAGTAGTACTATTTAAACTAGTGCTGGGAAAGCTGTTTTGAATAAAGTATTTTCATTCTCCAAAATTGGTTACCTAAAGAACCCTTTATGCCCTATATATTTACTCATTGCAGGGGATATAACAGATGGATTCATACATTTCCTAAGAGCTTCAGCTCGAAGCGAACCAAGCATTCTGGTTTAGGATTTGAACTCAAGTCGCAGGTTCCATTCACAAAGACGATAACCGTTAGACTAAACACGCTTTAGCTAAAATTGTTGCAAATGAATTTTTGAATACAAATCTTCCAAGAATCATTAACTGATTGCCCTAATTCCTCCTGGTCAATCGTCATGGTGTCCACACGAAAATAAAGTAATTTCCTGTTCTATTTGTGTTGTATTGTAGTAAGGAAGAGATACACTGTGAAATAGAGTTAATTATTAATTAACACGAGTGGTACAGTCCGACTTGTAACATATGTCTCACGCTGTTCGTTTTACGTCCGAAATTGGCCTTACTACTGACCGACGTCCGTCCAGAGCTGTCTCTCTGCTTCTCTTTCTGCTTCTGCTTCTTTGTGCTTAAGAAACACAACGTCTTTTATACTTTCCTGATACCGGAAGTCACGTGGCACGATCCACTCTACACCAATTTGAAAATGTGTAATAGTTTTGTGGAGTCAGCATCACCCTGAAGGTGATTTTTTTAATTCTTAATACATTCTCAGTAAAAATATAAAATGCTGATTAGGATATTCACCCCTGCCTAAATAGAAGCACCAGTATTATCATGGATCAATATTAAAACTGGATGAAACAGGTTCACGAATTACCTCATAATTTACATTGAAGTGCATATAAATCTAATCTAATGAGTCTGAGGAATTCTATTTCGTTATAAAACAATTTGGTTATGTTTGTTCTCTAAAGTCACGTGTGATATTTATTACCCTTTCAGTAGATTTGACGCCATTTTCACAAGTTTTATTAGATCTGTAATTATCATTAACTTTTAATGTCTATTCTTTTTTTTTCCCCCGAATCAATCAATTGAGAAGCATTGTGGGAGTGCGAGAGACTCTTTTAAAAACTGAAGTATCAACCTATTACCCTTCCACAGCCCGGTGGGCTGGGGCTGTAGAATACACTGACTGTATCTCTGCTGAGTGTCCTGGATATGAAAATAAACAATCTGATGGTGAGGCTCCAGTAATGCTGGAGCTTTTGGGAATGCGGAGTTCTTCTTCAGTGCTATTGCTCCCAGGTCCACTCTGGCCTTGAGTGGGAGCACCTGATAGGGTCCTATCTATAGGTCAAACAGAACTGTTTGTCATTTAAACTGTGAAAACAAATGACTTATGCTAAATTGAATTGTTAGCAATAGAACAGATTAACGGTGTGTAAATAATGACTGTTGTTTAATTGTATTGTTAGTGATTGATAACAATACTTGGAACCATTTAACTTTGTTGACTTATGCTAAGTTGTATAGTTAAAAATAAAACTGATTGATCATTTAACTGTGTATCTATAAAAATGTGTTTACAAATGATATATTTGAAATACATATAAAAACAGGATTTTGCATTAAATAACCAACAATGGCTGATATGCCATGAAACCAAACCGAATCAAACCCTCTTCCTTTAATCTTCTCCAGCAAGCTGAAAACCTTACTGTGCGTACTTTGCATCCCAGAAAATTTAGGAGCAATGACATATTTTTTATCGTATATAATACACTGGGAGTTTTATCGAAGAAAAGTTGAGCATGCAAGCGAGAATATTTGGGATCCGTTGTTCAGAAGTTAAATACATATTTATCCAATACCTTCATCATAAGCAGGATTCGACACAAGGTCCGTTTTTAAGTGGAGTATAACTGTTTTAAATGGTGTAATGGTTATCGTCGTATGAATTGGACACGACGATGCGAGTTCAAATTCTGGACGAAACTGATTGCATTTCATATAGCACTAATACCCTTGGGAAAGGTATGAATCCAATTATTCTCCCTCCAGCTATGGGTAAATAGTAGGGCAGACTAGGTTCTTCAGCCTTGGTGAGGCAACTAGTCTAGGAGAAGGAAAACTCTGAATTCAAACCTATTAAACTCCGCTTAAAAATTGACCTTGTGTCATATCCTGCCCGAGCGGAGGGGTTGGTAAATATGATAACTGTTTTAAATAGAGTTTTCCTTCTTTGTGCTCCCTGGAAGATTGCGCTCAATTATGCAGCCACAGCTCTGGCTGAAAAGTAAAGAAATTTCCAGGACACTTCGGACTCGCTTCCAGGTTAAGCCTTAAAATTTGTTTACTTGTTTAATGGCATATCACCTTTCATGGGTTATTTAATGCCAAATCTATCCTTCTAGAAGAACAGTAGCACTGTTTAACCCATAGGTGGGAGGATAAGAAGCTTCATACCTTTCCCAAGGGTATTTAACCGAACGTAATACTGCGACTGGAGTTCGAACTCGTTTACTACAATTCCACAGTCCAGCGCTTTAACCATTACACCACGAGGATACCTGAAACCCTTAAGAATTTCTACCATATATTAGTAACACAAGGTGAAACCTGCGTTCACAACTTGGAACCTAAATCAAAGATTCAAAGCATACAGTTGGAATATACTGGTTATCTGCTTCTGAAGAAGTTAAAGCAAACAGCATCGGTAGGGCAGGTAATGGCTTTTTTTCTTTGTGATTCTGAAGACGTAATCCTAATAGACTAACTGGAAAAAGGAAAAACTCTTAACGTACCGTACTATGCATCTGAATTAAGACAACTGAATAAAACAATCAAGTTGAAACACAGAGGTAAGTTGAGGGCAGATGCGTTCTTCATGTAGAATGCACCCGTTGACACTGCCCAGGTTGCAGTAGCTGAAACAGACAACATTGGCTTTGAATTTCTACCACATTCTCCTTACTCACCAAACTTAGCTCTATCTAACTTCGCCCTGTTTCCTAAACTAAAATCTTACCGGGGGCGTCCTAGTGGTGTAATGGTCAAATTGCTCGACGGTGGAATCGTAGTAAGCGAGTTGGAACTACAGTTGTGCTCTTACGTTCACTTTCGGACTAATACCCTTAAGAAAGTTATGAACCCCCTTATCCTCCCAGCTATGAGTTAGCTAACATCACTACTGTTCTTCTAGAAGGGTGGCCTTGGAATTAAATAACTCACAAAGTTTGATATACAATTAAAAACAAAGAAACCACACCAATCAAATCTTACCTGCTTGGTCACCATTTTGGAAACAATAATGAGTTCATATGTGCTGTGGAGGGTTTTGAAGAACCCGGATGCAACTTTCTTCCATGATGGGATTGCAATACTTGACTATTGTTGGACCAATTGCATTGGTTTCATTGAAAAAATAGTGAAGAACATTCGATTTGTTGAGTCCTACTCGGTAAGACTTGTTAAACGACAATCATACGTACATATTTTAGTAATATTAAGACTGCATACAGTGCACGATAAACTTTAAATTCGAATGGAAATTTTAAATAATTTCTTTGAATAAAATTACTAAAATTACTAAACCTCAAAGACCAAAAGTAAATTTTAAAAAATCAATAATGCTAAGCCGGTTGTTTTTAAGATGACCGTGTCAGAAGAAATGATGAGCAAAATCCAGGGACCAGTAGAGGAACCCACAAACTTGCACAGGGTTAAAGAAACATGATCTGATAAGATCCGACCTGATATGCTATGATCTTTATTCTGTTTTGCCTACTTCAGTAGAGGGGATCCGTTTCTGTGTTCCGTGGGCGGTGAATTCGTTAAGCCAGCGGAAGTAATTCACTATCAGAGATGCAAGTGTAGGTGCACACGGTGTCTTCTACCTAGATGGCATGTGCACACAGCTGAAACGGCCATGTTTGCACGCTTGCTTAGAGAGCATTGGAATTCTGGGAAGACGCTTGCTCAATGATGTACTCTGCTAAAGAAGGTAGGGAGTAGCATAGGATAAGTCCAACAAACTGTTACTGAAGTAAGCCAGCCCGAAACATATGCATCAGTGCACATTAGAGATAAGGAAAAAATATGCTCTCATAGGTAAATAGATATGAAGAGAGTAAGGGATAGAGAGAGAAAGAGAGAGAGAGTGAGAGAGAGGAATAAAAGGAGGAGGAAGAGGAAGAGAAGGGGAAGTAGGAAGATATACAGTCACTCAGGAATTGATAAAAAAATGAAAAGATCTATCTATCTATCTATCTATCTATCTATGTATATGATAGTCTGTGTACTTATAGTTCATAAGACGAGTATATGTAAAACCATAATTGATACATAGGTAGATCGGTACATTTGAAGATCAATAGCTTATAGATAGGCAGAAATATATTTTTGAATTTGATGAGAAAAGCTTAAGATAGGTAGATAGAGAGACAGAATTGAAAAGACTATTATTAATATCAATGGCCTGAAATAGATATGAATACCTTGTGATAGATAGATAGATAGATTTCAAGAGACTACTATAGATATGAATAACTTGAAATATATTGATATATCTAAAGTCGTAGGTCACGGGTATGTAGCTTATAGATAGGCAGTAATATATTTTTGAATTTGATGAGAAAAGCTTAAGGTAAGTAGAGAGATACTATTTACCCAACCCCTCCGCTCGGGCAGGATATGACACAAGGTCAATTTTTAAGCGGAGTTTAACAGGTTTGAATTCAGAGTTTTCCTTCTCCTAGACTAGTTGCCTCACCAAGGCTGAAGAACCTAGTCTGCCCTACTATTTACCCATAGCTGGAGGGAGAATAATTGGATTCATACCTTCCCCAAGGGTATTAGTGCTATGTGAAATACAATCAGTCTCGTCCAGGATTTGAACTTGTGTCGCCGTGTCCATTTCCTACGACGATAACGACTACACCACGGGCACCTCCTTAAGTAGATAGAGAGATAGAATTGAAGAGACTATTATTAATATCAATGGTCTGAGATAGATATGAATATCTTGTGATAGATAGATAGATAGATAGATAGATAGATAGATAGATTTCAAGAGACTGCTATAGACATGAATAACTTGAGATATACAGATATATCTAAAGTCGTACGTCACGGGTATGTAGGTTTCGTCATAGAAAATGGATTAGGTGACTCGAGTTCGAATCCTGAACGAGGTAGTTTGCATTTCGAATCGCACCAATACCTTAGGGAAAGGTGTCAATCCAATAATTTTCCTTCCCGTTTAACTTTTAAATGGCAACCGGTATACAAGAATGAAAACTCTTACTTCAACCCTCTGATAAAATTGGCCTTGTGTCGCATCCTGTCCGTGCTGAGGGGTTGGTGAATATTTACATACATCAAACGTAAGTAAATATAGATAAAAAGGGTATTAATCCAGCTTAGAGAAATTTCTTATTATATATTTGTATTTGTGCATGGCGGTGCATTTCTAGGAAAATTAAAATTTCTTTTAAAAATGTTCTTAGTAAATTTTGTAAAGAGCGAAGTGTTTGCCAACGGTCCGAGATACCAGGGTTCAATCCCAGGTCTTGTAATACAAAATACTCAAAAAATGGTACTTAGTGCCGCCTTGCTTAGCACTCAGCATTATAAGGTACAGATCAAGGATAAAGTGGACCAATTCAGGGAATGGAGTAGCACCCTTCCCTAAACCTCGGTGTAGTAGCTATTGAAAAGCGAGCCTTCGGGTCACTCTCGGCTGAGGTCGTCAACTTTACTTACACAAGTACGATGAATCAAATGACCGAATGATTAGATGAATAGACAACGAAAAGTCCAAGATAGATAGATAGATAGATAGATAACGAATAGCCTAAGACAGAGGAATAGATGACGTCAAAATCTTTCTTTTCACAGTTGGCTGGGGCTGTATAATACACCAACTGTTTTTCTGCAGAGGGGTAAGACCCCCGCCAACGAGTATCGTAGACATGAAAAGGAAAAATCTGATGGTGGGGTTCCAGTAATGCTGAAGCTTTGGGGAATGTGGAGTATCCTCCATTGCCATCGCTCCTAGGTCCACTCTGGTCCGGAGTGGTCGTACTTGATAGGGTCCTATCTATCGGTTATAATCTGTACTTATGCTAAAGTGAATTGTTTGAAATGGAACTGTTTTTCTATGCTAAACTGATTGTTTGAAATGGTGCTGTTTTGACATTTAGCTGTGTGTAAACGAAAAACTATACTTATAGAAAAATGAATTTTTTGAAATAGAACTGTTTGACTAAACCTAATCGCTTGAAAAAGAAATATTTTTGACAATTAAACTGTGTACTTATGCTAAACTGAATTGTTTGAAATAGAACAGTTTAGGTGCATAAAATGGATTTGGCATTAAATGACCGACAAAGGCCGATATGCCATAAAACCCAAACAAACAAACAAACAAACAAAATCTTTTTAATTCTTCCTAAAATCACAATGAGAGTTAAACTTTTTAAAAAAATGATTAAATCAATAAATTGGCAAATTTTTTGATAATAAAAAGAAACTGCTTCGCAAATTTATGAAATTTATTCAAGGTTTAAGAATATAAAGCTCCGATAGATAGATGGACGAAGGGATGCATACTCCCCTTCCCTAAAAAGGGAGACCTCGGATTAGCCAAAAACTACCGAGGCATAACACTTACATCCATAGCTGCCAAAATCTACAATGCCCTACTACGAAACCGCATAGAACCCAAAATCGACAACATACTTAGAAAAAACCAAAATGGCTTCCGAAGAAATAGATCTACGACCTCACAAATACTAACCATCCGCAGAATCCTTGAGGGTGTACGGGCAAAGAACCTACAAGCGACATTAATATTTGTCGACTTTACCAAGGCTTTCGACTCCATTCACAGAGGAAAGATGGAACAAATCCTACTAGCGTACGGCATACCTAAAGAAACCGTAGCGGCAATAACGATTCTCTATAGAAACACTAAAGTAAAAGTACGATCACCAGATGGAGACACAGAATACTTCGACATTGTAGCAGGAGTACTACAAGGGGACACGCTGGCTCCGTATCTCTTTATCATTTGTCTAGACTACGTACTTAGAACATCGATTGACAAAATCAAAGAGAATGGCTTCGAACTGACGAAGAAAAGAAGCAGAAGATATCCCGCAACAACAATTACCGACGCCGACTACGCCGATGACATAGCGATACTGGCAAATACACCTGACCAAGCCGAAACACTTCTGCATAGCCTGGAACGAGCAGCAGCAAGCATAGGCCTCCATGTTAATGCACACAAAACGGAATATATGTGCTATAACCAAACAGGGGACATCTCCACTCTAGAAGGAACCCCTCTTAAACTAGTAGACAAATTCACGTACCTAGGAAGCAGCGTCGAATCAACCGAAAAGGACATCGAAACGAGGTTAACGAAAGCATGGACAGCTATCAATAGGCTATCGACTATATGGAAATCAGACCTAACCGATAAAATGAAACGCAGTTTCTTCCAGGCAGCGGTCACATCGATACTGCTATATGGATGCACTACATGGACGCTAACAAAACGGCTGGAGAAGAAACTAGATGGCAATTACACAAGAATGCTGCGTGCAATCCTGAACAAGTCCTGGCAGCAACACCCCACAAGACACCAACTGTACGGACACCTGCCCCCTATCACGAAATCTATTCAAGTTAGGCGAACCAGACATGCAGGACATTGCTGGAGAAGCAGAGATGAACTCATAAGAGATGTACTCTTATGGATCCCCACACACGGCCGCGCAAAAGCAGGACGACCAGCACGAACGTACATTCAGCAGCTATGTGAGGATACAGGTTGTTGTCCTGAAGACCTACCTAGGGCGATGAACGATAGGGAGGAGTGGCGAGAGAGGGTCAGGGATATCCGTGCTGCCAGCACGATATGATGATGATGATGATGAAGAATATAACTTTTTATTATTTTTTAATCTTTGCTAATGCAACTATTTTTCTTCCCTTTATCGAAAATCTTTCTCTCTCTCTCTCTATAAATATATATATATATCATCAAGAAATTCGTATAAACAAGAGGGATTTCCCTGCCTAACTCTTGCTATCCGTCCCTATTATCCATCGATATGAGCCGGTCTTTTAAAGGACATCCAGTTTCCGCACAGACCTCATGTATGTAAGTTTTTGCTGGTCGGCCCACACAGACGCGTTCATGCGTAAGAGCCTATGATAGAATGTCGCTTCAGTGTGTGTCCATATTTTTCCAGCTGAGCCCTGCATGTCTTTTTCGTCTTTATGGTTTATGAGATGGGAGGAAGGTTGAATACATTGGCGGTTTTCTGGGATGCTGCTTCCAGGATTTGTTGAAAACGGCACAGCATACTTGTTCAGTTCCCATCTAACTTTTTTCTCAATGCATCTCGTAAGCGTCCAGGAGGTGCCTCCATTCATTAGTACCAACACAGTTTAGAAAAAATCCTGTTTTACTTTATTGAAGTGATCAGATTTCTATATGATCGATAACTAATCAATTGAGGTCCTCCACGCTTTTTTTTAGACGCGAAGGACCACTTTTGACTGGTTATCAGTTATATAAAAATATGATCTATCAAGATAGATAGATAATATTTTATCGTATGAATGCTTCCCAACACGAGGGTTGAGCACTCTTGCGAGTAATTACCGTTTGCCAATTGCGTAATGCAAAGATATTCTAATGAACTGAGCACACCGGTATCCGCTAAGCGTATATGTAAACAAAGAAAAAAATAATACATTGGTTGCCGATTATTCTGTGGTAAGATATCTGCACTGATAAGTTGTGATACAAGGAATCTGTCAGTCTGTAGATGACAATATATATATATATATATATATATATATGTGGGTGTGTGTGTGTTAGTTCAGCCGTAAAACAAGTACAGAAATGCAGGGGGTCCTATCGAACATATAGACAGAGCAAATTCGATGATATTGAGGAATACATATTTTAAGAGTGAAAAAAAACCATATAAATGCATAAATACGCGGAAGCATGATTAGTGTAACGGTTATCGTCATAAGAAAGGAAATCAGCAACCCGAGCTAAAATACAGCACAATTCTGTGAGCATTTCTCTTTCAAACGAATTACCTTGGAAAAGGAATGAATCCTATTGATCCCCCAACAACTATGAGTAATTAGTAAAGCAGTTTGTCTAAAGCAACCAGTCTAGGAGAATGAAACATCCTAACTTAACCCAACTGTATTCCACTTAAAAAAATTACCTGGTATCTCATCCTGGGTGGATGGACAAATAAATAGATGAGGGGATCACCAAGGTTTTGTGGCAAACGACCTCGGCAGTCACATTGTAATAAGTGAGTTTGAGCACCACTCACGTTATTACATACATTTTCAGACTATTTCTCTTGGGAAAGTTTATTTACTCCCCAGCTATGGGTTAGATTCTACCACTACTGATCTTCTCCAAGAATGGCTTTGGCATTAAATAACCCACGGGAATAGATATGTCATAAAACAAAGAAACCAAACCAAACTATATATATATATATATATATATATATATATATATATATCAGTGTTGGTTGTCACTAAATCACTTTGTGGGTATGAGTCGAGCCAAGTGCAATATAATATGGAGAGTGCTCAATATCTAAGATAGAGCTAATAATAATAATAATAATAATAATAATAATAATAATAATAAATACATATTAGATATATATTTAATTCATGGAATTTAGACTGCGACCCTGATTTTCGTGGAGTTTTTGCCAAACATCAATCATCAGGCAGTTTTCTTAACTGTCTGATGATGGATTAGTATATATTTATTTATTATCATTATATATATAAAAATACATATATATTGTCATATACAGACTGACTACTTCGTAGTATCACAACTCATCAATTTAGCGAGATACGCAAGACGCTTCAAGCTGAGATCGAAGCCCGGCTCACTTTACGTAAGCCTGATAACTTAACCCTACAGCCAGCAGCAGCCCCAACGCAAGCAAGGAATTTAACGTACATGAATAAACTCCCTTTTTTTTTCATTGTACATTATCGGAGACCAAAGTTTTCAATTCGTTAGAAGAGTTTTCCATCACAACACTGATGAGATCAGCTAAAATACTAGGAAGAGTCTTGGAGAGGTGTGGAGACTTGCGTGTATTTGTGACCTGACCAGTAACCGATATTGACCAGTAGTATATAATAATAATAATAATAATAATATCAAAGCAAAAGGTGGTGCCCGTGGTGTAATGGTTATCTTTGTAGGACATGGACACGGCGACACGAGTTCAAATCCTGAACGAGACTGATTGCATTTCACATAGCACTAATACCCTTTGGAAAGGTATGAATACAATTATTCTCCCTCCAGCTATGGATAAATAGTAGAACAGACTGGGTTCTTCAGCCTTGGTGGGGCAACCTTTCAAGGAGAAGGAAAACTCTGAATTCAAACCTGCTAAACTCCGCTTAAAAATTGACCTTGTATCATATCCGAGCGGAGGGGTTGGTATATAGGATAATATCAAAGCAAAAATAGACAAGACACAAAAAAATAGCCGATGTAGGTTATGTGGGTATAGAGATCCACTGGGAATAGTGCAAGAACTTTAAATTTGACCAGATGAACAAATGGTAAACACACAACCCAGAATCTGTCCAGGAAAATAAGATGCTTAAACTTCTCTGGTATTTTAATACACAAACGTATCACCTAATCTCGGCCAAACGACCAGACCTAGTTATAATCAACAACAAAAAAAGAAATAGAGAATCTTTCGAATAGTGTACTTTGTCATTCCGACTGACCCACAGAGTAAAACTGGCCCAGTCGGCGGAGGCTGCTGAATACATCGACTGCATCTCTGCATAGAGGAAAGACTCCACCGAACGAGTGTCCTATAGATGACACAAAACAGTGTGATGATGAGGTTTCAGTTATGCGAGAGCTTTGGTGAATGCAGAGTACCCCTTTATTGGCATTACTCCCAGGTACACTCTGACGTGGAGTGGTATCACCGGATAGGGTCCTATCTATGGGTCAAATAGAACTAAACTGTGTACTTATGCTAAACTGAATTGCTAACCGGCTCATTGGCCCAGTGGGTAGAGTGTTCGCCAATGGTCCGGGAGACCGGGGTTCAATCCCAGGTCGCGTCATACCAAAGACTTTAAAAATGGTACTTGATACCTCCTTGCTTAACACTCAGCAATATACGGTACGGATCAAGGGTAAAGTGGAGCAATCCAGGGAAAGGAGTAGCGCCCTCTCCTACACCTCAGTGTTGTAGCTATTGAAAAAGGAGCCTTCTGGTCGCCCTTGACTAAAGGTCGCCAACTTTACCAACTTTTATGTATCAAAATGGATTTGGCATTAAATAACCTACAATGTTTGATGTGCCATAAAAGTTATTATGTATAATAACGCTTACACATATTGGCATGAGCGTATCTTTATTAGTGCATATAGTTTAGTATAGAAGAGTATGGCTCTTAAACGGCTTATCAATCCCTTACGGGTTATTTAAAGCCTCATAAACTGTTTGTGACAAGGAATTATAATGTTATAAGTATACAACATTGTAAAGAAGGAAAAACAAGCAGATTATAGACAAAAATATCTTCTTTTCTTTTTGTTTATTACGAAAGGTACGAAATGTTTGGTGAAATAGTTGCAGGAAGAGAGTGTCAGGATAAACAGTGTACCGCTAAGATTTACACTTTATTCTTTTTTTCTTATACTTATCTATTTGACCGAATTCTCTGGTCTTATGTCTGGGACTTCTGGTGGTCTTGAGTTTATCTCGGTGTCAGTGTCCACTTCTGTTCTTACAAATGGACACAAAGACTTTGTTTGATTTTCGACATCTTTATTTTCCCAAATTTCCACGTCAACTGTTCGGCTGCAGAAATTGTTTTTTAGGCGTCGGTTGTTGTGGTGCATGGACCACACTACTTAACTCTGCCTAACTGACCCGTTCTCAAGACTAAACCAACCAATTACAGAAGTGCTAAAAGGTCAGTCAGAGGTCAAGTCTTGTCTATAATATTATTGGTTATTTTCTATGACTTTTCTTCTAGAGAATTACCTATTAACATTTGAAGTCGTATATTCAGAATTCTACACTTATTTTACAAAATTAATAGACCATTTATTCATTTTGTAACAACAACATCGGCACATATATGACATTGTAAGGTGATCAGCTCATCTTCATCGTAATCATGGCGTTTTTTGAAAGCATGGATTCCCGGAACTCTCGATCTCACCATACGCCCCTATCGTCCACCGTTCTGATCAGGCCTCTAGACAGTATCCAGAGTCCTCACAGAGTGTACCATAACGTTACTAAAAAGACTTTAGACCCCCGTTGTGACTTCGCCGTGGTAACAAGTTTACAAATGCGAATTCCTGTTAAACATACACCAAGGTTTATTTACCACTAAGTAGTAAGAAGCCAGCGGGAGAAAGAAAGAGCCTATAGAAGCTCGAGACGACTGTCAACAGGACAAAATTAAGCAACATATCCTAGTGAGAAAAAGATTAGCAGACCTTGAATTTTTTCCTGGTTCTAACATGTTTGTGCATTTTGACTGACACCCACTTTAAGGCCAGTAAACTTCCGTCCTTTACATCTTCTTGGTTGGTGTTGTACCGATGTCTTCATCTTCTCGCATCTTGCCATCAACTCTCCAAAAAGAAAAAAGCTGTCGTCTCATTTCCGCCCGCTGTGTCGAGAGCAGGAACATATCCGTTTCCTGTGCTCAGTGCATGCGCACAAAACTTTGAACCGCCAGTTTTCCTAAGTCATTCTTATGTACAACGAGTATCTCCCTCTTGTTATTAAGTGACTATCATCTGCTGTATTTATTTGCCTATACTTCCAATTTCCTATGAAGCATTCAATTATGTTAGTAGAGCTGATGAATTCGTCTTTGCTGGCCGGTCAGCACTGAGATGGAGTTCACAGGAGATGAACGCTAATGAGATCCTCTCTGCTTAACTAGCAGTGCGTTGCCCAGTCGGTGGGGGAGTTAGAATACACCGACTGCACCTCTGCAGAGCAGTAAGACCCTTCCCTAACGAGTGCCATGGATATGACTCTAAACAATCTGATAGGGAGGTTCCAATGGTGCTGGAGCTTTGGTGAATGCAGATCACCTCTTCTTTGCGAACGTTCCCAGGTCCACTGTGGCCCAAAGAGGTAGCACCTGATAAGGCTCTATGTATGGGTCAAATAGAACTAAACTACGTGATTATACTGAACTAAATTATTTGAAATAGATCTGTTTTGATATTTAACTGTGTGTAGACAAAAACTATACTTGTACTAGACTGAATTATTTGAATTAGAACTGTTTGACTAAACTGAATAGCTTGAAATAGAAATATTTTTGACCATTGAATTGTGTACTTTCATTTAAACTACGTACTTATACTAAATTGAATCGTTTAAAATGGAACTGTTTTTGTAAGCTAAACTGAAATGTTTGAAATGGAAATGTTTTTGAAATCAAAACTGTACTTACGCTAAATTGAATTGTTTAAAATCGAACTGTTTTGACATTTAACTATGTATAAACCAAATCTATACTTATATTAATCTGAATTGTTTGAATTAAAACTGTTTGACTAAACTGAATAGATAGAAAAAGAATGTTTTTGACTATAAAACTGTGTGATCATGCTAGACTGAATGGTTTGAGATAGAACTGATTATTTGTTTAAAAATGGATTTTGGCATTAAATAACGTACAAAGGTTGATATGCCATAAAACCCAATCAACCGACCAACCAAGCAGCTAGCAGTATGCAGCATGCATTGAAAAGCAAAATGGAAACTACTCATTGACGATGTATGCTGTTTTGAACAAATTCTGGATTGAGAACCCCACAAAACAACAGGCCGCTTACTTTCCATTTCAGAAAGCATCCTGTCATCTCCGGATGCACATTTTTACGAACAATAAAGGATTTATAAATAGGTAGAAGCGTTAACGTGTACCTATTGATTTGGTTTTTGTGGCATGAACCGGCTTATTGGCCCTGTGGATAGAGTGTTCGCCAATGGTCCGGGGGACCAGGGTTAAATGGAACTTGATACCTCCTTGCTTAACACTCAGCAATATAAGGTACGTATCAAGGGTAAAGTAGAGCAATCCAGGGAAAGTAATAGCGCCCTCCCCGAACCCTAGGTGTAGTAGCTATTGAAAAGAGATCCTTCTGGTCGCCCTTGATTACTTTTGCCAACTTATAATACCTACTCATGAAGATTAATGGCTATCTCCCATTCCTCATAAATACGTTGGACACAATTGTGAGAGGGTGGAAATATCCTAACTACCTTAAGCGATGGTGTTTCACTCTGTCGAGCTATTTGACGCGGGTACTGGGAAAGCCCAGAATTTACGTCACGCAACCGACGCTAATCTAGCTTTTTGAGGGAAATGCGTACGGGGCCCGAGGTATTTTTGGAGTCACCGGGAACGTCTGGGCTCCGTCCCTGCGCCTGGTCCCACTTAAAAAGGCCTTGTTTCACACTCGTCCGGTCGTTGGGACGTACGAAAAAAAGGGAAAATATACTAAGTAGATACCACACGTGGCGGTTACCTTAATCCCGCCGATGTCAAGTATTGTATTTTGTTAGTGATGTAAAGATTTCAGTTTAAATTCCAAACTCCATTTTGGTTATTTCTTATTCAGTAACCATTTGTTAACTTATAACACAACCATGGTTGGTTATTTGATGCAAACATGCCTATTTTTACATACGAGGATCATTAAATAAGTTTCCAGACGTTTTTCGTATGGGCAATTTTATTGATAGTACACACATGAAACTCTTGTCCCCTTCGAAGTAATCTCCTCAGGCTGCAATGCACTTGTTCTACCGTTCCAACAACTTCTGGAAGGCTCCATGGAAGTGTTCTTGTATGAGTGTGTCAATAACCTTCGTCACAGTCTCTTTCATCTCCTCAATTGTCTCATAATGACAGCCAGAGCCCCGGAGCTTAGGGAATAAGCAAAAGTCACAGGGAGCAAGGTCTGGACTATGGGAGACTGAGGAACTGTCTTGATGCCCATCTTGGTCAAATAGTCTGTGACAAGGATGGAGTTGTGGACTCGTGTGTTGTCCTGGTGGAAATGACACTGACCCAATTTGAAGAGTGCTGGACTCTTCCCTTCTTTGAATCTCTTATTCCACTCAAAAACTGATGCTCGATTCATGCAAGATGGTCAAAAAGCAGTCTGAAGTATTCCATACGTTTCTGTGGCATAGGAATCTCTTCCTGAACTCCCTTAAAACCTCAACATAGTAACCCTAACCCTAACCCTTTGGCCAATAAACTCTGGTGTATTGACTTCCTTATTCCCCCCACACCTCTCATCATCCCTCACAGACTCCCTGCCTTGCTTGAATCTTTTATGCCACTCAAAAACTGATGCTCGATTCATGCAAGATGGTCTAAAAGCAGTCTGAAGCATTCCATACGTTTCTGTGGCATTTTTTCCAAGTTCAAAACAGAATTTTATTGCATATCGTTCTTTCTCACGTCCAGATTGCAATTTTGAAATTCACCAGCTGTGACAATCAGGTTTTAGTTGGGTGTATTCCAATTGCTGCTGTAGCTTTTCCTTTGAACCTGAAATTATAAAAATTGGTCAGTCATCTGAGATGTAGAGCAATAACACACTGAATGTTTATGACAATTTTAAATGCCTGTACAAAAAAGTCTGAAAATTTAATGAAGGCACCACGTATATATTAAATATATATGATTTGTATACACATGTTTTTATCTACGAAACTGTGTATTTATGCTAAACTTAATTTTTTGAAATAGAAGTGTTTATTTGTATAAAAAATAGATTTGGCATTAAATAACATACAAAGGTTGATATGCCATAAAACCCAAACAAAGAAATAAAAACCAATAAATTTTAAAACAGATACTACATTTCTTAATCAACACAAAAAAAAGTCTAAGTCATTTGTCCACGAGAAAGAGAGAGTGGGGAAAGGGAGAGAGAGAGATAGGATGCACAAGATCTGCTTGAATTAAGGTTAATCTAAATGTGATACAAGCCGTTCCAATATTGTTTCAAGATAAGCTGCAGTCATTAATAAAGACGACTACGTGACCTTAATGATTGATTGACAGATTGATTGATTTTGACATGTTTTTTAAGCCTAAAGGTAGAGGGGGGTGTCCTCGTGGTGTAATGGTTAACGCGATGGACTGCAGAATCGTAGTACGCGAGTTCGTTCTCCAGTCGCGCTATTACGTTCACTTTCGGGCAAATACCCTTGAGAAAGGTATGACCCTCCTTATCCTCCCAGCTATGGGTTAAATAGTACCACTACTGTTCTTCTGGGAGAATGGCTTTGGCATTAAATAACCTACAAAGAGTTTATATGCCATTAAATAAAGAAACTAAACCAACCAAACCTAAAGGTAGAGAATCACGTTCATTGACCGTTCTTATTTAAATCTTTTTGTTTAGTTACTTAAGGTCTTTCTTTTTTTTTGCACGCGGTCCAATTGAAGCCGGAAATTTATTTTTAACTGTCCTATTTGAAAGAACCGGAAAGTTTAAAATTTGAATTTGAAATTTTAGTGAAGACTAAATATGTTACATAAGAGACTGACGATATCTATATGTCTAGAGTTTTGTCTTAGATAGATCGATAGATAGATATGAGCAAACCACGATAGATATATGTGTAGATATGAACATAGATAGATAGATAGATACGAGCAGACAACGATAGATAGATGTGTAGATATGAACATAGATAGATAGATAGATAGATATGAACAGAAAAATGTAGATAGATATATTAATAGATATAGAAAGAAAGAAAGAAAGAAAGAAAAACAGAAAGAAAAAACGAATGATATATAGATAGACATGAACAGACATAGATAGATAGATAGATAGATAGATAGATAGGAACAGAAAATGTAGATAGATATATTTATAGATATAAACATATTTAGAAAGAAAGAAAGAAAGAAATAAAGAACGATATATAGATCGACATGAACAGACATAGATAGATAGATAGAGATATATGAACAGACAAAACGTAGATAGATAGATAGATTGATAGATATAAACAGACTCAGATAGATAGATAGAATTTGGATTCGTCTTGGCAATATTATTCTCAATCCTAATACTCTCTGGTGAACACCCTTGGTGAAACAGAGTATAAGTATAGGACTCTCCATACCATAGATTGGGCAGTTTTCTTAAATTTCCGTCTAATGATTAAGTGCACCAAATGAAACTAACCGACTTCAAGTGTTTATAATTAGATATTTGAGGAGTTATATATATATATATATATATATATATATATATATATATATATATATATATATATATATATATATCAGCACAGCATAATGGTGAGAGAAATTGAACTGGAGATGATTAAAAGTGAGTCATAGTCTCACTGTGTGCCCCATACATCTGACTAAGTATGCATGTATATCTTTTTGTACGTGCGAGAAAATATCTAAAACTAATGATTAGAGTATTGATCAAGTCAGATATCGATGAGTTCACTGGGTTCTCGGCTTTCTTCCTAAAATCCTGCTCTAACATATATATATATATATATATATATATATAAAATCCTGCTCTAACATATATATATACATATATATATATATATATATATATATATATATATATATAAAGAGAGCGAGAGATGCGTGTATGTATGTATGTATGGATGGATGGATGGATGGATGGATGGATGGATGGATGGATCTTTATTCATATTAGAGAAAGACAAAGAAATGTAGAGACTGACAGATTCACTAGCACACACGCGCCAAAATACAAATGATGCATATCTTTGGGTAGTAGGTAAAGTAAGTCCCTAAAACATTTCGTACTTCGTATTCCGAATGATGTGTTATCAAACACACACATATATACATGTACATACATAGATACATACATATATATATATATATATATATATATATATATATATATATATAATGCCATGTATTAATCATATATGTGTTTTCTACGTATATAGGTAGATAAGAAGATGTACATATTATTGTGTCTTTATCGTTATTGATGTCAATTTCAATAAATTCTTTTTTCTGCATGCTAAACTCTATAACGCTTTTCCTATAGATATAAGTGCATATAAATACTTTAGTCTGATAAATACACTCTTATATATATATATGTATATATATATATATATATATGTGTGTGTGTGTCAGTGTACGTATGTATGTAAATGTCAATACGTACTCAGATGTATGTGTATATGTGAGAATATCTTTGTCTGTTTCTCTCTCTCAGCGTGTATGAATCTATGTTACGAGTGCATCGGTGTATCTGTGAGTGTGCATGCAGGTTGGAAATCGACAAACAATAAATCGATGTCTTATAAAAATAAAGACTGAACGTATCTTATTACGTACCGCTGCGACAAAATGTAAAATCCTGTTAGTGTAATCCTGTCTCTTCATGCCCATCTTTACGGATGTACACACTTGCTATTTTTATCGGCATCTTTTTTTTTTTTTTCATTTTCATTTTTTTTCCTACTTTTCTTTTATCGTCATTATACTCTTGGTATTCTTATTGTAGACGCAGAAAAGTTCGCAAGAATATCTTCTCATATAAATAAAATACATACATGGCTAGAGATTCCTTGAGCAGATACGTCATCTTGTATGCATATTTTTAAGAGCATTCCTCTAAAAACAAATAGTATGTTTGTGTGGATATGAACTGGTACACATCAATGAATTCTTATAAGTATTTCTGACGTTTGTTTTGCACATAGCTTAAAATGATACTAAGGGCACCTCGCATGGTTTAATGGTTATCGAGATAGGCAAACAGACCGTCGTTAGTGAGTTCGATTCTCACAGAGTGTTCCAAATTTTGACCTCGTGCTAAACTAGTTCTAAGCTTTGTAAATGACTATTGAGTTTGCAAGTGATCTTATCATATATATATATATATACATTTCAACCCCCCCCAAAATTTCGGTCTCATTAGGATTATGAATTGATTACCATCTTGTTAAGAGCATTAATATGAATCAACAACTCCAAAACAAATTTAGCAGGACTTCTTCAGATCCAACGTGAAAATAAATGAAAACAGCCAGATTATGGGGATGGTCACAGGAGGGAAGTGGAGGGAAGGAGTCGTCTCCCATTGATGATTACTTCCGGTCTCGTCTTGTTTCCGGTTGAGACAATAACATTAAAGATTACTTCCGGTCTCCTCTCGCTACTCCGGATTTACTGGATTGAAGAACACCTATATATATATACATTAGTGTGTGTGTGTGTGTGTGTGTGTGTGTGTGTGTGTGTGTGTGTGTGTGTGTGTGTTGTTGTAGAGTGTACCAATACCGACTCGTGGATCGAACACGGATCTCTAGTCAACAAAAACAAGTGTTGAAATGGATTGTGTTACTGGAAATCACGTGACTAGAAGTGGTGGATTTATAAATGGATCAGAAAAAGGTGTGACGAAAGCGAGAGAGTACAGAGACACGTGCGTATGCAAAATAGATATGAACTGTAACATTGCGAGTTAGGATTGTTTGGCATTCCAGACTCAGTGTTCGGCAGTGTACGAGAGTGGAAAGATTCTAAGTATCGGCCAAAATTTACCCACCTCACGGAACATTTAAAAATTGGCGAAAAAGAATAGTCTCAAACATAATAAAGAGAGAGAGAGAGAGAGAGAGAGAGAGAGAGAGAGAGAGAGAGAGAGAGAGAGAGCTGTTAGCTTAAAAATATTCGCAAAAATTCCTTCACTTACGCTGAGGGTGACGATACTCCTGCGGTAAGATATCCAACTGGTTTAAAGTCAGCTGGGTTTCGATCCCAGCTTGAAGCATCTCTCGTGTCTTGGCGCAATGAAGAGTTGTGATACAACGAAACAGTTTGTCTGTGGATGTCAATATATATATATATATATATATATATGCTTCCAGGCGAGTTCGGAGTATATATATATATATATATATGCACTAGAGCCCTCAAGTTGAGCATTAAGTCAAGGAATTACCGGTTGCCACTTATGCGCAAATGCAAAGCTCCGGTAGCCTTTGGCATATATATACGTAAATATTCCTTCGTCTACGTTGAAGATGACGATAATCTAGTAGTCAGATATCCGAGTGGCGTAAAAATCAGCCGGATTTCGATCCTAGACTGAAGTATTTCACGTGCCTAACCACACTGATGAGTTATACAAAGAAACAGTCTGTGAGTGACTATATATATATATATATGTAATATATATATATGTATGTAATGAACGAGTAGAACAGAGCTCAAATCATGAAGGAGGCTGTTTGCATTGCAGTTCAAGTGGTTCTTCTTCTTGGAAAATATATGAATCTTTTTTCTTTTCCTAAAAATATATGGGCAAAATATTATAGCTGTATTAGTAGTAACCATTTTTGGCTAACCAATCTTGGAGAGAGATAAACTCTAAATGTAAAACAAGAGAATTATCGTTCCGGAGAATCTGGGACATATTGGTACACATTCTTCTGTTAGCTCAGCTGTGTCGATTGGAGAGATAATCCACCCAACTAGCTTCTTTGGTATGATATTAAATAGTATCTGCTGGTGAGGTTCTAGTCCTGGATCTTTGGGGAATGTGGAGTACCCATTATTTACCCCCGGTTCACTCTGACCCGGATTAGTAGTATCTGTCAGGGTCCTATCTATGGGTTGAATAGAATTGTTCAATCATCAACGCATGATTATTATTATTAGTTTTTTTAAACTATACAACTATATGCAAATTATTTATCTTACGTATGAATATTTTATCAATTACTTTGCTCAGTTGGCTGGGGCTGTAGAATACACCAACTCCATCTCTGCGGAGGGATAAGACCCCTCTGGACGAGTGTCCTGCATAGGATACTAAACAATCAGATGGTTTGGCACCAATGATGCCGGAGCTTTGGGGAATGTGGAGCACCCTTTCATTGCCATTGCTCCAAGGTCCACTCTGGCCCGGCGTGGTAGCACCTGATAGGACCCTATTTATGGGTTAAATAGAACTAACTGCATACTTATGCTAAACTGAATTGTTTGAAATGGAACTGTTTTTGACATTGAAACTCGACTTACACTAAACTGAATTGTTTAATATAGAACTGTTTTGACATTTAACTGTGTGTAAACAAACCTCTACTCACACTAAACTGAATTGTTTGAATGAGAATTGATTGAATAAACTGAATAGCTTTAAATAGAAATGTTTTTGACAATTAAACTGTGAATTCATGCTAAACTGAATTGTTTGAAATCGAACTGACTATTTGCATAAAAATGGATTTGGCGTTAAATAACCTACAAAGGTTGATATGCCATAAAACCCAAATAACCAACCAACAATTAATCAATTACTAGTGTTAAATAGCAATATGTGAAAGCATTTAACTGTGTGCAGCCAAATGATTAATACTAAATAAAACTATTAGTGTTTGATGGGAATATTTGAAACCATTTAACTGTTTGCAAACAAATAAACTTTAGCTGCCTGCTGAAAAATAAAACTACCTACAAACTATTTGCTTACAAATCATATATATATATATATATATATATATATATAGAGAGAGAGAGAGAGAGAGAGAGGTGTGTGTGTGTGTGCATACATTAATATTGGCATTAAATTACTCACAAAGGTTGATATGCCATAAAAATAGCCCATCAAAATCTGTTAGCATATTATCCAAAAAGTGTGCCTGATCCAATGTAACCTTAGCCTTTATAAATTAATCTTCTAGGTTAATAGGACAACGGTTCACACCTTTAACTGAATTGTTTTACCCTCATACGTCATAATTCACGGTAGAGTCAGTATATATATATATATATATATATATATATATATATATATATATGTGTGTGTGTGTGTGTGTGTGTGTGTGTATTTGGGCAGCATTCCTCGTTAAGACATATTTGATTAAGCAGTATAGACTTCTTTTGTTTACATACTTTTGTTTTGATCCTTAAAGTTTCCGTATGTATGTTATAACATCCGTCTGGACTTAGTTCCCAAGTACTTTCGGACCGATCTTGGAAACCAGTTAGTTTCAGAGGGTTGATCAGCCAATTCTAGCCGGATTTTATAAAATCCATCCGGCAACTTAAAAAGATCAAAACAAAAATATGAAGACAAAAGATGTTTCTACTGCTTAGTCAAACATATATATATATATATATATATATATATACATATACATATGGCCTGACTTAACTTAAAAACACACATCCACACGCACACACATACACCAATACACACACCCACATACACACACATACTTACAACCACACATCAACGAAATCTTAATCTTTTTGTCTGCATTTTGTCGCATTTTCCATTTTCAATTTCATTCCATCTTCTTAACTGCCAGATGAATGTTTTTATAAACTTCCTGAAACCTTAGGTTGCAGAACAATATTCCATGGATTAAATATATATATAATATATATTTATTTATTATCATTATTATTATATATACATATATGTATATATATATATATATAAATAAGTAGTTGGTTGGAACATTATCTCGTCAGAAAAAAATGCAGAGCCTTCTAAAAATATGGGTCACCTGTGTCGACATCAGCTAAAAACTTCTACTAATACTGTAAGTCGATTAAAAAGAGTTATAGTGAGGAGTTCCCCACTATACGCAGAATTCCTTTGGTTTCTGGTGAGGGTTACCGGATTTAAAATTAGTAGTTTGTGCTTGATAAGGAAAGAAGCAGACAGTACCAAGCAAAAGCAATTACGAACGCTGACTGCGCTGATGAAAAAGCGCTTCTCGCAAAGGCCCCTGCCCAAGCCGAAACCATGCAACGTAGTCTGGAACGAGCAGCTGCTGGCATAGGCCTCCATATCAACGCACACAAGACAGAATATATGTGCTTTAATCAAACTGGCGACAACTCCTCACTGAACGGTAGCTCTCTGAAACGAGTACAAGTTCACCTACCTAGGAAGCAGTGTTTTATCAACCGAGACAGACATCAACACGCGGCTAGCAATGGCATGGACAGCTATCGATAGCCTATCGGTCATATGGAAGTCAGACCTGACCGATAAAATAAAACGCAGTTTCTTCCAAGCAGCGGTCGTATCGATACTGCTATATGGATGCACTACATGGTCGCTAACTAAATGTATGGTGAAAAGGCTTGACGGCAACTACACAAGAATGCTACGAGCAATACTGAACAAGTCATGCAGCAGCTGTACGCCAATTACCACCCATGACGAAAACTATCAAAGTTAGACGAACCAGACATGCGGGACACTGCTGGAGAAGTAAGGATGAACTCATAAGGGAGCACTCCTGTGGACCCCTTCACATGGACGCGCAAAGAGAGGACGACCAGTTAGAACCTACATACAGCTGCTCTGTGCCGATACGGGATGTCGCCTTGAAGATCGGCCGGAAGCAATGTACGATAGAGAAGGGTATCGAGAAAAAGTCAAAGATATCCCTGCTGATGGCGCGACATGATGATGATGATGATGATTAACTATCCATTAATGAGATCTTTGTGCTCACTTTCATATGAATCTGGACAACTCCCGCAGTGTTTAGGATTCCAGTGTTGCGTGACAGCGCTCTGGAGTGGCCCAAACGTAACTAGAAAGCTATTTGGACAAATCTTGACAAATGACTTTCATTTTTCCTCAAAACTGTTGTCAGGGGTCCCATTTGACAGCAGTTCAGTTTTGTTTTTGTTTTTTTGTAAAATTATATAAAGCGCTTCCTTTGAGTGATTTGGCTCAATAACGGTAAAGGAAAAAAAAAAAAACGACCAAATCTACGAAAATAAAATGCGCATGACACCATGGTCTAACGAGCGCAAGTGAAATGTACACGTTATATGAATGATCGTTAGTAACGATTTTTACGAACAGGTCATTAATCAGTCATTGGCCAAGCAGTTATAGTGTTTGTCAATGGCCCGGGAGACCGGCTTCAATCCCAGGTCGAGTCATACCAAAGACTCAAAAAATGGTACTTGATGCCGCCTTGCTTAACACTCAGCATTATAAGGTACGGATCAAAGGTAAAGTGGAACAATCCAGGGAAATGGTATAGGGCTATTCACTACACCTCGGTGTTGTAGCTATTGAAAAGGCGGAGTTCGTGTCACCCTCAACTAAGGTCACCAAGTTTACTTTATTAACATCTGAAAGTAAACACCTTTAACATCATTACGAAGTTAATCTACAAAGAGGAACTTTTGCTCTGTTGGTCTTCATACCCTATCCGGTGACAAAAGCTGTTGGTGGCTCCAGGGGTGATAGTACCTCCTTAGCCACCAAAACTGCGTTATCAGCCCTGGTTGATGCCTGATGAGGACAGGCTATCACGCGTGTTTTCGCACGTTGTATGATAGAATTCTCCTCCCGTTTAGGTTCTATGAAATGGCCTTTTATCCCCATTTAAATATTACATCATTGAATCAACGCTTCGTTACAATAAAACTGTGAATACATCAAAAGATGTATACGAACAGGCTGTATTTTAATCTGGCATTTCTACGAAATGACAGAAAACCAAACACGTCTAGGAGAATTCTAAAATATAAATTAGGGGATTTTGATTCATGGTAAATATATTTAGAAGCCAAAAACATCTCTAACTCCGGTATCAAAATCTGTAGCTGAAAAAAGGAAGTGTAAGTTATGTGGTACAAACATATCATAGTTAGTCACGTAATTATTGAATGCAGCAAAAAAGTATAATATAATTAAGGATGTTAAATAATTATATTAATTAATTATTTTATTTGCGGTGATAGATTGTAATTTGGATAAAATTTTGAATGGAGGTGTAAGTCGTGAAGGTCATATGATGTACTTGACTCGCGTGTCACTAGAATTGGGATGACATTCAGCCTTTCATAACAAAAGTTCTGTTTTGAAATCTGCGTGTAGCCCGGATATTGAAAAGTAAACATTCCGTTGCCTGACTAAGGATAAGATTAAGTCAAATTAAATAAGATTTAAAGTCACGGGTTCTTATATGATTAGTGAATGGACTAATTAATTTTTTTAAGCAGAACTATTTAGTTTAGTTGGGGGATGCAGTTCAGGACTCAGAGAGTCGGAGATCCAGAGTGGACGGAGGAATCAGAGAGAAGTTTAGAAATTCAAGCCCCAAGAACTACAACTAAATCGGCCGGGTCAGCGACAAAAAGGCAAAGTCTGCTGCTTACGTTTTCTGTCAAACGGTTGGTTGGTTTTTAAAGGCATATCAACCTTTGTAGGCTATTTATCGTCAAATCTATCTTTATGCAAATTGTCAGTTCTATTTCAAACAACTTAGCTTTGCATGAATTCACAGTTTGATAATCAAAACATTTCTATTTCACGCTATTCAGTTTATTCAAACAGTTCTTATTCAAACAATTTAGTTTAGTATGTATAAAGATTTTGTTTACACACAGTTAAATTGCAAAAATAGTTCTATAGTAAACAGTTCAGTTTAGCGTAAGTACAGTTTAAATGTCAAAAACAGTTACATTTCAAACAATTCAGTTTAGCATGAATATGCAGTTTAAAAGCAAGTACACACTTTCATTTTGAAAAAAAATATTTCTATTTCAAGCTATTCAGTTAAATCAAACAGTTCTAATTCAAACAATTCAGTATGCTGTTTAGTTCTATATAACCCATAGATAGGGCTCTATCAGGTGTTACCATTCCAGGCCAGAGTGGACCTGGAAGCAATGGCAATAAAGGGATGTTCCGCATTCCCGAAAGCTCCAGCATTACGGGTGACTCACCATCATATTGTTTAGTGTCATATCCAGAATACTCGTTGGTTGGGGGTGTTACTCTTCTGCAGAGGTGTAGTCGGTGTATTTAATAGCCCCAGCCGACTGGGCAATCTGTCAAACGGGGCTCATACCTTATAGTATATCAAATCAGTTGATATTCTTAGTTTTTCTCTTTCTTTCTTTTGTGTGACTGCTGTTACGTTGGAGAAAAAAAATAAACTATCAAGCAACTAGCAGACTCGTTTCGTGTCATTTTTTAGGGGTAACACTGCATCCGAATTTTCTATTTGTGCCTTGTCGGTGAGGTAACGTTACACGGGTACAAAGTGAATTCAAGACGGGAAAGATTGGTTAGGAAAGGATATCCACAAGGTTTTGTGCGTGTGATTAAATTTTGAACATGCTGACAAATGGTATGAGTACAAAATTAGAATCTGTCCTAGAAAACAATGTAACATAGGACCAAAATACGTTGTGTCTGAAAGAAAGGAGTTAAGAGGAAAGAAACACTCAAAACTCGAAATTTAAGGAAGAAAATAGTAGTCGCTTTTATTCATGGAGACTACAGCGGGCGGTAGTTTAAAAAAGTTTGTTCCATAGCGTTCTTCTTCCTTCCTCCTCTTGGGGGGACAGCAGCGTCGTTATAGCGGCCTTGTTGATACGTTCATATCAGTCAAATTGTTGACAGGTTGGGTATAGCACGGGTCGGGGTGTCCTGGACCTCTATTGAACCTGTTTGGAAACCTGCCTTGAACTGCCAAAACCTCGCTACTTGATTTCTTATATAGAGATTTGATGGATCAATTCGAAGGTTCCAGAAGGCTCAGTGATCACCAGTGAAAACAATAGTGTAGCATGTGAAAGTTCATGCGTGATTATATGAAAATCACGCTTGAACTCTACAGGTCGTTCTGCCCGCAATTTTTCAATGATTGATGACAGCCGATGTACTCGAGCGTACTCAACGACAGCGTCCGTCCATAATATTACAACAAGACCAATAAAATTCTCTGATATTTTTACGTAAAAACGCATCACCAAATCCCGCCAAAAAAACAGACCTAGTATTAATTAACAAGATAAAAAGAACTTGCGATCGAGTGTATTTTGACGTGACTGAGTAACACAGATTAAAGAATAGATTGAAGCAAAAAAGATAGATAAACGGTTCGACCTTTCCAGAAAGTTGAAAAAGCTCCTGGACATCGAAGATGGAGGTGCCGCCAATTGGAGAGGTCCCCAAAGCTTTGGAAAACAAAATGAGATATCCGAGAAGGATGGAGGCCAACAGATTTCAGCATCGTTAGGATCAGCTAGAATATAGACTTCAGAGAAAAACCACCAATCCAAACTGATGCGGAAAAACTTTTGAGGAATATATATATATATATATATACGCTTTCGATGTAATAAATATCGTTATAGGAAATGTACAGCGGGACCTAAGTTCAAATCCTACACTAGGTTCTTTGCATTTTACAAAATGCTAACACTCTTAGAAAAGGTATGAACCTGATGATTTTTCCTCAAGCTACAAATGAAATAGGAGGGCAGACTTGACTCTTTAACCTTGGTATCGAACCCTGCCAAAGAGAATGAAAACCTGTTAAACTCAACTAAAAATCAACTTTGTTTTGCATCGGATTGTGTGGAGGAGGTTGGTAAAAAAGGAGGCGCTTAGGGTAATGAATATTTTCGTAGGAAACGTACACGGCAACCCAAGTTCAAACCTGAACAAGGCTGTTTGCATTTTACATAGTTCGAACCCTTAGGAAAGATATGTACTAACTATTCTCCCTCTTGCTTTGGGCAAAATGTTTGGAGTGACTAGGTCTTCAAGCTTTCGTATGACAACCAGTCTAGGAGAAGGAAAACTCTGAATTTAAGCCTGTTTGACTCCGCCCAAAAATTTTACTTTGTGTTGCATCCAGCAGATAACGAGGAGTTAAATACACACACACACGCACACACACACACACACACGCACGCGCATATATATGTATATATATATATATATGGAGAGAGAAAACGAGATCGAAGAAAAGGAACGCTAAAAGAGAAACAAACATTTAACATCCCTCCACAATGAGTGGCGTAAGCGTCATAAAAACAAAATAAAAGCCGATGTTGCATAGGTTTACAGGCATGTATCCACTTCTCCCTGTGCTCATAGCCATTGCGAGATATCTTGATGAAATATCATTTCAGTGACATATCATTGTGAGTCAGAAAGATTGATTGAATGAACTTTTTGACGAATCATAGCTGACTTGCGTGTTCAGGCACTCAGCAAAATGATCTTAATTGACATAACAAATATTGACATCGTCTAATCTCATCAATCAATCAATCCATCCACACACACACACACACACACACACACACATATATATATATATATATATATATATATATATGAAAGGTATAGGAGCAATCTTTTGATTTAAGAAAATATCTTCTAAACGATTTGTTTATTCACCTATTAGCAAAGCTTAAAATATTTAGGGCGAGTCAACTGGTGTAATGGTTAAGGTTAGAATGTTAGATCATAGTAAGTGAGTTCGAATTCCATTCACGTTATTGGGTTCACTTTCGGTCTTATACCCTTTGGAAAACAATGAAACCTCAAATCCTTCTAGCTATGGGTTAAATAGTACCTCTACGGTTCTCCTACAAGGATGACTTTTGACATTAAATGACCCAGGGTGTTTGATATGCCACTAGACATAGAAAACAAAATCAAACAAATATTTATTTATTATCTAACATTAATCTCATCAAGTTGATCAAGATAAATTTTTAATTTATTGATTGACTGATTTTATCGGCATGTAAATTTGTCTAGGGGTATTTCATGCCTAAAAATGGGGTAATCGCATTCATTGTATGTCCATATTTACATTTTCTGTGTACTTGTTTCTCGAGGGATTTGTAGCAAGACGAGACTTGTGGTAAGATAAATTGTGCCTGCTTTACCACCACAATGAACCTGCATTTTATAAAGCTCTCAGCACCCGGTAGATCTTTGTCGAGAGGAATATCGCCGTACAAAAACTACTTACCTATTTATTTGATCTTGTTCTGTGTGAAATTTTACTTTTCGCCAAGCTCCAACGGATCATCAAGTGAAATTGTTTTGAAGGCGTGGAGGATATCAAGAAGGCCGTAACGATAAAGGGCATTCCAGAAGAATCCTTCCAGCAGTGCATAGAAGCATGGCAGAGAAGGAATGGGCAAAAGACTTGGCATAGGGGAGGATTACTTTAAAAGAGAAATCGTGTAGATTGTTGTTTAGTGTTAAAATAAATTGTTTGTGACACCAGCTCCGTTACTTTTCAGATAAAATCGTATACTATTATACATTTCTATAAGATAAAAAGTGTCGACTGATGATTAAAATCACTATTCAAACTTCCCAAATAGATATTTAAAAAAATGTCCTACTTGTCAAAACACTTCTTCATAACTATCAATTTCACGATATGTATCGTTCTTCTTATGCAAAAGACTTACCTAGAAATTATGCCTGAACGAATATATATATATATATATATATATATATATATATATATATATATATATATATATATATATAATCATTAAGTATAAGTTCGACAACATACTTAGAAAAAACCAAAATGGCTTCCGAAGAAATAGATCCACGACCTCACAAATATTAACCATCCGTAGAATCCTTGAAGGTGTACGGGCAAAAAACCTACAAGCGACATCAATTTTTGTTGACTTTACCAAGGCTTTCGATTCCATTCACATAGGAAAGATGGAACAAATCCTACTAGCGTACGGCATACCTAAAGAAACCGTAGCGGCAATAACGATTCTCTATAGAAACACCAAAGTAAAAGTACGAGCACCAGATGGAGACACAGAATACTTCGACATTGTAGCAGGAGTGATACAAGGGGACACGCTAGCTCCGGACCTCTTTATCATTTGTCTAGACTACGTACTTAGAACATCGATTGACAAAATCAGAGAGAATGGCTTCGAACTGACGAAGAAAAGAAGCAGAAGGTACCCCGCAACAACAATTACCGACGCCGACTACGCCGATGACATAGCGATACTGGCAAATACACCTGACCAAGCTGAAACACTACTGCATAGTTTGGAACGAGCAGCAGCAAACATAGGCCTCTATGTTAATGCACACAAAACGGAATATATGTGCTATAATCAAACGGGGGACATCTCCACTCTAGAAGGAACCCCTCTTAAACTAGTAGACAAATTCACTTACCTAGGAAGCAGCGTCGAATCAACCGAAAAGGACATCGAAACGAGGTTAGCGAAAGCATGGACAGCTATCAATAGGTTATCGATTATTTGGAAATCAGACCTAACCGATAAAATGAAACGCAGTTTCTTCCAGGCAGCGGTCACATCGATACTGCTATATGGCTGCACTACATGGACGCTAACAAAACGGCTGGAGAAGAAGCTAGACGGCAATTACACAAGAATGCTACGTGCAATCTTAAACAAGTCCTGGCGCCAACACGCCACAAAACACCAACTGTACGGCCACCTGTCCCCTATCACAAAAACTATTCAAGTTAGACGAGCCAGACATGCAGGACACTGCTGGAGAAGCAGGGACGAACTCATAAGAGATGTACTCTTTTGGACCCCCACACATGGCCGTGCAAAAGCAGGACGACCAGCACGAACATACATTCAGCAGCTATATGAGGATACGGGATGTTGTCCTGAAGACCTACCTTGGGCGCTGAACGATAGGGAGGAGTGGCGAGAGAGGGTCAGGGATATCCGTGCTACCAGCGCGATATGATGATGATGAAATCGGCGCCAGTAGGTGTCGTCAGTGATGTTTAATCTTCTGGGTCATTAGGGAGTTTCGGGTCTTGCAACATCATACTCCCCTCACCAGAACGACCCCTTCAGAGATGATCAAATTCAGAGTCACCTACCCTATAAGACGCTGTAACAAACTTATGGCTTCGATTGCTCAAAATAAATAATCCCTCAGACCAGGCCGTCTGACCAATATCGTTATCATTACATCTTTGAAAGCATATAACTGTTTATGAAAAACGTTTATCATTAAACATAAATGGTAACTTGAAACAACATAATTGTGTATAAACTTTTTGGATTAGATAGGAATATTTGATATATAACTGTCCCGAAACTGTAAAGGTTATCGCCGCAGGAAATGGACACGGTGACACGAGTTCAAATCCTGGATGAGACGGATGAATTTCACATAGTACTAATACCATTGGGAAAGGTATGAATCTAATTATTCTCCCTCCAGCTATGGGTAAATATTAGGGCAGACTAGGTTCTTCAGACTTGGTTAGGCAACAAGTCTAGGAGAAGGAAAACTCTGAATTCAAACCTGTTAAACTCCGCTTAAGAAATTGACCTTGTGTCATATCCTGCCCGAGCGGAGGGGTCGGTAAATATGAATGTATAACTGTCTCCCAAAAAATCTAAAGGAAAAACCCAACCAAAATTATAATTATAAACGTACAATATGTGCGATTCCTTAACTTGTAGGCATCAAATAGCCCTACATATGATGATACGCCGTTAAAATCAATCAATCAAATGCGACGTTGGAAATTTTACTATTTTATTCTGCTGAAATTTAACCTCGATTTGAGATCATTCGTAAATGATAAATCATTAATTGCAAATGTATTTGAAGTGTTTTTGTCCATTTGAAAACCGAAATAGTTTCATTATGACGACTGTCTGTGTGTCTGTGTGTGTGTTTGTATTTGTATTTGCCAACCGCTTCGCTCAGTCTGGATCAGTTTTTAAGCAGAGTTTAACAGATTTGAAATAAGAGTTTTCTTAATACTAGGTTGGTTGCCATGTCAAGGCTAAAAATACCAGTCAGTTCAACTATTTTATCCACAGTTGAATGAAAAATCCTTGGATTCCTAACTTTCCCAAGGCTTTAAATGCTATGTGAAGAGCAATCAGCCTGACCAAGGATTTGGGAAAGGTATGAATCCAATTATTCTCCCTCTAGTCGGGCAGACTAGATTCTTTAGCCTTGGTGAGGCAACTAGTCTAGGAGAAGGAAAACTCTGAATTCAAGCCTGTTAAACTCCGCTTAAAAATTGACCTTATGTCATATCCTGCCCGAGCGGAGGGGTTGGTAAACATGATAAACATTGCCCTCTGTATGTATATGCGTGTGTATATGCGTGTGTTTTGCGTAATCCCGCAAAAAAAAAATCTTACCACCATCAATTTTTTATAACAATTAATGTTTTTCGGTAAGTTTTTGGGATGAAGGACGATAATTGTTAATGTTTAGAATATTCAGACTATTGAAATCATCTTTCTTGTTATATTTGCAAAGTTTCAGCAGATATGTTCTTCGACCTTCTTCAGTTGTTTCATGTCAAACGCGATAGCCCACTGAGAACCTCGAACTGAATACTTGAACCACAGGGGTGAACTGTTCCAATTCTATGAATCATGACCTGGTAGAAGTTTTGTTATAGTAAATAGTCCTTGTCTTTCTTAACTGTTATGGGAGATTGAACCAGCAATCTACAAATTATTTCACCCAGAAACACTTTCCAACCAAACGCCTTTTTCACTGCGTCATGTTTCCGTGAGAGTTATCATCCAAAGATACACAGGCTTTATTATTTCTTCTAGAATATTATCCCATCGAAACATGATTTATTACTAGACGTAAAAATTGGGAAATTTTCGCCTTGTCGGCAAGTCTTCGAATACACCATTTTTCCCCGTCAGAGAGATAAGACTACCCCATCAATTGTGCCCTGGGTATGATACTAAACAGCATCTGATGGTGAGGCTGCAATTCTGGAGATCAGGGGAATATAGAGAACCTCTTTAGTGCTATTAGTAGGTCTATTCCAGCTCAGTCGGCTGGAGCTATAGAATACACCGACTGCATATCTGCAGAGGTTTAAGACCCCCTACAAACGAGTGTCCTGGATATGAAATTAAACTATGTGATGGCGAGATTTGGAGAATGTGGAATACTTCTTCATAGCCTTTATTCCCAGGCTCAGAGTGACCCAAAGTTGTAGTAACTTTTAAGGTTTAATTCAAGGTAAAGTAGACCTACGGAAAAAAAAAACTATTCGCATTTGTTAAGACCGTGTGCAATAAAATCTAAAAAAAAGAATAACTTAAACAACAACAGCACAAAACATGTAGCTATGAACATAAAATGAAGTTGAACCCCTGACCTCTGGGTATAAAATAAACCCTAAAAGGGTTTTCCAGCAGTTAAAACAATCACTCAATAAATCGCGGTGACTTTTGTGATACGATGGTTTTCTCTGCACTAATGACGTCAGAGCAAAGCTATGGAAATTTACTAAGCTTTTTGCTCACAAGGCCATATGAAAGGAGCACCCAATGAGACTCGAACTCACTCGTGTAGGTTTGCTAGTCGAGCTTGCTAACCATTACACCACCAGAGGCGCCTTCAGAGACTTGAGTGACAGGGAACAGTCAAAATTTCAATCGCATGAAATTTTGAGGCTGTCAGACTCGAGACTTGTGTAGATTCAAAAAGTCTCAGTTGATTATTAAGTCTTCAAAGAGCGAAACACCTAAAAGTTGGGGTTAAACAAATCTGTCTTCACGTCGGTTGGTGGAACGCTGATTAACACAACAAATTTCTCCTGTGATAAAGCATTAAATCTTCCTTTTATAGGACGCATCTCATATTAACGTGTAACAAGTGAACATGATCGTTTGTTTGGTTTATTGGGTTTATGGCATATCAACCTTCGTCCTCGTGGTGTAATGGTTAAAGCGATGAACTGCGGAATCGTAGTACGCGAGTTCGTACTCCAGTCGCGCTATTACGTTCACTTTCGGACTAGGTTCTTCAGCCTTGGTGAGGCAACTAGTCTAGGAGAAGGAAAACTCTGAATTCAAACCTGTTAAACTCCGCTTAAAAATTGACCTCATGTCATATCCTGCCCGAGCGGAGGGGTTGGTAAATCGTACCTTTGTAGGTTATTTAACGCCAAATCCATTTTTATGTAAATAATCTGTTCTATTTAAAACAATTCAGTTTAGCATAAGTACACAGTTTAATTGTCAAAAACATTTCTATTTCAAATTATTCAAGCAGTTATATGTAACAATTCAGTTAAGTGTAAATACAGTTTTAATGTCGAAAAACAGTTCTATTTCAAATAATTTTGTTAAGCATAAGCACGCAATTTAAATGTAAATACGGTTTAATTATCAAAAACATTTCTATTTCAAGCTATTCAGTTTACTCAAACAATTCAGTTTAGCATAAGTATGCTGTTAGTTATATTTAACCCATAGATAGGGCCCTATCAGGTGCTACCACTCCAGACCAGAGTGGACCTGGGAGCGATGGCAATGAAGGGGTACTCCGCATTCCCCAAAGCTCCAGCACTGCTGGAACCTCACCATCAGATTGTTGTATGTCATATCTAGGACACTCGTTAGGGGGGTCTTACCCCTCTGCAGAGGTGCAGTCAGTGTATTCTACAGCTCCAGCCGACTGGGCAAAAGTGAACATGAATCGTTTCTGTAGCTGTCTTTCCTTTCCGTATGCGGGGAACCAGTGATAATCTCTTTGCCTCAACAGCTTTCTTGAGAATTTCGAGACACGTAGAATACTACACTTTTTGTTGTTTCTTTTTACTTTTACATTTTTGTAATGATTGTAATCTGAATGTTACAATCATTACAAAAATGTGAAATATTTTCAAAAAATGTGAAATATTATCAAAAACTGTAAAAAGAAAACCCCTCAACAATCGATTGATTCTGGTTTAAAGATTTTATTGCTAGTTGCTTCTTTGTTTAATGGCATAGAAATCTTAGTGGGTTATTTAATTGGTTTAGTTTGGTTTGGTTTGGTTTTAGGGAACATCAACCATTGTACGTTATTTAATACCAAATCAATTTTTGTACATATAAACAGTTCTATTTCAAACAATTCAGTTTATGAGTACAGTTTTTTTGTTTACACACATTTAAATGTAAAAACAATTCTATTTCAAACAATTCAGCTTAGCGCAAGTACAAAGGTTCAATGTCAAAAACAGTACTATTTCAAACAATCCAGTTTAGCATAAATACATAGTTTAAATATAACAAACAGATCTATTTCAAACAATTCAGTTTAGCATAATACAGTTTTTTTGTTTACACACATTTAAATTCAAAAACAATACTATTTCAAACAATTCAGTTTAGCTTAATTACACAGTTCAGTTCTATCTAACCCATACATAGGACCCTATCAGGTACTAGCACTCCGAGCTAAAATGGACATGAAATCGATGGCAATAAAGGGATATACCGCATTCACCAAAGCTCGAGCATTATTGAAACCTCACCATCAGATTGTTTAGTGTCATATGCAGGACACTCATTATAGGGTGGGTGGGGCATCTTACTCCTCTGCAGTGAAGCAATCGATGTATACTACTACTCCAGCCGACTGGGCAATGTGTAATTTAATTTCAAATCCATTCTTGTAGAAGAATTTAACCCTTACTTGTGGGTGAAGGGGTTCGCACCTTTTCCAAGAGTATTCGTCTGAAAATAAACGTAAAAGAATGACTAGAGACTGAACGCGTATACTTGCAGTCTAACACTTTAGACATTACACCACGGTGATGCTATATAGAAATTGATTAATACAATAAACAAACATGTGCCGACTGTAATAATTAAAATAGTTAATCAAAGAAATTTTCTCTAAAGACAGAGAAGAAAAAGTGAACAATACAGAAGCGAAGGCAGTAGATGCTACTTTGTGAAAAGCTAAGCTTAACTATATTTGCTTATTTATTTGTAAGCATTTTATTGTCAGAACAGAAAAGTTCTTTTAAAAACATAAACATCTGGTACCCGTGGTGTAATGGTTATCGTCGTAGGAAATGGACAAGACGACACGAGTTCAAATCCTGGACGAGACTGATTGTATTTCACATAGCACTAATACCTTTGGGAAAGGTATGAATCCAATTATTCTCCCGACAGCTACGGGTAAATAGTAGGGCTGACTGAGTTTGAAGAACTCAGTCAGCCCTTGGTTAGACAACTATTCTAGGAGAAGGAAAACTCTGAATTCAAACTTGTTAAACTCCGCTTTAAAATTGACCTTGTGTCATATCCTGCCCGAACGGAGGGGTTGGGTAAATATGGTATGTTCTATATTTTGCAAATATTTGTATGCTCAAAAACTATCCTAGACATTGTGCTACAGAGAAAAATAATATAGACAGAAGTAAAAAGAAAAAAAGCCAAAAGAAAAAAAAAATAAGAAAATGAAAAAAATAAAAAATATCACCACCCATTCCAGCAAACTCAAACTTCCCCAAATACATCACAAAAGAAATTTGATACGTGATCTGCTTAGCGGGGTTAAATTTATTACCCAGCACCTGAGGTACCCAAAAAGGGGAATTCCACCGGGGCCAAGTATTTTTTTTTCAGTAGCTGCGCATGCGTCTTAATGCGTGTCTCTCCGTCGTGAAACAACCGTGTGTCACTTATCAACTTGGTAGGAAGTCTAATAAATCCCTATAAAAAAAAACTAAAAAAAAACCCCAAAAAACTGCAAATCTCTAGAAATAATCTAATGATGACAGAAAAGGAGTAAAGAACAAGACAGAAACGAAGGCAATTGATATTACTTCATAGCAAGCTAAGTTTAACTATTTTTTAAAAATTAATTTGTTGTATGCATTCGATATTCAAAATCATAGTTCAACTGGCCCAGCTTGTTGAGGCTGCTGAATATACTAACTGCATTACGGCTGAGGGGTAAGAATCCCCTAACAAGAGTCCTGAATATGACACAAAACAATCTGATGGAGAGACTTCAGTAATGCTGGAGCTTTGGGATATGCGGAGTACCCCTTCATTGCCATCGTTCCGCGGTCAACTCTGACCCGGAGTGGTAACACTTGATAGTGTCCTATCAGTGGATAAAATAGAACTGCTTGGCATTTAAACTGTTTACTTATGCTAAACTGAATAGTTTAAAACAGAACTATTTTTACATTTAACAGTGTATAAATAAATGACTGGTGCTAAATTGAATCCTTCGTAATTCATAGCAATACGTAAAAACATTTAACTTTGTGGACTTATGTTAAACTGAATTGTTAGAAATACAACTTTTTGATCGTTTAACTATGTGTAAACAAAAATCTGTGTACTAAACTGAATTATTTGAAATAGAACTTTTTCTACATCTGATTGAGTGTAGACAAAAACTCTATTTTAAATAAATGACTAACTTTGTGTAAACAAATCACTGTATTTATGTTAAAGTGAATTGTTTGAAAAGAGAAGCCATTTAACTGTGTGCAAAAAAAAAACGAGCTCAGGCTAGTTTAAAAATGTTATCAAATTTTTTTTAGATATTATGTATTTAATTTATGCATAAAATGAATTTGGCACTGAATGACTAGCAATGGTTGATAGTCATAAAACCAAACCAAACCAAACTATAGTTCAATGTCTTTCTAAGTGTTTATATTGGTTATTTTCATTGTAGCCGCCACAAAACAATGTGTTCTTAATATCTCATTTCTGGTCTGTTTATTTGCACGTACGTCTGTGTAGTCAATATATTTTTCAAAAGCAATGAAAAAGCCTAAATATTAATGTTCGTTGCATATCGTATCCTTTCATAAAAACTTTTTAAAAATTGTCTCTCTTCTAAAAGTTGCACTAAAAACTATTATTTATTCATATGGGAATGAAATTATAAAACTTAGAAGTAAATCGCACAAGAGAGTAATTCAATCAAATCTGCTTTTAAAAATGAGATATTCCATGACTACGATAAGCTCCATTTGTTAGTACATATAATACACACTGTACGGTGATCATGCATATTTAAATCCTTGTGGAGGTTGTTTGCGTTTCATTTCGTACTAATGCCCTTGTGTAAGGTATACATTCGTCTGTTCCTCTGTTCCGCATGGACAACAAATAAACGCTGTTCCTTAGATTTGGTTTGGTAACCTGTCCAGAAGACCTGCGAATTTAAATAAACAATACCCTACTGAAGACTTGATCTTGTGCTGCATCCTGCATGTGACGAGGAGGGGTAAATATATCCACTGTAAATTGCACCGTGGAGGTGCCCGTGGTGTAATGGTTATCGTCGTAGGAAATGGACACGAGACTGATTGCATTTCACATAGCACTAATACCCTTGGGAAAGGTATGAATCCAATTATTCTCCCTCCAGCTATGGATAGATAGTAGGACAGACTAGGTTCTTCAGCCTTGGTTAGGCAAGTAGTCTTGGAGAAACAGTCTGAATTCAAACCTGTTAAACTCCGCTTAAAAAATTAACCTCGTGTCATATCCTGCCCGAGCTGAGGGGTTGGTAAACATGGTAAATTGCACCGCTTCATCAAATTTGAATAGAATTAAAATAACTTGAATTCCTAATAAAAGTTGGTGGAATCCCTGTGGCATAAAGTGTTGGACAGTGGCCTCTAAAAAAGCTACTTCGACTTCCAATCACGCTATTACGCTTCCTTTTGGGCTAATACCTTTAATAAAGGTAAGAACTCATCCTGCAGGTGATGGGTTAAATAGTTCGCTTACGCCTCCATGTCAGCGCAGACAAAGCAGAGTTCACGTGCTTTAATCAAAAAGTTTGGTTGGTTGGTTTGGGTTTTATGTCATATCAACCTGTGTAGGTAATTTAATGCCAAATACATTTTTATACAAATTATTAGTTCTGTTTCAAACAATTTAGTTTAGCATGAACACACAGTTTTATTGTCAAAAATATTTCTATTTCAAGCTATTCAGTTTATTCAAATAGTTCTCATTCAAACAATTCAGTTTAGTATGAGAAGAGGTTTTGTTTACACTCAGTTAAATGTCAAAACAGTTCTATATTAAATAACTCAGTTTAGCGTCTGTACAGTTTCAATGTTAAAAGCAGTTCCATTTCAAATAATTCAGTTTAGCATAAGTACACAGTTTAAATGTAAGTACACAGTTTAATTGTCAAAAACATTTCTATTCCAAGCTATTGAGTTTAGTCAAACAGTTCTAATTCAAACAATTCAGTTTAGCATAAGTATGCAGTTTAGTTCTATTTAACTCATCAGGTCCTACTACGCCGGGCCAGAGTGGACCTTGGAGCAATGGCAATGAAGGGGTTCTTCGCATTCCCCAGAGCTCCAGCATCACTAGAACCTCACCATCAGATTGTTTAGTGTCAGATCCAGGACACTCATAGGGGGGGGGGTTCTTACCTTTCTGCAGAGGTGTATTCTACTTCCCTAGCCGACTGGGCAACTTAGTTTGGAATGAAGATATGGTCATGAAGCTCTCAGTGTGAATCACACTCATTGAAATTACAAATTAGTTTGCGAAGTGAGTTTTATAGGTATTGTGTCTCTCACACATATCTAAGGAAGCTTCTCACTGATAATACAATAATTACATATAGAAATAATGATAAAAAAAACATTACAAATTCTCGAAGAATTTTGCTTCAACAATAAAAAACTAACAAACATAAATAAAAAAGCATTTAACACAGACACCAACATATTAAATATTTTTAGTAGCTAAAATTCACTAACCTTTTGCCGAACGAACGTTTTAAAACAAAACACTGAAAACGTTCCGACAACTTCAAAAAAAAAAAGTTACAAATTATTAAAACAGTAAAAAATCAACAGTCTACTCAAAACTACACTACCCCTGATGACGACCAAAAATATGGTCGAAAAAGCTTGGCCAAATAATATGGGAGAATTCCTTTACCATCTTCATCCTGACACGAGAAAAACAACAAGGGGTCTTGAAAAAGTAAAATAACAAATAATAAACAGTGTACCATCAATTTTAACAGAACTTGCTTGAATAACCTATCTATCTATCAATCTATCTATCTTGGGAAGTAAATAATGGAAAGGACACCGACAGTATGTAGAAAAATCGAAAAACAAAGTAATCCGAAAGTGAAGAATTTATTGCAAAGAAAAGTTAATTTTTTTGGTTTTAATGAACCTTCATCAGGACTTTAGATTGGTGATACCAAGTGTTGATAGAACAAAGATGGATGTTTAATAAAATACAAAAAACAGAGAAGGAGAGTGTATACAAAGAAAAATTATATAACCACTGAAACATTCAGTCAACGTTTATTTTTCGAAAACCTATCACGTGATTGTATAGGCAATGCTGTTAAACAAATGAAACCACTAAAGATAAAACGGATTAAAAAGAATAAGAGGAGATGATAAGAAAAGAAGAAAGGGAAAACAGAACGAGAAGGAGAAAGAAAAAGAGAAAAGAAAGAAAGAATATAAAGAAGAAGTAAAAAGAGAGAAAGAAAACGAAAGAAAAAGAAGGAAAGAAAAAGAAAAAGAAAAGATAAAGAGGAAAAGGAGGAAAAAGAATAGAGAGAAAGAAAAAAAAAGAAAGGAAGTTGACAAACGAACATACCACATGAAAATAATTGAAAAGGGTTAGATCACATATCGACCGTATGTAAATTGTTAAGTCTAACCTACCACCCATCACGAAAACTATCAAAGTTAGACGAACCAGACATGCAAGATGCTGCTGGAGAAGAAGGCCAAGCTCATAAGTGATGTTCTCCTATGGACCCCATCACATGGTTGAGCAAAAGCAGGGCGACCAGCTCGAACCTACATACAGCAGCTCTGTGAGGATGCAGGGTGTAGTCCTGAGGACCGGACAGAAGCGATGAAAGATAGGGAGCGGTGGCGAGAGAGTGTCACGGATATCCGTGTTGATGGCACGACAAGATGATGATGAATTAAAATGTAGAAAACCAGTATCAGAGGAAGGAAACCTGAATGAAAGTTTAAATAATGTCGCTATGATAGACATATATATATCCTAAAGAAAGGGAGAAGAAATTGAAAAAGGCGGGGACATGAGAATATATGTAAAAACAAAATGATTTTGTAGAAAAGTGTAAGAGGATAAAATCTAGAGTAAGTTTAGTTTAATGGACTGAAAGAAGAATAAAATATTTAGGGAATGATAATTGTTTAAAGTCTGAATATATTGTAGCTATTCAAGATGAGGTTTCCTTTTAAAAAAAAGTGGATATGGTAAAAAAATCCAGTCTGTGTATTAGCGGAGGGTAAAAACCAAATTGCAGCGGCTTCAAAAAATTATCTCATTCTTTTTGTAACATAGCCAGATATTAATATGTGAAATGTAGATATACATACAGATATGTAGAACATACGAAAACGTTCATTATGCATAGGAAACTGCGAAACACTCGAAACACTCAGACGACTCTCTTTTGGTTCAGCTACGAAACTTTTATTTACCTTTTGAGTTTAAGGTTTTCCGACATGAAGAGAGAGAGAAACAATTTCTTACTATGCTGACTGTTCGTGCATCGTCAGCTCTCAACTCACTGACTCAACCAATGCGCAGGCATCCCGTAGACCCGTGGTCTGACCTCGCCCAGATCAAAAATCGACTACCTTCCTCTAGCGTCGAATCTCAACTAACTGCTTTTTTTTCAAATCCCCAAATCTTCAGCCCATCGCTTCCGGGCATGACGTTATTTACATCCCCAGCCCCATTTACTATCTGCAGTTTTTATTGTGACATCTGTGATTGTCAAATCCTCCCCGCGCGCGTGTGAACACCGGCACTCAAAGTGTGCACCTAATTAACCCATAACTAAACCGAAAGATAAGATATACAAAACGAAAATTGATAATATAAAAAAAATCCTTCCTCAATCATATAACATTTTGTTATAAATATGAGCTGACATAGCGGCTGAATTAAAATCAAAGTTGTGGTCAGTTTTTGATATATGTAGGAAAAGTTCATTATTTAGATTGCCTAAACTAATATATCTCTTATCTTCATGTATATATATATAGATATATATATATTATCATCCACAGACAGACCTGTTTCGTTCTATCAGAACTCTTCAGTGTGACTATATATATATATATATATATATGAATATTTCTTGCCGTTTCACTCATATATTTCAATTTACAGAAATGTTATCACGACGAGCACTTGAATGAAGTAATTCACGATTATTTTTAGAACATAAATTGACAGTTTTAATACCAAGTTTATTTAAATTGTTTTCTATCAAGTTAGCTGAAGAATTGTTTGGTAAAATAATGTTTAGAGTTTAATTTTATTAGAAGGCGTGTTGATGGTACTTTAAGATCGATTTTTATGGCTTCAGATTTACGGATCAAGCGTAAGTGAGCAATCCAGGGAAAGAGGCAGCGCCTATTCCAATACGTCGACTATGGTCGGCCAACATATATATGTATACCTAACTCCTTCACGAGCCAGTTGTGATACAAGGTCAATTTTTAAGCGAAATACAATTGTATTGAATTCGGAGTTTTTCTACTTTAAACTGGTTGCATTAACAATCCAACTTTTTTTTTCTATATTCCTGGGAAGAAGGTCAAGAAAAGATGAAGTCATGCCTTTCCCCAAGGAAAGCTCAAAGTGAATCACAAAATCCGGCGAACACCTGCGGAAACACTGGACAGCTATTTCGACTTTATCAGGTCTCATCCCCCACTTGAGATCGAACCAGCCACTATAGAATGCAAAGCCGAAACTCAACCACTGAGCCAACAAGACATACCGCACACAGGTGACACCAAATCAAATAGTCATAGTAATTTCTGGTCGTGGTAACTCAAGTCACAATATATATATATTTACCAACCCTCCGCTCAGGTAGAATATGACACAAGGTCAATTTTTAAGCGGAGTTTAACAGGTTTGAATTCAGACTGTTTCTCCTAGACTACTTGCCTCACCAAGGCTGAAGACAGTCTGTCCTACTGTTCACCCATAGCTGGAGGGAGAATAATTGGATTCATACCTTTCCCAAGGGTATTAGTGCTATGTCAAATGCAATAAGTCTCGTCCAGGATTTGAACTCGTGTCACCGTGTCCATTTCCTACGACGATAACCATTACACCACGGGCACTTCCAAATTCAAGTCACAATATAACTCATCAACTTAAAAAAGAAAATGTACAGTTTCGTCAGATTTCGAACTCGGGACGCCTATTTCATTTATCCCACTTAAAAATTGATCTTCTGTTACATTCTGCCATTGGTGGGGGTTTGTGTAAATAAATATCTATTCTTTTTTTCTCAGTCTTTTCTTTGCGGTAGGGTTTTAAATAATTAATATCGAACATCTGCTTCAATGTATGTATGATAAAAAGTAAAGTTGGCGACCATAGTCAAGGGTGACCGAAAGTCTACCTTTTCGATAGCTACTACACCAACGTGCTACACCTTTCCCTGGAGTGCTCCACTTTACCCCTTGATACGTACCTTAGAATGCTGAGTGTTAAGAAAAGGAGTCATCAAGTAACATTTTTTGAGTCTTTGGTATGACTCGACCAGGGATTGAACCCAGGTCTCCCGAGCTATTGGCGAAAAATAACTTTATATAAGAAATATTCATTTAAGTTGGTGACAGTAGTCGAGGGCGACCAGAAGGCTCCCTTTTTAATAGCTACAACACTGAGGTGTAAGGGAGGGAGCTACTCCTTTCCCAGGATTGCTCCACTTTTCCTTTGATACGTACCTTATATAGCCGAGTGTTAAGCAAGGAGGTATCAAGTACCTAGGATTGGACCCAGATCTCCCTGACCATTGGCGAACATTCTACCCCCTAGGCCAATGAGCCAGTAAATTTTTATGAGTGAACTTATTTACATGAGTGTTACTGGCTCATTGGCATAGTGAGTAGAGTGTTACTAGAGACCGGGGTTCAATCCCAGGTTGAGTCATACCAAAGACTAAAAAAAATAGGTACTTGATGCCTCCTTGCATAATAAGGTATGGATCGAGTGTAAGTGGATCAATCCAGGGAAAAGTAGCACCCTCCCCTACCTCTTGGTGTAGTAATTATTGTAAAGGGAGCCTTTGAGTCCCCCTTGACAAGGGTCGGCCAACTTACAATTTCTCTATCTATCTATAAGTTAGGTTTACATAAACACTGACTCAATGGTACTTGGCAACTGTTAGTTTCTTGTCAGAACGTTCATCACTTGGCCGGATGAAAGCATAGGTGTGAAACGCTATCCTAATTTAAATATATACACTCTATCAATGATATTGAACACTCTTATCAATAAATACAGCAAACCGTATGATCAATATATATATATATATATATATATATATATATCATGGAGAGTACACTTGTAATGGCAGTTAAATATATAGTTAGTATTTTGATATCATATAGATTGATAATCTTGATAGTTATAATATGAGGTCGTAACAGAACGGAACGGAGAGAAAAATGTAGGTATATTGTGGATATATTGTTTTTCTGTCTGACACACTTGGCTTGCTCCATTCGTTTGTTCATGTGCCGTCAGTAATCCACTACCGACTCTACCACGACCTCCCAAGTTCCTCCCCACCTCTTCCTTTCCCGGCTAAGCGGATTATTCGGTCTTCGCGGTGTCACTTACAATCCTATCAGATATTGGCTAGACTTCCATCTGTGTCGTACATAACTTCACTTTCTGACTATTCGTGTGAGATAAAGTTTTAAAAAAAAGAAAAAAAAAAGAAAGAAAAAATAAAGAAAGAAAAACATAAAAGATAGATCTTATGTACATAGATGCAAAAACAGGTAGACTTGCGTGAACACGTGCGTAAGTGTTTGCTCGAACACATCTCCACTTCACTGTATACATCGTTCTTTCAAATGGGCGCCTAGCGTAGTGTAAAGGTTAACAAGCCTATCTAACAGATCAAAGCTGGTGAGTTCGATTGTCACTGGGTGCTCCATACTTCTGGCCTTGAGCCAAACTGAGCAAAATAAATAACACACTACTGAAAACGCGGGCAGGTAGATATCCTGCATCTGTATGGTGTCCTGGGTATGACATTAAACCGGATCTGATGGTGGGGTCCTAATTCAGGGGGTCTTGGAAGTCTGGTGAGCTGCTTTATTGCCATTGCTCAATTTTGACCTGGAGAGATAGTATATGTTAGGATCCTATCTATGGGCCAAATAGATCCGTAGAGAAATGGTGTAGATGACTCACCTATGACCAGAATAATGGACTTACCCAAAGAGAATATTAATCAAGAACTAAGCTGAGAGAACAGTAGCAGCTGTAGTAAGCACCTTGCTTGTATTCGTGTACGTTGAACCAAGGAAACCCTCCGCAGAGACTTGGATACATTTGTGTGGCACCTTATATCTCCGTGCTGAGTTATTTATTTATTGACCATTAATAATTGGTCATAACAAGAAATAATTTGTATTTGATAGGACTGTGTGCAAAAAAAAAAAATCTAAAGAAATACAAAGAAATTTAAATATCAAAGTAATATAAGCCTAGATAGGTTGATATGCCTATTTACTAACCCCTCCGCTCGGGCAGGATATGACACAAGGTCAATTTTTAAGCGAAGTTTAACAGGTTTCAATTCAGAGTTTTCCTTCTCCTAGATTAGTTGCCTCACCAAGGCTGAAGAACCTAATCTGTCTTACTATTTACCCATAGCTGGAGGGAGAATAATTGGATTCATACCTTTCCCAAGGGTATTAGTGCTATGTGACATCCCAAAGTGTCCATAAATATCCTATTTAAGAGGATAGCTTAGCGCGACCATCCTTATCATTAGAGATGGAACTTGAGACGTGAGTTCAAATCCAGAAAGAAGCTGACTGAGCTTCACTTCGCGTTAATGCCCTTGGAAAAGATCTGAACCAATGTGTTCTTCCCACTACTACCCCAACAGCAAGAAAATTCTGAATTCAAGCAAGTTATACTCCGCTAAAAACTGACCTTGTGTCACGTTCTGAATTCAATCGAGTAACTGGGTAAATGCATAATTATCTCATCTGGGAATAGAGCTGACTTTGAAAATATCTTTTCTAAAAAGTGTAAAATACACATCACTCAGGTAAAATCTCGGTTTCACTTATTTTTTTTTGATGGCATATCAACCTTCATTGGTTAGTTAATACCAAAGCCATCTTGATAAAAGAACAATGCAGTTTAACCCATAGCTGGTGGCAACAAGGGGGTTAATATCCTTCCTAATGTTACAAGTGGAAAAGTGAACGTAATATATATTTACCAACCCTCCGTTCGGGCAGGATATGACACAAGGTCAATTTTAAAGCGGAGTTTAACAGGTTTGAATTCAGAGTTTTCCTTCTCCTATACTAGTTGCCCTCACCAAGGCTGAAGAACCTAATCTGTCTTACTATTTACCCATAGCTGGTGGGAGAATAATTGGATTCATACCTTTCCCAAGGTTATTAGTGCTATGTGAAATGCAATCAGTCTCGTCCAGAATTTGAACTCATGTCGCCGTGTCCATTTCCTACGACGATAACCATTACACCACGGGAACCTCCGTGAACGTAATAGCGTTGCTGGAGTTCGAACTTGCTGACAATGATGTTACTGTCCAGCACATTGGCCACTTTGCCACAAAAACTGACCCCTCCAGATAATATAGATTGATATACCTCTAAAGAAAGAAAGAAAGAAAGAAAGAAGGCAGATTATTTCAAACCGATTGCCTGATATATGCTAATTTTAACTCTACTAAGGGCTTACTTCATCACAATTTCAATTTAATGGGAGGGGAGCCTTGCAAGAAGCAAGCTCCCCACTGAAGCACGCTTAGAGTAAAGGGTAGAGTGGTCGTAAATAAAAGCAACAAAGGGGTTGGGTATGGAAAATTTCCAAACGTGCATATTGTTGTATAGCCACATAATAAATATGCATATATACACATATACATGCAGAATACCTATTGACGCAATAATAAAGACGAGCGAAGACTTCTTTAAGAAAATATACCTCTCACTTTATTGAAAGGGTTGTGTGTGAGAGGGAGTTGGAGACCGGACAGAACTGCAACATATTAACCCTCACTCTATTAGCCATAATCGTGTTTCTCTCCCGTTCTCTTGGGCTGCTCAACCGGGCGACTGAGGACCCACTCTGCTGAGTGCTGGCTTTTTCTACCACAACTTGGGGTCTCCACACTAACTGACTTCCTGTCTTCACCGAGTTATATAATAGTTTAATCGCCCACTCAATATCTCCCCATAACTGGCCATCGGAATGTGTCACTTCCGCTGTCCTTGGAATGGCATGTTTGATTGTCATCAAGCGGAAAATGCTGTCATGCAGTTCACAGGTCACTCTCCTCCGGTGCATCAGTCTGACTGTACCGTGGGATTTTACCTTGTCCTATATTGTCAGCCAAGCCCGCCTACGCCAATGGAATATGCCACTTCCGCGTCTTTGGAATGGCATGTTGGCCGGGTCGAAGGTCAATATACAACACATATCAGCACCGTTTAGACAGGGTCACACGCACACACACACACACAAAGGCACTCGCACCAACACCCATGTATATATATATATATATATAGTTTTATTTTTATAACTATTTTTTTAAACTCTGGTGGCATGTTGAAAAACAGATAATGTAATTTCTAAATAAAAAATATCTAACAAACCGAAAAAAATATTTAAAAAAGAAAAGAAAAGGCTAACATTTCCATGCTGCTTGAAAATAATCAACCCGTACCGTAATGAAAAATTGCCGACAGAGTTACCTAAGTACAATTTCCATGTCAAAAACAGTTCTATTTCAAACAATTCAGTTTAGCATAAACACGTAGTTTAAATGTGAAAACAGTTGTATTTTAAGCAGTTCAGTTTAGCATAAGTACGCAGTTTAGTTCTAGTTGACCCATAGATAGGACCCAATCAGGTGCTACCACTCCGAACAAAAGTGGACCCGGGAGCCATTGCAATGAAGGGGTACTCCGCATTCCCCAAAGCTCCAGTGTTACTGAAACCTTATGATCTGATTGTTTAGTGTCCTAACAAGACACCCGTTGGGAGGGTATTATCTCCCTCTGCAGAGTTGCAGTCGGTGTTTTCTATAGCCCCAGACGACTGGGCAAAAATAGGATTTTACGTATAAATACTTTCTTCGTGTTACTGTCAGTTTCCAGTTGTTCTCAATGATCAGCCGCAAATTTTGATTTTTTTTTTTCGAAAGAAGAGTTTCCTTTCTATTTCTAATTCATATCCAATCCTGTCACACATCCGTCAATTAGGTTAGTAGAGCGATTCGATAGAAAGTAGAAATTATAGTCTTTTGTTTACGTTCCATGTTATCAAACCCCTTGAAACATCTATGATTTTGACGGTTTGGTTTCGTTTGGTTGTGTTTTTATGTCATATCATCCCTTATGGCGTATTTAATGCCAAATCCTGTTTACGCACACGCACGCGCACTCATATATATATATATATATATATATACATGTGTGTGTGTGTGTGTGTGTGTGTGTGTGTGTTTATAATTTGTAAGCGATAAATTTGTAGGCAACATTATTTTAAAACAAGCCATAGCTCATTTGTTTGTACACTTTTAAATTGTGTTACGTAGTGCTGACAAACACTAATAATTCTATAGAATATCTAGCTTTTGTTTGCACACTCCTAAATAGTTTTAAGATTAGGTTTGTTTTGGTTTATTTTTCAAATGGCATATGAACCTTCATGGGTTATTTAATACCAACGCCATTCTTTTAGAAGAACACTGGAGATATTATTTAACCCCTAACTGGGATAATAATGGAGTTCATTCTTTTCTCAAGGGTATTAATCCGAAAATACATGTAATAATGTGATTAGAGACCGAACAACATGTTTCTAGTATTGCTATTTAACATTGCTATTTACGTAAATGTTAATCATTTGTTTGCACCCCGTTAGATAGTTTCAAGTATTTCTATCAAACAGTAAAGATTCAATTTAATATTAAAAATTGCTTACAATTATCTGGTTTCAAATATTGCTAGCACTAATTATTCTGAAAGTTTTCTAACATTGCTATACAACACAAATAATTCTATTTAATATCAATTATTTTCTTGAACCATTATAAATGGTTTCAAGTATAGAAGGTGAATGGAGAGTTATATTTGATCCACAGATGGAACACAAACAGCTTCTACTACTCCGGATTCGCCCATTCAGCTGGGACTGTAGAATACACCGATTGCATTTCTGTAGAGGGTTAAGACTCCCCCAAAGAGTGCTCTGATATGACACTAAGCAACCTGATGGTAAGTCTTCAGTAAGGCTGAAACTTAGGGGAATGCGAAGTACCCTGTCATTGCCATCGCTCCCAGGTCTACTGGCCCGGAGTGGTAGCACCTGATAGGGTCCCATCTGTTGGTCAGATAGAACTAAACTGGGTTATTACGCTAAACTGGATTGTTTGAAATTAACTGTTTTTATATTACACTGTGAATAAACAAAAAAGTGGAATTGCTTGAAACTTTTATCAAAATGACTAAACTCAGCTTTATATGACTCGAAAAGGGATGATACGCCGTAAAACAAAGCAAGCAACCAACCAACCACTCTCATTCGGAGAGGAACTGAGAATAATGACAATGAAGGAGTGTTCCACATTCCCTAAAGCTCTATGACTTGAGATCCACCATCAGGTTGTTTAGTATCATATTATAATTTTGAAATTGAAAAGTATTTACTTCTTTAAATCTTTAAGGAAAGGGTTAGTTTTCTTGTGAAAACTCGATGCAGTTTTCTTTTTTACTTGTTAAATTGCAGAATTCAGTTTTCGTTTTTGGTGGCTCTCGAGTTTAAGTTTAATTAAGTTGCAGGGGGGTTTTCTCGATTTAGTTGTAGCGTTTATTAAAGACAAATATATTGAGTTGGAAGAGTCAATCTAATGGGTTGGGGATATTTCCAATTAAAGATGTTTGATATATTAGTGCCTGACTTAAATGATATTTCATTAATATTTGACATGTTCAAATAAAAGGCAAAAGATGCCAGGTCAAAGGTGAAAGACACAAGGTAGAAACTAAAGTTACCAGATAGATATTACCAGGTCAAAGATAAAAGTTACCAGATACCAAGTAGAAAGTAAATGAAAATTGGCCTGAGTTATAATAAGTAATATGTATTACGCAGTATATATTACGGAATACAAGCCGCAAAGTTGTATTACGATCAGTGAATTTGGTTGAAACATTAACATTAAATAGATGGATCATATTATTTTCTTCAGGCCATTTTTTCATCTCATTCTTTTGACTACTTTCTGAATTCAACTGATCCACTGATACACTTCTGCGTAAACTATTTCATAAGTTATGCCGGTATGAATTTTAGATGGAGTTTGAAACTGCTCCAGTTCCACGGTAAGATGCTCAGTATCTACGACTCTTCACAGCATCCTGTGGTTGACGTATAAATATGGAACTGTGACGTGTGTAGAATCCCTTTTTCGTTGTCATTACATCCATTTTGACCCGGAGTTAGAATGGGTCAAATTGATATGCTTGATTGGTTCGGTTTCTTTTTTTTTTAGTCTGATGGTGTAATGGTTAGCAAGCTCGACTAGCAAACCTACTCCAGTGAGTTCGAGTCTCATTGGGTGCCCCTTTCATATGGCCTTGTGCCACATCAAACAAAAAACTTAGTAAATTTCCATGTCAGCCTTCGTAGGTTATTTAATGCCAAAGCCATCCTTGTAGACGAATAGTAGAGGTACTATTTGATCTATAGCTGAGAAGGATAAGAGGGTTATACATTTCCAAAGGGTATTAGTTCAAAAGTGAACATAATAGCATGACTGGAGTTCAAACTCGCTGACTATGACGTCGTAGTCCAGCACGGTACCTGCTAAACCACGAATACTCACCCTAGATAAAATGAATGTCATCGATAGATTTGCGATGAAAACATTCATATTGCAACTCAGTATGAAGTGGTTATCTCTTCACAAAGGTTGTGTACAGATATTTAAAATTGTCGTAGTCTCTTGAGAATTCAGTATGTTATTGCTATACACCTTATGAGATGATTGAGAATTTAAAACCTATATAATGATAATGAAGATGATGTAAATAAAATACGAAATGATCTGTCTTTACTTTTAGAATGTTTCAATACTGATTTGATGATGATGTAAATAAACATCGAAACAATTTCGTTTGAAAATTCTCTTATACTGATCTAAGAATGATGTGTATATTAATCTAACCCCTTCACCATGTACAGGATGAAACATAAGGTCAATTTTTAAGCAGAGTTTTAAATTCAGTTTTTCTTCTCGATTGACTGCCTAACAAGGGTTAAAGAATGTAGTCTACCCTACAGGTGAATGCATACCTTTCAGAAGGACATAACGGCGAAGTGAAACGCAAAGCTGCCTCATCTACAATTTGAACTCTGGTTGTCGATTCTATTTCCTAGGATGGTAAACGCTCCGAGGATGATGTTAATAAACATTGAAACAATCTAGTTTCAATTTCAAAATGGCTTCCTATTGATCTTAAGATGATATAAAAAAACATCGAATTAATATCGCTTTACTTTCAAAGCAGTTGGCGACCGTAGTCGAGAGTGACCCGAAGGCTTCCTTTTCGATAGCTACTACGTCGTGATGTAGGTGAGGGCGCTACTCCTTTCCCTGGATTGCTTCACTTTACCATTGATCCATTCCTAAGAATGCTGAGTGTTAAGCAAGGTAGCATCAAGTACCATTTTATAAATCTTTGGTATGACTTTTACCTGGAATTGAACCCCGGTACCCCGGGCAATTCGCGAATACTCTAACCATTATGCCAATGTCCGGTTATTACTTACCAGCTCATTGGCCTAATAGGTAGATTGTTTGCCAATGGTCCGGTAGACCTGGGTTCAATCCCACGTCGCCCTCGACCATGGTCGGCAACTTTACTTACATTCAAAGCTTTTGATTACTGATCAGATGATGATCGAAATAATCTAAATTTTACTTTCAAAACTGAATTTTATAGAAACAAACATAGAAAAGCCCTTTTTTTACTTCTATAACGTTTCGATAGTGCTCCAAGGATGAGATCAGAGGTTTCCTCATGGTGTAATGGTTAAAGCGATGGACTGTGGAATCGTAGTAAGCGAGTTCGAACTCCAGTCGCGCTTTAACATTCACTTTCGGATAAATACCCTTGGGTAAGGTATAAACCCCCTTCTTCTCCTACCTATGGTTTAAATAAAACCACTACTTTTCTTCTTGAAGGATGGATTTGGCATTAAATAACCTACAAAGGTTGACATGCCATTAAACAAAGAAACCAAAACCCAAGTATGATGTAAATAATCATCGAAATAATCTCGTTTGAGTTTCAAAACATTTTACATCTGATCTTAAGATGATATACGTAAACATTGAATCACTCATTTTCTTTTTTCTTTTTCTTTTTTTTTAAGTAAAGGAATTATGTTTGCTCGTATGTCACGCGCAAGTGTTTACCGGATTTTCTGGTCATGGTAATTCAATTTACAACATCGATTCTTTCTTTGTTAACTTTTAGTAGGTTTTCCTTGTGAGCTTGGCGGTGAGTCGTTGTGACGTGACGGCTAAAGTGCTGGACTACAACCGCTAATTAAGTCAGTTTGAACTCTACGCGTGTTATTCATTTTCGGACTGTTATTCTCGCTCAAGGCATGAACTATGATTTAAATTGTCTCACTTCTGTTCTCCTACATGGATGGTTTTGGCTTCAAATAACTTACGAAGGTTGATATGCTAATTAACAAAGAAACCAAACCTACTGATATTAATCATATGAATAAGTATCGAATTATCGATTTTAGAAGGTTTTACTAATGATCTGATGAAGATGTAAATTAGCATCGAAATAATAAGTTATGGTTCGCTGATTGGTTGAGTTTGAGTGTATATCAACCTTTGTAGGTTGTTTAATGCCAGGTCCGATATATATATATCGAATATATATGATTTGTAAACGAATAGTATGTAGGTACCATCTAAGCAAGTCAAAACTCATTTGTTTGCACACAGTTAAATGGCTTCAAGCATTGCTATCTTACACTAAAAATTCTTTTTAATATTAAACATTTTTTACCCATAGTTAAATAGTTTTAAGCATTGTTGTCTAAAACTAATAGTTGTAAGTGCACGCAGTTCAATGACATCCAGTACTGCTATGTAACCCTAATAATTCAATTTAATATCACTCATTTGTTTGCACAAAGTTAAATGGTTAAACAGTTCTACTTAGATGGTACCCTAACAGTTGCTACGAATCCAGATCAGGGTGAACCTGGGAGTAATGTCAATAAAGAGGTACGTCACATCCTCCAAAGCATCAAAACTGGAGCCTCACCATCTGATATAGTTCAGTTTCATATGCTACATACTAGTTCTATTTTATCTATAGATGGGATCCCCAATAGGTACTACCTCTTCAAGTCAGAGTGGACCAAGGAGTAATGTCATCGAAGGGGTACTCTACATTCTCCAAATCTCGAGGTACTAGCTCTCTGAGTCAGAATGGACCAGGGAGTAATGGTAATGAAGGGGTACTTAAGATTCCCCAAACCTTTAGGATTGAAGCTTCACTATCAGATATAGTCTAGTGCCCGTGGTGTAATGGTTATCGTCGTAGGAAATGGACACGGTGACACGAGTTCAAATCCTGGACGAGGCTGATTGTATTTCACATAGCACTAATACTCTTGGGAAAGGTATAAAGCCAATTATTCTCCCTCTAGCTATGGGTAAATAGTAGGGCAGACTGAGTTCTTCAGCCTTGATGAGGCAACTAGTCTGAGAGAAGGAAAACTCAGAATTCAAACCTGTTAAACTCCGCTCAAAAATTGACCTTGTGTCATATCTTGCCCCAGGGGAGGGGTTGGTAAATATGGATATAGTCTAGTGTTCTATCTATGACACAAGGGTGGGGGACGAGGTATCATTTCTAAATGATTAGTTAGTAACATTATTTCTAAACGATCCAGAGCTCTTTTTTTTTTGCATACAGTTAAATTGTTTCAAGCATTGCTATCTAAAAGTAATAATTTTGTTTAACACTACAGATTCATTTGCACACACTTAAAATGGTTTCGAGAATAACTATGAAATTCTAACATTCAATTTAACGTCACTCTTTTTTTTTGTACACTGTTAAATGGCTTCAAGTAGAGAAAATGATTAAATATTTCTATTTGACCTATAGAGGAGACTCTAACCGTTACTATGAGTTCGAGTTAGAGTGGATCAAGGATTAATAGCAATTAATGGGTACTCCAGGATCGGAGCCTCACTATCAGGTGATTTAGAGTCATAAACAGGACACTCGTTGGGGAGGACTAACCCCTCTGTTGAATGGGCTGCATAACTTGAGACACAGATCAAATAACGAAGTAAAAAACATTCAAATAATATCAAAACAGATCAAAATCTCGTATTTGGTAAGTATCAAAAAACACAAAAGCTGTATTGACAATTCTTCCTTTTTTTTATTTTTTGTTTATCCGCTGGTTTGGTTTTTTTTTTCTTTGTTTTTTTTTTTGTTTTTTTTTTGTTTTTTTATCTTCTAGTTTAAGTCGGTACGAAATCAGTCGTTACTGAATGAGACAAGACGAAGCTAACATCAGAAAGAAGATGAGTTGTCACTCTAAAAAAGATGGAAGGTTGACCTGAAGTAAGGGGCAACTATGACAATTCATGTGCTGTCAAAAAAAGTGCATAAGTATTTATTGCCATACATCTTTTGTAGAATCATTTGACATTAAATGTTCCCTTTTTGAAAGATAAAATAGGAATAGTAGAATCTGATGTCTATATCGATCTATACTTTTATCTACCAATCAGCATGTTTATATTTCTGTTTTTTTATTTCTATTTATCTATCTACGCCAGTCAGAAAACATCTATCTATCTATCTATCTATCTATCTATCCAAATGCGTACATAGCTATTTATTTCTCTATCTATACCAATCAGTGCACATCAATCTATTTAGCCAGCTAGCAATCCAAATCAGTACATATCTATTAATGTCTCTATCTATACCAATCAAAACACATCTATCTATCTATCTATCTATCTATCTATCTATCTCCCCCACTCTTTCCCTCCCCCTATCTATCTATCTATCTATCTATCTATCTATCTATGTATCCAAATGCGTACATAGCTATTTATTTCTCTGTCTATACCAATCAGTGCACATCAATCTATCTAGCCAGCTAGCAATCCAAATCAGTACATATCTAATAATGTCTCTATCTATGCCAATCAAAACACATCTATCTATCTATCTATCTATCTATCTATCTATCTATCTATCTATCTATCTATCTATCTATCTATCTCCCCCACTCTTTCCCTCCCCCTATCTATCTATCTATCTATCTATTTATCTATCTATCTATCCAAATGCGTACATATCTATTTATCTCTCTATCTATGCCAATCAATATCTATCTATCTATCTATCTATCTATCTAAATCTGCACATATCTATTGATCTCTCTGTCTAATCCAATCAGGGCACATCTATCTAAATTTATTAAAGTCTATCTATCCATCTACCTAACATCTCTGTCTCTCTGTCTCTCTGTCTTTCTCCCTCTCTCAGTATATCTATCACTCTACTTGGTATCGTCCTCCTCTTTGTTTCACTCAGTTTTTATATCATATATAATATGGCCTACTCCTCTCTCTCTCTCTCTCTCTCTCTCTCTCTCTCTCTCTCTTTTGTCTCTATGTATATATATATGTATATATATAATCATTGAAGTCCATTATCTCTCTCATCATCTCAGTTCATCATTGTCATCTGTTGTTGCGTTTTGACAGTATAAGCGATGACGTCACAACGGCTTACTTGTCACAGACCGTAAACACACAGCGCTGGCCTTCCTCTGCCGTTGACTGTTCAAAGATGGCCGATCTGATCTCCAAGTGACAAGTCTGTTTTGATGGACTCAAAAGATTTGTGTCCTGCCTAAGCAGCCTCTAAGCCACACCGAACGTCCTGTCGAACCCGTCCGTCAGAAGACGTCTTCTTTTCAACCCTTCCGTCATCTTTGGTCTTTGCTCCGTACATTGTTTGCTGTGTCCGTGCAAGTCTGATTAAATCCTCAAAATGGTTTGGTCGGAAGCACAGCAAGGTCGATGGTTCAGACCATGGCAGCAGCTTTTTTTGAATGTATCGATGTTTAACATGCGGAAACGTTCTCAGCCAAACCAAGAAGAAAATGAACATTTTTGATGAGATTTTTGTTGTAGAATTTTTAAAATTTGAAGATAGATAGATAGATAGATAGATAGATAGATCCATCAATCCATCCTCATATACACACATACATACAAAAAGCGTGAGATAGTTCCGAAAAGACTAAGATATACAAAAAATGAGATAGATAGATAGATAACAGACTCGATAGATGGGTAAATCTAAGCTACCAAGTTGGCTGTAGCTGTAGAATACACCGACTGCATCTTAGCAGAGGAGTAAGACTCCACCAACTAGTGTACTGGATATTCTACCAAACAATCCGATGTTGTGGCTTCAGTAATACTGAAGCTTTGGGGAATGAGGGGTATCCCTTTATTGCCATTGCTCCCAGGTCCACTCTGGCTCGGAGTGGTAACCACTAATAGGGTCCTGTCTATGGCTTAAATAAAACTAAAGAGTGTACTTATGCTAAACTGAATTGTTTGAAATAGAACTGTTTTTGACATTTAAACGTCTACTTATGTAAAATAGAATTGTTGGAAATAGAACTGTATATATGTATGAAAATAGATTTGGCATTAAATAAGTTACTATGGTTGATATGCCATAAAACCAAATCAAAGCAAGCAAATATAAGGTAGAAAAATTATTTTTGGTCCTATGTTAAACCGATGACGTGTCACAGAAGTAATAAAAAGACTCAATTTCATTGTACAGAAATGTCCTCATGTATACATGGGTGCAAGAATATAATGTGACAACCAGTAAATAACCCCTATGTCATCGGGTTATGATTGGGAAAATGTTGGTGTCATCGAAGACGCATCGAGAGAAATTGAAAGTTCAAAAAAATGTTCCGTACCAGAACATGAGCTTGCATAATAAAGGCCCAACGTGCTTTAGAGAGAAACCTTTCAAGAGGCCGAAATGCAAGCAGCTTCGTTGAGGCTTTGAACTCGGGTCATCGTGTCCATATTCAAGGACGTTAACCATCACACAACGAACGCCTTAATAGTTAACCCCTGTAAAGTATAGCACGAAGCTTTTTTTTTTTTTTTGAGTTATACAGAGTTTATTAAAAGCCCAAAATTCTTTTGATACACCCTGATTGGCACGATTATTCAGATTTTAATGTTTAAGGCAAGTTCGGATCCTGAACAAGGTCACTGGTTTTTCAGTTTTCTTATACTTCGTTCAATTCTAACTTCTCTTCTATCGGGTGAAATCAGCTGGAGCTGCACAATACACCGCTGCTTCTCTACAGAGGAGTAAGACTCACCTAACGAGTGTTCTGGATATGACACCAAACAATCTGATGGTGAGGCTCTAGTAATACTGGAGCTTTGTGGAATGTGGGGTACCCTTTCATTGTCATCACTCAAAGGTTCACTTTTAGCATCTGAGAGGTTCCTTTCTGTGGGTCAAATAGAACTAAACTGTTTGCCTATACTAAACTGAACTGTTTTAAATGCAAGTGTTTTGAGATCTATACTGTGTACTTACGCTAAACTGTATTGCTTGAAATAGAACTATTTTCATATCTAAACTGCGAATTTATGCAAAACTGAATTATTTGAAATAGAACTATTTATATGTATAAAAGTAGATTTGGCACTAAATAGCCTAAAAGGGTTGATGTACCATAAAAACAAACCAAATCCTCTTCTGTCTCCGTATCAGTCTTCCTTTCTTTCTTCCCTTTCTTTTTCTCTCCTCATTCACTCTCTCTCTCTCTCTCTCTCTCTGTCTTTCTCTTCTCCTCTCTTTTTCTTTGTCAGCATCTATCTCGTTTCTTCCCAGTCTCTATCTCACAATCTTTCTACCCTTTCCCTTTTTTCCCATTATCTTCCCATATTTTTCCTGTCTCTCCTCTTTTCTCTTTCTTTGTCAGCATCTTTTTCTCCTAATCTCTCTTCCTTTCATCTTTCCCCCTCCTTTCCCCATCCCTCTTTTACTTTTACCCTTCTTTGTCATCTTACACACACTTCCACCACCCCTTTTGTTATATAACACTGGTTTACAAAGAAATGGAGGCAAGCACAAAAAAAACCGTTTTTATCTCACTTGAGGGTGCTGAATTCAAATTTGAAATCCGTTTTTACTCATCACCTCTAGTTTTTTAGATATGCATAGTGTGCATTTTGTGCATATACGGTACATAAAGGAGTATATGAATTCAGGGTTAATTCTAATATTGTGAGACTTATGGCTTATTTTTTAGTTATTATGAGCTAAATGTAAGTGATAGCATTACATAATATATATATATATATATATATATATATATATATATATATATATATATCAAGACGGATTTTGACAGTTAAGGCAGCAGGTCTCAATCCACACTCTTGCAGTCATTGAAAGAGGTTGTCTCGCAGGCGGCGCAGGAGGTTGGTGTCCCTCAACTATCGTGTTAAATATCTTTTGGGTTACTAAATATTAGTACTACATTTTCAAATGCACATTTAGTTTTACTTTGTTATATTTTCAGATTCTCCAATGGCTTCAAGCACGTCAAAATGTCGAGGATCCTGCAACAAGGCCAATTCTTTCTGCTACGTGTGTTGGGACTTCACAACAGTTGCACAGCATCGAACCATCTCTTCCCTCCTCAGAACCGCCTACTTTCACTATTTTGACAGTAAAATTGGTGATCAGGACAAGTCTTGGGCTCCACATATCTGTTGTAAACCCTGCTACAATGGGCTAACTGCATAGTTTAATGGCAGCGGCTTTCAACTTTGCTGTCCCGATGGTTTGGAGAGAGCTGCGAAACCACGCAGATGATTGTTATTTTTGTTTAACTAATATAACTGGTTTCAATGCATCTTCAAAGGAAAAGATCAAATATCCCAACCTTCGATCTGCTATGAGACCCGTTCCCCATTCAGATGATCTTCCTGTACCCACACCTCCAGTAAATAAGGATCTTCTTTCCTCATCAGATGAAGAAATGCCTTCAAGGGAGGATTCTGCCGAGTCAATATTTTTCGAAGATATTGAGTCTACATATTCAGGAACAAGTGACAATGAGCCAAACAGGATCATGCAAGAAGACCTGAATGATCTTGCTCGTGATTTGTATCTGTCAAAATAGTAGTCAGAGCTCTTGGCTTCTCGGCTTACACAGTGGAACCTAGTCCAGGAAGATGTAAGGATCACCAGTTTCAGGAATCGGAACAAATAAGGTCATTGGTCTTCTTATGGGTATGTAAGCGGGCTTCACAAAGTACTGTTGTTTTCTCTGTCTCTGGGATAGTCGAGCTGTATCCCAGCATTACAAGTAGAAAGACTGGGTGTCTAGAAGCACTTTTGTTCCTGGTGAACACAGCCTCAAGGAGAATCCACTGGTGGACATGAATAAGGTGCTTCTTCCTCCTCTTCACATTAAGCTTGGTTTGATAAAAAATTTCGTGAAGGCGTTGCGCAAAAATGGTGTTGCCTTCCAACACTTGTCTACTGTATTCCCAGGTCTTAGTGCTGCTAAGCTCAAAGAGGGCATCTTTGTCGGACCTCAGATCCGAGAAGTGCCGAAGGATACTGATTTTGAGGAGCTTCTTAACTTAAAGGAACTGAAAGCATGGGAAGCATTCAAGTCAGCCTGTCGTGGCTTCCTTGGTAACACACGCGTACCAGATTACCAAGCCTGTATTGAGAAGTTGCTAAAGTCTTACGAGGATATGGGGTGCGGAATGTCACTCAACATTCCTTTTTTCTCCATTCCCACCTCAACTTCTTCCCGCCAAACTTTGCAGCAGTGAGTGATGAGCATGGAAAAAGATTCCACCAAGATATTACAAAGATGGAGAGCAACTATTAAGGCAAATGGAAACCCAGCATGATGGGAGACTTCTGCTGGATGCTCTTGCGTGACATCCCGGAGGCAAAATACACCAAATCTTCTAAGAAAACTCACTTTTGACTGTCTGTGGTACTATGAATTGTGTAATTGTGTCATCCAAGTATATTGATTCAATCAGTGTTCTTTATCTATCCTATTTTATCTGTTATAAGCTGATGCAACTCTTGAAATATGCACATATATTCTCTGTTTATACTAAAATGAGACTATTTAAAAGCCAGAAAACTAGAGGTGATAGAGCAAAACTATTTATAAATTTGAATTCAGCACACCCAAATTAACAAAAACACGTATCCCCATTTATTTTTGTAAAACAGTGTAATTAAGGAATGATTCTATTTTAATCATTTTTCTTTAATTATATTTTATCATTCAGTTTGGTTGGGCTTTGAACTATTCGGGTTAAGAGTTCAGGTGTGTTGTCAATTGGTGCAGTTTACGCACGCGTGCAAAAGATATGACAATTACCATTGTCATAATAAACCCCAGACAGGAAATGTGGCTGGAGTATAGATGACGTCTCGCCCAGAAGAGATGGACTGAGAATTTGGAAGATTTTGAAAAAGATTCAGTTGAGTTCCGACCACAGTGTTGAGAAGTTGAAATCCGACTATGGAGTTGAGGATTTGGGATTGAACCATGCAGGCAGACAATTGAGCTTCTGCCATTGGGGCAGAGAATGGTGTTGAGTTTTCTTCCGTTGCGGCAGCGGTTAAGTCTTTCGAGTCCCACCAGCGAAGATGAATTGAGATATAAAACACTACGACATGTGTCGAACGTTGGCGGTGGTGTTAACATAGTATGATTGCAAAAGACTTTTAAGAATTGTCTCTCTCCTCGTTTCAAAGAACTGAAGTCAGAAGTTAATTATCTGTTCGTACCTGAACAACGGAGCCCGCCTGTTTTCGTATCTGTACATCACCCAAGTTATGCAACACTTTCTCTCTGTCTCTCGTGCCAATCTCCTCCTCTCTCTTTATTCTATCTCTATCTCTCTCCTCTCCTCTCGCATTTGTTAATGACAACTCACTCGAAAACTCGCTCCTTTCGTTTCTTTATGCTCATTCTTTCTCTTTCATTCTGCGTTCTCGTGTTCACTCTTTTCTTTTCATTTTATCTCTTTCTCTTTCCCTCTCCTTCTCTCTCTCTCTCTCTCTCTCTCTATCATCCACCGACACCTTTCATCACTTTCTCATACGCTCCACATCCTCTCTCCCATTCTCTCTCTCTTCATTTCTTTCATTTTTTGTCAATATCTGACAAACCAATCACTCTCTCTCACTTTCACTCTCTCTCTCTCTCTCTCTCTATGTATATATATATATATATATATATATATTTCCTCTCTCACTCTCTCTCTCTCTTTCTCACTATCTCTCTTTCTCCCTTTCTTTTCCTCGGACACCTCTTCCTTTCATAATTTTCTCATTCTCTCCACCTCTCTTTCTCTCTCTCTCTTTCTCTCTCTTCTCAACCCAATCGGCTGGGGATGTCGAATACACCGACTGCACCTCTGCACCCCTATTGAGTGTCTTAGATGTGGCATTAAACAATCTGATGGTTCCCGTAATGAAGTAGCTTTGGGGAATGCGGAATACCCCTTTATTGCCATCACACCCAGGTCCACTCTGACCTGGAGTGGTAGCATCTAACAGTGTCCTATCTTGTGGTCAAATAAAACTCTTTGAGATATAAACTGTGTGAAAACAAATGACTCACCTCAAATCGAATCATTACAAGGTGTTGCCCAAGCAACTTTCACTACCTCTCCAATTGAAAGCTTATAAATTGAAGTCAATGAAACCTCACTTTCTTTTAGAAGATGTAAACTTACATTCCAATGCTATATTATACTCATCTCATGCCTCCAAAATCCTACCTATAACTGCATCATGGAAATAAGATACAAAAATTGTTTGAAAATAAACTAAGGCTATTAAAATTCTTTAACTAAGAAGTAAGAATTCAAACTTCAATGAAATCAAAATCATTCCCAAAATAATACATAATACCATTCTCCCAAAAACAGCAAATGGACCATAGACCAACTAATAATAAAGCTAGAACAAATCAAACTTCCCAAAACCAAAAAACACCCCTCACTTTCCGAGAGAAATTCCTCAACATCCAAAACAACTTCCCAGGTCATCATCACGTCTATAAAGAGAGGTCTGAATAGGATATAAAAGTTGGTTATGCTGCTTTTTTTCAAAACCAAGAACTTCTAAAATGTCTCTCATATGAATAATCTATCTATAGTGCAGAAGTCATGGCTATTGACCTAGCTCTGTACATTATAGCTGACCGCAAATCCTCTAAATTTATCATCTACTCAGACACCAAATCACTCCTCCAAGCTCCGCCGAACAAAAATAGATCAACTTCTCTCATCACCAGACTCCTAGACAAAATGAACCTTCTTTCCAAAGATAAGAGCATTATTTTCACCTGGATATCAAGACACATTACTATACATGAAAATGAAAGGGCAGACAAAGCTGCTGCAAAAGCGCTCCTGGCAGATGTATTCGATACGAAAACCCCATACATTGATCTAAAACCAATCATTATCTAATTCATACTTAACAATGGCAAAAATATTTTTATGATCAAACACAGAACAAGCCCCACTTCATTTAAGATACCATAGGTAAGTGTTCGGCAAGTTATAGAAAAAATAGAAAAGAAGTGATACTCTCCCCACTTCTCATTGGTCACAACCACATTACCCATTCACATCTCCTAAAAAGGAAGACAATATGCTCAACGTAAAAAGTATCCCTTTGAGTCAAACACATTATCATAAACTGTGACAGGTTTTGAAAACCTTGCCCAAAATACAACCAGACAAGCAACTTAAATGACCTCCTCAAAAACGCCAAACCTGAGGAAATCTTGAGCTTTTTAAAAGAAACTAACCTTTTCATCAAAATCTAACCAAATATAAAAAAAAACATATAATAAAAAAAAATCATACCCGAAAAACATAAACACACACAAAATGTACCATAGCCAGATAAGGCTATGTGAGAAACGTACATCCAATGTCCATAAAGATAGAACATTGGAATCTCGAAACACGAAAATCACTTACGACTTCTTTGTTCAGGTACGACTCTTTTTATTTCCTTTGAGTTTAAAGGTTTTTCGACATAAGGAGAGAGAGGGACAATCTTTCTATTCTGGCTTTTTCATCTGCCCCCCAACACGTGTGTCACTCGCCACAAAGGTCACCGCGAGCAAGCGAAAGCCAACCGTCTTCTCTCGTGGCAGGTCTCATCTCAACTCTAGTTCAAAATCTCCCAAATCCTCCGCGCGCTTCCGAAGCGTGACGTTATTCGCACTGTGTAGCCCCGTTTCCCATGTCAGGCTATTGTGACATATCTGAGTGACACGTCCACTCCACGCACGCGTGCGTGAACAACTGTGTTAATGTTGCACCTAAATAACCCATGCACTGAGCCGAAAGGTTCTCAGCCTAACTAAACCCAAAGGGTAAACCGAAATCCATCGGCCATTATATTACAAAAAGACAAAACAAATTTAACCGTTTCTGGCAGATCAACAGAGCTTGATATATCATTAAACAAAACTCATCAAACATTAAACATCCATCATTGATCTAACAATACTCGATATTATCTTTCCAAAAGTCCTGATGATGGCTTACTAAAACCGAAATGTTATAGCGTCGACTTTCTTTCACAATTAATTCTTCACTTTGGATTACTTTGTTTTTCATTTTTGGTCCATATATATATATATATATATATGTGTGTGTGTGTGTGTGTGTGTGTGTGTGTGTGTGTGTGTGTGTGTGTGTGTGTGTTCGTGTACGTGTGTGTGTGACAGAAAAAGGTGTACATGGGTGAATAAAACACTGATCAACTAATGAATAGATTTTTATTTCTTTAGATTAAGTAAAAGGTTTGTCGAAAAACAACGGTTACGAAGTTTTTTCTTCTTCTAAGAAGAGATAGTATTTGTCAGAGCATAAATATGGGAAAAGAAAAAGTGAAGATTCATGCATGCAATATAGCAGTTGTTGTGAGCTTAAAGCTAAAATGATTAATTTTGTGTGTGTAAAAGGTCTTTGTATGAGTGTGTAAATATGTAAAGTAAGTTGCCGACCGAAGTTGAGGGTGACCTGAAGGCTCCCTTTTCAAAGCTACTACGCCGAGTTGTAGGAGAGGGCACTACTTCTTTCCATTGATTGCTCCATTCTAACCTTGATATATACCTAATAAAACTGTGTGTTTAACATCAAGTACCATTTTTGAGTTTTTGGTATGACTCGATCTGGTCTTGAACCCCGGTCTCCTGAGCCATTAACGAACACTCTAACAATTATGCCACATCGTAGGACTGCGATTGTTTTTTTTTTATCAGTGAAGGTAGGCTGTACTAGCAGTACTAATAAATCTATGTGAAATAGTAAAATATTCGTTCAATTTAAGATAATCAAACGATGTTGGAATTGAGTACAATTTTGAAAGAAAAGAATATAGATTTTCCCTAAAAAAAAAAAAAAAAAAAAAAAAAAAACAGCCAAAAACTGAAAGGTAGTTGATTAGATACAGAATACATCCATCCCGACAAAAGAATTTTTTTTTTTTTGCTTATTTATAGAGGTTGGCTCGAAATTGAAAAAAAGTTGATGATTTATCTGTGAATCAAATTAGCCAAAAGATGTATTTTTTACAATTTAGGTAGGAAATTATTTGGGATTTTGACCCAGCAAATTTTTGCAACAAGTCAAATTCTAACATCTACGAATTTTCAAAGAAATCTTTTAAACTCACGTTCACATGCTGATTGGTCAGTTAATGAAAAAATACGCATACAAATATTACAACTTCTCGCGACTAATTTTGCACCAAAATTGGCGCGTGATTTTGTATGGAAATCAGTTGATTTCCCGGTAGGATAAAATGTAAACAAACGAAAGCTACTACATAATGCTTTATAATACCCAAGCTGATATATGTCGACAGTTGGTTGGGTGGTATGATTCTAATGTAAAGTTGTGCCGGTTTCGATCTCAACTTGAAGCATCCTACGTGTCTAGCCCCGCTGATAAGTTGTGATACAACGAAATAGTCTGTCAGTGGATGACTATATATATATATATATATATATATATATATATATCTGTGCCTCTCTTTGGTTAGAGTACCTGTTTAATGAGTTTTCATCAGATTTGTCGGGAGGAGAGCTTTTCAAATTAGCCGTGAGATTTGATCAGATTTTTGTTTGTTCATGTGGATTTTCTGTTGCTATCCGGTCATATTTTCATTGCGGCGGCCTTTCAAATCCACAATGACTTTTTTCTCGGATTTATTTGTTTGTAAGGATGTTTGTTGTTGTCATTTTTTTTTTGTCAAGGATTTATAATTAAGTTTCATATAAAATCTTAATGGCACATATGTTTTCCGACTTTTTATTCATTTGTTTCTTTCTTTTTTTTTTCTTTTTTAAATTATTGATTTTATATTAATTTCTTTTTCAGTTCTTCTTATGATAGCGAAGTCGAGACCGTTTGTGTGGAAGTGTTGTTCGACTAATATTAGCTCGCTCTGATCCACAGATTTTATCCTGAGTCTGCAGTTATTTAATCTAAAATAAAATGTCTATTCTGAATTACCAACATATATTTTTGGCAGTGTGTGTATTCCAGAAACTAAATTTCATTATTTGTTTCGACAATTTGATTCGTAGTTAATTTTGAATGTCTCTTTGGTTGTGAAACTAGTGAAGGATTAATTTGATTCAAGGTGTTTGTTGCATAAGTTGTTCTTGATACTCCATAGTAGGCAAAATTTAGTGGATTCTATTATGGGTTTCCGATGGATTACTTTATTGTTAACTATATTGTTGCGCCCGATCATTTCTCCGAGGTTATTTGGTCAATGATTAGTTAGTGTACCAGGTTCTTGAAAAATAGCTTCGTTGGAGTTTTATTTCAACATGTTTTAACGGTTCTTGATTAATTTAGCCGGAGGGGTGTTGCTCAATGTTTTTGTGCCGAAAAGTTTTCACATCTCCGACATCCTTGACAGAAGTGTCCTCTGACCCCTTTTCCTGTTTGCTGGTTCTCTGCGGGTTGAAATGCATGAATCTGAGACAGGTTCATAAAGTAACAAAGAAAAGAGAAAACAAAAAAGAACTGAATAAATGCTATTTAGCAGAGAAGGAGTGGGAATAATAATTCGAAAAATGACGGTTTGCAGAATCCTATTTTGCTACATAGGTGAAATTGCCTTAACTACAACTAAAGTTAACTGCTAGGTTTTCGGGTCTCTGTATTTGTTTTCTAGTCCCCTCTGTATGTATCCATTCTGTCAGCCCATCTCTGTATCTATCTCTGTAGTCCCCTCTTCCCTATATCTATCTGTTCTAGTCCCATCTGCCTGACACTCTGAGTAGCACACTGACTTTTCTTGTATACATGCAGGGGTGAACATTTCTATTTCAAGATTCTCGACCACCCATAGACATAAAAACATTGCTAAACTGTGTGTTTCCAGGAGACCCTGAAGTGCGTGTTAATAAAATTGAAACTCTTAAGTTGTTGATCCACATTTATCTAACCATCTCCACTTATACTTCAGGGTTCCCACATCTCCACTTATACTTCAGGGTTCCCGCACAAAATACATACGGTAACATACACACTCAACATAACCAAACAAATATATTTGGCCCCTATATGGACATACATATATGAACACATACGTATATTCATACCCATGGTCAACTCACAACCATACTCATATGTATACACCCGTACGTAAGTACATACACACCTACATGTATTCACACCTAATCATATGTCTACATACATAAAACTAAGTATATACTATCATACCACTGAAAATAGTGTCACAGTTACGAGGGAGGTGTGATTCATCTCCACTTTCTTACTTATAGGGTGTATTATCTACTGCTGGAGATGACTTTAGCTATATATATAGTAACAAAAATTATTTCGTGAGTCAGGAACTAACTTACAACAGTTTCGCCTAAGCGGCTCATCAGGGTAACTATTTTGCTCTACTTAGTATTGAGCATTTTTTGTACTTGTAGTTTAGCAGTAATTTACGGTGGTTTTTTTCTTGTGACCAATCGAATGTGTATCTGTTGATTTTTTTTCAATTGGTATGACAAGGTTTGCCTTTTCTTTTCTTTTTATTTCCAATATATTTTTCCCTAGACAGTGATTCGTTGTATATTTTTATCTTCGAATAACTTGCGTTTTTTCCCGCTTACCGTAAGTGCTACCCTTCTATAAGTTTTTTAATATATATATATATATATATATATCAATTGATCGACCGTAGTCAAGGGCGACCCGAACACTCCCTTTTCAATAGCTACTATTCTGAGGTATAGGGGAGGGCACTACTCGTTTCCCTGAATTGCTACTCTTACCCTTAATCCGTACATTATTATGCAGAGTGTTAAGGATGGAGGCATCAAGTATGATTTTTGGCGTCTTTGTTATGACTCGACCTGGGATTGAAATTCAGCCTCCTTGACCACCAGCGTACACCCTAACCATTATGCCTATTTGTTTATTTAACTGCATATCAGGTACTTCTGGGTTGTTTTAAGCTGAATTATAATTCATTTTTAAATTGATTGATTGATTTTAACGACATGTCATTCTGTTTGAGGTTAGGGAAATTTATTCTTTCATTATACGTTCGGATTAACATTTTTTGTGGTGAATTAATTTTGAGGGCTATTGCTATGAGAAAAATAATTATTATTTGAGTCGAATTAATTTAAGAGCAAAATTTAATCGTCAGACACTTTTTTAATAAATGAACACTATGTTGAAGGTTCAAATTGTTACGTGGGGTGTTAGAATGCGATGTTGGGTGTTGTAACCATATAAAAATTATGGCATTCGAAGCAAATTAAACGATACATAGTGTAAGTTTTTTGGCATATATTTGGATCTCTTATAGGGCAGTCGGCTAAAGTGCATGTTGTGACAGTATTGTTATTTTTCTTCGTTCGGTATTGGCGTTGTGAGTGTCCGGAGTGGGCTAGTTGTATATCTAGCCCTTTTTTGTAAGAAGAAATGATTTTTGTTATTTAGGAAGAACAATCAGACCCCTTCCCATCAGAATTAAAGAACACCTCAACACACTTGCATCCTCATTCCATAAACATTTAGTTAAATGCAATAATAATAATGATAATTTTTCCATTAAAATCGAAGCAATAGTACATAATGTAGGTAATCTCAGAATTAAAGAGACTTTATTAATAGCTAAGTTACACCATCTGATTAACAGTAGGTTAGAATTAAATACTGAATATATCATTAATTAACATGGACATTTTAAATACATATCTATGTAAAAAAAATTAAATTAAATTAAATTGAATTGATTAAGACAATTGAAGTCACGTCTATTCTGCATGGCGTTAAACACCCCACACGGCACTGTAGTTACAACACCCAACATGGTGTTCTAACAGCCCACGTGACACTATGTTTACAACGTTCAAAAAAATTTGAACCTCCAACATTATGTTCATTTATTTAAAAAAGTCTCTGACGAGGAAGTTTTACTTTGAAAATGCACTACATGGACGCTAACTAAATGTATGGAGGAAAAGCTTGACGGCAACTACACAAGAATGCTGCTAGCAATTTTGAACAAGTCCTGGAGGCAACACTCAACAAAGCACCAGATGTACGGCCACCTACCTCTCATCATGAAAACTATCAAAGTTAGCCGAACCAGACATGCAAGACACTGCTGGAGAAGCAGGGACGAGCTCATAAATGATGTTCTCCTATGGACCCCCTCATATGGCTGATCAAAAGCAGGACGACCAGCTCGAACCTACATACAGCAGCTCTGTGAGGATACGGGTTGTAGCCCTGAGTACCTACCAGAAGCGATGAACGATAGGGAGGAGTGGCGAGAGAGGGTAAGGGATATCCATGCTGGCGGCATGACATGATGATGATGAATTATTATTTCGCATTGCCCTCGAAATTAATTCAATACAATAAAATGAAATAATCTGTGCAATGCTTCAAGCAAATTACAAAATATTTTTTGTGATGTCCTTAAGATATATTGATTGACGTTAAACGCATGTGAACTCGTAAAGGTTTAATTTATACCTACATGATTAGGGAATCATGTTAATTTTATGGTCCCATCCTCAGAGGGTTTTTTTTTCTCATGAAATCTGAATAATTCTATTTGATCCATAGATGGGTTTAGTTTAATTTGATTTTTTTCCGGTTGTTATTTAACCCCAAATCCATTATTGCAGAAGAACAGTATGACTACTTTTTGTTTGTCTATAATCATTTGTTTGCATAGAGTTATAGATTCGATTTGGGAGTAACTGCAATCAGCAGTCGGAATAGAACGCTTAAATGACATAGTTATCTACAGAGAAGTGAGAAGTGAATGAATTGTATTGAGTAGGGCTGTATATACTTGTGCAATAGATGACTTTTTAAGAGTAATTTCCCAACTCAAAATAAAGAGTCGTTCATAACACAAAGTATGTTTTTGAAAGCTTGCTTCGTTTCGAGGCCTAACCTAGCTGTAACTTCGACCACCGTATAGCTCCTTCCAAAACATGGGATATTAGATAAGATAATAAAGCTTTTACTTAACATTGTTAAATTTTTGTAACACCTGTGCGTAAAATATGTAAACATATCAGAAATAGTGAACAAAGTTACGAAAAACTTCCTTTTCTTAACGAAAAGCCTTTGTTTAGGCATTAGCAAGCCCATGCAAAAGTACATTGGGTCTGACTAACTTAGAATTAGACGACTTATCAATTACATCTGTAATTATTATATCATCAACGCTATTGCCTATCCGTAGTGAGATTTTAGTATGTTTGGAATTGTAAACACGGTAAGCAACACCAAGGTCTAGACTAAAGTGTTTATTCAAATACTTGCATTGATTTTGATAGCATTGCAGTAGCTTTAAAAGTATAAGTGTTTGCATGTTTTCTTTTTATGTCACTGGAGATCAGATAAATATTTTTGCTAGCTAGCATAGCCAAAAGTACGTTGGATCTGACTAACTTAAAATTAAATGACTTAATCAATTACATCGGTAATTATTTTATCATCAACACTATTGCCTATCCGTAGTGGGATTTTACAATGTTTGGAATTATAAACACGATAAGCAACACCAAGGTCTAGACTACGTTGTTTATTCAAATACTTGCATTGATTTTGATAGCATTGCATTAGCTTTGAAAGTATAAGTGTTTGCATATTTTCTTTTTATGTCACTGGATATCAGATAGATATTTTTGCTAGCTAGCATAGCCAAAAGTACGTTGGGTCTGACTAACTTAAAATTAGACGACTTAATCAATTACATCTGTAATTATTATATCATCAACGCTATTGCCTATCCGTAGTGAGATTTTAGTATGTTTGGAATTGTAAACACGACAAGCAACACCAAGGTCTAGACTAACGTGTTTATTCAAAGACTTGAATTAATTTTAATAGCATTGCAGTAGCTTTGAAATTATAAGTGTTTGAATGTTTTCTTTTCATGTCACTGGATGTTGAATAAATATTTTTGCTAGCTAGCATAGCCAAAAGTTAAGGGTTGTTTGCTACACCAAGTCGTTAATAATTCGTGTATATACGGTAAGTTTTGGTTTTTTGTCGGTTCCTTTGTTTGATGGCGTACCAACTCTCGTGGGTTGTTTAATGCCAAAGCAATCCTTGTAGAAGAACAATAGTGGTACTTTTTAACCCATAGCTGGGGGATAAGAAGATTCATATTTTTCCCCAGGATATTTGTCCGAAAGTGAACGTAATAGCATGACAGGAGTTCGAACTTGCTTACTATGGTGTCACAACTTAGTACGTGAGCCACTAAGTCATAGGAACTCCCACCTAATACATCAACCAAACTTCAAACACGTTTGACCGATTTCCTTATCAAATACAGTAATTATTACTTTAAGCCGTATCTCGTAATTAAACGACATTTTAAGTAAATCTTAATTTTATATAAAGACAAGCTAATAATTGTATTTCGCTTCGTCTTTTAAAGAGACTATTTGATCTTTGCTTAACTGCTTCTTGCGATTTTTTTCTTATTTGCTTAGAGTAAGCAATTTCAAAAGTCACGCCCCAAGTACTTGCCTGGCCCAGTTTTACACTATTTAAATAATAAAGCAGTAACGTTTACTTGAAAAATATTATATGGTCGTATTTCAGCTGATCGACGCCCACGAGCCTCGTTAAGTAAAGATTATTGCGTTGTGGGTTAAAAATCATCAAAGACGAAAAAACATTAACTTGGGTTGCATTGCAGGGATCTACAAACGTCTGAGAAACGGGAGAGACTCTGGTCTAGTTGTAGATTCGGCGGGGAATGCTAAGAGGGGTGAATGGCTGAAAGAAAGGGATAGAGAAAGAGGAGGGGTGAAGGATGAGTGAGATGGTGACAATGGGACAACACGAGAAGGCAGAGAAAGAAAAGAGAGACAGAGATGGACAGAAGGAGGATGGTGGAGCAAACAGAGCAACGGTTGAGTGAGATGCTGACAAGAAATGTGAAAAGAGGAGAGAGGGACAGAGACAGAGAGATAGACTGACTCATTCACTCACTCTTTTTTCTTTAATACAGAGTGATCTCTCGGTTTTTTCCTTCTCTCGCTTTTCTCTGCTTCAATCTCTCCATCTCTTGTTTTATTTTCCTCCCCCCCCCTCTCTCTCTCTGCTTTAATACTGAGTTATCTCTCTATTCTTATCCTCCCTCTTTCTGTCTCCCTCTTTACCTATGCTTTAATACTGGGATATCTCTGCACTCTCTCTCTCTCTCTATTTCTCTTTCTTTCTCTCTCTCTCTCTCTCCCATCCAATTTCTTTCTTTCTTTCTCCTCCCCCCTCTCTCTCTCTCTTTTCTTCAGTCAATCGACATTTATTTAGTTAAACGTTATTACCAATTCTTTTGAGGCGGTGCCCGTGGTGTAATGGTTATCGTCGTAGGAAATGGACACGGCGATACGAGTTCAAATCCTGGACGAGACTGATTGCATTTCACATAGCACTAATACCCTTGGGAAAAGAATGAATCCAATTATTCTCCCTCCAGCTATGGGTAAATAGTAGGACAGACTGGGTTTTTCAGTCCTGGTGAGGCAACTAGTCGAGAAGGAAAACTCAGAATTCAAACCTGTTAAACTCCGCTTAAAAATTGACCTTGTGTCATATCCTGCCCTAGCGGAGGGGTTGGTAAATAGTATTACCAATTCTAAGTGCCGACTTAACTGTCTTCCCTGATAGTTTGGTCTGCAAGTTCCACCTGTAGTGACCTAACCTAATACTTGATACCATCTCTTCGATTTAACCTTACTATAAAGATTTAAAACTAAAACTTGAAATCCAAGCTTTCTTACAATGTACAAAATATCCAATAAGTTAAATTTTAAAGAGAACCCCAAGATTTTCTCTTGTATCAGACCAAGTGAAAATTTGTCTATAACTGGCTCCTGACTGGAATTAGTACATATTCCTCATTTGTGTCTGGAGTTGATATTGGCATGATCCAAAACTTTCTGGGGTCTACCGTGACACATATAAAAGTTTAGTTGTGTAAAAAGCTGTTCAGAACGAGAAGAGAGGTTTGAAGATCCCGCTTGTCTAGCCACGTTGATGAGTTGTGATACAACGAAATAGCGTGTTTGTGGATGACACACACACACGTATATATATATATATATTGTCTTCCACCGACAGTCTGTTTCGTTGTATCACAACTGTTCAGTGTGGCTAGACACGTAGAACGCTTGAATCTGGAATCGAAACCCGCCCAAATTTACGTTAGACTTAGTCTCATACCGCAAGCGAACCACGACAGCTCGGGAATTATAAGGCATTAAGCTGTAGCTTTCGTTTGTTTAAATTTTTATACCTTACCGGATACCAGAGTGCTCAATTCGTTCGAAGAGCATTGCATTATGCGAGCAGAAGCCGTAAATTCCTTCGTCAGAGTGCTCACCGACTAAATGAAACGCAGTTTCTTGCAGGCTGCGGTCGTGTCGATACTGCTATATGGATGCACTACTTAGACGCTAACTAAACGGTTGGAGAAGAAGCTAGACGGCAATTATGCAAGAATGTTAAGAGCAATATGGAACAAGTCCTGGCAGCAACACCCCACAAGGCACCAACTATACGGTCACCTACCACCTATCACGAAAACTATCCAAGCTAGACGAACCAGACATGCCGGACACTGCTTGAGAAGCAGGTATGAGGTCGTAAGTGATGTACTCCTGTGGACCCCCGCATATGGCCAATCAAAAGCAGGACGGCCAGCTCGAACATACATACAGCAGCTATGTGATGATACGGGATGTAACCCTGAAGACCTGTCAGGGGTGATGAATGATAGGAGACGTGGAGAGAGAGTGTCAGGGATATCCGTGCTAGCCGCACGGCATGATGATGATGATGATGATATATATATAATGAACAAAGACACCATTGGTAATTCCGGTTGAGGAACTTAAATAAAGCAATAAAACAACGAAGGACCTTTTCGTCCGGCACTTTTCATGTTTTTTTTTTCTTTATCTGGCTATCCTGATTAGATTATATATATATACCCCCGTTTTTAATTGAATTTCTGGTGTTTAATAACTTGAAAAGTGCTGGACGAAAAGGTCCTTCGTTGTCTTATTGTTTTATTTAAGTTCCCCAACTGTAATTACCAATGGTGTCTTTGTTCATTATATTATATAAATTTTCCTGTACCCGTAATCTAATTAAATATTTATATATATATGTGTGTGTGTGTGTGTGTAATTTGTAAACGAAATTTTGTTGGTAACATTCTTAAACGAGCCAGAACTCATATCTCTGCACTAATAGTTCTATTTTCACACAGTTAAATGGTTTCACGTATTGTTATCTAACACTAATACAGTTAAATAGTTTCAGATATTGCTATTTTGCGCTAATAATGTGGACACAGTTAAATGGTTTCAAGTACTGTTATCTAACACTAATACAGTTAAATAGTTTCAACTATTGCTATCTTGCACTAATAATGTGGACACAGTTAAATGGTTTCAAGTTTTGCTATCAAATTCTAATGATTCAATTTAATATTTATCATTTATTTGTACACATTTGAATGGTATCAAGTCTTGCTCTATAACACTAATAGTTGTATTTGCGCACAGTTAAATGGTTTCACGCTTTGTGATCCGACTCTAATTATTTAATTTGATATTAATCCTTTTGTTGCGCACAATTAAATTGTTTCAATTTTAGTAAATGATTAAACAGTTCTATTTGACCCTTAGATGAGACCCTAACAGGGACTACCACTTGAGGTCAGAGTTGCAGCTGAGAGTGTTGGCAATGTGCGAGTACCTAACATTCCCCAAAGCTCCAGGTCTGGAGCATCACAAGCAGATGCAGATGCAGTTTAGTGTCATATCCAGTTCACTTGTTGGCAGAGTCATATTTTCTCTACAAAAAATAGAATACACTGTGCACCTCTGCAGAGGGGTTACACCCCCCAACGAGTGTCCTGGATATGACACTAAACAGTCTGCTGGTGAGATCCCAGTAATGCTGGGGCCTTGGGGAATACGGAGCACCCCTTCATTGCCATTGCTCCCAGGTTCATTCTGGCCCGGCGTGGTAGTACCTGATTGGGCCCTATCTATGGGTTAAATAGAACTAACGGCATACTAATGCTAAACTGAATATCTTGAAATAGAAATGTTTCTTGACAACTGAACCGTGCTTACATTCGAACTGTGTGCTTGTGCTAAACTAAATTATTTCAAATAGAACTGTTTTTGACATTGAAACTGTATTTACATACAGTGACATGTCAGAAAAGTGCTATGTTGAACAATTTAGTTTAGTGTAAATAGAATTTGTATTTTTACTAAACTGAATTAGCTGAAGTAGAATTGCTTGGCTAAACTGAATAGCTTGATATAGAAATGTTTTTTACAATTAAACTGCACTTACAGTTAAACTGCGTGCTTATGCTAAACTGAATTGTTTTAAATTAAACCGTGTACTCATGCTAAACTGAATTGTTTTAAATAGAACCGTTTATTTACATAAAAATGGATTTGGTGTTAAATAACCTACAAAGGTTGATATGTCATAAAACCCAAGAAAACAAACAAACAACAAAAATGCAATCAGGATATTCTATAGTCCCTGTTGAATTGGCTAATGGGAAGGTCGTCATCATCATCATCATCATGTCGTGCCATTAGCACGGATATCCCTGACACTCGCTCGCCACTTCTCCCTATCGTTCATCGCCTCTGGCAGGTCTTCGGGGCTACATCCCGTATCCTCACATAGCTGCTGAATGTATGTTCAAGCTGGTCGTTCTGCTTTTGCCCGGCCATATGTGGGGGTCCATAGGAGTACATCACTTTTGAGCTCGTCCGGTCTTCTCCAGCTGTGTCCTGCATGTCTGGTTCGTCTAACTTTGATAGTTTTCGTGATAGGAGGCAGGTGGCCGTATAGTTGGTGCCTTGTTGGGTGTTGCCGCCAGGACTTGTTCAATATTGCTCGCAACATTCTTGTGTAATTGCCGTCTAGGAGAAGGTAGAAAACTTTTAAAAATTCTTCACGATATCGTTCGATTGAAATTATCTCGAATATCAAACTTTTTTAATATTGTTGCAGTACGAAGTATGCTAAAAACTCTCCAGCTTTTTGTTCTATTTATCGATACAAAAAGTGATGATAAATGATACGTTAAATATCTTCAAATTCGTCTTGGCATTCAACATGGTTATTCCAGTGAGTTTTCCATTAGTCGAAGCACCACTGGGATTCATTTAGCTCATTAATTGTATTTCTTTCAGTGTAGTTTATGAAAAAAGTATTTCAATTATGGAGAGTTTTGCGCTTACACAATCTTGTGTTTCGTAAAAAAACATTTACTCGGGAAAAGTATTTGAAATTGACCTCATTTTTTTAAAAATTACCTCTAAATCGTCTCGACTAAGCCTAAGCAGCAGTCTAGACGTCTAAACATCACTCACTTTATTAAGTAAAAGTTTCTCACCTGTATACATGTGTTCATGTAAATTTAAAATTTAAATAGATGAAAAATTCGACGTCGATGTGTATTCACTGTGTTCATAGTTTTGAATAAAAATGAAAACATATTTTCCGAGAAAGTATTAAAAAATTTCCTAAAATATCTGGAATATTTTGGCCGGGATGTATGGAATATTTCTTCAATCATACAAGGAAAATTCTTACTTGAATATATGGAATATTTTTATTAAATTTATGGAATATTTTGCCTCAAAACTAGACAGGATATTGCTGAAAGGGGGTGCCCATAAAAACAAGCATGACTTAGATTTGATGCTAGACCACAATTATGGGTTACGCAGTGAGGATCAAGCTCACCAATTAATAGTAACTGATCTGAGAGACGAGCTTGTTAACCATTACCACACAGCGAAGTGGTCTTTAAAAAACAAACAAAAAAATTTAAGATGTTGGTTTAGAGCCAAAAGTACGGGACGCTCTGTTTAAATCAATCTCGCTTATCAGTGATAGCTGAGATTTAAGATTTTTTTCATCACTCCCCTATGAATTGTTTTAATTCCTGTTTGATTTATTTATCAAGTTAGACATTCGCTGTTTTGTTTTTGTTGCTGCTGTTTTGGTTTGCTTTTGGTTTTTTTTTTTACATGGTACGAATCACAGGCGCTATCTAATTCGCTATCAGCATAGGATGACAGAGGACACAGAGATATCTAGCGTGATATCTCGTCGGCCGCTCTGTAGCAGTTAAGTTGACAATCTCTTTCTTGACATCTGGTTATCTCTATTGTTGATATTTCAACTGTTGACTTTCTGCCATTATGTTTTCCTAACACTTCTTTCTTTTATATGCTAAACGCGTTACATTTTTTTTTCTTTTCTTGGTTTCGTTTTTATGCTTATTTTATATCAATTTCTATGCATGCTTACATTGCTTCTGCCCTTCTCCGGCTCGTACCGAACAAGAAATAAATGTCCCTTTTTTTTAAGGATCTGCCTCCACAATTTCTAGACAGACGTTATACTGACCTTTACGAACCAATTTCTTTTCTTTTTTTATCAAGTTTTATAAAGTGTCATCGTCTTTTAGTACCTTTTTTTTTATTCAGTAAGTTTTGGATCGACTAACTTTTCAACTCTTTACTAAGTATAGATTGAATAATTGATTTTAATGGCATTTTTAGACATACGTGTTCATTGTAAAGTAAAGTAAAGTTGGCGACCATAGTCGAGGGCGACCAGAAGGCTCCCTTTTCAATAGCTACAACACCGATGTCTAGGGGAGGGCGTTACCCCTTTCCCAGGATTGCTCCACTTTACCCTTAATACGTACCTTATATTTTTGAGTGTTAAACAAGGAGGTATCAAGTACCATTTTTAGAGTCTTTGGTATGACGCAACCTGGGATTGAACCCAGATATTTTTCAGGGAATGTTTTTGCTATTTGTACAATGACCAAATATGAAGAAAATTAAAATTTCGTCAATTTGCGTGTTTTCAAAGGTTTGATTTTCATACAAGCAACAAATATCTATTCCAAAGAATCTACTAATAATTCAAACACAAATAAAATATCTTAACATATATAGGGTCTGTCAATAGACATGGGACCCATGTGACTGCTAATAATTCTATTGATAAAAATTTTGTTATTTTTTGGATGGTTGGTTGGTTGGTTGGTTGGATTTTATTGCATATCAACCTTTGTAGGTTATTCAATGCCAGATCTCCTTTTATTCTAAATAATCAGTTCTATTTAAAACAATTCAGTTTACATGAATACAGAGTTTAATTGTCAAAACATTTCTATTTCAAGTAGTTCTAATTCAACCAATTCAGTTTAGTATAAGTATAAATTTGTTTACACTCAGTTAAATGTCAAAACCACCCAATTTCAAACAATTCTGTTTAGCGTAAGTACAATTTCAATGTCAGAAACAGTTTCAAACAATTCAATTTAACATACAAAAACAGTTCTATTTCAAATAATTCAGTTTAGCATACAAAGAGATTAACATTTAAAAAGGTGAGTGAACTTATAAGTTTGTCCATATGTATATGGTTTCAAGTATTGTATTTTTTATACGTCTTCAAGATTATGGTTGGCAACTCCACCGTTTGTGTCACAATACACTCTTTCTATACAGTACGTTCTTCGGAGGGATTTTGTCGATCCATCTGCATTGCACTGTTTGATTCTTATTGGTGACATCGTTCTTGAGGGAATTTTGAATGCACTTCCTGGTTTTTAATAGTTAACTTTGATGTTCATCTGTATTTTCCCAGCTTGGTTAATAGGAACTTGTAATTTTTGTTTAAGCTGTTCAGGTTTTATGGGAGACAAGTTTTTTAGTCTGTTTTTGACGCTTTTTGCTGGACTCATTTGTGACTTATATAACGGCTGTCTTGTTGGAGATTTTGAACCCTTAGGAGTAGTTCGAGCTGGAGTGATACGTGTGCTTTTGCTTGGAATCCAACATTGGATCTCTCCCTTGTCCCAACCCGTTACTGTGCTGGTGCTTGGTAAAATTCGGCCTAGTGTAGTTTTTTCAGGTGCTCTTGAAACTTTGGCCAAGCATTCGCTTCTAACTGGATCAATTTTTCCGCGAGTATTCTTTATTTGTTTTCTTGATTGGTTGTATCCACCTTCCATGCAACAGAGACGTAGTTGTTTTCTCTCATGTTGGTCCCAACAATTTTCCTTCCTTCTCGGAAGGACCCATTCCTCTTGTGTTTCACCTCAAGTTTTTCCGTTTCTTTTTTTGTAAACATCACAAGATCTGGCGTAAGCTGGATGATCTTGTCTGCATTTTGCCTCGTCTAATTTGCTTCAAGCAATCTTTTTCCAAGTGGGCTGCATCCTTTTCACCGCATTTGGAACATGTCTATTGTCCTCTACAGGCTTCCTTGTGGTGTCCATAATTTTGACATTTGAAGCACATTAGTGGTGGTAGGACTGAGACGTAATGGTTGACTTTCTCTAGACAATAGCCAATCATACCATCCTTGGGATTATAGGGCTGATTAAATGCCAGGATATAAGTGTTGGTCTGGATTCGTTCATCGCTTTTTCTAATGCAGATTCTTCTTATATTTATAACTCCTTGTTTTCCAAGAGCTGATGCTATCTCCTCTTCTGTAGCCAATGCCAAGTTCCTACCACTGATAACTCCTTTGGAAGTGTTGAGTTTCTCATGCGAGTAGGCTCTGCATTTCGTCGTTTGAAAAGTTTTCAATTTAATATGCTTTCTACCTTCCTCCGGCTGTCCACCTCGACAAGCAAGTTTTCGTAGTAGCCCTTTTATAAATTATTTTTTTCATGAGGAAAGGCTAGAATTTGTCTAGGCAGACCTCCTCCGAAGATTAAATAACAATGAATATGGAGGAGTCTGCTGCCGCATTCTCTGAGGCTGATTCTGAGAAGTTTCGTTTATTTTTTTTTTAATTTGAAAACGCCATAGATGCGGTATATTTTCCCCTGACTCTATGCTCCATTACCCCCCCATGAAGTCAAATTCGTGTTCGGAATGTACCCATTCGCCTTGGTTGAGACGAGAATACATGACCAATGTACTCAAGCTGAGGGTTGGTTTTCGAACCGTTGCTAATTACAAGTTCTCAGCTTTGGTCAAATTGCTATTCTCTCAACGTAATTGACCTTCAGGCACCGTTTTCTAGCACCTAAAAGGTAAGGGCGGTGAACTTGCTGCAAGTGCAGATTTAAAAGTACGGTCAGGATAAAACTAGGACTTGACATATTCAGCCGATTGATCGGATCGGGCCAATCCGACCGCACGTCAGACCAAGTAAGGGTCAAAGTGGTGTGTTGCAAGTCTGTCACTGTATCAATGACTGCCCAACCATCTGGATCCCGTCCTAGCGCCTTACGGTTTTGGTTTGGTTTATTGGGTTTTATGGCATATCAACCTTTGTAGGTTATTTAACACCAAATCCATTTTTATGTAAATAATTTGTTCTATTTAAAACAATTCAGTTTAGCATAAGTACACAGTTTAATTGTCAAAAACATTTCTATTTCAAACTATTCAAGCAGTTATATGTAACAATTCAGTTAAGTGTAAATACAGTTTTAATGTCGAAAAACAGTTCTATTTCAAATAATTCAGTTAAACATAAGCACGCAGTTTAAATGTACGTACGGTTTAATTGTCAAAAACATTTCTATTTCAAGCTATTCCGTTTACTCAAACAATTCAGTTTAGCATAAATATGCTGTTGGTTCTATTTAGATAGGGCCCTACCAGGTGCTACCACGCCGGGCCAAAGTGGACTTGGGAGCAATGGCAATGAAAGGGTACTCCGCATTCCCCAAAGCTCCAGCACCGCTGGAACCTCACCATCAGATTGTTGTATGTCATATCCAGGACACTCGTTGGGGGGGGGTCTTACCCCTCTGCAAGAAAGCAGTCGGTGTATTCTACAGCCCCAGCCGACTGGGCAAGCGCCTTACGGGTAGCAGTCCACTGCCAGCATGTGGCTCCATTAGGTGGGGGCTTACTCTTGCAGTCGGCGTATTCTATATCCCCAGCTGACAGAGCGGGTTCTTTTTTGTTTTAGATTTAGTATATAATAACAACTATCAATTTAGTATATTATAACAACTATTAATAACAACTATTAATTATTGTTTGTTTCGTTTGTTTGTTTGTTTTTTTCAGAAGAGAAAAATTTCTATCAGCATCAGCTGTGAACTAACAGAACAATCGTCGGCTTGCTATATCCTCAGAAGATGTACTGATTGTGATGAAAACCAAACACCCAGTTCATATCATGGTATTAGGGGATGGTCACTAATGATGTTAACGTTTTGCCTCCATTCATCTTCCCACATGGTCTTAGATTAAACCCGGAGGTTTACATCAAGTGATTGTAGGAGGTAGTGTAGCTCTGGATCAAAAGAGTTGCTGCTGAAAGACCCGTCGTCTGGCAACAGGATTCTGCACCATGCCACACAAGCAAGGAAACCCCACATTGGCAGTGAGAAAATGTCTGCGACCACATCACCCAAAGAGTCCTGCTACCTAATTCCCCAAACTGCAATCCTCTAGATTATCATCTGAGGCGCACGATTGAGAAAAAAGCCAACAAAACTCTGTACAACACCAAAGATGAACTGAAGGCAAAGATAACGATCGCCTATGACAATTTAAACAAAAAGTCGGTCGGGAGAGCTTTCAGGTGTTTTCAAAGTGTTCTGGAGGCTGTATTTCAAGCCAATCGTGATTTCTTTCAATAGTATTTCTTTCAATAGTATTTCAAGATATTTTTTCATAATGTTTTGATAAATGTAGCTGATAAAGTGAGGAGACTGTATTATTTTTGTGTTCGCGTAATGTACCCATCGCACCGTTTATATGGTGCTATTCATATTAACTATAGTAATTATTCCTCATAAGTACAGGGTATATCAAAATCAATATCATCATCATCATCCCTGACCCTCTCTCGCCACTTTTCCCTATCGCTCATCGTCCCAGGCAGGTCTTCAGGACAACATCCCGTATCCTCACATAGTTGCTGAATGTATGTTCGTGCTGGTCGTCCTGCTTTTGCACGGCCATGTGTGGGGGTCCATAAGAGTACATCACTTATGAGTTCGTCCCTGCTTCTCCAGCAGTGTCCTGCATGTCTGGCTCGTCTAACTTGAATAGTTTTCGTGATAGGAGGCAGGTGGCCGTACAGTTGGTGTCTTGTGGAGTGTTGCCGCTAGAACTTGTTCAAGATTGCTCGCAGCATTCTTGTCTAATTGCCGTCTAGCTTCTTCTCCAGCCGTTTTGTTAGAGTCCATGTAGTGCATCCATATAGCAGTATCGATGCGACCGCTGCCTAGAAGAAACTGCATTTCATTTTATCGGTTAGGTCTGATTTCCATATAATCGATAGCCTATTGATAGCTGTCCATGCTTTCGTTAACCTCGTGTCGAGGTCCTTTTCGGTTGATTCGACGCTGCTTCCTAGGTAAGTGAATATGTCTACTAGTTTAAGAGGGGTTCCTTGGAACAAGTCTTGTAAAAAATACATTCTTTGATCTAGAGATATTAAATCAATGTTTTTTTTAAATTGTTATTATATCAGCTTCCTGGACATGCAATCTTTTTTTTTTTTGTTTCTGGTCTCAGTAATAAGTCATTATATTAACGAGTTGTAATTATTTTGAGACAATTTTGACTGATTTTTGTCCACAAATAAGTAGTGACGCAAAAGATTTTCCCCTTCTTGTCCAAGGCATTATGATCTAGGATTAATATAACATTATTAGTAATAGAGTTATTAGCAGTCACATGGGTCCCATGTATTTTGGGAAACCCTATATTTCAATATGCAGGAAATATGGTGTCTTTGTTGTATAGCGGTTGAATTATTGAAGGACCTGACTTTTTATAAGAATATATACCGTCTTTTTATTCTTTCGTAAGGAGTTGAAGCTTCTATGGTGTGTGAGACAGACGGATGGAGGGAAACAAGACTGATTGCTCTACTGACCCATAACTTCTTCTCTTGACCATAGCCCGCTGTGTTATTTTCAAGACCCTACTTAGCATTTCTTCCGCATCTCGGCCAAGGTTGCTCGACCGGAGGCCTGGTATGGTGACTGCAAGCTGACTCGGACTCTGGCCTTCACTCCCTCCAACTGACTCAACAAGCCGTGGGCATTTGCATATGCTATTTCATAACGTCCACCTACTCCCGATTAGATCACGTGATCTTCTTCCGCTTATTTACTCAGGTGTGTCTCTGATTGACAGTTCGGTCAAGGGTTAGTATGTAACACTTTTACATAGAATATTAAGATTTGAGAAAACTTTAATATTTTGAACAGGGCGAATTCAATTGCTTTTTTTCCCGCACTGTCAACGGGTTTTAGAATACATCGACTTTATTCGCGGCTGGGAGTTAAGACATCATGCCTCTCCCCAGAGATGTACCGTGTGTGACACTAAATCGAATATGATGGTGAGGCTCCAATTCTGGAGTTCTGGGGAGTGCGAATACCACTTCATTGCTGATACTCCCAGGTCCACTTTGTCTCGGAGTTGTAGTAAACATCAGGATACTATGTATGAAATAAATATACCTGTTTAAAAATTGAGTGGCGTAATGGCTTAAGCGGTGGATTGCAATCTCGAAGAAAGCCAGTTCAAACTCCAGTCGTGCCATTAGATTCCCTTTCAGACAAATACCCTTGGTAAAAGTATGGACCCGCTTATCCTACTCAGCAATAGGTTGAATAATATCATTGCCGTTTTACAACAAATATGGCTTCGGAATAAATGACATAGAAATGTTGATATGCTTTTAAACAAAGAATCGATTCTTATTCAAAAATCAATTTTATTCGATAGTACCATGTGCAAAAATAAAATAAAATAAAACTCTAAAGAAATAGCTAGATAAATAACAGATATATGTGAATGTTCAATTCACCACTTGGCATAAAATAGACCTGCATGGGTTGATATGCTGTTAAATTCAATTAAACAATAGTATGGGGGGACAGTGATCGTATAGGTTTTTATTGTTGTTGTTCTGTCTTTTGCTAACTTTTTTCCTATAAAAAGTTCAGAAAGTAAGAAATTACAGTAAAAACCAGAAAATTACAGTTAATTAATTCAGAACCTTTTCCTGTATTTTCTTTTTTCATCTTTTTTTTATTACGATTTGTTTTATATTTGCCTTTTATTTTTAGTTTTGTTTTCACTCTTCCACTTTCTAGATTTTTTTTTGTTTTCTTTTTTCTTCTTCTTTCCTCCTTCCTTTGTTCTTCCTTGAGTTTCTCAGTTTCATTTTCATTTTCATTCTTTAATTTCTTCTCTTTCTTCTTTCTTTTTATTTTTTCATTTCCTCTTTATCTTCCGTCTTTTGCTTCTTTCTCATTTTCTTTCTTTCTATTATTTCATTTTTTATTTCTTTTTCCTTCTACTTTTCAATTTTCATTTCTTTCTTTCTTTCTTTCTTTCTTTCTTTCTTTCTTTCACCATTCTTTTTTTCTTTATTTACATTTCTTTCTGTCTTAATTTTTTTCATTTCTCCGTTTTTTTTTAAAATTCTTTCTCTTTTTTTCTTTTTTTCTTTTATTTCTTTTTATGTCTCTTTCTTTTTAGCTTTCAGTTTTTTTCCTTTCTTTCGCTTATTCTTCCTTCTTTTTCGTTTCTTCTTTAATTTCTTATTATTTCTCTCTTTCTCTTTACCTTTCTTTCTTTTTTTCCTTTATTTTTTTGAATGTTTTTTATTTCTTCTCTTTTCGCTTCTTCTTTTTTCTTCTTCTTCTTTTTCTTCTTCTTTCCTTTTCTTTGGTGTCCCCTTTCTCTTTTCCGTTTTCTTTTTTTTGCTTCTTGATTCTCTTTGTCTGTTGCTTTTATTTTTTTCTTTTCTTTATTTCATTCTGTCTTTCTTTTTAGTTTTTTAGTTTTTCTTTTTTTCACTTCCTCTTTCTCTTTTTCTTATTCCCCTTTCTTTTTCTCTGGTGTTTCTTTCTATTTTTCTTTCTTTTACATATTTTGCATTTTTCTATCTAATCCTTTTTCTTTAAAAACTTTCATTCTCCTCCTTCTCACCGCCAAAACAAATTCCTTTTTCTCTTGGTTCCTGTTTTTCTTCCAATCATTCATTTTTTTCATTTCATATTTCTTTACCCTAGCTATCCTTCAGCCATTACCTCATAAACTCCTTCTACCTCCCTAAAACCTTACCCTCCTTCTATTTATGCCTCTTACCATAACCCACCACTTCCTCCCCCTCTTCTTTGCCATTTCTCCCATACCACCACCAATACAACGATACTCTTTAAGCAACACAATATTAAACAGACGACATTGACCATGGCCTCGGGAGAACACAGAGATAAATTAGGTTTACTCGACCATCGTCCATCATACTGACCAGCTCAAAATGGCCGGAGAGTCATACTACAATTCTTTGTTTATACATCTGCCCACGCCCCAGACACTGAATGATTGCCTGACTGCCCGAACGACGCTTCTACTCTCCGCCTGTACTGGGTTTTTCTCATCTTTCTGTCTGTATCTGTGAAGTTGTTACTCGTGGATGTATTACGAATTTTGTATTTTCACGAAGACCCACGCTAAAATCCAACTCTCTCTCTCTCTCTCTCTCTCTCTCTCTCCCTCACTCTGTCTTCCTCTCTCTCTCTCTCTCTCATTCTCTCTCTCTCCCTCACTCTGTCTTCCTCTATCTCTCTCTCTCTCTCCCTCACTCTGTCTTCCTCTATCTCTCTCTCTCTCTCTCTCTCTCTCTCTCTCTCTCTCTCTCTCTCTCATTCTCTCTCTGTACCAAATCGCTTCGTTCTTTTTATTTCTTCTTAATTGTCTCTCTTTCAAACGCTCTATCTGTCTGTCTGTCTATCTATCCCCCTCTCTGTATGTTTCTTTTCTTTCTACAGGTTGGGGCTTTAGTCTGATGTATCTATATTCAGTGGTTTTCAGTTAACCTTTTGGTCGAAAAACCTTAATCGTTTGCCGACCTGGTTTCCTCTCACAGCACCTCTCTCTCTCTCTCTCTCTCTCTCTGTATCTGTACCTTCTTTGGTGTCTCTCTCTCCCCTTCTCAGAAACTTTTTCTTCTTTGGTCTCTCTCTCTCTCTCTCTCTCTCTCTCTCTCTCTCTCTCTCTGTATCTGTCCCTTATTTTGTGTGTCTCTCTCTCCTTCTCAAAAACTTTTTCTTCTTTGGTCTCCCCCCTCTCTCTCTCTTTCTATCTGTCTGTCTGTCTGTCTCTCTCTCTCTCTGTATATATCTCCACGCTCTCTTTCTCTCTCTCTCGTTCCCCGCTCTCTCACTCTGAATATCACTTTTTTGACGTCACTCTCTCTCTATCGGCGTCTTTCTCTTCATTGTTCTCTCTCTCTCTTTCTATCTCCTTTTCTCTTTTTGTTTCTCTTTTTCTCAGTGTATGTCTCTTCTTTGGCGTCTCTGTTTTTTTTTTCTCAGAAACTTTCTCTTTTTTAGCTTCTCTCTCTCTCTCTCTGTATGTATATTCCTCCTGTCTCTCTCTCTGTTTCTTCTTTGGCGTCATTCTCCTTCTCTCGGTGTCTTTTCTTCTATTGGACTCTCTCTCTCTCTCTCTCTCTCTCTCTCTCTCTCTCTCTCTCTCTCTCTTAAATACACACACTTTCATTTTGGATCTAACCACTTCTACATCCCTCATTCTTTGTCTCTATTTTCTACACGTCTCTCTTAATGCATGTCTACGTCTCTCTCTGAGTTTTGCTCTCCTTACATATCTCTTCCAGCTATCTCCGCTCTAAATATCTTCTCCGTTTCTCTCTCTCTCTCTCTCTCTCTCTCTCTCTATATATATATATATATATATATATATATATATATATATTTCTCTCTCTTTTTCCTTCTTTCTCTCTCTCTGTACATCTTTCTATTTATTTTTCAAATATTTTCTTCCCTCTTTTTTATCTCTCCTGTTTGACGCTATTTTTGCCTCTAATTTCTTATCTGTTTCTCTCTCTCTTTTTCTCAGTCTTTCTTTCTGGTTCTCTCTCTACTATTATTCATTTCTGTGCACAAACGTACTTCTCTCTCTTTCTCTCACTCTCACACACACTCTCCATCTCTTTCTTATTCGACATCATTATTTATCCTATCTTACCCTTAGCTTCTTTCTTTCTTTCTTTCTTTCTTTCTTTCTGTGTCTCTGTCTCTGTCTCTGTCTCTGTCTCTCTCTCTCTCTCTCTCTCTCTCTTCTTATTCTACTCTTCATCTTTCTAACCTATTTTCTTTCTATACCATTAAATCCCACTCTTCTCATCTCTTTCTTTCTCTTTTTCTCACTCTCTCTCTCTCTCTCTCTCTCACACACACACACACTTCTCTCTCTCTCTCTTCCTCTCTTCTTATTCTTTCTTAATCTTTCCAGCCACTTTTGCTTTCTCTCCTATGACGTCTCTCTCCTCTAGTCACTTTCTTTCTCTTTGTCTCTCTCTGACACACCGCACACACACTTTCTTCTTCTCTCTCTCTCTCTCCCTCTCTCTCTCTCTCTCTCTCCTTACCTGTCTCTTTGTCTCTCTTCTTATTCTGCTCTTATTCTTTCCAGCCTCTTTTTCTTTCTCTCCTATTAGGTCTCTCTCCTCTTGTCACTTTCTTTCTCTTTCTCTTACTCCGACACACCACTCACACAGACATTCTTCTCTCTCTCTCTTTCTCTTTCTCTCTTTCTCTCTGTCTTTCTCCCTCTCTCTGTATATTTCTACCTTTCTTTTTCCAAATTTTATAACTTTCTGTTAGTTTTTTTCCTTTTCTTTTTTAGTCTTCTCTAAAATCTTTCCATATTTCTTACCTCCTACCCAGTCCGTAGTACTTTCCCGCCGTTTGTCTATCGCATTGTCTTTTCCTTAGCGAGTCAATATCCCCATTTATATATGTCACTTACTGTTGCCCATAATTACATATTTAGTTTGACTCGGAGAATCAATTTGTGGCCGATTTATACCCTGGCGTCCAAGACTTTGGCAAACTGGACAGGGGTGTGGCCTGACGTGATGCGCCATGGAACCGGGAAGGGAGAAGAATGTCGAGAGAAACGATGTCCAGTTTCAAGTGAATTGCTTCGAGGTGGACAGTGAGGAAATGGTCAGAGACTGATGGGAAAACAGGGGTATGGACAAGATCAAGAAAAGAAGTCACGGCCTCACGTTAACAAATATGTACGGCAAGAAGAAGAAGAAGAAGAAGAAGAAGAAGAAGAAGAAGAAGAAGAAGAAGATAGGAAGGAAGGAAGGAAGAAGAAAAAGGAGGAGGAGGAGGAGGAGGAGGAGGAAGTAAGAAGGATAAATAAACGAAGAAAAAGAAGAAGGTGGAGGAGGTAGAAAGGATAATTAAACGAAGAAAGAAAGAAAGAAAGAAAATAATGAAATAAAAAGAAGCGGGCGAAGATATGTTGGGTTATAAATGAGAAGACAGGAAAAAAAAGAACAAGTGGCTGAAAAATGTAGGCTTAAGAAAAAGAAAGAAAAATTGACAGGAAAATAAGAAAGACAAAATGGCGACAAAGATGAGGCAAAATTTCTCCAAGATAAATGTATGTGAGAAAAAGCTATTTGGTTGGAAAAGTAGGAGTAACAATTCAAATGAGACAGACCAGGGTAGAAATGTGTTTTGGAAATGAAAAGACAGGAAATAAAAAGGACGAAAAACTGAACTAAATACATGCAATGTATGAATAATGAAAGAATAATGTCTCGGAAAATGATAATATTTTCATGCCAACAAAGAAGGAATTCAGAAAGGAGACAGAATTAAAATTTACACACTAATAGAAAAGGAGTAGGTACTCAAAGAAACATGAAGAGAATACAGAGAAGTAGTCGACATTCAAAGAAAGAAAAAAAAGAAAGAAATTTATAGCAAACGAAAAAAAATGAGTCAAGACTCAAAGAAAGAGAAAGCGAATATCAATAAAATGTTGCTTTTCATAGAAGGAAAAAAAATTGAAAAAGAAAGAAAGAAAATAGATGGAACATTGAAGAAAGAAAACATTTTTTCTTTTTAAGTTTCAAAATAAGGAAAAGAACAAATGGGTAGGAAACGTGAGAAAGCGAGAAGAATTGTGGAAAGAAAGAAAGAAAGAAAGAAAGAAAGAAAGAAAGAAAGAAAGAATAGGTGAAAGAAAAGACGAAAGAAAGACAGAGGAAAAAACAACAGAATGAAAAGAAAGAAAGAAAGAAAGAAAGGAAGGAAGGAAGGAAGGAAGGAAATTAAAGAGAATGCGAATTGGAATAAAGTTGGTATTCTAAGAAAAATACAAACCAAAACAAAACAAAATACAAACCAAAAAAGCAAAATGCAAACAAACAGAAGGAATCGTAACTCAAAGAAAGAAAAAGAGAATTTTAAAAAGTTGATATTGAAAGAAAGAAAGAAAGAAAGAAGGAAAGAAAGAAAGAAAGAAAGAAAGAATACGAATCTGGAAACAAAAAGAAAGTGATATGAATAAAGTTGGTATTCAAAGTATAAAAGAAAGAAACAAGCAAACAAAATGAATTGTAACGGCAAAAAAGAAAAAGAGAATGAAATAAAAAGTCTGTGTTGAAAGAAAGAAAGAAAGAAAGAAAGAAAGAAAGAAAGAATATGAGTTGATTAGTTAACAGAGAGTGAATATGCATAAAATTGGTATTAAAAAACCACAGACATGAGTCAAAAGTCGACTACATAAATGAATAAATAGAAAGAAAGAAAGAAAGATAAGGATTGTTAGGTTTGTTTTCTTTATTTAATGGCAAGTCAATGTTGGAGGGTTATTTAATGCGAAAGCCATCCGTGTAGAAGAACAGTTGTGATTCTATTTAAGCCGTCCCTAGGGTAGACGAGGTTCATAAAAGAAAAGGAATGGGGACGGGAAAAAGAGAAAGAGAATATCAAAAGTTGGTATTCAAAGTAAGAAAAAAAAAAGAAAAAAGAAACATGGGTCACAAAGAAAGAAAAAAAGAAAGAAAGAAAGAAAGAAAATACGGTGAAAAAAAAATCAAACGAAGTGAACGTTGATCAAAAGAGACATGAAAGAAAGAAAAGTGCCAGAAAATCAACAAAATAAAACGAAATCATGTTCCGGCAAGAAGTCAAGAAAATAAAAAAAATGTCAAGAAAAGATTAGAGGAATAAACCCGCAGACAGAGACCAATAGTTAGTCAGAGAAAGATATCTAGGGAAATAGAAAGAGAGAGAGAGAGAGAGAGAGAGTTGAGAGAGGACAAAAGACTGACAGAGGGAAAGACCGAGAGAGAAAGAGTAGAGGAGGTAAGTGAGTCTATGTCTTAGTGGGTCAGGAAAAAGAAGTCGACAAGCAAATCAGAAGTGACTTTGTTATGACAATACCCATCGAGGCTTCTCGAGGAAAAAATGACAGCGCTGTCAGCACGTGTAGACGTCTAATCTTACCTGTAAAGATATGTCAAGTGGTCTCTGTATTTGGCGCTGTGTAAATGACCTGGGATGTGGGGGGGGCAGAGTCTACCGCCGACGCGTGTACGGGATTGTGTCCTCGAGAATATATGGTGTACAGCTAGTGCGATTACGTCGTCATCAGTACGACACTACGGCTATTTGGAAACACGTAGGGAGAGGGGGTTATGTTAACATAAGGTTCTCGAGGCCTATTTATCTGCTTTCTATTTGTAAAGCTAAGCTTGGTCTCATACAAGGTCAGAAAAAATACCCTGAAATCGCCCTGTGGGAACGGGTTTAAGTCAGGCTGAAATATTTTAACAGCAGTATCTGGAAGACATTTGATAATGTACCAGAAAATATATTTAGTGAGGCACGTTCGAATTCTCTGTTGGTCGGTCGGGTGTTTGGAATTTACAGAATGTCGACCCTTGGGTTATTTTATGCTGGAGACGTTTTTGTTTTATTCCTTCTTTGTAGGGTCATGGTTGTAATTTTGGCATGTATTTATATATTATAGGTTTTGTGTCCTTTGGTAATTGACTATTGTTGTCAGATTTCGTGCTAAGGGGTTGAGTGTATCTAGGAGAGTATGTGGTGATTAATAAAAAGAAAAAGAAAACAAAAGAAAAGAAATTCAAAAAGTAGTGGTTCTCAAAAGCCCCGGACAGTAAGTAGAAAGCGCGATTGCCTGAAAGACAACTACCGGCGCTTGAAAGAAACCTGTTCTCATTTCAGCTTTACCTTTGATACCAGATGGACCTTCTTTTCCAGTTGGCTGTGGCTGCAGAATACACCAAATATATCTATGCAGAGGAGTAAGACCCCCCCCAAAGAGTGTCCTCGATATGGCACTAAACAATCTGACGGTGAAGCTGCAGTAATGGTAGAGCTTTGGAGAATGAGTACTTCTTTAATGCCATTGCTCCCAGGTCCACTTTGGCCCGGAGGGGTATCATCTGATAGGGTCCTATCTATGGATCAAATAGAACTAAACTGTTTGATTAAGCTAAACTGAGTTGTTGGAAATAGAACTGTTTTGATATTTAAACTGCCTGCTTATGCTAAACGTTAATGTTTAAAATAGAACTGTTTTGACATTTAACTGTGTGTAAACAAAATACCATACTTATGCTGAATTGAATTATTTGAAATAGAACTGTTCACATGTATAAAATGTATTTGGCATTAAATAACCTACAATATTTGAAAACCAAATGAAACCATTCTTTCTCTTGGCATGTAGCAGGCAGCGCAAGTGTTCACCCAACTCTCGTAAAACCGTGTCTCCTCTGGCAGTAGCCTATATTAAAAACACCAACTGGACTTATCACCCACAACTGAGAACACCGATTTTGGACTAATCACCCCATGAAAACGACTATTTCAACGCCTTGTTCGGAGATGCGACTGTTTCTCTCATCGTTCAGGAAACATTTCCTCACTACTGCGTAGCCACATGAAATCCAAAAAATAAATTGAAATTTGAAAAGTATCCTTGCTTCTTTTCTTCTTTCCTTCATTAATTCTATTGCAACCTTCACAGACAAAGAAGACGCCAATGAGTTAAATAGGGGAAAGAAGAACGAAAACAAATAAGAAAACAAACAAATCTTCTGTACACCCCAAATGTACATGGGTATCAATTTGTATGTGGTTATCTATTCCTATATTTGGTTTATGTACCTATAGCTTTGATTGGAGGGAGATTTTTAAAAATAAGTATATTATGTTATTAGAATCTACTGTTTCAAATAGTTCTTTCATGTTTTTTTTGAGTGTGGGCGACACTTCTAAATTCCATTAACTGTGTTTCACCGTAAATGGTGTTCCACAAAAGCATTTTGGTTGAGGTTCCTGTATCAAGAAGTGGGTTAATTTTGTGGGCTATTCGCAGTCGAGTTAGGGTATTTTCTTTTCTTCTGGTTTTACAGGTCTTCCTTCTTTTAAATTGAGTTGTACTTGGTAAAATCTGGTGAGCTAATATAAATTGAGAACTGATCTTCGTGAGAAAAGGCAAGCAATCATTATTGCATATAGAATAAGTCACATCATTCTATTTTTGTGTCTAACTTGAAGTGTGGGTGTGCCTCAGAATTTTCTAATTGCGTCCTCAACTGAAAAACGAGCGTCCCGTGTAGGAATATACCCAACCCCACCACCATGAACGAGAAGTAACACTCGATAAATTTTTAAGCAGAGTAATGCTAGTTCGAATTCAGTTTTCTCCTGGACTGGTTGCCTAATCATGGCTACAGAACCCAATCTGTCCTATTAGGTGGAGGGGAGTTGATGGATTCATTTCTTTACCAAGATCACTAGGGCGAAGAGAAAATATCGCAGTTAGTTTTGTTGCTCCAACACGGATTTTCACTTTCCCAGATGCACACACACATGTATATATACATAGAGAGAGAGAGAAAGAGAGAGAGAGAGAGATAAAGAGATAGTTGGTTGATTGGTTGTTTGGGTTTAATGCATATCAAACTTTGTAGGGTATTTAATGCCAAATTCATTTTCATAAAAATATGAGTTCTATTTCAAACAATTCAGTTTAGGGTGAGTACACAGTTAATTTGTCAAAAAACATTTCTATTTAAAGCTATTCAGTTTAGCCAAAAAGTTCTGATTCGACCCATACAGTTTAGTATAAGTATAGTCAAAACTGTTCTATTTCAAAAAATTCAGTTTAGTATAAGAACGTAGTTTGGTTCTATTTGATCCATAGATAGGACCCTATCAGGTGCTACTACTACGGGTCAAAGTGGACCTGGGAGCCCTGGCAATGAAGGGGTACTCCTCATTCCCCAAAGCTCCTGCATTCCTGGAACCTCACCATCAGATTTTTTATTGTCATAACAGGACATTCATTGGGGTGCAGTCGGTGTTTTCTACATTCCAAGTCGACTGTGCAAAGAAAGAGAGAGAGAGAGAGAGAGAGAACGAAAGAGAAAGAAACAAGAATAAATTATTTCTTTGGGAGAGGGTTTGAATTTTGACTTATCCTTTCTCTAATCTAGTTGTACTTTACAAGACTAGAGATTATGACCTACCGATCTATTTATTAATAGTTTTGGGCAGGAGAGACGAATCTATTTTATTTTTTCAGTAGGCATTAAACGGATACTAAAACGCAACCAGTTTCATCCCGATTTTGGAGAATGTTCACTGCTTCCCTTTTCTCCGAGGGTCAACATTACTCGCTGGTACATTTTAAATTGCAAAACTCTGTATTTTGGTTCGAAATTTTGACCTTTAAATTTTGTCTAAGAAACTCCAATTTTCAATAAATATATATATCTATCAGTTAAGCTCACGTTTACAGCCTTTCCTTCAGCTAAACATATTAATGTTGCCATGACGCAGGGTTACCAAGTGTTGAGACGGGTAGATTAAGCAAATATTTTCATTCGTTTTCATTGGCGTCATTTGATATACACACAAATCGTCGAATGGCAACGATGATATCTGGTGTTTCTGTTTTGGTCGAAGAGAAAACCATGAGCAAAGTCACATGGTATACAGAGACGTTTGGTCAGATAAAAGAAAACTTATATATATATATATGTGTGTGTGTGTGTGTGTGTGTGTGTATGAGTTAGGACAACGTAGAGATAGAGTCAACGTAGACACAGAATAATATATGATGTATACCAAATCATGACTGAAGATAGCTCTCTTTACCACCTATATTCAAGCTCCCAAATTAATTCAACTGATGAAAAAAAAAATTCAAAATACGTATTGCCCAGTCGGCTGGGGCAGTAGAATACACCAACTGCACCTCTGCAGAGTGGTAAGATCCCCAACGAGTGTCCTGGATATGATAGAGCCATATCTATGGGTCTAATACAACTAAACTGCGTACATATGCTAAACTGAATTGCTTGAAATAGATCTGTTTTGACATTTAAACTACGTATTCATGCTAAACTGAATTGTTTGAAATTGAACTGTTTTTGACTTTGAAACGGCACTACACTAAACTGAATAGTTCGAAATAGAATTGTTTTGACATTTAACTGTGTGTAAACAAGAACAATAATTATACTAAACTAAATTGTTTGAATCAGAACTGTATGACTAAACGGAAAAGCTTTAAATAGAAATGTTTTTGACAATAAAATTATCTACTTATACTAATCTGAATTGTTTGAAATAGAACTGTTTTTTGTATAAATCTGGATTTGGATTTAAGTAACCTACAAAGGTTGATATGCCATAAAACCCAAACAATCCAAATGCAATTGAGGGTGACCCGAAGGCTCCCTTTTCAATAGCTACAATGCCGAGTTATAGTGGAAGGTGCTACCCCTTTCCCTGGATTACTCCAATTTACCCTTGATCGTTACCTTATATTGTTGAGTGAAAAGGAAGGAGGCATCAAGTACCATTTTTTGAGTCTTTGGTATGACTCGACCAGGGATTGAACCCAGGTATCCAAGACCATTGGCGAAGTGCTCAATATGGCTATTGATGTATAATTAATTTGGGATTAATGATACAACACTCAACGCGTAGAGCTTAAACAATCTTTTATATAAAGACAAAAAGAAAAAAATTCACTTTCTTGCTATCATTACAAATTTATCTAAGGCTCTATTAAGTTCTTATAAGTTTAACTTATAAGTTGTTTTATAAAACCTACCTAAGATGAGATTTTAAAAAATTAATTAGATGTATTCATATTGCTTTCGGCCAGGATGGAATTTGAAAAAATTCTTTATTTTCATTTTTAACTTAAACTCATAAGAACTTGTAAGAGCCTGAAATAGATTTATAAAAGGAAGTGATTTCTTTCTTGTGGTCTTTATACATATATATATATATGTATATGGAGAAAATTTATATATATATATATATATTTATATATGGAGAAAATTTAAAAATCAATGTAATCCAGAATTAATGAATTTATTTGAAGTAAGGACGAACTCATAAGCGACATACTCCAGTAGACCCCTTCACATGGATGAGTAAGGCAGGACGACCAGCTAGAGCCTATATACAACAGCTCTGTGCTGATACAGGGTATAGCTTTTTAGACCTCCCGGGAGCAATGGACAATAGAAACGGGAGGCGAGAGAAGGTCAGGGAGATCCATGCTGTCGGCGCGACATGATGATGATTGATGATGACTAATCATAATACCTGTTCGTATATGTACAACTATAAGCAGCTGGGTTCTTCGACCTTGGTATGGCAACCGGTCTAGGAGATGGAAAACTATGAATTAAGTAAATTTCGCGACCGTAGTCGAAGGTGACCCAAAGGCTCCCTTTTCAATAGCTACTACACCGAGAGGCTTCTCCTTTCCCTGGATCGATAACTTATAATGTTGATGGTAGTTGGTTGTTTTGTTTAATGGCATATCAACCTTTGTAGGTTATTTAAACCCCGCTTAACAAATCAACCTTGTGTCGCATCCTGTTCGTGTGGAGGGGCTGGGTAAATATATACAAATTGCTGAGCTTAGTTCAAAACTGTCGAGACGATGTTGTGAGGTTTGATGTTAATAAAGAAAGTAAATAATGCTTCCCGACCGAATTTAATCAATTGTATAATTATTTTGTTATCAATGCTGCTGTTTAACAGTGGTGGGGTTTTAGCATGTTTTAAATGTCCAAGTAACACAGCAGACTAACTACATCAAGGTCTAGCCTATATTGTTTATTTACGGTATAGCATTGATTTTGATTGTATGATTATATAACAGTAAGTAAAGTTTGTGACCGTAGTCGAGGATGACCCAAAGGCTCCCTTTTCAATAGCTACTACACCGAGGTGCTTCTCCTTTCCCTGGATCCATACCTTATAATGCTGATGGTTGGTTGGTTGGTTGTTTTGTTTTATGGCATATCAACCTTTGTAGGTTATTTAATGCCAGATCAATTTTTAAGCAAATAGTCAGTTCTATTTCAAAGAATTCAATTTAGCATGAGTACACAGTTTAATTGTAAAACATTTCTATTTCAAGCTATTCAGTTTAGCCAAATCTAATTCAGCTAATTCAGTTTAGTATAAGTATAGATTTTTTTTACACACAGTTAAATGTCAAAACAGTTCAATATATAATAATTCAGTTTAGTGTAAGTAGAGTTTCAATGTCAAAAACAGTTCCATTTCAAACAATTCAATTTAGCATAGTTTAATTGTCAAAAACATTTCTATTTAAGCTATTTAGTTTAGCCAAACAGTTCTAATTCAAGCAATTCAGTTTATAGATTGGGCCCTATCTGGTGCTACCCCTCTGGGCTAGAGTGGACCTGGGAGCAATAGCAATAAAGGGGTACTCTGCATTCTCTAAAGCTCCAACATCGCTGGAGCCTTGCCATCAGATCGTTTAGTGTCATATCTAGGACACTCTTAACCCTCTGCAGAGTTGCAGTCGATGTATTCTACAGCTCCAGCCGACTGGGCAACTTATAATGCCGGGATTTAAGCAAAGAGGAATCAAGTACCATTTTTTGAGTCATTGGTATGACTCGATCTGGGATTGAAACCCGGTCTCCCGAGACTTTGGCGAACACTGTAACTGCTAGACTAATGGACCGTTAGTTTTATGAATATAAGTGTTTTAACTTTTTTCATTTTTGTAGGCTAACATAGCCCAAAATGAGGAGTCACTCATTACACGCAATATATTATAAAATACATTTTTGTGGCTGAAAATTATTCGAAGTCGTTCATTACTCGAGTATATATAAGTAAAGTAAAGATGGCGACCTTAGTCGAGGGTGACCCGAAGGCGCCCTTTTCGATAGCTACTACACCATAGTGTAGGGGAGGGCGCTACTTCTTTCCATGGATTTCTCCACTTTACCCTTGATCCTAATCTTATAATCCGGAGTGTTAAGCAAGGAGGCAACAGAATATATATATATATATATATATACTCAGAGAGAGAGACAGAGAGAGAGAGCATCTCCGGAGATAATATTGGTAAAATAGGTAAGTACTGTAAGTTCATATTATTCATTTTATAAGTCTGTGATTATAAATCAAAAGTTTCACTCTCAAGGGTGGGTGCATAATGTAATAACCCCCACTCACTAGTGCTAAAAACTTTGTTTTTGTTATGACTAATTTGTAAAATAAAGTTTAAACTTGGTGAGAGTGCCAGTCAAGAAGGAAGTCAAACCAGCTTTTATTGATCTTGTGTCTCACGTGGTCCATAGTTAAGTAAACACATGCATATATATTTACGATAAAGTTCATTTTCAGATAAGGTTTGGTTTGGTTTGGTTTCTTTGTTTAATGGCATATCAACCTTCGTGGGTTATCTAATTTCAAAGGTAATCTTGTAAAAGAACAATAGTGGAGCTATTAAACTTTTATCTGGAGGCGCAGAGGACTTCATATCTTTCCTAAACGTATTCGTCTGAAATTGAACCTAATAGCGCGGCTGGAGTTCGAACTTATTTACTACGATAGTACGTTAGCCATTACGCTACGAGAACACTTTTTTTAAAATTACAAGCATTAAGAAAAATGCTGCAAGGACTCGTAATAGCATAAAACCCCAAAATATACGAATTACAAAAAAGTACCCAGACAGGAGCTCTATTTACCAAGACAGAAATGAACAATGAATGAAACGTTTAATTTTCTATAAAACGGTCCTCAAAGCACTGGACAGTGAGTTTTTGATTCGTCAAAACATGTCTTAAACTACCCATTTTATATGATGAGAAGCTGTGCAATCTAATTTCATTTATGTCCTCCAAGTGTTAAAATCTGACCAATAAGGTGAATTTTTAGTTTCGGGAACAAAAATAAGTCAGAAGTTGACCAATGAGATTACATTATTTTACAGCCGTTAGTTTCACAAAAACTGATAAAAATGTATCGTCTAAACCAGAGCTTCTTAAAGTGGTCAACTACGGAGCTGGATAATATTTTGGTTGGGTGAATTACAGTATAAATATTCACAAGTGGTAAATTTATATGTTCACATAAATAAATCACTTTGTAATTTCAAAGCAAAAATTGCCAGATCATGTAGACTAATTACAACCTATCGTACACATTGTAAAATGCCTGATTGTATGTGATGGTCACTTGGGATGTATCGTTCACATACGATCCGTTTAAATAATGCAGGTCATTTAAATGAATATGGATATGACAGAAAAGATTCAGATTTTTTTTTCAGAATCGTTAATGATATATAATCATATTTTTACGGAAGAAAAAATTTAAAAACTGTTATATTTTAAACGAATTATTCTATAAAAATATTGAATTCTAAAATATCCCGTTTTATAATAGATTATGAGATGTCTCCAGGGAAAATGATCACTTGACAATAAGACAAGAATATAGATGTAAAAAAAGAAAGAAAAATTATGAAAAAGAAAAATTTAAATACATTGCCTTAAATTTTAACTCTTATCCATTGTAACTGATATTTAATAAATAAAATTTTATGGCATATCAACATTTGTGGGTTATTTAATGCCAAAATAATGTAAACAAAGGCTGCTGATGCTGTTTCTAACAATAAAAATACCTTAAAATTCCCTTAGCCAACGTGGTCCGCTTGGTGGACGAGTGGTCTGAATCACAGTCTAACGTAAAGTTGGACGGGTTTCGATCCCGGCTCCGAGCGTCCTGCGTGTCTAGCCACACTGAAGAGTTCTGATAGAACGAAACAGTCTGTCTGTGGATGACTATATATATATACTTCATAGGAACATTCAAACCCACAAACAATACAACACAGACACAGACTAAAGCACACACACACACACACACACACAATCACTCTGCGAGGAAACGATATTGTCAGTTGAAATTTAAGGCCTATCAACTGTTATAGATTATAGAGAAGAGTAATAAAGAAGAAAACAAAAAAAAAACCGAAAGTATATGCACATACATGTACATGAACACCCACACAGACACACAAACGAGAAATAGAGAAACAACATCTGCAGGGACCAAAGTTTGTCACGGAAAATTAACTCGAACGAGACATTCATAGACTCAAATTCTTGAAGTGAAAAGAATTACAACCCTATCAAAAAAGTCACCACTATAAGAATCAAAGAAAACACGAAAATAAACCACTTAAAATGTCAGAAACACGTTCTGGAGAAAAAAATAAGCAATTTGCTTGCACGCAGTTAAATGGTTTTAAGTATACCTAACTAATACTAATAATTCTATTTAATATAATCCTTTGTTAGCACACTGTTAAATGATTTCTTTTATTCTTACCAAATACTTATGATTCTATTTGATATTAATCATTTGCTTCTACACAGATGGATTCAAGTATTCCTTTCTAATACTGATAATTCTGTTTAATATCATTCATTCGTTTGTAAACCATAAAATAGTTTAAGTATTGCTATTTAACATTTGTAATTCTATCTATGAAGTATTCCAGTCGGCTAGGGCTGTAAAATACGCCGACGGCATCTCTGCAGATGGGTAAGAACTCTAAACAAGTATCCTAGATATGATACGTGGGGCCTTCAATAGGTTTCCAGACTTTTTTGCACAGGCATTTAAAATTGTCGTAGACTCTTGACAATTCACTATGTTATTGCTATACATCTTATGAGATGACTGACCAATTTCTATGATTTCAGATTCAAATGAACAGCTACAGCAGCAATTGGAATACACCCTACTAAAATCTGATTGTCACAGCCCGTGAATTTCAAAAATACAATCTGACACTTTTGAAAAACTATATGCAATAAAATTGTGTTTTAAACTTGGAAAAATGCCACAGAAAAGTATGGAATGCTTCAGACTGCTTTTGGAGAATCTTGCATGGATCGAGCATCAGTTTTTGAGTGGCATTAGGGATTCAAGGAAGGCAGGGAGTCTGTTAGGGATGATGAGAGGAGTGGGAGTAGTAAGGAAGTCAATACACCAGAGTTGATTGGCCATAGGGTTAGTGTTACTATGTTAAGGTTTTAAGGGAGTTCAGGAAGAGATGGGCGTCAAGACAGTTCCTCACCTTCCCTATTGTCCAGACTTTGGTCCCTGTGGCTTTTGGTTATTCCCTAAGCTCACAGGCTGTCGTTATGAGACAATTGAGGAGATGAAAGAGGCTGTTACGGAGGTCATTGACACACTCACACAAAAGGACTTCCATGGGGCCATCCAGAAGTTGGTAGAACGGTAGAACAAGTGCATTGCAGCCGGGGGAGATTAATTCGAAGGGGATTAAAGTTTCACATGTTTACTATCAATAAAAGTACCCATACAAAAAAAGTCTGGAAACTTATTTAATGATCCTCGTACTAAGCCATCTGATGATGAGGCTCCAACCCTGGAGCTTTGAGGAATGTAGAGTACTTCTTCAGTACTATTTCTTCCAGGTCCTTATTCTGTTCCAAAGTGGTAGTATTAGTTAGAGTCCCATCTATGGGTTAAATAGAACTGTTTATACTTGAAACCATTTAACTGTGTGCAAACAATAAATAGCAAAACTTGAAACCATCTAATTGTGACCAAAGAATAAGCGCTGATTTGTTTAATAATGTTACCCGAGGACCACTCGTTTAAAAATCATATATATCTATATCTATATATGTGTGTGTGTGCGTAAACAAGATTTGGCACTAGATAAGGTACAAGAACTAATATGCTATAAAACACAACCAGCTAGCCAACTTTTTTATCGAGTATTCCTATTTAATACGGATAATATGCTCTCAGCTTGATACTTTTTTTTAAATAACAAATCATAATCCTTCGTAAATGATCTAACAATTCTATTTTTATAATTCAGGATTTTCGGACTCATTTCGGCATTTTTATGGTTATAATCCCAACGTTTCGGTCGATATGTCCTCCGGCTTTCTTCAGATGTTTCGGGAGCCTAACCGGAACTTAGAACCATGTCGTTTATTCAACCCACGGGATCGCTTGCTCTGATTCCGTTAACCATAACAGGATACTAGTGTTAAGTATTCCTGTATTGTTAATCGCCTGCAGTCAAGATTGAACCTGCTGGATACATAGCGTAACGGTTATAGGCGTTGGTTCCCTAAGCTTCTTAGTGACAATCATCTGAAGGTTGCAGGTTGACTCCAATTAATGACCTACGGTATCTTTCTATAGTTTAACAGTTGATAGCAATAAGGGTAAATAATTTGATTCGAAGGTGACTCTATATATCAATGATATATTTTGCCAATCTACTGTGTAACAGAAACATCTCTAGTTAAATGTTAAATTTAAATATTACGATTAAAAAGCTTTTGTGTCAATACTGCTGATTATATCTCGGACTGTAATAAAAGTTATTTTACCAAGAGAAAATTCCTTTTGATCGTAGATCTTAACACCGAATGTCACCGATTTTTGTCGAACGCGACTTGGGTCTCACTTCATCGAAGCTACTCACCACGTTGTATTTGTTATCGATTTCCTCCAACTTACACAGCGTCTGAATCCAAAAAGAGAGATTAAAGCAACAGAGGTCTGGCCCTGTCGGCTGGGAATGTAGAATACATCGATTGCTTCTCTACAGAGGCGTAAGATTCCTTCAAAGAGTATCGTAGATATGATAGTAAAAATCTGATGGTCAGGTTCCAGTAATGCTGGAGCTTTAAGGAATGCAGAGTACCCTTTTATTTCCATTGTTCCCAGGTCCACTCGGTCCCATAGTGGTAGCAGCCTATTTGGTCATATCTATGGGCCAAATAGAACTAAACTGAATTCTTAGAAATAAAACTAATGTTGATATTTAAACGGTATACTTATGTTAAACTGAATTGTTTGAAATAGAACTGTTTATATGTATAAAAATGGATTTGGCATTAAATAATCAACACTGGCTGATATGCCATAAAATCAAACCAAACCAAACCAAAGTAAACCAAACAGAGGTCCTAACGTTTAAAACCTGTTTTGTTTTAGTGTTTCTTACCCATCTCCTTCTGATGAAAAAAACACCGATAACATTGCTATCACTGGTGGCTATGCTATAATTTGTATTGTTCTGCAATCAGTTGATAAGGTTTACACTGATTATTATATCATTTCAAGTTTACTTGCTTGGAAAATACGCCTTTTGTTGTACTTGAAACAGGAAAATTATACTATGAAAGGGTTAATTTCAGAGGTATAAACAAACAGTTAATGAAATCTGCCGAGGGCGTTTCATTTTTGTGCGGAATTATCTGTTGTCTAGACGTCCTTTCCGATTATAGTTGTCGGTTCGGGCAGAAACAGCTTATTGTTCAAGAGTCGGCACGATTGAAAGTACTTTGCGATATTAAGCAGACCTAGAAATCAAGTTTGTGAAGACATAAGATATAATGAGATAAAGAAGATTTTAGAATCAATAATGATAAATATCTATGTACCACGTGGTATATTGGCGAACTGGATCGCTGTTTGATGTCAAATATGATAAGAACGTGTCATAACTTTCTATAGAATGGCTAAAGTTTTAGTCAAAAAGCAGAGGACGCTTTGGGATGTGCCAACTGCATAACGTGCAACTGTATGCAGCTCTTACAAAATGTATGCATATCTCAGTGGCATAACTTTGATAAATGTTGAACATCGTAAAAGCATAGAGGTGATGCATTCTCCTGCAGATATAACAGATTCTCCTGCAGATATAACATTGTAGTTATTGCGAAGTTACACAGTAATAAAAAAAAGAATAAATCCGTAAACTGGTCGGGTCTCTTGGCGGCACGGATCCCTGTCTGGGTCTAGTTTGAATTTAGAGTTTTCCTTCTCCTACACCGGTCGCTATATGAACGTTAAAGATCCATTCTGTCCGACTATACGTCCATTGCTGGAGGGAAAATATTTTAGTTCATATCCTTACCAACAGTCTGTCTTCTATCGTCGGCCACCATCTTTGTTGTTGCTGTCTCCTCAAATCGCATCTCTCTGCTTATGTGATATGCAAACAGACTCATTCGGAGAATTAATTTTTATTTATTGCGGACTTTTTTTCCCTCATCTTGATAGTTGTTGTGTTGTTTCTTCTTTCATTACGTTTCAGTCAAATTTCACCTCTGGCCATCTTCAGGGGATTTTTTTTTTTTTACCGCGACCTCGGATTGGTAGGCTGAGTCTTGTAACCGTATCCCCAGTAATTACTGCCTTCCATAGTTGTTGTCTATCGCAAAAAAAAAAAGTCCGCAATAAATAAAAATTAATTCTCAGATTAAGAAACCTCATCTCAAAATGATTCCAATTAAAGACAAGTACAGACACATTCGGGATTTGAAAACAGGTAGCCTACTCCATTTCATGATGATACCTGTTATGCTGCAAGCGCCTCCCACAGTTATACAGCGGGATTAAATTTAGTAGTAAGATACTATTTACCAACTCCTCCGCTCGGGCAGGATATGACACAAGGTCAATTTTTAAGCGGAGTTTAACAGGTTTTAATTCAGAGTTTTCCTTCTCCTAGACTAGTTGCCTCACCAAGGCTGAAGAACCCAGTCTTTCCTACTATTTACCCATAGCTGGAGGGAGAATAATTGGATTCTTACCTTCCCCAAGGGTATTAGTGCTATGTGAAATACTATCAGTCTCGTCCAGGATTTGAACTCGTGTCGCCGTGTCCATTTCCTACGACGATAACGACTACACCACAGTAGTAAGATGGTGAATACTTTTGTCAAGGAAACAATCATGCCATTATGTCTTGTAGCTTAAGAGACATGGATATCGTCGCAGAAAATGGAATCGATGACCCGAGTTCAAATACGAGATGAAGGTATTTATGGTTCACGTTACACAAACGCCTTTGGGAAAGGCATGAACCCATCTGTTCTCCATCTATGCCTTGGGTTAAAAGAATGATATATAGAGTTCTTTGGGCTAATGAGTAGTGTGTTTGCCAATGGTCCGGGAGACCGGGATTCAATCCCAGGTCCAGTTATACCAGATTTTAAAAAATGGTACTTGATGCTGCCTTGCTTAGCACTCAGCATTATAAGGTACGGATCAAAGGTAAAGTGGAGCAATCCAGGGAATGGAGTAGCACTCTCTCCTACACGTCGGTGTAATAGCTAATGAAAAGGGAGCCTTTAAGTCACCTTCGACTAAGGTCGCCAACTTACTTAGCCTTGGTAAGGCAAGGAAAGGGAGAACTGAATTCAAACCAGCTTTACTCCGCCTAAATATTGACCTTGTGTCACACCTAGATCGTGACGAAAGTGTTAGGTAAATACATATTCCGTGTAGCTTATGCCGCATCATGCAAAATGGTGGCACCCAGTTATGATGTTCGTACCTGATCGTCCGATGTCTATGACAAACGACCCATGATACCACAATAATACAGTCTGAATATTGACCTTGTGTCACACCTAGCACGTTGGGAATAGGTTGGGTAAATGCAAACTCCTTGAAGCTTATGCCCCCCCCCCCTACAAAAGTTGGCATTCAGTTAAGATGCTAGCACCTGATCGACTGAAGTTGTCAGCGACAAACGAATCTAGAAGGGTCCATGATACCACTCCCTTGGTGGAATCAGTGTGTTGGTTGGTTGGTTGGTTGGTTGGTTGGTCTTTTGTTAGTCTGGTGAAACCAGACTAGCCTGCTGGCAGGGAGGTAAAGTCTCTGCTAAGACTATAATTCTCTTATTTACAATTTTTGAGTTCAATTCTAAAAGGTATAAAAATGACATCAGATTTTATCGTTATTGGTTGCTTGCTTAATTTTACTGAATGTCGTCACTGATTGGACTGTTTGATGCACAAAGACAATTTAATCATTTTGGTGTCTTATTCTAAAAGGTACGAGGATCATTAAATAAGTTTTCAGACTTTTTTCGTATGGGAACTTTTATTGATAGTACACACATGAAACTCTAGTCCCCTTCGAAGTAATCTCTTCCGGCTGCCATGCACTAGCTGTACCATTCCAACAACTTTTGGAAGGCCCCATGGAAGTCCTCTTGTGTGAGTGTGTCAATGACCTACGTCACAGCCTCTTTCATTTCCTCAGTTGTCTCATAACGATAGCCTCTGAGCTTAGGGAATAACCAAAAGCCACAGGGAACAAAGTTTCGACTATAGGGAGGTTGAGGAACTGTCTTGATGCCCATCTTGGTCAAATAGTCTGTGACAAGGTTGGAGTTGTGGACTGGAGCATTGTGGAAATGCCACTGAGCCGATTTGAAGAGTGCTCGCCTCTTCCGACGGAATCTCTTCCTGAACTCCCTTAAAACCTCAACATAGTAACCCTAACCCAATTAACTCTGGTCTGCTGACTTCCTTACTCCTCCCACTACTCTCATCATCCCTTACAGACTTCCTGCCTTCTTTGAATCTCTTATGCCACTCAAAAACTGATGATTGATTCATGCAAGATGCTCCAAAAGCAGTCAGAAGCATTCCATACGTTTCTGTGGCATTTTTTCCAAGTTTAAAACACAATTTTATTGCATATCATTCCTCTAAAGTGTTCTCACGTCCAGATAGCATTTTTGAAATTCACCAGCTGTGACAATCAGGCTTTAGTAGGGTGTATTCCAATTGCTGCTGTTGCTGTTCATTTGAACCTGAAATCATAAAAAATTGATCAGTCATCTCATAAGATATTTCCTAATAACATACTGAATTGTCAAGAGTTTACGACTATTTTAAATGCCTGTACAAAAAAGTCTGGAAACTTACTGAAGGCACCACGTATCAAAATGATTTCAGATTTTATCATTATTGGTTGCTTGCTTGCTTAGTTTTTTCTAAATGTCGACTCTTGTTGGGCTGTTTGATGCCAAAGACAGTTTAATAATTTTGGTGCCTAAAAGGTGTCAAGATGACGTCAGGTTCGGTTTCAGTTGGTTATTTTTAGGGTATGTTAACTCTTGGTTGTTTGTTTTTTGGGGTTTTTGTTTTTGGTTTTTTATTTGGCCAAAGTTAGTTTAACAATTTTGACGTCCAATTATACAAGGTACAAAAATGACATCCGAATTCATTGTTCTCGGTTTGTTTGTTGATTTTACGGCATGACACCATTTGTTGGGTAGTTTTATGTCAAAGTTAGTTTAACAATTACAGTCTCCGATTATAAAAGACATAAAAACGTCATCAGATTTTATTGTTGCTGGCTGTTTGAGTTTTACGGCATGTCAATTTGTTTGATTGTTTCATGTAAATGTTCATTGAATAATTAGTCTCAAATTGCTTTCGGTACAAAAGGGTATCTTCAACATTTTAAGCTAATTTAGTTGTAACATCATTATTTGAAGATCCATTGTATTTATTATTATAGTTTAACTTCATCAAATTGTTTTTTATGACAGTAATAAATGATCAGACATGAATCAACATCTCTCTCTCTCTCTCTCTCTCTCTCTCTCTCTCTCTCTCTCTCTCTTGTTAGGGATTGATCTTAGAAGTTATTGTATGTATATGTAAAAAAAGCCAAGAATTGTTGATAGAATGTATTTTTGATTATTTTTTAAATAGGCTGATGATCGCTATGTAGGCGAGAAACTTTTAGGAAGGATTTGGGCAAATTCTAATTTTCTGCTTTTACTTCAAAAGTATCAATTGGTTTTAAGTACTGTTTCATTTGTCCCGTGGGTCAAGGTTTTTTCTTTCTTTGACAAGAGTAATCAATGAATCAATCTCTGTCTGTCTGTCTGTCTGTCTCTCTCTCTCTGCATATATATATATATATATATATACGAATGTGTGTGTATGCGTGTGTTTGTATGTGAATGAACAAATCATTTTAAAAATGTTTTTCCTAAATCAAGAAAGTGCACAATTACTGGCCAGCTGTAGAGAAGGATAAAACTTAAAATAAACTCGTATTTCTCCTCTTCGCGTTGGCTTCATAATTAAAAGTGGAATATCCTGGAGTCTGCCTTTTGGATATTCAACACTGTCTGTCTTATAACTGAACTAGGCTTTTTTTGGAAATGATGTACTAGGCAGTCCTGATTCCAATATTGGACTTACTGTCTTTAAAAATTTCTGCGGAAGCTGAAGACTCAGCACAATCAAATCAAAATCAATGAACCACCGAAGAGAAATTGTATGCAACATAAGAAGTATAGCTTCTTCATTTGAAAGTAAATATGAGCCACGAGGTTCTAATGACTTGCTGTAGTAACAGGATTTATCATGTTTTGTGTCTGTATTTGAGAGATTCAGACTGGCTCCAGCTTGAGACTTGAAACGTGTACGTAGAAATGACGTAATATGATTGCCTAGTAAATGTATTTGGTGAATCTTCACCCATAATGCCTTTGGAAATTAATAAAAACAGGAAGAAAAAAAAAAGACTAGTGTGTGATAAGCATGTAAAATTCTAACTTATGAAGGAAAAACAGAAACAAAGAAAAAAAGAAGGAAAATAAAAGAGAATAAAAACAAAAGACGAAAGTTGAAAAAAGAGAGAAAGGAAAGTTTGAAAAAGAATGCAGTGGAAGTTAGAAAAAGAAAAAGAAGGAAAAAAAAGAAAAAAGAAAAGGAAAGTTTTAGTTAAAAAAGGAACAAACAAAAAAAAAAGATAAAGAAGAAAAAGAGAGAAAATGAAAGAAACAGAAAGAAGGAAAAATTTTAGAAAGAAAGAGAGAGAAAAAAAGATGAGAAAGAAAAAGAAAGAAGAAAAAGAAAGATGAGAAAGAACAAAGAAGGGAAAGTTAGAAAAGGAAAGAAGAAGAAAAAAGAAAGAGGAGAAAGAAAAAGTGTAAGTTCAAAAAGAAAGAAAAAGAAAGAAAAGAAAGAAAAAGAAAAAGTATAGAAGAAATAGAAGAAAAACAAAAAAATAAATAAAATAAAAATAAAAAAGGGGAAAATATCTGGAAAAGAAAGAAGAAAAACAAAACCAAAAGAAGAAAGGGAAAGATTAAGAGAAAGGCTGAATGGAAAGGAATCATAAGGGAAAAAAGACGGGAAAAAAAGAAAAAAGAGAAATTTAGGAAAGAAAAAGAAAAAAAGAAGAAAGGAAACAAAAAGAAAGAAGAGAAAATAAAAAGAAAGAAAGAAAGAAAGAAAGAAATGGCAAAAAAGAAAAAGAATAAAAGAAAATAAGGGAAAAAGAGCACCTTATAAAACATTTAGATGATTTTGAAATGCCGAAGAAAGAAGACAATCTATCTGAATATACACCCAAAGAAAAAAAAAGGGCATGAATAAAAAGAAACAAAAAAGAAGTAAAAATGGGGGAAAAAAAGAAAATTGCCAAATATGGTTTAAAAGAAAAAAAAAATCATTGTAGTCTAAAATTGCTGCTTGGTTCACTATATTAATAGGTCCGAAAATAAATGGTAGCAAATTTCTCTTTTTTTATTCATAAACTATCATTTTAAACATGGCTCAGCCTTCTGTTCAGAATGGCGCCGGACATTGCGGAGCACCATAAAAATTAAGGCGAGAAAAGAGAGAGAGAGAGAGAGAGAGAGAGAGAGAGAGAGAGAGAGAGAGAGAGAGAGTGTGTTGTGGCCAGTCAAGGGATGCAGTGGTCGATAGGAAATCATTTATTTATTCATGAACAATAAATTTGTTCAAGTGGTAGTAGGTGACGTTGTTAGGAAGAGTTTTTGGGACCGTTTTAGCTTTTGAACACCAATACGTACAATGACCGGTTGTAAATCATTGGACTATGGAGGTGGGAGGCCAATGCCCATGAAGGTAGAGACGAGTGCAGTTTGGACTGGATATCGACGCAAATTCACGGAAACAAATTCTAACAAGAGTTATCTCCCCTCTTCTCCTATGGTGAGTGGGTGTTATGTAGTCTTACGATCATGAACAGATGTTGAGATTTGATTTTTTTTCCTTCTCTGCATACGAAGAAATATTGAAGAACATACTCATCGAAAGAAAATGATGAAAAGAAAATAACGAAGAACGAATTTTTAAAAGTAAGGAAGTAAAAAATAAAAAAAAAGAAATAAATGAAAAAAGAAAAAAACCAACATTAAAACACTCGAAGAATAGGAAGAGAAAGAAAGAAAGAAAGAAAGAAAGAAAGAAAGAAAGAAAGAAAGAAAGGTGGGATAATAAAAAAGAACCAAAACTTGTAAAAAAAATAACTAAAATATCTCAAATGAAAAAAATAAATTCTCGCGCTAAAACTACACAAAGAAAGAAAGAAAGAAAGAAAGAAAGAAAGAAAGAAAGAAAGAAAGAAAGAAAGAAAGAAAGAAAGAAACCATCATGGAAACGATCAAAGAAAGAAACAAAGAAACAAAGAAATGATCAAAGAAACAAAGAAATGGCCAAAGGAACAAAGAAAGAAAGACGTGAAAAATAAAACGCACCAAAGCTTGAAAGAAAAAGGAATAATAAAATATCTAAAATAAAAATAAAAAATCGTGCAAAACACACGCGAAGAATATCAATAAAAACAATGAAAAAAGACAGAAATTAAAAAGAATATAAAAGAAAGAAAGAAAGAAAGAAAGAAAGAAAGAAAGAAAGAAAGAAAGAAAGAAAATTAATAAAAATTACGAAAAAGCGAAAGCGAGAGAAAAATAAAAGAAATCACGCGTAGAAAGAAAGAAAGAAAAAAAGAAAGAAAGAAAGATAGGCGTAAAAAAAAACTTGTAACAAAAATGATTAATAAGATATCTGAAAAAATGAAAACTCGTGCGAAAAACACGAAGAATATCAATAAAAATGATTGAAAAAGACAGAAAGAAAGAAACAAATCATCCATCAAAGAAAGAAAGAAAGAAAGAAAGAAAGAAAGAAAGAAAGAAAGATAGAAAGAAACGTAAAAATTAGGAAAAAGAAGCAAAACGAGTAAGAAAAATTAATCATAAAAACCTAAAAAGAAAAAAAAGTAAATAAAAAAAAAAAAAAGAAAATAGCTTGTCCAAAACACATAGGCAAAAATTATGAAAAAGTGAATAAGAGAGAAAAATAGAAGAAATCAAACATACAAAGAAAGAAAGAAAGAAAATAAGAAAGAAAGAAAGAAAGAAAGATAAAAGAAATCTTAAATGATCCCCTCCTCTCAAAAAAAAAGAAACCCAGCGAGTAAACACAGAGCAAATATAAAGAAAAAACAAAAAAAAACAAAAAAACGCAAGAAAGAAAGAAAGAAAGAAAGAAAGAATTAATTCATTAATTAATTGACAAAAGGGGAAACGAAGATGGTAAGAAAGAGAAAAGAAATTCTAAATAAAAATCAAACAAGAAATTACATGAATAATAAATGAGAAAGAAAGAAAGAAAGAAAGAAAGAAAGAAAGAAAGAAAGAAAGAAAGAAAGAAAGATAGAAAGAAAGAAAGAAAGATAGAAAGAAAGAAAGAAAAAAGCACGTCTGAAAAACAAACTAGAAATAATCTGACTAAGTAAAATCTATTAGAAAAAAAGATTAAAGAAAAAACAAATTAGCTCGAAAACTCACGAAGAATTTTTTTTTTAATAATTAAAAAGCAAATAAAAAGAGAGAAGCAACGAAAAGAAGAAAAGAAGAAAAGATTGACGAAAATGAAAAAGAAAAAAGCTAGCTAGAAAAATTTAAAAATTGCTACGAAAAGAATAAAAATTAAGGAAAATTTTTAAAATCTAGCACAAAATATCTAGAAAATAAAGAATTGTCAATTTCTAAAAAAAAAAAAAAAAAAAAAGAGTAAAAAGAAAGAAGAAAGAAAAAAGAACGAGTAAAAAACGAAAAAAGAAAAGAGTCTATCAAGAAAAATTCATAAATGAGAAACACAGAAATACAAAATTATATAAAGAATATATAAAGAAAAAAAGATTGAAAGTATGAGAAAGAAAGAAAGAAAGAAAGAAAGAAAGAAAGAAAGAAAGAAAGAAATCTCATAAGAAAAAATATCTTTTAAAAAGAAATGACGAAGAAAGAAAATAAAAAATAAGAAAGCTCAAAAATCAAAAAAAGGAAATAAAAATGTATGGAAACACACTTAGAAGAAGATTGATAAGTCAAACAGTTCTAATTTTAGATGGTTGGATTTGGTATTAGGTATCCCAAGAAAATAATGAAATAATGAAAAAGCAAATGATAGATAGATAGATAGATAGATAGATAGATAGATAGATAGAACAAGTAAGTAAGAAAGAAAGAAAGAAAGAAAGAAAGAAAGAAAACTGCGAAAAACAAACAAGTAACAAAACCAGGATTAAATAATCAAAGGAAAAAAATTGCGGAAAAATGAAAAAGCAAGTCTAAACTAGACACAGCAGTGGATAACGATAGAAAAAATAAGCAAATTAAAAAAAGGTAAAAAGTTCTCAAGAAAAAAAGGCTTGAAAAATCGAAAGTATAAAAGAAAATGAAAAAGAAAAAAAAAAGGACTGATAAGTTTATTTTGGTTTGATTTAGTTTTATGGCATATCAACCATTGTTAGTTATTCAATTCCAAATCCAGTGGGTTTATATATATATATATATTAGATATATATGATTCGCAACATAAGTTAACAAAGTTAAACAGTCACGCTATTGTATTCACTTTCGGACAAATACACTTTGGTGATGTATGAACCACCTTAACCTCCTTCCTATGGGTTAAAAAGTATCACTACTGTTCTTTTAGATGGTTGGATTTGGTATTAGGTATCCCAAGAAGATTGATAAGTCAAACAGTTCAAATTTTAGATGGTTGGATTTGGTATTAGGTATCCCAAGAAGATTGATAAGTCAAACAGTTCAAATTTTAGATGGTTGGATTTGGTATTAGGTATCCCAAGAAGATTGATAAGTCAAACAGTTCTAATTTTAGATGGTTGGATTTGGTATTAGGTATCCCAACAAGATTGATAAGTCAAACAGTTCTAATTTTAGATGGTTGGATTTGGTATTAAGTATCCCAAGATGATTGATAAGTCAAACAGTTCTAATTTAAGCAAACAAACAAAAAATCAATTAAAAATACGTCATTTGTTTACATACAGTTAAAAGATCAAATATTTCTTTTACAAACAATTTAATTTAGCATTTGTTTGCACTAATGTTATATAATTAAGGAATGATTTTTTTATGTTAATCATGTTTCGTTAATGATATTTTATCATTCAGTTTGGTTGGGCTTTGAACAATTCAGGTTTAGAGTTTAGGTACATAGTCATTGGGTGCAGTTTTACGCTCGCACGCAAAGGATATGTCAATCGCCATTGTCATAATAAACCACCAGACAGGAAATGAGGCTGTATTGTGGATGAGGTCATGCCCGGAAGATATGGTCCCGAGAATTTGAAGATTTTGAAAAAGTATCAGTTGAGAAGCTAAGATTGGACCATTGAGGCATACAGTTGAGTACTGTTGAGGCATGTAGTTGGGTTTTTCGGATCTCTACCGTCAGCGATCTTAAACAGCACAAGATGCGCCACGCGTTGGTCGGGGGTCAGCATAGTAAGAATTGTGTTTCTCTCCTCGTGTCGCTATGGGCCGAAGTCAAGAAATTAATAAACCGTTCGTATCTGAAACAACAGAGTCCGCCTGTGTATTGTATTTATATATGTCTTATTATTACGGACATCACCAAATTATATAATACTAAGTTTAAATGTCAAACAGTTCTATAGGACCTTCTTAGCTGCTACCACTCCGGACCAGAGGAGACCTGGGAGCAATGTCAATGAAGGAGTACTCCGCATTCCCCAAAGCTCCAGTATTACTGGAGCCTCACCATTAGATTGTCTATTGTTATATTGTTGGTGGGTCTTAATCCTCTGCAAAAATGCAGTCGGTGTATTCTCGTGCTCCAGTCGACTGGGCTGGAGAAAACAGTTGAACTTGGTGATATATCTAACATATTAGTTATTGATCAGCTGGAGATAACAATTTGTGTCGCGTCCGTCTTGTGAGGAGCGGTTGGGTTGGGTTGATACATACATGTGTGTGTACAGGGTGCGGAAGTAAAATATGGAATAATTTAAAATTTTTTTTTTTAATCTGATGAGTCCAGTTTTAAAAAAAAACGCAATATATCTACATTTTCATGATTAACTCTATTGTTCAAGCATTTCTTTTCATATTAAAACTTAGCCCAGTATGATTGAGCAAGAAAAGAAACGAAAAAAGAATCTATAATTTGCTTAACGCCGAAACCAAGCTAAAGTTTCTTTGTGTTTACAAAACAAAGAAAAAATCTTATAGACCTTTTTAAGAAAAAGGGGCAGTAGAAAATTGAATTAAAACTGAAAAGAAGGCTTTTTAACTTCTCTCGCTACGGCGATTATGTAGGACCTCACGACGTGAATAAGAAAGCACGCTAAAGAATTGACAGTCCACGAGAAAACTGTGAAGACAGAAATTAAACAAGATTTAAAACCAAACTTTAACCCCCTTGATTACGCTCTATGGGGCGTTTTAGAAAACAAAACAAATGCATCTTCGAATCCAAATATTGGTTCACTTAAGACTGCTATTAAGGAGGAATGGAGTAAAATGTCTGAAGAATCTATTTTGAAACATTCAAATCGTTTCAACGGCATGTTGACCCAATCATTGAAAAAAATGGTGGCCATATTGTGTAAATTTACTTTTTTGTGTCTACTTATTTTATTGTTTATTTTCAACAATTAAAATTGAAGTTGTTTTGTAATAGAGTCGTTTATTATTATACTTGATTATTACCAATTTTCCTTCTGCACCCTGTATCTTGCAGGGGAGATGCTTTATACGGACAGAGTTGGTTGGTTGGTTGGTTGGATTTTATAGCATATCAACCAAATCCATTTTTATACAAAGAGTCAGTTCTATTTCAAATGATTTAGTCTAGCATGAATACACAGTTTCTCAAAAACATTTCTCTTTCAAACTATTCAGTTTATTCAAACAGTTCTAATTCAGCTAATTTTGTTTACACACAGTTAAATGTCAAAACAGTTCTATATATTACAATTCAGTTTTGTGTAAGCACAGTCTTAATGTCAAAAACGGTTCCATTTCAAACAATTCAGTTTAGCATAAGCACGCTGTTTAAATGTAAGTACAGTTGAATTGTCAAAAATATTTCTATTTCAAGCTATTCAGTTTAGTCAAACAGTTCTAATTCAAACAATTCAGTTTAGCATAAGTATGCAGGCAGTATAAATCATTCAATTTATTTTTCCCCATTTGTTTGCACACAGTTAAGTTATTACGAGTGTTGCTATGTAACAATAAGAATTTAACATCAGTCATTTGTTGTATACATTTAAATAGATACATATGATATGTAAGAGATTAACAAATCAAAATGTGATTGAGCTTATAGTTCTATTTAACCCATAGATAGTCCGGAGCGAACCTGGGAGCGATGGCAATAAATAGGGTATTCCGCATTCCCTAGATCTCCGGCAATACTCGAACTACACCATCAGATTGTTTAGTGTCATATACAGGACACTCATTGTGAGGTGGGGGTCTTACCCCTCTGCAGTACAAAGAAGCAGTTAGTGTATTCTACTGCCCCTGCTGACTTGACAGGAGAGAAATGTGAGTATATATATATATATATATATATATGTAACATTGGCATAATGGTTAGAGTGTCCGCTAATGGCCCAGGAAGCCTGGGTTCAATCTCAGGTCGAGTCATAACTAAGACTTTAAAAATGGTACTTGATGCCTCCTTGCTTAACATTTAGCACAATAAGGTATGGATCAAGGGTAAAGTGGAGAAATCCTTGGAAAGGAGTAGTGCCCTTCCCTACACCTTGGTGTAGTAGCTATCGAAAAGGGAGCCTTCGGGTCACCCTCGACTATGGTCGCCAACTTTACTTACTTTTACTCATATATATATAACCAACACTTCCGCAGGAACAAGATGTGATACAATAAGCTCATATACTGAATGAAGCTCTTTGTTTTCTACGTCGCGCTAATAATTTTGCAAAAGGCATGAATCTATCTGTTCCTGAGTAAGCTATGATAATTTATTGTTAGTTATTAATCGTTGTGGTTATTAACTGAAAACCATGTAAAATAAGGAAAATGAAGGTGATTATATTTTTTATGGCCCAGTCGGCTGGGGCCATAAAATACATCTACCGTATCTTTTCAGGGTGGTAAGACACCCCTTACAAGTGTCCTGTATATGACACTAAATAATATGCTGATGAGGCTCCAGTAATGATGGAACTTTGGGGAATGCAGAGTACCCCTTCATTGCCATCGCTCCCAGGTTCAATCTGGACCGGAGTGGTAACACCTGATAGGGTCCTATCTATTGGTCAAATAGAACTGTTTCACATTTAAACTGTGTAATAACGCTAAACTGAATTGTTTGAAGTAGAACTATTTGATCAATTAATTGTATGTAAATATATGACAAATCTTTAATCGAATTCTTAGTGAGATATAGCAATACTTGGTACCATTTAACTTTGTTGACTTATGCTAAACTGAATTGTTTTAAATTGAATTGTTTGATCATTTAACTGTGTGTAAACAAATGACAGATGTTTAATTGAATTGTTAGAGATACATTGCAATTCTTGAAAAGATTTAACTGTGTGCAAACAAATGTTTAAAGTAAGTAGAATTATTAGTATTAGATTGAATTAAGTGAAGCCATTTGACCGTGTGAATAAGCTCAGTCTCGTTTATCTACAAAACATGTTTAGAAATATATTTAATGTATATGCATAAACAGGGTTTTGCATGAAATAACTTACAATGGTTTCTATGCCATAAAACCAAACCAAACCAAATCTATAATTTTTTTTGTGTCAATGGAGTATACGGCAGAAACATCTCCCAAATTTTTAACTACCATGTGTCCGGTAAAAATAGAGTATAGCAATGGAAAACACGAGCAAATAGCCTCACCTAGTATATCGGCTCAGGTCGCCGAATCTATTTCCTAAGTCGATAATCGTTACGCTGAAAACACCACCTTATATATCCTTTTAACCTCATACTGCTGTCGTTTACGGGCGAATCGTTTGTCGAGTGGCCGGTAGAAAGGCCACTGTCATAGACTGAAATGGGATTAACAAGTTTGGTCGACATGGAGTTGTGAAGACGATTAGATTTTCCCAAGCCAAACTTTTCAAGCCACGGGTAAGTGAGTGGGGGCGAAGGTTCACAGATATTGATGAGAATCCGATTCCTGCCGACAATCTCCTCAACTGGAGGGGGTAAGAAAACTTAAAACGCACCAAAAACATTTTATGCCGCTCGAGTGATATGACAGCCGTCTCGGTAAAAGAAGTGCTTGCCTTTTCACCGTTTTGTCGATAATTCCAGTGGCCTCTCTTCAGCTATGATGCAAAATATGCTGCTTTTTCGACTATGATTGCAATAACTCAAATCACTTGTAGTTATGGGCTTCGGTATTGTCATTTTATATGTTCTGATCTACATTGTCTGATTTTATTGTTCCAAGAGGCGATGCTTATTCTTTTGAGATGATATTCTCTAAGTAGATACCCTCTATAGAGATGGGTAAGGAAAAAAACAGTAAGGATGAGTGATTACTTACTGCATACGTTATTCACATGTTATTTCTTTCTCTCTCTCTCTCTCTCTCTCTCTTACTCTCCGTCTGTCTGTCTGTCTGTCTCTGACTATTTCTGTCTGTATGTCTGTCTGTGTTTCTCCCAATCTCTTACTGAGAAAGAAAAAGTATGAGAAGAAATAACAATAGTCCTGACTGACAATAATACCTTCTATATAACAAAAATTCGCTATTTTGTTTGTACGCAAACATAATCATATAGAAAAAAGAAAAAGAAATTAAAAAAAGAAAAAAGCTCACTATAGCAAGATATTATTATTATTATTATTATTATTATTATTATTATTATTATTATTATTATTTACTCATTAGAGTTTTTCACATCAGCATTAGCTGATGGTCTTTCACTAGAGTTTGAATGACTGCACGTCTCCTCAAGTCTCCAGGACTCTTTTCAGTATTCTGGCTGTTCTCAATAATGTTGTACTTTGGATGGTCTCCACTCGTCCGCCAACTTCCATTATTATTATTATTATTATTATTATTATTATTATTATTATTATTATTATTCCTCTAGAGTTTTTTACATCAGTATTAGCTGATGGTTTTTCATTGGAGTTTGAGTGACAGCAACTCTCCTCAAGTCTCCAGGACTCGTCTCAGTATTCTGGCCGTCCTCAGCAATGCTGTCGTTTGGATAGTCTCCACCCGTCCGCTAACTTCCAAGTCCTCCTGTCCCTTTAGTAATCCTTTAGTTACTGTTCCAGGCGCACCAATTACAATTGGTATAATTGTCACCTGCATGTTCCATAGTTTTTTTCAATTCCCTAGCAAGGTCGAGGTACTTATCCTTCTTTTCACTTTCCTTCAGATTTATTCTATGGTCCGCCGGGACAACAAAGTCAACAATTTTGCAGATTCTCTTTCTTTTGTTGATTATTATGAGGTCTGGTCTTCTGGCCGGGATTAGGTGATCCGTTTGTATGTTAAAGTCCCATAGGAGTTTATGTGAGACATTTTCTAGGACAGGCGCCGGGTTGTACATAGACCATTTGTTTGTATGGTCGAATTGAAATTTCCTGCACATTTCCCAGTGGATTCCCTTGCCGACCCAGTCGTGTCTCGCCTTGTACTCCTTCTGGGCTAATTTGCTGCATTCGCTTATAATGTGATTGATCGTTTCGTCTCTGTCACCGCATAGCCTACATTTACTGTTTTGTTGCGTCTTATCTATTCTCGCTTTGATATTATTATTATCATTATTATAATTATTATTATTCACTCATTAGAGTTTTTCACATTAATGCTAGCTGGTGATGTTTCACTGGAGTTTAAGTGACAGCAAGTCTCTTCAAGTCTCCAGGACTCTTCTCAGTATTCTGGCCATTCTTAATAATGTAGTAGTTTGAATGGTCTCCACTCGTCGGCCAACCTCCAAGTCCTCCTGTCCCTTTAGTAATCCTTTAGTTACTGTTCCAGGCGCACCAATTACAATTGGTATAATTGTCACCTGCATGTTCCATAGTTTTTTTCAATTCCCTAGCAAGGTCGAGGTACTTATCCTTCTTTTCGCCTTCTTACAGTTTTATTCTGTGGTCAGCCGGGACAACAAAGTCGACAATTTTACAAGTTCTCTCTTTTTTTTTTTGTTGATTATTATTAGGTCTGGTCTTCTGGCCGAGATTAGGCGATCCGTGCGTATGTCAAAGTTCCATTGGAGTTTATGTGGGTTATTTTCTATGACAGGTGCTGGGTTGTGCATATACCATTTGTTCGTATGGTCAAATGCCGGGTATTATTATTATTATTATTATTATTATTATTATTATTATTTTACTCTTTCGAGAGTTTTTTTTTTTTTACACCAGCGTTAGCCGATGGCTTCTCTTTGGAGCTGGAGTGACAACAAGTCTGCTTAAGTCTCCAGAACTCTTCTCGGTATTCTGAACGATCTTAATAATGCTGTCGTTTGGATTATCTCCACGCGTCCTCTTATTTCCAAGTCCTCCAGTCCCTTTATCAATCCTTTGGTGACTGTAACGAGAGCAACAATTACAATTGGTATCACCGTCACTTATATGTTCCATTGTTTTTTCAGTTCTCTAGCCACTTATTTCTCTTTTCACTTTCTTTCAATTTTACTCTGTGGACAACCGGGATCACAAAGCAGGCTTTTTTTTTTGTTCACTATCTCATTGTCTGGTTTTCTGGCTGTTTGTATTATTATCATTATTATTATTATTATTATTATTAGAGCTCTGCACTGAAAAAAAAACTAAGCAATTCATTTGACTTCCTGTCGGTGGGGCTTAGAATACTCCGATGATATTGTTTGCAGAGGGGTTAAACCCCTAAAGGGCGTATCCTGAATTTGGAGCTGAAACTTCAGTTCTGAAACTCATGTGAGTAGAGAGAAACTGTTCGTTATTCTCAGATCGATGCATACCGTAACGGTTATAGGTATAGGTTCCCTAAGCTTCTAAGGAGACAATCATCTGGACGTTGCAAGTTCAATCCTGACTGCAGGCGAGTAACAATAAAGGAATTCTTAACACTTGTACCTGGTTATGGTTAACAGAATCAGAACAGGCGACCCCCATGGATTCAATAAAGGAGGTAGTTCAAAGTTCCGTGTAGGTTCCCGAGTTCGACAAACACCTGAAGAAGGTCGGGGGACATATCGGCCGAAACGTTGTGGAAATGACTATAAAGATGAAGACAATTGTTCGAAAACCCTTAATGTTAAAAATCATATATATTAATTAAACAGGATGTGGTTTGGTTTGGTTTTATGACATATAAACCATTGTAAGTTATGTAAGGCCAAATTCTCTTTTTACATATATATTTAATATATAAGATTTGTTTTTGGTTTGATTTTATGACGTATCAACCATTGTAGGTTATCTAATGCCAAATCCTCTTTATACATATATATTTGATATATAAGATTTGTTTTTGGTTTGATTTTATGACATATAAACCATTGTACGTTATGTGATGCCAAATCCTCTTTATACATATATATTTAATATATAAGATTTGTTTTGGTTTGATTTTATGACATATCAACCATTGTAGGTTATCTAATGCCAAATCCTCTTTATACATATATATATATATATCAATTATATGATTTGGTTTGGTTTAGTTTTATGGCATATTAACCATTCTAAGTTATCTAATGCCAAATCCATTTATATATATAAACAGTTGTATTTCTAACAATTCAATCAAGCATAAGTACAGTTTTTGTTTTTTTACACAACTAAATATATAAAGTTATATTTCAAACAATTTAGTTTATCCTAAGTACATAGTTTAAAGATCAAAAACAGTTCCATTTTCAAACTATTCAGTTTAGTCAGCAAAGTTTAATGTTTTCAGGTATTGCTATGTATCACGAAGAATTAAATTAAACGTTATTCATTTATTGACACACAGATTAAATATCAAAGCAGATTTATTTCAAACAATTCAGATTAGCATAATTACACAGTTTAAAGGTAAAAAATAGTTCTATTTCAAACAACTCAATTTAACATGAGTGTTTCATTCTATTTAACCCATGCATTGTACCCTATCAGGTGCTACCATTCCAGGCAAAGTGGACCTGGGAGGAATGGCAACGAAGAAGATCTTCACAATCATATTGTTTTGTATAATATCGAAGACACTCGATGTGGAAGTCTTACCCCTCTATGGAGATAGAGTCGGTCTGCAGCCCAAGCCAACTGGGCCAGATGGACAGATAGGAATACTTGATACAATACAACTATGTAAAAATTATTTGTATTAGATTGAAATGCTTGATATCATATTAAGGAATTGCAGGAATGAGGAGGCAATAGTACTTGTTTATAAAAAACATAAACTCTCTTTTTATATGCGAAAGTCGTGGTGAAATGGCTGAATTAGAGAGAGAGAGAGAGAGTCGGTCAGGAACTGCCATGGATTTACACCACGTTGAGGTAAATATATTCAGAGCCTTGCTTCTTTTTACTTCTTTCGCGGCAGACTGATACACGGTCAGTTTCTCAACCAGAGGGCCGCTGCCCCCGGCTAGTGCCCAAAACGGCGTGATATGTCTACTCCGCTGACTGCCGTCTCCGACTGACCGCTGACTGACTTCTGAGGTCGAAAACTTCTGTTATCCTATATTTTTCTGACGCCCACACATTTCTTCCCACATAATTCACGTGGCAATTCTACTGTCCCTTGTTTACCTTAAGATACAGGTGCAACATCCTGGCCTTGAAATCTACACTAACTAGCCTGTCAAAGGTAAAAAATGTAACAATATAACAGAGAGCAAAAAAACTCTGAAGAAACAAAATACTTGATTCTCTACCTCTCTGCGTAAGATAACCCTTGATGGATTGACATGTTAGTAATCTTACTAAATTTTAACCAGAGGGGTAAGATCCTAACCTAAGGAGTTATGCTGGAGCTTTGGGAAAAGCGGAGTACCAATTTATTACCATCGCTCTCAGTTCAACTCTGGCCTGCAGTGATAGCACCTGATTGTGTCTTATGAATGGGTCAAATAGAACTAAACTGAACTGTGTACTAATGCTAAACTGTATTGTTCGAAATAGAACTGATTTTTTGAATAAAAATGGATTTGGCATTAAATAACCTACTACGGTTGATATGCCATAAAATCCAACCAACCAACCAACTAATTTGCAACTGAATGACAATATTGTCATTCATTACACGTTGCTTTATTGTGTTTGTAATGGTCTACCAGTGTAGCTCTTTAACCATTAACCTAACGAATATAACGGAGATAAATAGAAGTATTAAAATCATCATGGATCGCTGATATATTCGAAAACACGTGGGTCCATAGCTCATTTTGTGCGCAGGCTCACGTGTGCACCCTCACACAAACACACACGTATACCGGCCCATTGACAAAATGGTTAGAGTGCTCCCCAATGGTCCGGGAGACCAGAGATGAATCCCAGGTTGAGTGATATTAAAGACTAGAACCTTAAGTCGCAGACAAACTTCCATGGCATTAAATATATAAAATCTAATATATACTTATTTATTATTATTATGTTTATTCCTTTAATCCAATAATACCTTCTATATAACAAAAATTCGCTATTTTGTTTGTACGCAAACATAATCATATAGAAAAAAGAAAAAGAAATTAAAAAAAGAAAAAAGCTCACTATAGCAAGATATTATTATTATTATTATTATTATTATTATTATTATTATTTACTCATTAGAGTTTTTCACATCAGCATTAGCTGATGGTTTTTCACTGGAGTTTGAGTGACAGCAAGTCTCCTCAAGTCCCCCAGGACTCTTTTCTGTATTCTGACGTTCTCAAGAATGTTGTAGTTTGGATGATCTCCACTCGTTCGCCAACTTCCAATATTATTATTATGATTATTATTATTATTATTATTATATGGAGAAAAGTTGAAAAAAAGAAGTAATCCAAAAATGATAAATTTGTAGGAAAGAAAGTCGACGTAAATAAGTTTCTGTTTTAATTAATCTTCTTTGAAATAATGAAACAAATGTTGATAAAACAACGATGGATATTTTAATACAATACAAAAACAAGAGAGGAGATTGTATAAAAAGAAAGATCATATAACTGTTCAATCATTCAGTCATTGTTCTTTATAATCTTTCTTTTTATTGATTTTTTCCCATCTGTTTATTAAACATCTATCGCTGTCCTATAAACATTTGCGTAATATTTTAAAGTCCTGACGAAGGTTCCTAAAAACCGAAATTTTTTACGTCGACTTTCCTTCTAATAAATTCATCACTTTTGAATTACATTGTTTCAATTTTTTTCCATACTGTTGGATTACTTTCCATTATTTTCTTTTCTCTCTCTCTCTCTCTATATATATATATATATTGGCAATATATATGCGTGCAGTTTGAATAAAATTTATTTCATGGAAGCCTGCTAAAAAATTCACACAGAGACACGTATATATATATATATATATATATATATATATATATATATATATATCCATCAGGGTCTCTTTGTATCTCTCTAGCAAGCTATCTAGTCAGTGTATTCATATCTATTTACGAAACTATAAAATATACTGGTATAGAGATAAATGTACGACGACACACGCACCTGTCTGTGCCCATATGTGTATTCCTGTATGCGTGCGAGTGTGACTCTGTATGTGTACATGCTCTGTAAATTAAAGCGTTTTCTGTTGAGATTATGGGTCATTTCCTTTCTGTTATCGGATCAGTTCGATTTTTTATATCAAAATAATAACAGGCAAATTTTCCCCGAAGCGCAGCCAAACCAAGCGAGCCAACTTGTCATAAGACGCGCATAAAACAACCCTGTCTTTCCTCAGAAAGACGATATTTTGATCGTCTTTTTCTCCCTACACCCAGCCACTACCCCCAAAGCACCAGACCCTGATTCTGCACCCACCCCAATCATTTTTGCCTCTGTACTACGGTAGTGCAACGGACAAACAGTAACCTGTATAATCGTCATTACTGTATTTCCTTCGACGCAGCCGACATGATTGAGGAGAAACAGCACCAGAAGTGTTTGGGCATGGGTTGGGTGGGTGATACTGAAGAAACGCTAAAGAGATGGAGCTGGTAGCGAAGTTAAACTTCGATGAGAGGATAGAGTCATGAGAGCGAGGTACGAGCCCGAAGAGGCGTTTGTCGGCGTGGGTGGCAAAAGTTGGGTCTGAAGAGGTGTTGGGGGGTTTTATACAAAAGTCTCTGGAAATGACGTTAAACATAGGTTTGCTGATGGTGACCATTCGGACAGTTTTTATGGGTATATGATACGCGGAGATCACCAAACCTTTCACACAGCCCAACACTTATTTTGCGACCGACCGCCACTTACACCTATCCATAATTTTCTTAATATGGCCAAACAGCAAACACTCATTCCTTCAAATAGCCCTTTTGAGTACAAATATAAATATGTGACGGGGGGCGTTGTTTGGCGTCTTTTGCAGTCGTGTCAAATTTTGTGCTATAATTCCTGAAATGAGATACAAAATGTTCGTATGTGTAGTTTCTGTAGGAAATCTATATGTCAGAAACATATTGTCGTTTTCAATTCAAAGCTGGTGTGTATCTCTTTGTATGTTTGGATTAAACTCACTATAAAGATCGACTTTCACAGATTTCTATAGCTTGTTTATTGTCCATCAGTATCAGGACCTGGTGGAAGTCACTCGATGCCATAAACACAATCCAGTGTCCCATATCTTATTCCTGATATGAACAAGACGAAAAGTTACGGCTTTTAATTTAGAAGGACAATAAGATTTCAGGATGATTTTACTGCATGTCAACCTTGGAAGAAACGTCATCGTTCTATTTCAGTTTCTTTGTTTAATGGAATAACCTTCCAGGGTTATTCAGTGCCTAATCCACTTTTTGTAGGAGAACCGTAGTAGTACAATTTCAACGCATAGCTGAGGGAATAAGAAGGTCCTTTCGTTTCCCAAAGGTATTAGTCTGAAAGTGAACGTTATAATGCGACTGGAGTTTAAACTCACTCACAACGATATTGCAGTCTAGCACGTTAGCCTTTATGCTCCGAGGAAAATCCCTCGTAAGGTCACTGATGAACTCCAAAGTTGTCCCTTAATGTCAGGTGACGAAAGTAATAGACAAACTCATATCTTCTATTTGGTTCCCTCGTATGTTGATGTTTTCGTAATTCAGGCCAGCCACTTTAAGAACTTTCCAAAACGTCCTTCATATAAAAGGATTTAAAAGAATAAAATTTGCAATATAAAAGAATATAAATAACAAAATTCAATATGAAGAAAATGACACTAAAGCCAAATTTATCATTTAAACGGTAATAATGTGTTGTTTTTTGGGGGGGCGGGGAAGGGAAGATTTAGTTGGTAATTTTGAACAGTAAGTTCAGACGGTAAGTTCAAACGGTAAGCTCTGCAGTTTTCTAGTTCGGATACGAATTCAAAAAGATAACATAATTTTAGAAAGCAATTTTATACAAAAGAAACAAGAAAGAGATAGAAATGATAAAGCTCTGCGAATTTTAGTGTAGTTTGCGGGAACTTATCTGAGAGAGTATCTGGGAAACAAAGTTCTTTGAATTTGAGTATTTTTTTCTTTTTAGTTTAATCTAAATGTTTCAGTTTTCATTTAATTTTGAGTCTTCTGAAAGGTTGTTCTTTCAGTGTAATTCTCGGGTTGAATTTTCTTCCTTTGTTTAACTTCCTACAATTTCAGCGGTAGATTTTCGTTTGATTTTAATTTTATTTCTTTGGGAGCTTCATATCCGTTAGAATACTTATCGGCTTTCCCATTAGCGAGTGAAAAACCAGTCTGCTGGTTACATTTTTCCACCTTAACAGTCTGGTAACAGCTCGCACTAATGGCCCGATAGTGGTTTTCGACAAATACTGGGAGCTAGCTTTTTGGTTCCGTATTGTCTGGGATTACTTTTGCCTTTTTACTCTGGCTAAAACTAAGTCCCACACATGGTCGGTTTGTTTCTTTGTTAGAAATATATTTTTATACATAAAGAGAAAGAGTATTTGCATCTTCTTAAAGCCTCTACCGAAGTCCCTAAAACGTATCTGTGCTGGGGAAAAAATCATCCATTTCAAATGAAAACACAGACTCCTTATTTCAAATTGAAGTGAAATCTAATCCCATCTGTCCATCAGACATCACATTACTTCCATTACAAGGATGTTGGTGCGAGATGATGATTACATAATCTTGTGTTATTCTACGCCAGAATAAGTTTAAAAATTATGGCATACAATTATATACGGTAGAAATTTTCACAATCACTTGAAACAGTTAAACACTACATACTTAGAATTAATTTTTATTTATTGCGGACTTTTTGTCCTCATCTTTGTAGTTTTTGAGTTGTTTCTTCTTTCACTACGTTTCGGCCAAATTCCAACTCTGACCTTCTGGTCAAGCCGGCCAGAGGTTTACTTGGTCAAAAACGTGGTGCGATAGACAACAACTATGAAAGGCAGTAATTACTGGGGATACGGTTACAAGACTCAGCATTCCTATCCGAGGTCGCGTTAAATCACCTGAAGAAGGCCAGAGGGGAAATTTGGCCGAAACGTAGTGAAAGAAGAAACAACTCAAAAACTACCAAGATGAGGACAAAAAAGTCCGCAACAAATAAAAATTAATTCTCAGATTAAGAAGCCTCATCTCAAAATGATTCCAATTAAAAACAACTTCATACTTAGTAACTATATCAGTGTTTTAGGTGCCAATGTGTTAATAAAGTTCACAATCATTTTAAGTTCGTAAACACTTCGTAAATAGTTGTAACATCCATGTTTTAAGAGCGAATGAATTAATGAAATTCACAGTCATTTTAAACAAACACATCATATTTAGTTAAAAATATAAATATAAATGTTTTAAACGCCAATGTTTTAATAAAGTATCAAATCGATTTAAACAGGTAAACATTCATAGATAGTTGCAATATCAATGTTTTAAGATTTAGTATATTAATGTAGTTCAAAACCATGTTAAACATTATGTCAAACAGATCTATTTCACCAATAGATCGGACCCAAACCGGTACTAGCATTCGAGGTTAAAGTGAACTTGGGAGTAACGGAAATGAAGGGGGGACTCTACACTACCCATAGCTCCAAAATAGAAGTCTCACTACAGGATGCACATTAGTGTCAAACCCAGAAAACTCCTTTTTAAGCGAAAGGTGTCTTACTTCTCTATAGAGGATGCAATTACTGCATTCCAGGAGAATATATATATATATATATATATATATATATATATATATCCATTGGATCAGAAGAAGTCCTGTTTTCTTTGGTGTTATTGATATTTATCAATAACCATAAGAGAATGGAAATAAATTTATAATCCTAATGTGACAGATTTTTGTTTTTTCTTAAAGAAATATATATATATATATATATATATTAATATATTAATATATATATATATATATATATATTAAATTACCATATGATGTCATCTGTTAGATTAAATAGCACCATTAAAGTTCTGAAACAAGATATATATATATATATATATATATATATATATATATATATATATATATATATATATGACGCGGGTCAAGGAAAATCTCTGTTAGCCAGAAAGAAGCGCCATTGTAGATCATTTTTGTTTCGGCAACACACTGCCACTTCTTATAAAACTAGAAAGAACGATTATTCGAATTTCAAACTTAATTTCTGAACATATAAAATGCATAAAAATGTGAGAGGGGGACGAAAAATCTAAAATGTCGGTGAAGCTTCTGATGGTTTTACAAAGCAGAATGTTACAGTAAGTATGGAACATAGTCCTCTTTCCAGCGGATGCAAATGATATATATATATATATATATATATATATATATATATATATATAGTCATAATTAAATATTTATATCATTTGATATGAATTTGGATTTTTATGATAATTCATATTCCTTCATTAATTCTTTTGAAAAAAATGTACTTACTATTCAAGCAAAAGTGGGTGAGGGGCAAAATGCAAAATCATCATTTCTTGGAAAGAAATAATTTACTGTAAATAAGATAACATCTGCCAGATAAAAACAGGTTCTAAACATTTGTCTCTCAAGATAAAGCGTAATTAATACCATTATTTATAGGCAAACATGACTAAACCCACACAACAAAAATAGTTTTGAAGTCTGACACTCGTGGCGTAACGCTCATTGTCGTATCGAAGTGGACTCGGCTATCCGATTTCAAATCCTTGACTTGGCTGTTGATATTTCACATAGGACTTATTCTCTGGGGTAAGGCATGAATCCAACTATTCTCACTCCAGCTATTGGTAAATAGTAGAGCAGACTGAGATTTTTTCCTTGTTATAGCGGCCGGCTTAGAAGAAAGAAAACTTTGAATTCAAAGCAGTTGTAGACCTGGAGAGGGATCAGCACCGCCAGTCTGATTCTACCCTAGGGACGAGACAAGAGTAACTCCCCACACCCCCAAAACTTGGTCACCGGACAAGTGTGTATGTGTGTAAGAGAGAGAGAGAGGGAGTTTGTGTGTTTATTTAGAAGGCTTTCACTATGTGTGTGTGTGTGTGTGTGTGTGTGCGTGCGTGCGGACTGGGTTCTTTTGTGCTTATAAACAGACTGCAAAAATAATTACACGACTGCAAAATGCACTGTTTACATCCGAAGCTGTTCTGGTCTATATGTTGACTTATTCAGTTTGAAATTTTGGGCTTACCAGTTAGCCTAGACCAAGTCAGCTATCTACGCATACAAAGTCTTTATATCACCAATGGTGTGACCCCCCCCAAATAGGCTAAAATCATCTTTTGAATGTCTCATAATCCTCGAAGAGTAAATGTATATAGATGAATATGTGAGTGTGTGCGTGTGTGTTTACCAGATTCATCAACCTGGATGCGATTCAAGGTCAGTTTTTTAAAGGCACCAACTATACGGCCACCTGCCTCCTGTCACGAAAACTATCCAAGTTAGACGACCCAGACATGCAAGACACTGCTGGAGAAGCAATGACGAGCTCATATGTGATGTACTCCTATGGACTCCCGCATATGGCCAAGCAAAAGCAGGACGACTAGCTCGAACATACATACAGCAGCTATGTGAGGATACGGGATGTAGCCCTGATGACCTGCCAGAGGCGATGAACGATAGGGAGAAGTGGCGAGAGAGGGTCAGGGATATCCGTGCTAGCGGCATGACATGATGATGATGATGATGATGGCTTGTTTGGATTCAGAATTTTCCTTCTAGACTGGTTATCTAAAAATCTAAAAACAATCTGCTCAATAATTTACCCCAAGCTGGTAGGAGGAAATATGTGGATTCATGCCTTTCTAAGATGGTTTGTGTGAAGTGAAATATACATAAATTTGTCCAGGATTTGAACTCGGGTCACTGATTCCATTTCCTAACCATCCGGCTAAACACGTCTGCATAAGCGTGTGTTTCTGTTTTGCATGCGCATGCGTCAATCTGGCAACGTTTCTGTCAAGTTTGCTCCCAATGCGACTCGGCGTTAATGAAAATTTTATATTTCGGATAATAATGGCGGATATGACAAGGCCGGCCGGCTGACTGAGCTCTCTATTTGGATACACAGATCGCGGTCTTCGCTTGTCTAAATGACCGATTCCTCATGTGAATAAGGTTCATAAATCATACAATAATGAAAGATTTCGTTACTGGTTTTCCTCTCTGACAATATGGGAAAAATATACGGCGACCATTTGCCTCAAACGTTGTAAAGGCCTCATCCACAATTACATGAATGTGTATCCACGGTAATTATAAATATCTGACTAGTGTAAATGTATGCGTGGATGTGTGCTTTGGTTACTGTTCGTGCCAACCAAAGGACATTGATAGCAATTTTACAACTATTTAATATACATGTCTAATGATTGATAGGTTGATTTTACTGGCATACCCAAGGGTTATTTTATGTCTGGGGGTTAGAGAATTGCGTTCATTGTACATTTATATTGACATTTTGATGTTTTATGTGTAGTTTTTCCGTCAGAGTTTTTATTGTATACTTTTAATAAGAAAGACAAAATACACAGTTAAAAATTTTGCTTTTGAATTTATGAAATAAAAAGATAAAATACGCTGGAAACTTTTATACTTACTGAAAATCCTTCGGTGCAGGCATGAACTGGCTTCACCATGTCTGTGAGCATTTGTGATATATGTACATGTTCAAGTCTTCGCTTGGCCATTTGGTGCGTTTAGTATATATACATATACATATGTATATATACATACATATAAATACATATATATATATACATTGGTGCGTTTAGTTTATATATATATATATATATATATATATATATGATAGAAGTATGTGGAAGGTTGGATAAATCAAACACTTAAAACTGATTGAGAGACGTGGTATTTCGTTCTTTTATTCTGTTTTAAGAAATTTTTCAGGCTAAATGAAAAAAATGCAACGGGCCTTGTGCCTTCTAAACATATTTTAAGTTTTTGATTTATCCAACCTTTCACCTATTTCCTTCATATTATTAGATTCACCACAATCTATGATTTCAACACACACACACACACACACACACACACATATATATATATATATATATATAAGTGTGTGTGTGTGTGTGTGTGTGTGTGTGTGTGCACGTATACCAAGAGTTAGATGAGACGAAGGTCCAATTTAAGAGGAATATTGCTGGATCTAATTCAGTTTTCTTTCTCATATATTGGTTCTTTAAACAAAATATTTACCCATGTGGCCCAGTCGGCTGGGGATGTAGAATACACCGAGTGTGAATCTGTAGAGGGGTAGGAACCCCTCCCAACGAGTACCTGGATATAACACTAAAAAAATCTGATGGTGAAACTCCCGTTATGCGGGAACTTTGGGCAATGCGGAGTAGCCCTTCATTGCCATAGTTCCCAGGTCTACTCGAGCCCCGGAGAGGTAGCACCAGATGTATGTGTCAAATTGAAAATTTAAACTGTGTACTTATGCTTAATTGAATTGATAGAAATTAAATTGTTTTTACATTTAACTCTAAGTAAACAAAAAATTGTGTACATTTGCTAAACTGAATTATTTTAAATAGAACAGTTTGATCATTTAATTGTGAGTAAACAAAAACTGATGCTTAATTGTATTGTTATTCATATATAGTAATACTTGGAACCGTTTAATTTTGACATGCTAAACTGAATTATTTTAAATAGAAAAGTTTGATAATTTAACTGTGTGTAAACAAATGACTGATGTTTTATTGAATTGTTCGTGTTAAATAGAAGTACTTGGAAACAGTTAACTGTGGGATAAGAAATGATAAATAGTATATTGAATTATTCATATTAGATAGAAATTAAAAAAAACAACCTTTTACCGTGTGAAAAAAATGAGCCCAAGCTTTTTAAAAATGTTATCAACAAAATGTGTTTTCAAATCATATATTTAATATATATGTATAAATGACTATTTACCCATAGCGAATAAGGATTCATGGCAATATCATGAGATGAATGGATTTGAACTCAAATTACCACTTCCATTTGTTGTATAGCCGTAATACAAATATAAGCGGAAATATAATCAAACATAATTTACGAACTTCAATGAACGAACGAGCACACTTCTTTATTAAAATATGTATCTCTCACACTTTATTCTCGAAAGGGTTTATGTTTCTGTGGTATGTGTGAGAGATGAGTGGAGACAAGGACAGACTGTTATATTGACCCAACTTCCTCTCTTGACCATGGCACGCTGTGTTATCTTCAAGAACCCACTTAACACTTCTTCATATCTTAGCTGGGGTTGCTCAACCAGGGGTTGTCGAGTGTCACAGCCCTCAGGGGGTGTTCTCAGTTTGCAAGCTGGTTCTTACTCTGACCTTCCTGTCACCAACTGACTCAACGGCCGCCGGCATCTGCCTATATTCTTTCATAATACCCACTTGCTTCCGCTTCTTCTGCCGTTTATTTACACAGGTGCATCTCTGATTGACGGCTCGGTCAAGGGTCAGTATATAACACATTTCCAATTGTGATGAGTCTTCATTGCCTAGAGAGAAGACTTCATTGCCACAGGATAAGTCTTCATTGCTCGGGGAGAAGTCTTCATTGCCTGGAGATGGGTATCTACTCTTGAGTAGATGCTTTAGGCATCGGAAAATAGGTCTCAATGTTATCCCATTTAGACGACAGTGGCAGGTGAAGCCAGGAGAGGTGGTCAGTCATCTCATAAGCTGTATAGCAATAACATACTGACGTTTCAAGAGTTTACGACAATTTTAATGCCTGTACAAAAATAGTCTGGAAACTTATTGAAGGAACCCCGTATGTATAAACTGGATTTGGTATTAAATAATCTACAATGGTTGATATACCATAAAACTAAACCAAACCAAACTAAACAAAACTTCATCAATTCAGTCAGTTGGGGCAGTACACCTACACCAACTCTGCAGAAGCGTAAGACTCCAACAAACCAATGTCATGTGGATGACTCTAAACTGCATCTGATCGGGAAATGTTGAGTACCCCTTGATTGCAATTATTCCCCGGTCCACGTTGACCCGGAGTTGAAGTACCTGTTAAGGTTGCATCTATGGGGCAAATAGAAATATCTGATCATTTTCTATCGATGAAAACATTCCAGTGTATAAAGCAAGGACTATTGTTAAATTTAATTGATGATCTTAGATAACAATACTTGGAAGTATTTAACTTTGTGTAGACGAAGGTATAATGTTGAACAGAATTACTAGAATAGACATGCTTGAAACAATTTAACTGTGTGCTTATAATGAGCTCTTGCCCATTAAAGTTATTTTTCCTACAAACCATTCCTTCATTATATATATATATATATATATACTCATCATCATCATGTCACGCTATCAGCACGGATATCTCTAACCCTCTCTTGCCACCCCTCCCAATCATCCATTGCTTCCGGCAGGTCTTCTGAGCTACATCCCGTATCGGCACAGAGCTGCTGTATGTAGGTTCGAGCTGGTCATCCTGCCTTTGCTCGGCCATGTGAAGGGGTCCACGGGAAAACATCACTTATGAGCTCGTTTTCGTGATGGGTATTAATTGGCCATACAGCTGCTGCTTTGTGGGGTGCTTCCCCCAGTACTTGTTCAATATTGCTCGCAGCAATAGTTGCCGTCAACCCTTTTCTCCATACGTTTAGTTAGCGTCCATGTAGGGCATCCAAATAGCAGTATCGACACGACCGCTGCTTGGAGAAAACTATGTTTTATTTTATCGATCAGGTCTGACTTCCATATGTCCGATAGCCTTGGTAAAGTCGACAAACAATATTGTTGCTTCTTGGTTTTTTGCACGTACACTTTCAAGAATTCGACGGATAGTCAAAATTTGTGACGTCATGGATCTATTTCTCCGGAAGCCATTTTGGTTCTTCCTGAGTATGTTCTCGATTTTGGGTTCTATTTAATGCTCTACTACGCATATATATATATATATATATATATATATATATAGTATTTGTCATTGAATAACTCATAGCAGGATAGCTACAGTGGTAAAGTGCGGCTTCTTAGTAAAATCGAAATGTTGTCGAACTATTACGTTCACATCGAAACTAATGTCCTTGGGAAAGGCATGAACTCTCTTATACCTCACCAATAGCTTACATATTACCACTATTATTCTTCAACAAGTATTGTTTTGGCATTAAAAACCCATGAATATTGATATGCCATTAAATGAAGAAACCAAACCAAATAACCTGTAAAGTTGATATGCCATAAAATACAGTGAACCAACCATAATATTTCATCAGTGGCATGCCGGTAACTTTAATTAATAAGAAAGTAGTTCATCTCAAATACATATATCATTCTATCCTACCTACACGAAAACAAGTAACAAAATGATAATATATTCTGAGAAAAAAATTAATCTGGCTTACATACATTTATTTATTTCTTTATATATATATATTTATTCATATAGTCATCCACAGACAGATCTGTTTCGTTCTATAAGAACTCATCAATGTGGCTAGACATACTAGCTTCCCGTAGCTGGGATCGTAACCCGGTTGATTCAAACGCTAATCCAAGTCTCTACTCCTCAGCCACGAATGAACCAGTAGCAGCGAAGTAAATTTTAAACGGTTATGAATCACAATTACGATTGTTTACATACATCCGCTTAACGGCTACCGAGAGCTCAATTCATATATGAAGAGCCTTGCATTAACGCTAATGGCAACACGATTACTTCATTCGCTAGAGAGCTCAACCCTACGGGGTAGGGGAGCATATATATATATGTATATATATAGCATATATATAGTGTATATATATAAATATATACATATAGTATAGTATATATATATATATATATGTGTATATATATTTATACTTACTCATACAATCTTTAATATTCAAATCGCAGGCACCTCGAGTGGTGTAATGTTTAGCAAGCATAACGAGCAAAACTTCATGAATAAGTTCAAGTTTCATTGGGCACCTGATTCATTCGGCCTTGTGCCACATCTCAGAAAAGAACTTAGTAAATTACTTTGTATATATCATTTTGGGAAATAGACAAGATTACCCAAGTTCAAATTCTGGAGGAAGCTGTTTGTGTTTCATCTGATGAGAAAATTTACCTTTTGAGTTTTAGGGTGTAACATTTCTGCAGAACTTCGGGGTGAACGTATAGGGGTTCAGAAACATTCTCTAACAGATAAAAAGAGTTTCTGTGTCCCAATGAAAGACGGTTTGGAAACTCACAGAAATGGCCAGCCGTATTAATAAACACATTAATAAACATGAGCGCTAAACTTTAACAATACGTCTACGACTTTCTTTCATCAGCAGGATCAAATGACAACCTTCTCGTCAGCTCAACATTGCTCTGCCCACATTGGAAGATACAAACTTTGCGAGGATCCCAATAAGTTACAACCACCTCTGAACTTAGTGAATAACCAAATGTTCAAGGGAGCAAGGTCTGGACTATAGGGAAGCTGAGCGACTGTCTTGACGCCCACCCTGGTCAAATAGTCTATGACAAGGATGGAGTTGTGGACTGGTGCATTGTCTTGGTGGAAATGCCACTGACACGATATGAAGAGTGCTGGCCTCTTCCGACGGAATCTCTTCCTGAACTCCCTTAAAACCTCAACATAGTAACACTAACCCTAACCCTTTGGCCAATCAACTCCGGTGTATTGACTTCCTTACTCCTCCCACACCCCTCATAATCCCTCACAGACTCCCTGCCTTCCTTGAATCTCCTATGCCACTCAAAAACTAATGCTCTAATCATGCAAGATGCTCCAGAAGCAGTCTGAAGCATTCCATACGTTTCTGTAGCATTTTTTTTTTCCAAGTTTAAAACAGAATTTTATTGCATATTGTTCTTCTAAAGTGTCAGATTACATTTTTGAAATTCATCAGTTGTGACAACCAGGCTTCACTTGGGTGTATTCTAATTCCTACTTTAGCTGTTCATTTGAACCTGAAATCATAAATATAGGTCAGTCATCTCATAAGATGGATCGCAATAACATACAGACGTTTCAAGAGTTTACGACAATTTTAAATGTCCATACGAAAAAAGTCTGGAACTTATCGTATACATCTCGTATATACATATTAAATACATGATTTCTAAACATATTTTGTATATAACATTTTTAAAAAAGCATGAGCTTTTTTTTTTTTTGTTCCCATTTAAATCGTTTCCCTCATTTCTATCTAAAACGAATAATTCTATTTACAATTAATCACTTGTTAAATGTTTTCAAGTATTGCTATCTAATACAAACAATTCAATTAAATATCTGTAATTTGTTTACACACTCTTAGATGATCGAACAGTTCTATTCTAAACTATTCAGCAAACTTAAATGAGTCTATGTATTACTATGTGTCACTTACAATTCAATTAAATATTACTAATTTATTTACGCACAGTTAAATGATCAAACAGTTCTATTTCTAACAATTCAATTTTGCACAAGTCAGTTGTTTGCACTCAGTTTAAATGTCCAGCAATTGTATTAGACACATTGATAAAACCCTCTCATGTGATACCACTACGGACCAGAGTGGGCCTAGGAGTGATGGTAATAAAGGGCTTCTCCTCATTCCCAAAGCTGCAGCATTACTGGAGCTTCAACATCAGATTTAGTGTCATATCTAGGATATTCTTAGTGGTCTTACCTCTCTGCAGAGATGCAGTCAGCGTATTTTACTGCCCCTGTCGACTTGGCTTAAAACCACATGTAGAAATCGCTGCAATTAATTTAATTATAGATTTGTTTGTAAATCAGTACCTACCTACTAATCTATTGTTCATGGTTTTGTTGGTTTGTTGTTTGTTTGTTCGTTTGTTTGTTTGTTTGTTTGGTTGGTTGGTTTTGTTTTATCGCATATCAACCTTTGTAGGTCATTTGATGCCAAATCCATTTTTAAACAAATAAACAGCTATATTTCAAACAATTCAGTTTAGCATAAGTACATAGTTTAATCGTAAAACACATTTCTATTTCAACTTTCAGTTTAGTCCAACAGTTCTAATTTAAATAATTTAGTTTAGTATAAGTATAGTTTTTTTACACACTGTTAAATGTCGAAACAATTCTATTTCGAACGATTCAGTTTATACTGTTTCAATATCAAAAACATTTCTATTTCAAACAATTCAGTTTAGCATAAGTACCCAGTTTACATATCAAAACAGTTATATTTCATGCAATTTAAGTTAGCATAAGAACGCAGTTTAGTTCTATTTGACCCATATACAGGGCCCTCTCAAGTGCTACCATTTCCGGCCAGAGTGTACCTGGGAGCGATGGCAATGAAAGGCTGCTTCGTATACCCCAAAGATCCCGCATCACTGGAACCTCACCATCAGATTGTTTAATGTTAACTCCAGGATACTCATTATGGGGGGGGTCTGACCCCTCTGCAGAGACGCAGTTGGTGTATTCTGCAGCCCCAGCTGACTGGGCAACTGGTTTGGTGGGGTTTTACAGCATATCAACAATAGTTTATTTATTACCAAATTTTATTTATTCATATGTATTGAATATATGACGTGTAAACACATTTTGTATATGATATCTTTAAACGAGTCGGAACTCCTTTGTTTGCACACAGTTAAATGGTTTCAAGTATTGCTACATAACAGTCCCAATTTAACATTAGTCATTTGTTTCCATACAGTTTGTTGGTAATGTTATTTTTAGATGCGTTAGAATTAATTTGTTTGTGCACTAGTAAGTTAATGTTTCTACACAGTTAAATCCTGTCAATTATTGATATATAACATTTATGATTCTTTTCAATAATAATAATTTTTCTCAGATAGCTAAGTGGTTACAAGTATTGCTACTTAACACTAATTTTATTCAACACTATTCATTTATTTACTCACAGTTAAATGATTACAAGTATTGCTATGTAATACTAACAATTCCATTTAAGTAAACAGTTAAAAAGTCTCAAGTATTGCTATATAGTACTAATTATTCTATTCAACATTACTCATTCGTTTACATACAGTTAAGTGCTTCTAAGTATTGCCATGTATTACTAACAATTCAATTAAACATTATTCCTTTGTTTATAAGCAGTTAAATGTTCAAACAGTTCTATTTCTAACAATTCAATTTAGCATTAGTTATTTGTTTGCACACAGTTTGAATATCAAACAATTCTATTTGACCAATAGTTAGCACCCTTTCGGGTGCAACCACTCTGGGCCGGAGTAGACTAAGGAGCAACGTAATCCACATTACCCAAAGCTCGAAGACTGGAGCCTCTCCATCAGATGGTTTTGTTATATGCAGGACTCATGTTAAGGGCGTATTACTCCTCTGCAGAGATGTAGTCTGTGTATTCTATAGCACCAACCGACCGGGAAGCTATCGTTCGTGTAATTTTTACAATTAGTTTTAAATCCACATGCGTTGTTGGTTGCTTTTGTGAAACTAAATCCTTTAACAAAAGCTAGGAATCTCGTCGAAGCGTAAAGATTAACAAATTATTTGTGTTTGTTTGGGTTTTATGACACATCAACCATTGTATGTTATTTAATACCAAATCCATTTTATACATATAAACAGTTCTATTTGAAACAATTTAGTTTAACATAAGTACTGAGTTTAAATGCCAAAACATTTCTATTTCAACTATTCAGTTTCGCATAAGTATGCAGTTTAAATGTCAAAACAGCGAAAGTATACGGTTTTGTTCTATTTGACCTATAGATAGGACCCTATCAAGTGCTACCTCTCCGGGTCAGAACGGACCTTGGAGCGATAGCAATAAAGGGGTACTCCGCATTCCCCTACGTTCGAGCATTACTGGAGCCTCACCGTCAGATTGCTTAATGTCATATCAAGGACACACGTTGGAGGAGTCTTACTCTTCTGCAGAGACGCTGTTGAATTATTCTGCAGCCTAAGACAGGGCCAGAACAAATTAGTTTGAAAGACCAACTACTACGGTAGAATGAGTTTGATTCCCACAATGTACTCAGTACTTCGAGCCTTTTGCCGAAACTAAGGTGCATTTAACTTATATGTATATATGACCAATATTTATTATTTCAGGTTCAAATCAACTGCTACAGCAGCAATTGGAATACACCCTACTAAAACCTCATTGTCACAGCTGGTGAATTTCAAAAATGCAATCTGGACGTGAGGACAGTTTAGAAGAACGATATGCAATAGAATTCTGTTTTAAACTTGGAAAAAATGCCACAGAAACGTATGGAATGTTTCAGAATGCTTCAGAATGCTTTGGGAGCATCTTGCATGATTCGAGCATCAGTTTTTGATTGGCATAAGAGATTCAAAGAAGGCAGGAAGTATGTAAGGAATGATGAGAGGTGTGGGAGGAGTAAGGAAGTCAGCAGACCAGAGTTAATTGGCCAAAGGGTTAGGGTTAGGGTTACTATGTTGAGGTTTTAAGGGAGTTCAACAAGAGATTCCGTCGGGAGAGGCCAGCACTCTTTATATCCGGTCAGTGGCATTTCCACCAGGACAATGCACCAGTCCACAACTCTATCCTTGTCACAGACAATTTGACCAAGATGGGCATCAAGACAGTTGCTCACCCTCCCTATAGTCTAGACCTTGCTCCCTGTGACTTTTGCTTATTCCCTAAACTCAGAAGCTGTCGTTATGAGACATTTGAGAAGATGAAAGAGGCTGTGACGAAGGTCTTTGACATGTTCACACAAGAGAACTTCCATGGGGCCTTCCATAAGTTGTTTGAACGGTACAACAAGAGCATTGCAGCCGGAGGAGATTACTTCGAAGGGGACTAGAGTTTCATGTGTGTACTATCAATAAAAGTGCCCATACTTATTTAATAATCCTCGTATGCAGAACATTCGAAGTAGAGTGATATTAGATAATACTATTTCACTTCGTCCACTCTAATATGGAGGGGTGTCCTCGTGGTGTAATGGTTAAAGCGATGGACTGCGGAATCGTAGTACGCGAGTTTGTACTCCAGTCGCGCTATTACGTTCACTTTCAGGCAAATACCCTGGGGAAAGGTATGAACCCCCTTATCCTCCCAGCTATGGGTTAAATAGTACCACTACTGTTCTTCTAGGAGAATAGCTTTGGCATCAAATAACCTACAAAGGTTGATATGCCATTAAACAAAGAAACCAAACCACTCTAATTTTACTTTAACGTCTCTATCGCCTCTCTCTTTTGGTATGGAACGTTTGGTAAATAATTTATTGTCAGGAATGAACTTTACACCAGAAAATTAAAAAAAAAACGTTGTAAAGAAAGAAAATTTCATGGACTTTCAAAATTACAATACTGTTATATTTTGACCTTCGACCCGACCCAAAATGCCATTCAAGGTGATGCACCGGAAGGAAGTGACACATTCCAATGGCAGTTAGGACAGGAACTCGCGTGGGCGGAAATTGGCTAACAAAATGGGACTAGCTAAAAAAATCCCATGATACTCTCATAGACTGACGCACCGGAAGAGAGTGACCTCTGAACTGCATGACAGTTATTTCCGCTTGATGACGATTAAACATTTGATTTCAAAGATCGAGTGGGCGATCGAGTCGGCGTTGTACTAGTATATAACTCAGTCAAGACAGAAGTCAAGAGAGTTCCAGTGAGTTGCATTTAGAGCTGGAGACGGAGTTATAGACGATATGTGGTAGGGAAAGCCACACCCGGCCGAGGGGGCCCCCGGGAACCCCCATGGAGTTTGGGGACCAGAGAAGTTGCTGATAAGATGCAGTAAAGAAAGCCAGCACCCAGCAGAGTGGACCCCAGGGTCTCTGGTTGAGCATCAGGAGAACGAGAAAAATGCAACGTTGGCGGCCATAAGAGTGGGGGTCAAAATATTTCAGTTCTGTTCGGTCTCCAGCTCCCTCTCACAGGCAAACCTTGAGTAACCCTTTTCGAACCCTTGCAATAACGTGAGAGGTAAATATTTTATAAAGAAGTCTTCCTGCGTGCGTCTTTATTATTGTGTCGTTATGATACGGCACGTGAGAATATAACACTACAACAATATAATAATGTCATCTGAGTGGAATTCATCACACGAGAGTATTTATTAAATATTTTTTATTCTTTGATATTTCTGAAATCGAAAAAAGTTTTAAAAGTTATCAAGTTTGTTTTTATTAATTTTAGTGCCCGGGTATATGGAACAAGAAGCAGCTTAGTGAGGTATATCGTACAAGATTCTTATAAAAATGACTGTTTTACTGAAGTTTTAGAAGTAATTAGATTTTTTTTTTTTTAAATTTCAGGATCGGGATATATAGAACAACTGTTACCTTTGTGAGGTATATCACACAAGTAACTTTGAAAAATCTCTGATTTCCGAAATTTTTTGAGGTAATGAAATATTTTTGTCATTTTAGGGTCGGGGTATATAGAACAAGAAACACCATCACATTTGATTCAAAATTTATTAATAATGAGGACTAAATCTTGATCTTGTCTTCATGCATTAACGATATTTGGGTGATTCGTCTTGTTCTCTGCACCAAAAGCGTTAAGTCACGTTCTGCGGGGTTCAGTCAACTTTAATCGTTAATCATCATCATAAAGTCGGGCTGATAGCACAATTCCTTTATCTCTTTCTTATTATCCATCCCTATCTGCTTTCGTTCTTGGTAGTTCCTCTAGACTGCATCCAATTCCCGGAAAGAGTTGACGAATGTAAATTACATAGGTCGGCCAACACAAGTGTGTCTATGCGCAGGAATCCTCTGAAGAACTTCGCATATGAGTACTCCCTACTTCCCCAGCAATTCTTAGCATGTCCTGTTCGTATTTATTGTATTGCATGTGCGATCGGAGGTAAGTGGCCGTCCAGCTACAGTTTTGTGGAGCACTGCTTTCTGGATTTCTTCAAAACTGCATGCAGCTTCCTTCTGTAGTACTTATCTACCTTTTTCTCCAAGCGTTTCGTTAAAGTTTACGTAGCGCGGCCATATAATAACCCGGACACGACTACAGCTTGGAAGAATCACCGTTTTATCTTATCAAAGATATCAGTATGGTTGATAATCACTTAATAGCAGTCTATGCCTATCCAATGTGTATGTTCACATCGCTTTCAATAAACAAGATATTGCTCCCAAGGTATGTGATATAGTCTACTAATTTTAGAGGCAAATCATTTAATTTGGAGATGGTATAATTTTGCTTAAAATATATGAACTCTCTTTTATCAAAGATCACGCAGAGGCTGATGTCTCTAGCTTTCTATTCCATAGTAAGTAAAAAAGTAAAGTTAGCGACCATAGTCGAGGGTGACCCGAAGGCTCCCTTTTCGATAGCTACTACACCAAGGTGTAGGGGAGGGCGCTACTCCATTCCCAGGATTGCTCCACTTTACCCTTGAACCGTACCTTATAATGCTGAGTGTTAAGCAAGGTGGTATCAAGTACCATTTTTAAAGTCTTTGGTATGACTCGACCTGGGATTGAACCCAGGTCTCCCGGGCCATTGGCGAACACTCTAACCGCTGGGCCAGAAGCATAAATTAAGCTAAAACGGGTATATTTGCGGAAGCGTTAGATTACTGCGTCGTCTGCATCCGTAATTATTTCTGCAGATATCATCTGAATACTAAATATTCATTAATTAATGATTTTCATACAAATCTGACCTGTTGAAACAAGTGCTTATAAAATATAAGATATTAATTTAACGAAAGATATCCCCGCTCTTCACAGTACATAAATTACAACACATATATATATATATATATATATATATATATATATATATATATATATATATATACATGCAGTTAACCTTCAGCATAATATATCCGCTTTTATTTTATTTTATTTTAATACTTTATGATTTATTTATTTATTTATTTTCCTTTTTTTATTGTTCAATTATATCTCTTGATAGTCATTGAATGACCAACACATGATAGAGGCCCTCGAGCGGCCGACCTTTCTCTTTGATGTCTATCTCTTCCGATTCCAGTTCATCTTGCCTTGCGCACTATCTTCTTCCAACTTTGATGTCCTATAGTGGTTGGTGTGTGCAGAAAATTTCAGCAGGCTATTGTCTTCGTACAAAAGCAACCGGATAAGGCTGTCTGCATTGACATTTTATAGATCCCTTTGAAGTGTGACGTACAGCCTTTATGTGACAAAGGTGAATACATCGTCACACACACACACACACACATATATATGCATATATGTATATATTTATATTTATATATATATATATATATATACATGTACGTGTGTCTTCGTCTCTTATTCAAAAATATAAACGTACTCACATATATAAGAATTCATGTATATATATATATATATATATGCATTGAAATGCACATACACACACACATACACACACTTACTTATACACACACACACACACATACATATATATATACATATATATATATATATATATATATATATATATATATATATATACATATATATATATACTTGTACGTGTGTCTTCGTCTCTTATTCAAAAATATAAACGTACTCGCATATCAAAGAATTCATGTATATATATATATATATATATATATGCATTGAAATGCACATACACACACACAAACACACACTTACTTATACACACACACACACACGCACACACACACATACATATATATATATACAGAGGCAGAGTGGAAGATTTAATGGAATACAATATATTGTTTATATATATATATATATATATATATATATATATATATACACTGATCTCTCTCTCTCAAAAAATGTATGTATGGATATATATATGTGTAAGGATATATATTTATATATATATATATATATATATATATATATATATATATATATATACAAATACGTAGATATGTACATAGCTGAATATGTTTGTGTGTTTTATTCGAAGAAGAAAATTAACATTTACACACACACACACACACACACACACACACACACACACACGCACACACACACACACATATATATATATATATATATATATATATATATATATATATATATATATAAAGCAGTGCATATATTTGCATGTATTAATGCATTTTGTATATGGATGCATATCAGTTGTCAAATATAATAATTTACAAGATGCCATATAGCCAGCATTATATAAAATGAGAAAATAATCTCGTAAGGTTTTTTACACAGTCAAGTAGAAACACCCATACACAACGTATTTATCATCTACCAGCCCCGTGACTCATAGTTTCAAGTCAAAAGAATATATATATGTGTGTGTGTGTGTGTGTCAAACAGTTCTATTTGACCCATTGATAGGACCCTATCATGTGCTACTACTCTGGACTAGATCTGACCTGGGAGCAATGGCAATGGAGGGCTGAAGAATGGGTATGATCCCTCCAAAGAGTGTCCTGTATATGACATTATCAAATGGTAAGGCTATAGTAATGCTGGAGCTTTGGGAAATGCAAATTAACCTGTTAGTGTCATTGCTCCTAGGTCTACTTTGGCCAGGAGGGGTAGCTGTTGATAAGGTCCTATCTTTGGATCAAATAGAATTCTTTGACACTTAAACTGTGTCCAAAAATGACTTAGGCTAAACTAAATTATTAGAAAAAAATATTAGCTATATTTGATTGTTATATATATATATATATATACTCCTACACCCCCGGAAGTAATTAAAGGCTGCCACTCGGGTAAGGGGCCGCTCTTCGAATGAATTAGATGTAAACAAAACAAAAAAGTGATACATATGCGTTTAAAATCCCTTTCTTTATAGAGGCTTCCTCGTGGCTCTGCGGTAGAATCTTTGAATGGTGTAAAACTCAGCTGGGTTTCCACCCTGGTTTCCAGAATCTTGCATATCTAGCCACACTGAAGAGCTGTGTTACAACGAAGCAGTCCGTCTGTGCATGACTATATATACGGCTATATATATATATACAAAAAGAATATGTATATTTAGGCAGCATTTCTTCGTTAATACAAATTTCATTAAACATAATAGACATTTTATATCTACATATTTTCTTCTGGATCCGTTCGAATTCCCGTATTACTTTTATCGTATGAGGGGGAATTGATTTATGTATTGTTCATAGTTGTATGTGCAAATTTCATACAACTATGGACAATACATAAATCAATTCCCCCCGAATACGATAAAAGTAATACGGGAATTCGAACGGATCCAGAAGAAAATATGTAGACATAAAATGTTTATTATGTTTAATGAAATTTGCATACAAAAAGAAATAGATATATGCCTTTTTTATGGGCATGCGAATATTATGAACGATCTTTAAATTTTATGTGGAAATTTTGTATTCTATGTGTGTGTATATATATATATATATATATACATGGGCATGCATATGTATGAATCTAATATGTTTTTAAAGTAATTTTCTAACTGTTTAAAGGCAAACCTGTTTCAGCAAAAGACAATAAAAAAATTTAGACCTCCTCAAAATCGAATGGCTCATTAGTAGGAACGATGTCTCGTCCTAAAGATACTTAAAGTTGCTTTCATGTGTGACTCTTATAGTCAACGGTTAGTCGAGGAAATTTATTGACCATGAAAAATATAAGAATTAAGCGAGGTGAATTTTAGAAGAATGAACTCAGATCATAAGAATAATATATCAATATAATAATATAATAAGAATTCCCTAGGTGGATTTAAGAAGAATGAACTTAGTAAATGGAAAAAGGGAAAATTAACGAAAAATAGATTCAGAATGAATAAACTAGAAATATGTTGCGTTGACTAAAAACAAAATTTAAAAAAAATATATTTAAACGATTGTTATTCATTGTTTTCATGAATCAGAAACTCCAAACGGCATTTGTTTTGACTACAAAGCCAAGTTAAGGAGAGGAATAGCATAGGAGATGTGACCTGTAGGTCAGCGCTTGTCAATCAGCTTGCTTGAGAAGGAAAATTTAAGAAAGGAAAATTTTAATTCGATTCTCTTACCATTATGAATGAACGGTTATTGACGTCATGTCATGTGAACATAGAATTGTAATAATTCCAAATTTGAGCAGGACCACCCCTTTTGGGTAAAATTATGAGCCATGCAGATGTGAAAGGTTCGACAAACAGTGGGAGGCGGAATTGATATTTAGAAACCAAATGAGGAGAAGATTGATATCTTTTTAGCTTTGGTTACTCTTACCTGTCCGGTGGGAGATGAGCATAAAATACAAAGGATTTCTTTCCCTCATGGAGAGACCAACAGAAACAGCTGGAAGTAAAACATTAAGTCCCAAAAATTCACATAGCGTAACGGTTATAGGCATTGGGTCCCTAAGCTTCTAAGGAGACAATCGTCTGGAGGTTGCAGGTTCAATCCTGACTGCTGGCGAGTAACAATACGGAAATACTGAACACTTTTATGGCTAACGGAATCAGAAAAGGTGACCCCCGTGGATTCTATAAATGACGTAGTTCGAAGTTCCGTGAATGCATTGGTGTTCAAATGTAAATTGAACGCCATTGTGTTCAAATGTAATTTGAATGCCATTGTGTTCAAATGTAATTTGAATGCCATTTTGTTCAAATGTAAATTGAATGAATTTGTGTTCAAATGTAAATTGAATGCCATTGTGTTCAAATGTAAATTGAATGAATTTGTGTTCAAATGTAAATTGAATGCCATTGTGTTCAAATGTAAATTGAATGCCATTTTGTTCAAATGTAAATTGAATGCCATTTTGTTCAAATGTAAATTGAATGCCATTTTGTTCAAATGTAAATTGAATGCCAATTTTTTCAATGTTCAATTGAGCAATAGTATTTAGCTGGAAGGCAATTAGTTGTAAGTAAAGTTGACTCCCTTTTCAATAGCTACTACACTGAGGTGTTATGGACGGCGCTACTCCTTCCCCCGAATTGCTCCACTTTACCTTTGAAACGAACCTTATTAAACAAGGAGGTATCGACAACCATTTTTTAAGTCTTTGGTATGACGCGACCTGGGACTGAACCCTGGTTTCCCGGGCCATTGGCAAACGTAAATCTATTGCAATAGTGTTCAAATATAACTTTATTACAACTCTGTTCAAATATAAATTTAATGCATTAGTTATCTAATGTAAATCGAGTGCATTAGTGTTTAAATATCATTTTTGTGCAATATGATTCACATGTTAATTTAGAGCGAAAGCGTTCCATTGTAAACTGAATGTATTACTCTTCAAATGGAAATATATTACAATTGTTTTCGAATGTCAATTACATGGATTAGAGTTAGAATGTTAATTGAATGTTTTAGTGTTCAATTTTAAATTCAGTGCAAATGTGTTCCAATGTCAGTTTCGTGTAAATTGTTCAATGTAAATTTCGTGCAATAATGTACAAATGTGAATGTTGAGCAATAGTATTCAACAGTAAATAGAAAGCATTAGTATTTGTTGTGGCCCCAGAAAGGGTCAGTAATAAAAACACAAACACGGATATTAGATAACAGATTATATTACACAAGAAAGACAGAGTTACATAGAAAATAACACCGATATTGATCTGCCCTCTGGCAGCGAAATCTCTTGTACTAATAACGGTGAGAAGAGTCCATTATGGGAAGATGGGTAAGGCTCCCACAAAACCCCTCCCCCAATCCTTTTACTTCGTAAAAGTGCTGTTAATATTTTTTTCTTTTTTGGTCGATCATCAACGGGTCGGTGAATTTCATTTTTTCTTCCTGACCGACTTATTTCAGGTGTTGATTGGGGAGGATCTAAAACGAACATGTCGAAAATAGTGCCTATTGGCTCTTTCTCTGTTTGTGGTATGTCGTTGAAGTCGTTCAAACGGCGTTTCTGTAACTGGTTCTGGTGTCTCTTTGGTATGTATTTGGGTGCTTCTACAATGTACACCATATCACCAATTCTTTTTTTAATAATTCCACGTTCCCAATAGGACGTGTTATTTTGATATTTTTTAAAGTAAATTTTTTCTCCCGGGTTGAACCTTTTTTTAGGCACTAATGTGGTCTTTCGTGGCTTATTTTGTTTCGGGAGTAGCTTATCGAAGACGAATCTTATCTTTCTGGCAAACATCGTCTCGGCTGGTGAGACTGCCAGTGGTGTATTGGGTTTGGGAGTGATTCTGTATACCTGCAGAAATTGCTGTAGTGCCTTGTCCGTCGGGGTACCTGATGCTTTTTTGAGATGCTCGATTTAACGTGTCAAAAAATGTTCAGCATGGCCGTTTGATCTTGGGTGATATTGCGGTGTGGTTATGTGCTTTATTTGGAAGATTTCGCAGAACTCCTTGAATTCGGCTGATGTAAATTGGCTTCCGTTGTCGCTGACCACACAATCTACTACACCGAACTGCGCAAACAGTTCATGAAGGAACCCAATTGTTGTCCCCGTAGTAGGTCTTCTGCATCCGAGAACCTCAGGCTATTTAGAGTAACTATCCACTACAATTCGGTAGTAGAAATCTTCCAGGGGACTTGCAAAATCAACATGTATCCTCGATATTTTTGTCCAAGGTTTGAAACTAGTGGGGTGCTTTTGCCGCTAAGGCACGGCCTTTACATTTTTTGATCATATCCGGAATGTCGTTATACATCTTCGGCCAATAAACGTAGCTTCTCATGAGACTCTTCATTCTATTTATTCCCGGGTGTCCAGTGTGGAAATCTCTAAAAATCTGCAATTTCTTTGGTATTACGACCCTTTCAGTTTTTAGGAGGACGTTGTTACATAGGGAAAATATTTCTGCTATTTTTCGTTTTTGCAGGGATTTTCTGTTTAATATTGTTAATAAAGTCGTCATTCATTGCATCGCTTTTTATCTCGAGTTGCGTCACAGGCACTTCTTTGATGGTGTTGGCTATCATGTATTTAAATTCACAGTTTGCAATAGTATTCAAATCTAAATTGAATTCATTCGTGTTCAAAGGTAAATTAAGTGCAATAGTATTCAAATCTAAATTTAATTCATTCATGTTCAAAGGTAAATTAGGTGCAATAGTATTCAAATCTAAATTGAATGCATTCGTGTTCAAAGTTAAATTAAGTGCAAAAATATTCAAATCTAAATTGAATGCATTCATGTTCAAAGGTAAATTAAGTACAATAGTGTTCAAATCTAAATTGAATTCATTCGTGTTCAAAGGTAAATTAAGTGCAATAGTATTCAAATGTAAATTGAATGCATTCATGTTCAAAGGTAAATTAAGCGCAATAGTATTCAAATCTAAATTGAATGCATTCATGTTCAAAGGTAAATTAAGTGCAATAGTGTTCAAATCTAAATTGAATTCATTCGTGTTATAAGGTATATTAAGTGCAATAGTATTCAAATCTAAATTGAATACGTTCATGTTCAAAGGTAAATTAAGTGCAATAGTATTCAAATCTAAATTGAATGCATTCATGTTCAAAGGTAAATTAAGTGCAATAGTATTCAAATCAAAATTGAATGCATTCATGTTCAAAGGTAAATTAAGTGCAATAGTATTCAAATCTAAATTGAATGCATTAAAGTTCAAAGGTAAATTAAGTGCAATAGTATTCAAATCTAAATTGAATTCATTCGTGTTCAAAGGTAAATTAAGTGCAATAGTATTCAAATCTAAATTGAATTCATTCATGTTAAAAGGTAAATTAAGTGCAATAGTGTTCAAATCTAAATTGAATTCATTCGTGTTCAAAGGTAAATTAAGTGCAATAGTATTCAAATCTAAATTTAATTCATTCATGTTCAAAGGTAAATTAGGTGCAATAGTATTCAAATCTAAATAGAATGCATTCGTGTTCAAAGGTAAATTAAGTGCAATAGTATTCAAATCTAAATTGAATGCATTCGTGTTCAAAGGTAAATTAAGTGCAATAGTATTCAAATCTAAATTGAATGGATTCATCTTCAAAGGTAAATTAAGTGCAATACTATTAAATCTAAATTGAATTCATTCATGTTCAAAGGTAAATTAAGTGCAATAGTATTCAAATCTAAATTGAATGCATTCATGTTCAAAGGTAAATTTAGTGCAATAGTATTCAAATCTAAATTGAATTCATTCGTGTTCAAAGGTAAATTAAGTGCAATAGTATTCAAAACTAAATTGAATTCATTCATGTTAAAAGGTAAATTAAGTGCAATAGTATTCAAATCTAAATTGAATTCATTCGTGTTCAAAGGTAAATTAAGTGCAATAGTATTCAAATCTAAATTGAATTCATTCGTGTTCAAAGTTAAATTAAGTGCGATAGTATTCAAATCTAAATTGAATGCATTCATGTTCAAAGGTAAATTAAGTGCAATAGTATTCAAATCTAAATTCAATGCATTCATGTTCAAAGGTAAATTAAGTGCAATAGTATTCAAATCTAAATTGAATTCATTCGTGTTCAAAGGTAAATTAAGTGCAATAGTATTCAAATCTAAATTGAATTCATTCGTGTTCAAAGGTAAATTAAGTGCAATAGTATTCAAATCTAAATTGAATTCATACGTGTTCAAAGGTAAATTAAGTGCAATAGTATTCAAATCTAAATTGAATTCATTCGTGTTCAAAGGTAAATTAAGTGCAATAGTATTCAAATCTAAATTTAATACATTCATGTTCAAAGGTAAATTAAGTGCAATAGTATTCAAATCTAAATTGAACGCATTCATGTTCAAAGGTAAATTAAGTGCAATAGTATTCAAATATAAATTGAATTCATTCGTGTTCAAAGGTAAATTAAGTGCAATAGTATTCAAATCTAAATTGAATTCATTCATGTTAAAAGGTAAATTAAGTGCAATAGTATTCAAATCTAAATTGAATGCATTCATGTTCAAAGGTTAATTAAGTGCAATAGTATTCAAATATAAATTGAATTCATTCGTGTTCAAAGGTAAATTAAGTGCAATAGTATTCAAATCTAAATTTAATTCATTCGTGTTCAAAGTTAAATTATGTGCGATAGTATTCAAATCTAAATTGAATGCATTCATGTTCAAAGGTAAATTAAGTGCAATAGTATTCAAATCTAAATTGAATGCATTCATGTTCAAAGGTAAATTAAGTGCAATAGTATTCAAATCTAAATTGAATTCATTCGTGTTCAAAGGTAAATTAAGTGCAATAGTATTTAAATCTAAATTGAATTCATTCGTGTTCAAAGGTAAATTAGGTGCAATAGTGTTCAAATCTAAATTGAATTCATTCGTGTTCAAAGGTAAATTAAGTGCAATAGTGTTCAAATTTAAATTGAATTCATTCGTGTTCAAAGGTAAATTAAGTGCAATAGTGTTCAAATCTAAATTGAATTCATTCGTGTTCAAAGGTAAATTAAGTGCAATAGTATTCAAATCTAAATATAATGCATTCATGTTCAAAGGTAAATTAAGTGCAATAGTATTCAAATCTAAATTGAATGCATTCGTGTTCAAAGGTAAATTGAGTGCAATAGTGTTCAAATCTAAATTGAATTCATTCGTGTTCAAAGGTAAATTGAGTGCAATAGTATTCAAATTTAAATTGAATGCATTCGTGTTCAAAGGTAAATTGAGTGCAATAGTATTCAAATTTAAATTGAATGCATTCGTGTTCAAAGGTAAATTGAGTGCAATAGTGTTCAAATCTAAATTGAATGCATTCGTGTTCAAAGGTAAATTAAGTGCAATAGTATTCAAATTTAAATTGAATGCATTCGTGTTCAAAGGTAAATTGAGTGCAATAGTATTCAAATTTAAATTGAATGCTTTCGGTTTCAAACCTAAATTGAATGCATTAGTGTTCCATTTTTTATTTAACGTCATTGTGTTTTAATGTCAATTTAGTGCAATAATGTAGAATTATTAATTCTGCCAATGAAATAATTACAACTTAATAATAACTGTCTCTCCAAAAGTCTTCTTTTCAAACATTCATAAAAAAGAAATTATTCTGCAGACAACATCAATCCCCCAACAAAATAAGTAAATAAATAAAACTCCCCAGTGTAAACTCGAAGCAGACAAGTTCATTAGGATTATTTGTAGTTAAAATACATTTTCCAACCTAACAGCATGAAATTTGAAATCCCGTCACTGGAAGGCAATAATTACTTTCCATTTTTCTGAGTCTATATATAGTGATATAATACTGTAAGAAATAAAATTAAATGGTCATGGCGTGTGAATAGATAAATAATTTTTTTAATCCGGAGGAAAAACGAGTAGACAAAATTAAATGTCTGACCGATACTCGAAATGCAATAAAATTCACGATAAGAAGCCATACGTTATAACTGACACTCTAGCGTGAAAATAGTAATTAAGGTTTGGTTGTTGAAATTATTAAAACTCCATCAATCAACAAAGTGGTTGCAAGAGCGGTTCAAGCGTACCACCAACACAGACGGAAGCTGAATGCCACTGTTCGGTGAACCCCCATAAAAGTATCTCGGTTTTACCCAGTCACCGACTCAGTGGTTGCAGATAGAAGCAAGAAAAGCCCTAATGTCTGAGACAGAAAGAACCTCAATGTAATGAAGTATCCAAGTTTTACTAAGTCGTCGACTCAGTAGCTGCAGAGAGGTTCAGGAAAAGCCTTGAGGGCTGAGACAGAAATAATTTCAATGTTATGAAATTATATTTATTTTATCAAGTCGTTGACTCTGTGACGAGATAAGAGCAAGAGAAATCTGTGAGGGCTGAGACAAGAAGAATCTCAATGTAATGAAAGGAGTTGATTCGTTCCTAAACAAAGAAAGACCAGCTAGGACGCAGAAGATTCCCTAATCTCCACCCCTATAGCTATGGCTGTCACCAATTTCCACGACCCCAAAAAACGAAGTCAAGGAAACAAACAACAAACGGTTCTATATTTGAAGCCAGTTGGCTTTTATCGTTTTCCCTCGACTAGATAATCAGTTCATAATCATCATCAACTTACCTATTATTTGTGACAAAGCCGCATTAATTGTAATAAAAAACTGAACAAACAGGCAATTTGCTTTTAATATCTTAGTTTTAGAGTAAATACAGGAATGTTACTCAAGATGAGACAACTTTTATTACAGTCAGCCTTTGTTAACAGCCTTCTTACTTATTACTTATTTTGTTAAGTATTGCCCAGTCGGCTGGGACTAAAGAATACGCCAACTGCAACTCAGCAGAAATGACACTAAACAATCCGATGGTGATGTTTAAATCTATGGGTTAAATAGAACTAAACTGGGTACTTATGCAAAACTAAATTACTTGGAATAGAACTGTTTTGATATTTAAACTGAGTACTTATGCTAAACAGAACTGCTTGAAATACAGCTGGTTTGACATGTAAACTGCATACTTATGCTAAACTGAATTATGTGAAATAGAACTGTTTTGATTTTGTATATATATTTAAGTTAAACTGAATTGTTCGAAATTGAACTGTTTTGACATTTAACTGTGTGTAAACCAACACTGTATTCGTGCTAAACTAAATTGTTTGAATTAGAGTTTTTTGAGAAAACTGAATAGGTTGAACTAGAAGTGTTTTGACACATGAACTGTGTACTTATGCTATACTGAATTGTTTGAAATAGAACTGCTTGTTTGCATAAAAATGGATTTAGCATTAAATAACCTACAAAGTTTGAGATGCTGAAAAAATCGGAAACCCCCAAAACAAACAAACAAACAAACAAACCAAGTATACATGCCATATTGTTTTGGGGTTCTGTATGTTATATTTTTCGAAAATGTTTTTCAGTACATTACATCTTTTAAAACATGACTTTTATTAAAAAATATGTTATTTCATTTTTTTAAATCGAGGTGATCGAAAAGTAAATCTCTTGAGGCTATTTATAAAAGTCCAAATACTCAGTGACTTTACTTTTTCAGTCCGGCAACAATCTTGGAAATTTTGAGGTCGAGATGACAGAGTTATAACTACAGATGTTACTTGATGCAATACTTGGAGAAGGTTTTTGTGTAATGCTCTGTGTCTGTTTAAGTTGAACAAAAATTTACTATCATATGCAATAAGAACAGATTCTGTATATGTTCAAATATAAAAACGATAGCCGTCTCAGTGCTTATATAATGTTGCACCACTTGGATTCAATCGAAACGCCAGGATAAAAAAATAGATTGGAACCACACAAGGATACTGACTGCTATTCTGAACAAATCCTGGTAGATCAATCTAACTTTACGACCTGCGACTTCTCAACAGACAAACCATCCCAGAAAGTCGAGCCAGATATGCTGTGCACTGCTTACACGTAAATTGTTTTGTTTTATTTTGGTTTGGTTTGATTTTATGGCACATCGACCATAGTAGGTTATTTATGCCAAATCCATTTTTATTCCCACAGACAGTTCTATTTCAAACAATTCAGTTTATCATAAGTATAGATTTTTGTTTACGCACAGTTAAATGTCAAAAAACGTTCTATTTCAAACAATTCAGTTTAGTATAAGTACAAAGTTTCAATATAAAAAATAGCTCTATTTCAAACATTTCAGTTTAGTATAAATACACGGTAAAGCTCTACTTGAGCGATAGATCGGAACCTATCAGGTGCTACCACTCCGGGCCAGATGGGACCTGGGAGCGATTGAAACGGAATAGTACTTCCGATTTCCCAAAGCTCCAGCATTACTAGGACCTCACCATCAGATTGTTTGGTGTCATATCTTAAACACTGGTTGGGAGGGTGTTTTAACCCTCTGTAGAGATGCAGTCGGTGTATTCTAAAGTCCCCCTCGCCGCCAGCCGACTGGGCCAGGATTGTAAAGACGAACTCATAAGCAAGATTCGAGTCCAACTTTTGCGTATACTGGTGTTGTACAAGTAGCAAAAACTTACATTTATCCGATCTATGCGGTCGTTGCGTTCTATCGAGTGGATTCACCAAATGCCTAATAGGGATGGACGATGAGAGCGAGTCAAAGGAATTTGAGCTGCTGGTTCACCTTGATGATGATGATGATGATGATGATGTTTTTCTATCTTTTATAACTGTTATGGAACCGTTACCTACCCACTGATGGACTCTTCCAAATCCTATATTAATCGAGAGCCCAGTACTCTCGTCGGTCGGTCGGTCGGTCGTCGTGAGATTGGATAGAGACTGACAAGTAAACCTAGCTTACGCCATCACTTTTCTCTGTATCTTATTACTTCAATATATCGTTAAACTTATACCGTGTTCCGCGTAATCTTTTCGTGGTCCCAAACTGGGTCCACAACAATAACTTTATCCTAAAGAAAGTGCATCTTTGTCACGCGATATCCCACTGGGAGGAGGGAGATAAAATTACTACTCCCCGTGTTTGAATTAACAGTATCTAGCCGTCAAAAAAGTGACTGTTTAAAGTAGAATGTAGGTCACAGAGGGGTATCAACAGGTGTTGGTACTTAGTAACCTCAGGTCGCCGGACACCAAGGGGGAGAAGAGAGAAGCCAAATGATTGGCTGGGACCTCAAAACGGAAGTGGGGACCCCTTCCCCTCAGCGGAAGTAAATAATAAGAAAGCCAGTTTTTGAGCAGGGTCCGTAGCGGGTAGACGAGCCATAGCCATTCTAGTCCGGGTTGAAGACAAAAGAATACTGAGACATGAGGGACCCGAGTTCTTCAAGCCAGTATTAAAAACAGAACAAAGTCTAGTAGCCCGTGAAAGAAGAAAGATTCTCCAGTGGAACCACGTCGAAAAATAAGATAAGTAACTTTGGGGACATTTTTCCTTTATACCCAAATTATGTATACCACTCTCTCTCTCTCTCTCAATTTGAAGAAAAACAGAAGTCAAGAAAAGACATTTATATTCGTGGACTGTCCAATTATTATATGTTTTGACACTTTGAAAGTGTATATAACTGTAGTAAAGGAATCATATATTTTTATGTTACCACGTGGTCTATGTTGTTACTTCATGCTTTCTTTTCAGCTTCTATTCGCCTAATGTTATCTTGCTTAGAATTGTCCTATTAATTCCTAAAATATCACACGGGAAGCCGGAGTTGCCGACTACTACAATATAATATTATTACGACTAAGACCTATAGGTCCATATTCTTCCATAGTCGAGAAAAGGAAGTTTAGCGGCCTAGTGGGTGTGTGATAGTGTGAAATTTGAAACCCCTTGCCAGCGGCGGTCAGTCTGGCCCTAAAAATTGATCCCTCACGTAATATGCCAGGTCTTATATGCCTGAGAGAAAAACACTGAACGAGGACTTATTCTATAGGGGATCAAGTGCCAACCTACCCCGTCTTCACACGTGCGAAAATAAAGTCCTGTTTTGGGGATTTTTAGTCAATTTGCCGTCACAATCTTAATGAGGAGTGTTATTTGGTGTCTTTCTTTAACGACATATCACACTTCATGGATTATTCAATGCCAGAGCCATCCACATAGAACTGCAGTTATACTGTTTAACCAATAGCTGGAGGGATACAGGGGCTTATTACCTTTCCCGAGACTTTAGTCCGAAAGTAAATTGCTCGTCGGCTAGGGCTTTAGAATACACTGACTGCACCTCTGCAGAGTGGTAAGCCCCCATCCTCATCCCCACCTCCACGAGTGTCCTGGATATGACACTAAAAAATCTGATGGTGTGATTCCATTAATGTTGGTGCTTTGGGGGACGCGGAGTACCTCTTCATTGCCATTGCTCCCAGGTCCACTTTGGCCCGGAGTGAAAGGGTCCTATCTACGAGTCAAATAGAACTAAAGTGCTTACTTAGGCTAAACTGAATTGCAGGAAATATTTTGTTTCTTTGTTTAATGGCATATCAAACTTTGTAGGTTATTTAATGCCAAAGCCATTCTCCTAGAAGAACAGCAGGGAGAATGAGGGAGTTCATATCTTTCCCAAGGGTATTTGTCCGTAAGTGAACGTAATAGCGCGACTGGAGTACGAACTCGCGTACTACGATTCCGCAGTCCATCGCTTTAACCATTACACCACGAGGACACACTATTTTGACATGTAAGTACATGCGTACTTATACTAAACTGATTTGTTTGAAATAGAAATGTTTTGACATTTAAGTAAGTAAGTTGGCGACCGTAGTCGAGGGAGACCAGAATGCTCCCTTTTCAATAGCTACCACACCAAGGTGTAGGGGAGGGCGTGACTTCTTTCCCTGGATTGTTCCACTTTGCTCTTGATACGTACCTTATATCGCTGAGTGTTAAGCAAGAAGGTTTCAAGTATCATTTTTAAAGTCTTTGGTATGACATTACCTGGGATTGAACTCAGGTCTGCCAGACTATTGGCGAACTCTCTACTCACTGCGGAAACAAAATCTATATTTATACTAAACTGAATTGGTTGAATTAGAAGTGTTTGATAAAACCGAATAGCTTGAAATAGATATTGTTTTGATAATTAAACGGGTACTTATGCTAAAGTTAATTGGTCTAGATAGAACCGATTATTTGTATAAAAATGGATTTGGCAGTAAATAAACTACAAAGGTTGATGTGCCATTAAACCAAACCGACCGAAAATAAACGTAATGGCTCTATAAGAGTTCGAACTCGCTTCCGTTGGGACTCTAGTCCAATACTTTAGCCATTAAACAACGGGACTTTCATTGAGCCCGATGCGTGTGTTTATCTATACATGCATTGTTGACAGTGTATATGTTTATGCTAGTGTTCGAGTTTTAATTTGAGCCTGGAATTGAGAAAAAATGAGGTTTGATCCAGATCAGGGTCCGTGAAGTTTAGAAAATCAAAGGTTATATAAAATGGGTTAGTACAAAGACGACGACTTAATTCTTTCCTGTCAATACATTACTGACATGGCCCTTATTCCCTCACCGACCCCAACAAAATAATCTACGAGATGTGGTCAGCCAAAGTGAAGGGCCAACTTAAAACACTCCAAAGTGACCTCGAACGTTGACAAAGTCATAGAGGGAGCAAAACCCCCAAAATGGTCGGGAAAGTACTCCGTGCGGACAGATGCAGAATCGACAAATGGCCAGACTGGCCATGAGGGAGAAAAGCGAATATAGGCAAGTTGACGGACATGGGATTTGCATGGTCAATTTAGTCAGAGAAAACCGATGATTGCCAGTAGGGTTCGAGTTTATTCGATTGGTCAGTCAGTGAACGGTTCAAAACTGTCAATACAGATCACAGGCTATCCTTGCTGAGTAGCGAGCTCAAGCGGATAAGACTTTTCCGAGTTTTCAAAAGAAAATGTCGCGCTGTCAATAAAGCATACACAGTGCATTTATTGTAAAACATTGGCACATTTTGTATTTACGTGAACTGATAAAAGTATATATATATATATATATATATTGGGTGCGTGCGTATATACAGTTTTTACTATAGTATACTTATTTCTCTGAAGATATTTATTATAATCCATGTTAATTAGGCGTCTCTTCGCCAATGGTTCAAGAGACCTGGGTTCAATTCCAAATCAAGTCATACTAAAGATTTAAAAAATGGTACTTGATACCTTCTTGCTTAACACTCAGCAATATAAGGTTCTATCAATGGTAAAGTGGAGCAATCGCAGGAAAGGAGTAGCACCTTCCTCTACACCTCAGTGTAGTAGCTAATGAAAAAAGAGCCTTCGTTCATCCTCGACTTCAGTGGCCAACTTTATATATATATATATATATATATACCTAAATGCTAAAATGGTCATAGTCAGTAACATATAGTGGTCTGTTTAAAAAAAATGCTGACCAATATTAGGATATTTAGTTATAAGATAAAATAAAATAAATTGAATCGCCCACAATTCGTATTTTCCCGCACACGATCTGCAGGTGAGCTTATATTCACGCATCTAGAAGTTCTAGAGGCGTGATCTTCATCATCTTAGGAAATGGGCACGGTGATCCGAGTTCAAAATCCTGGACGAGACTGTTAGTGTTTTACTTACCGTCCGGGAAAGCTATTCATCAAACAATTCTCCATCAGGCTATTAATAGAATAGTAGGGCAGACTTGGCTATTTAATCTTGATAGAGCAACCAGTCTAGGAGAAGGAAAACTCTGAAGAGGGACCAGCAGAACCCCAGTTGAAAATTTACCTTGTGTCAAATATTATTCATGCGGAAGAATTAGGTAAATGCATCTATACACACATATGAAGGCGGTATATATATATATATATATATGTATAAAGGCAGTATATATATATATATATATATATATATATATATATTCCATATATATCATAATTTCATACTTACTCTTTTTCTTGTTCTTTTTCTTCCTTCTTTTGATTCGAAATCTTTCTCGATAAACAAACGGAACATAAATTCTATACAATATTTCTAATGAGTCAAATTACGTAATTTAATAAACAAACAAATGTTTTACAAATTTTCCCTAGGTTTCTGTATTTTGTACTTTTAAACATCCATCGTTGATAAAACATCACTGATATCATCCCTCACAGACCTGATAATGGTTCATTAGAACCAAAACGCTATGGTGTCGACTTTGCTTCTCAATAAATCTCTCCTTCTACTTGGACTACCTTTTTATCAATTTTTCTCGATATATTGTCGGATTACACTTCCATATTTATATATATATGTGTGTGTGTTGTTGTTGTTGTCGTTGGTTGTTGTTGGTCGGGTTTTATGGCATATCAACCTTTTTAGGTTATTTAACGCCAAATCTCTTCTTATGTAAATAATCAGTTCTATTTCAAACAATTCAATTTGAGCACACAGTTTAATTGTCAAAAACATTTCTATTTCAAACAGTTATATATAACAATTCCGTTTAGTGTAAGTGCAGTTTCAAGATCAAAAACAGTTCAATTTCAAATAATTCAGTTTAGCATAAGCTAAATGTAAGTACTGTTTAGTTGTGAAAATATTTCTATTTTGAAGTATTCAGTTTAGTCAAGGAGTTCTAATTCAGCTAATTCAGTTGAGTATAAGTACAGTTCTTTGTTAAATAATTCAGTTTAGAGTAAATAGTTTCAATGTCAAAAAATGTTTCTATTTCAAATAATTCAGTTTAGCATAAGCACGCAGTTTAAACGTAAGTACGGCTTGATTGTCAAAAACATTTCTATTTCAAACTATTCAGTTTAATCAAACAATTCAGTTTAGCATAAGTATGCCGTTGGTTCTATTTAACCCATAGATAGAGCCCTATCAGGTGCTACCACACCGGGCCAGATTGGTCCTGGGAGCAATGGCAATGAAGGGGTGCTCCGTATTCCCCAAAGCCCCAGCATCACTAGGACCTCTCCATCAGACTGTTTAGAGTCATAAATAGGACACCCATTGGTGGGGGTCTTACTCCTCTGCAGAGGTGCAGTTGGTGTATACTACAGCCCCAGCTGACTGGGCAAATTTGTGTGTATGTGTGTGTGTGTGTGTGTGTGTATGTGTGTGTTCTATGCAGAGTGCTTGATGTTTAAAACAATATAACCCTGCTAAGGAACTGAAAAAACCGTGAAACATGAAAGTGAAAGTGATACAAATTGTAACCACAGTCAACAATCTTTTTGAGAATTTCGAACCGAACTCTATTCAAATTACGAAGGTTTTATTTATTTTACTTTGGTTTCTTTACTTGAAGGTATATTAACTTTCATGGGTTATCTAATACCAAAATCCTCCTTATAGAAGATTCGTAGCGGTACTATCTAACACATAACTGTGAGGATAGGGGGTTCGTACCTTTTCTACGGGTATTAGTCCGTAAGTGGTCGTTATTGCACGACTGTAGTTCCAACTGGCTTATTACGATGTCGCAGTTTAGCACCTTAGCCCCCACCCCGCCCGCTATTCACGAGGGCAGACTGTTTTCTTTCCGCTGTTCATGCCATCAAGGAGACATCTCCAATTTTTGTTATTGTTGTTGTTCTTCTCCTCAAATTTATTTCTTGTTGTTGTAGTTGTTGTTGTTGTTGTTCTTCTTCTTCTTCTTCTTCTTCTTCTTCTTCTTCTCAAATTTATTTCTTGTTGTTGTTGTTATTGTTGTTGTTGTTCTCCTCAAATTTATTTCTTGTTGTTGTTCTTCTTCTTCTCAAATTTATTTCTTGTTGTTGTTGTTATTATTGTTGTTGTTCTTCTTCTTCTCAAATTTATTTGTTGTTGTTGTTGTTCTTCTTCTTCTTCTTCTATACCCCCAGCAGTACTATCTAGACTGACACTGTCAAGTAAAACATTGACGATATTAAATACTATCACCACCAGTTCATTCTCAAAAGATATCGTTAATATAAATATTTGATAACAATTAATCAGTCTCATGACGTAGATGAGCACCTTAAATCGTAGGAGAGTTAATTATTATAAAAAGTTTTATAACATAGCATTCGTATTGCATTTGTTGGACTAGTTTTGCGACCAGGCCTGACCAAGTTACCTCGACAATCTGGTAATTTGTTTTCTTTCTCCAAGACTGGTTGCCAGAGAAATTCATCTTACCTTTAGTTGGTGAATACGTGCTTTTACCCTGGGGCATCGGTACGAAGTTAAGGTAAACAGCAAAACTTCATTTTCAATTACATGTCACAATCTCCTTATTTTGTACTGAATGGGGAAATAGAGAGGCCCAAAGATGAATTGGAAAAAAAATTACAAAACGTAGATATTTATAAAAAATTTTTCTGATAGAGATAAGATGGAAATACTGAAGTTTAAGGGGCATTAAAAGGGTCACAAACACACGCACACATACACACACACATATATATATATAATTCATCATAATCATGTCACGCCATCAGCATGGATATTCCTGACTCTCTCTCGCCACTCCTCCCTATCGTCCATTGCTTTCGGCAGGTCTTCAGAGCTACATCCCGTATCGGTGTATGTAGGTTCGAGCTGGTCATCTTGTCTTTGCTCGGCCATGTGAATGGGTCTATCGGAGTACATCAATTTTGAGCTCGTCCCTGCTTCTCCGGGACACTGCTGAAGAAGATATATATATATATATATATTTCTGTATGTATATACATATATATTTATATATATATTGATAATGTATTGTGGGATATTTATGAATAAAGAGTCTTTATAGAACGAACATGTATATTTTTTATTTGAGAATAGCGTAGACAAAGAGTCAACAATACTTACCAATCGTTAATTTCTCACCTATGCGCTCGTTCATGAAGTGATAGGTGTCAAACATTGCTAAATCTGTATCTAAGCAATCCCCAACACACACACACACACACACACATATATATATATATATATATATATATATATATATATATATATATATATCATCTTCATCATCATGTCGTGCCTCTAGGACGGATGTCCCTGACCCTCTCTCACCACATTTCCCTATCGTTCATCGCCTCTGGCAGGTTTTCAGGGTTACATCCCGTATTCTCACATAGCTGCTGAATGCATGTTCGTGCTGGTCGTCCTGCTTTTGCCCGGCCATATGTGGGGGTCCATAGGAGTACATCGCTTATGAGCTCGTCCATGCTTCTCCAGCAGTGTCCTGCATGTCTGGTTCGTCTAACTTGGATAGTTTTCGTGATGGGGATGAATTTGTAGAATCTGCAAATTGTACAATTTTTTTCCCACACCAACTAAATTATAGATTAGATATAAAGATCAATATATATATATATATATATATATAAACTGCCATTACCGCTTTTTATCACCTTGGTGATATAAATAAGCCTCACTTTAGAAATTAAAAACAAAAATGAAATAATAATTTAGTTTAAATACTAAACAAATATAATTTCCAAATAGCATATATATAACCTTGACAATATTTCTGACAAGAATCGAAAGTACTCGGTATAACACAAATAGCTCCTTTAGAGAAACCATCAACAATTTTCAAGATTGTAACATAAAAAAAACATAAGTACTCTTGAAAGGAAGAAGAAAAAACTCCAAAATTGCAAAGATTCGATTTTCTTTAATCAACCCTGTTTAAATGAAAAGATGCAGCCTAAATACACCTTATATATATATATATATATATATATATATATATATATATATATATGTGTGTGTGTGTGTGTGTGTGTGTGTGTGTGTGTGTGTGTGTGTGTGTGTGTGTGTGTGTAGTTTGGCTGCAGTCGTCCATTTAAGCATGTTTCATTAAATAATAAAGACAAATTTATTTAAGATCCTTTCAAGTTTTCGGATAAGTGCCTTTGTTTCAGGTTGGAATTGGTAGATGAATTTCTCAAAATTGTCCGGAGCCCTTTCGGACCCTTCATAGAGCATCATCAAGGGTTGCTTCCTTGTGTTAGGAGCGTTTGTTTTTTTTTTTAGATTTTGAAAGTTTTTGAAAGTTTATAACATAACAAAAATATGGGAATGCAGAGTAACTGATGTATTTAAAAATGGAACGCTATCAATGAAAATAGAATACTTTAGGAATACGGGATAAATATATATATATATATATATGGCGTGATGGTTAGCGTGTTCGCCAATGGCCCAGGAGACCTGGCTTCAATTCCAGGTCAAGTCATACCAAAGACTCAAAAAATCGGACTTGATACCTCCTTGCTTAACACCCAGCATTATAAGGTACGGATCAAGGGTAAAATGGAAGAATCCAAGGAAAGGAGTAGCGCCCTCCCCTCCACTTTGGAGTAGTAGCTATCGAAAAGAGAGCCTTCGGTTCACCTTCGACGAAGGTTGCCAAATTTACTTACTTATATATTGGGTGTTCATGAAAAATTTATATCATGTTTTATGTTGTTGTTTTTTGTTGTTTTTTTTTTTTGTCAGGTTTAGAAGTTCCATTCACTGGAAAAGAAAAGGCGTTTAAACATTAAATATAGAATTTTGTGTTATTGTTTTTTTTTTTGTTTTTTGTTTTTTTTTTGTATATGCTGTTAAAAATTGAGATAATTTGAATGAGAATTGGTGAAGTTATTAGATTACGAAATGATATTAATGTGTTTGTGTGCGTGTGTGTGTGAGTGTCATGTGTCTGTGTATGTGGCGTGGTGTGATGTTGTGTGTGTGTACGTCTCTGTGTGTGTGTATGTGTGTGTGTGTGTGTGTGTGGTGTGGTGTGTGTATGAGTGTGTGTGTGATAATTAATATTTAAAATTGTACTTAGGGTCGGTACTACTTATCTTACTTACCCAAGCGATACATTAATGCATATTAATCCTCATTTAATGAGGTGTAAGGCTAAATGAGAAATTTAGAGTAGAAATATATCAGGCTCCTCCAGTCTGTTAAGTAAAATCTTTCTCACTATGATATATATAATGGTTATCGTCGTAAGATATGGACACGGCGACTCGAGTTCAAATCCTGGACGAGAATGATTGCATTTTTACTTTGCACTAATACCCTTGGGAAAGGTATGAATCCAATTATTCTCCCTCCAGCTATGGGTAAATAGTAGGACAGACTAAGTTCTTCAGCCTTGGTGAGGCAACTAGTCTAGGAGAAGGAAAACTCTGAATTAAAACCTGTTAAACTCCGCTTAAAAATTGAACTTGTGTCCTATAATGAAAGGAGGTGCCCGTGGTGTAATGGTTATCGTCGTAGGAAATGGACACGGCGACACGAGTTCAAATCCTGGACGAGAATGATTGCATTTCACATTGCACTCATTCCCTTGGGAAAGGTATGAATCCAATTATTCTCCCTCCAGCTATGAGTAAATAGTAGGACAGACTAGATTCTTCAGCTTTGGTGAGGCGACTAGTCTAGGAGAAGGAAAACTCAAATTTCAAACCCGTTAAACTCCGCTTAAAAATTGACCTTGTGTCATATCCTGCCCGAGCGGAGGGGTTGGTAAATAGAATCTGATATATATCAACATAAAACTCTAACTCAAGTGCTTCCTTTTGAGGTAGGATTAGTGAGCTAAGCTAGCAAACTGTTCTTAGTGAGTTCGATCCATACCGGGTGTCTCATATTTCTGACCTTGTGCCAAATGCTGTATAGTGGCTCGTACCATGTGACTTCCGGTATCGCAGAGATATAAAAGACATCTTGCTTCTAAAGCACGCGGGGTTCTGCAAGATCTCGGTCAGTTGTAAGACCAACATCGGACGTAACACCTACGGCGCGAGACTTATAATATTTGTTGGACCTCTACCCTTTGAGTTAATAAATAACTCTTTATTTCACTGTGTATCTCTTCCTTACCAGAAAAAAAAACACCAAGTTAACCTTATAATTTTTAGTTTTTAAGATTTGAAAGACTATGTTTTCCACTCACCCAAAGATTGTTGGTTACTTATTATTACGGCATGTCAATACTTGATGGGTTATTCAATTCCTATGCCAATTTGCTTTCAAGCAATTATATGACTTCAAATAACTATTTCTGACATCTGAGTCGGTTGGGGCTGTAGAATACACAGACTGCATCTCTAAAGAGAGGTTTAGCACGTTCTTCACTAACGAGTGTCCTTGATATGACACTAAACCACCTGATAGTTAGGCTCTAGTCCAGGATCTTTGAGGAGTGAGGAGCACACCTTCATAGCAATTACTCCCAGGCTCACTCTGACCCGGTGTTGCAGTACTTGTTAGGGTACCATCTATGGGTCAAATAGAACTGTTTAATCATTTTCTATACTTGAAACCATTAAAACGTTCGAAAATAATTTATAGCAATGCTTGAAACCATTTAACTTTGGGCAAACAAATGATAGGTATTAAACAAGATTATTAGTGTTTAATAGAAATACTTGAAACCATTAGACTGTGTGCAAACAAAATGGCCTTGTCTCGATTAAAAATAATGTTTCCAACAATCTATTAATTTACAAAACATACTTGTGTGTGTGCGCGTGTTTGTGCGTATGTGTAAACAAGATTTAGCATTAAATACCCAACAAGTGTTGATATGCCATAAAACACAACCAATCAACTATTTACATATATTTAATATGTAAGGATAAAGAGGATTTGGCATTAAACAACCTACAAAGGTTGATATGCCTTAAACACCAAACAACCAACCAACTCTTCCTATTTAATAATAATAATCAGTTGTTGACACAGTTACATTTTTCAGTTATTCCGATGTAATAATAAGTGTTCATACTGTCATATAGTTTCAAGTATTTTTCTCGAATACTAATAATTTGCACACACTTGTGTAGTTTCACGTACGCAACAAAATAGCAAATGTAGGCTATGCGGTGACAGCGATGAAACCATCAATAACATAATAAGCGAATGCAACAAATTGGCACAGAAGGAGTACAAGGCTAGACATAACTGGGTGGGAATGGTAATCCACTGGGAAATTAGCAAGAAACTGAAATTTGACCATGCCAACTAATGGTATACGCACAATCCAGCACCTGTTCTAGAAAATGACACACACAAACTCTTATAGGACTTAGACTTACAAACGGATCACCTAATCTCGACCAGAAGACCAGACCTTATAATAATCAACAAAAAAAGAAAATCTACAAAATTGTCGGCTTTCGTTTCCCGGCTGACCACAGAATAAAACTGAAAGAATGTGAAAAGAGTGATAAGTACCTCGACCTTGCTAGAGAATTGAAAAAACTATGGAACATGAAGTTGACAATTATACCTATTGTGGTTGGTGCTTTTGGCACGGTAACTAAAGGATTATTTAAAGGCCTGGAGGACTTGGAAGTTGGCGGACGAGTGGAAAGGATCTAAATAACAGAATATTGAAATCGAACAGAAGACTGAGAAGAGTCCTGGAGACTTGAGGATACTTGCTGTCACTCAATCTTCAGTGAAAAACCAGCAGCTTACACTGATGTGAAAAACTCTAATGAGTAAATACTAATAATGATATTTGACATACAAAAGGATCACCTAACCTCGACCAGAAAACCAGACCTAATAATAATCAACAAAAACAAAGAGAATTTGCAAAATTGTCCACTTTGCTGTCCCGGCTGACCACAGAATAAAACTGAAAGAATATGAAAAGAGACTTTGCTAGAAAACTGAAAAAGCTATAGAACATGTAAGGGACAGTGATTACAATAGTAGTTGACGCGTTCGACATAGTTACCAAAGGATTGATGAAGGGACTGGACGATTTGGAAATAAGAGAATGGGTGAAGACTATCCAAACTAGAGCATTGAATATTACGGCTAGAATACTGAGAAGAGTCCTGGAGACTTGAGGAGAGTTGCTGTCACTCATACTCCAGTTTCAAGTATTCAGATCTAATACCAGTAATTTCCGAAAAGATCTTTTTGACCCATAGATATAACCATAACAAATACCGCTAATCCGTCAGAGTGGATCTGGGAGTAATGGCAATGAAGTTGTACTCTACTTACTCCAAGAGCTCTAGAACTGGCACCCCGCCATCAAATGTAAGTTGGCGACCGTAGTCGAGTGCCACCTAGTTGAGGGCTACTGTAGGCCACCTTTTCAATTGCCACAACACAGATGTGTAGGGTAGGGCGCTACTACATTCCCAGGTAAAGTAAAGTTGGCGACCGTAGTCGACGGCGACCAGAAATCTCCCTTTTCAATTGCTACCACACCTAGGAGGGGGCTACTCCTTTCCCTCGATTGCTCCACTTTACCCTTGATACGTACCATATATTGATGAGAGTACAGCAAAAAGGTATCAAGTACCATTTTTAAAGTCTTTGGTATAACCCGACCTGTGATTGAACCCATGTCTCCCGTGCCATTGGCGAACACTCTACCCACTAGGCCAATGAATTTGATACCATAAGATGCAGTTTGGTATCACACCTGGATGCCCCTTTTTTTTTCAAGCAAAAGAATTTCTTACCCGTCTACAGGGGATACAGTCGATGTATTTTTAAGCCTTGCCGACAACGCAATAATCCAAAAGTACGGTTTAGGATTCTTTGTTTAATGACATATCAACCTTCGTAGTTTATTTAATACAAAAGCTATCATTGTAGAGGAATAGGAGTGGTACTATTCAACCCATTGCTGGATTGTAAGAGGGTTCATGCCTTTCCCAAGCGAATTACTCCGAAAGTGAACGTTATAGCGTAACTGAAGTTCGAACTCGCGATGATGTCCCCGTTGAGCACGCTAGCCACAATGTCACAAGGACTTCCCTCTCCCCACATGGAAGTCGATAAACACATGAATGTAAAAAAGGGTATGATAAACTGGTAAGATTGTGATTCTGATGTTCTTTGTTTAGTTTAATTATTCAAAGGCATATCAACTCCATATGTATTATTTAATGCCGAAAGTTGATTCATTTGTAAAGGTTCGATTGCAGCCATAATCATTTATAGCTTTAGTTTAGTTTATTTGTTTAATGGTCTCTCAACTCCTCATGGGTTATTTAATACTAAGGGTTGATTCATTTGTAAATATTTAATTGGCTCAATTACCTAGTGGGTAGAGTGTTCGCCAATAGTCCGCAGAGACCGGGGTTCAGTCCCAGGTCGAGTCATACCAAAGACTTTAAAAATGGTACTTGATACCTCTTTTTTAACACTCAGCATTATAAGGTACGTAGCAAGGGTAAATTGGAGCAATCCAGGGAAAGGAGTAGCGCCCTCCCCTACACCTCGGTGTAGTAAAAGGGAGCCTTCAGGTCATCCTCCACTACGGTCCCTAACTTTTACTTACATCAATTTATAGGTTTGTTTTGATTTATTTTTAATGGCCTACCAACTCTTTATGGATTATTTAATGCCGAAGGTTGATTCATTTGTAAATATTTGATTATCTACAAAATTATATAATCTTCGTTCCATTGATTCTTTTTAGGTTGTAATTTTTATAAGTCAATGATAAGATGGTCACATTTAAATGTTTCAAAAAGGAATACTTGAAACTACAAAATTCGAACAATTAAATGGTTTTAAATAACAATTCCTATTTGATAATAATCATTCGTTAACTCCCGCATATGGTTTCAAGTCTTTGTAGCAGAAAGAAAATTGAAATTTTTGTTTGGCGCGTAATTTTATTCGACCGTTAGAGTCGCCGAACATTTTCACCCAATCAGGATGACTTGTTCTATTCAGCCCGAACCATATTTCCTAGCAACACCAAAAATTGAAGAAAGCCCGCCAATCTCTCTCTCGCTCAGAAATCCCCAAAGGGAACGGACGTCTATTCGTCTGTTCCCGAATAGTAGTAGCCTCATCAACCCCTATGAGGAGAGCCATCTAGTTTATGGATCCCTTGGGTCTATTCTTCTAGACCAATTTATTCTAGTTAAAAAAACAAATTAGGTGATACACTCTAACAACTTCCTACATTCTTTCTTTACTACGAGACCTCGCAGCATACCAGTGTAAACCCATATACTTCATGCTGCCATTAAAACCTTCCTTCAAAAACGTCTTCGTTCTTCTCTACTACCTTTATTTTCCATCAACATTTAGCGTGGGGATAACTACCAACGAAATACCAACGTAATACCAACGCCACCAAAGTAATACCAACTAAACCTACATATTCCAGTCTAATTGAAATAATTATTAGGTATTTGATTTGTAGACTTTTAATCTAATTCTAATTGACATCAAGTCGTGGTGATACCACATATTCCCTTGATTCTCTCTCGCCATGCATTCCTATCGGTCATCGCTCTTGGCAGGATCTCTAGACTGCATTTAGAGAGCGCTCAAAGTTGATGTGTGTAAGTCTAAACCAGTCTCAAAAGAAAGGAAAGGATGGAAAAAAAAGTAGCTCGAAATGAAAAGAGTTGAACGAAAAATATATCCTTACCAAAAATAGAGAACGGAAACAAGAAATAACACACACACACACACACACAAGCCTAAGAAATATTGAATGAGCAATAAGGGCATTAAAAAAAGGTCAGCCCGGTACAAAGTCATCCATTTTTTATGCATCTTGTACTTTATAACGGCTAAACAAATATGGCCGGTTTAATCAGTCGAGTTAACAACAGCCGTTTCCCTTCGCACCCACAAACCTACAACTTCACTAAATAACGCTACAGTCTTCAATTACTTTCCGTCTTAATCGTCTGCCTAACGCACTGGTATTCCATTTTTTTTATACATATAGCTATTGATACTTCTTTCCCAGAAATAGTCGCTAAACCTTGCTTATCAGTCAAATTTTCCTTTGTCACCACCGTCTAAGGCCGCCATTTTTTTTTTTTTTTTTTTTTCCTTCCCGTTTTATCTGCTCAAAACACACAAGCCTTATAAACAAACGAAGGAATGTTCGCTTCAAACTCCCGAACGCCTATCCATACCGACGTGTGTAAACTTACGTGTTGTAAGTAGACTTACCACTTAACATAGACAGACAAGTCAGTGAGTCGGGAAAGAACTCGGAAGGCTATAGGATAACTCAAAAGGACTTAACAAATGCTCGAAGTGTGTTTTTTTTTAACTTTTTTTTTTTTTTTGCAATTTACTTTTCTAAAGGAGAATATAATATAACAGTCAAATAGCCGCCAAATGTCTTCTAATCAAAATAGCTCAATCGTTATTACAGTATCACCTTTAAATAAATGAACAGCTTTCTTTTAAAGCAAATGTACGACGATTTTTCTTATTTCTAATGCAACTTTATTCAATCAAAACGGGTGTAACTTTGGTGATAGATTATTACCTAAGCACTGAAATTGTAACTGGAAGTTAGATTTTGTTGCAATTCAATAAGAAGGTAAACCCCTTCTGTGTATATTAGCTTGTTCTCTTCACAGTTATGTTACTGAGAAAGGCATGATCCCACCTCTACCTGCTACTTAACTTATTGATTCATATTTGGCATAAATTTTGTCACTATTTTGCCGCTACATTTGATGAAGAGAAGAGGACTGCAAGTAATGACGTTCTGGAGTAAACAAGTCTTTAATACCACCTGATACACACACACATACGCACACGCACACTTAACGTGCTAATAACAATAATAAGAATATATATATATATATATATATATATATATATATATATGCGTGCGTGTGTGTGTGTGTGTGTGTGGAAAACGTATCGTATTTGATGGCACATAAGACGAACGGGTGTATAAGACCCACCCCAATTTCAGCAGGGCAAATCAAGAAAAAAACAAATTACGAATATTACACCTGATGAAATTAATGTAATGAATATTATCAATGACAACACTTCTAATCTACATAACAGCCTTTTAAATAATGACGATATTGATATGAAAGTTATTCTAAAGTATAAGCTGATAGGAGTTGCAAGGTTGCTAATTTCGGCCGACTATCGCAAATTTTAAACTTCATACGGAATATAAGACGTAGGGAAATTTAAAAAGATATTTTTAGTAAAAAAAAATAGGCGCCAACAAATACGGTAATTGTCAAAAGTAATGTTCATTATTAGCAATTTAGGGTAATTAGTCTTTCAAAGTGAGTCTCAAGCACATTTTACCGACAAATATTAGAAGCCATACTTATAAAAGAAACAATACAAAAAAAAACACAGACATCCTGAAGCAAAAAAAAATCTCTGTTATCTTGAGAGCAGAAATACTTAAATGATTCTGATACAGGTGCTAAGTCCTACAACCTCGTGTTCCCGATCTGTGATTTCTACACATTCAAACCAGCACCAACGATCTATGAGTTCAGACATAACGTCAACAAGCACGTGATCATTAATCCTATTCAGAGAATTGATGGATCATTGAAAATATTCTTAACTCCTGAACTTCGTCGATATTTGTCGCTGCCTCCCTCCAAACAGGACTTGACAGAAGGTAAAATGATCCGAAACTGGGAGCATGCCTTTTCCCCAAGTGCCAGCGAATACTCGGCGGACGGCGGTGATCAGGCTGGCTTTGGTGTTGTGCGAGATCATGTTGGTGATGTTCTCGACGTATGACCAAACAAAGTAGTCCAGTGGGTTCGGGTCAGGGGAGGAGAGGGGGGCAGTGAGAGAAGGGTACAAAGTCGTAGCACTCCTTCTGAAGCTAAGCCTGGGTCTCTTTGGACTTGTGGGCAGGCGCCGAGTACTGCTGCTACACCCAGGCTCTGCCACCGGTCACCTTATTGCACCAGGGGATCACCATACTCTTCAGCACATCCAGGTACACTTTGGTGTCGACTTTCAAGCCGACTTCGAAGATGTGAGGTGGCATGATGTGGCCCTCACTTGAAACCACACCAAAGACCATAACCGTAGCCGGAAACTTTGTTTTCATCGCCCTAGGCACGTCCCTGTTATTCGTGGCAATCCATGGATTTGCATTTTGAGGGTGCTGGCAATGGTCCTGTTGTCGTAATTTGGATCGGTAGAGAGCATGAGTTGTACAGCGGCGCATCTCCGATCTCGCTCGTTGAACATTGTGTCATTTTCAGACATGATAGAAAGCTCCTATCACTCTTTGGATTTGTACACAACCGGCCAACTAGTAGATGGTCTGCAACAAAAAAAAAAAGAAAACCGGTTTTCATTAAACTGAAATGGAATAATGTCATTTTTTCTAAGGCGACAATTTATCGTTCCACCCTCTCTCTCTCTATATATATATATATATCTTACTTTTATATAATATATATATATATATATATATATATAATATTCATTTATTTAACCGAGGGCGACTGTAGGGAAAGGCGCAACTCCTTTCACTGAATTCCTCTACTTAACCTTGATAAACACCTTATAATGCTGTGTTAAGCAAGAAGGCTCCACCTACCATTTTTTGAGTCTTTGGTATGACTCGATCTAGAATTGAACCTTAGTCTCCCGGTCCATTGGCAAACATTTTACTCACTATACCAATGTGTATATATATATATATATAGTTATCAGCAAACAGACTGTTTTGTTGTATCACAACTCTTCAGTGTGGGATCGAAACCCGACTGACGTATAGTCTCCCTGTTATCTTACCCCACCCCATCGTTATTTTCATAGATATTGGAGGAATTTTTTACGTATATCTTTTTACATATGCATTATCGGCTACATAGTATGCTCTATTCATGAGAAGAGTTATAACATTTCAGCTTTATGTGGCAGCCGGCAAATTCCCCTACAAGAGTGCTCAACCTATCGTGGGTTGGGAATGCTTTGGAAGTTTGCACTTTAATATTTCCGGGTCATTTCACTCGTACTCTACGGGAAACTTTTTTTTCATCGCAGATATGACTTTATTGTTGATTTACTGCCACAGTGGTTGTAAAAATTATTCCCATCGTCATCTGACCGAAAATTCTCTGAGTCATAATCTAGCATGCCTAAATGTTATTTATCATATTTTTTTATGATATATTTTATTTTTATTTTCACTATCCTATGTATAACTACATTGAACTCTTTGCTAATTTTTCTTACCCGAGCTAACTGGTAGTAATTTACTAAGCTTTTTGCTTAGATGTGGCACAAGGCCGTATGAATGGAGCTCCCACTGAGAACCGCTCTAACTGGTAGTTTCTCCTGAAATCTAAATAACTGACAACCTCTTTAGTTGTCCAGGTTCGGTTCGGTCTCTTTGTTTCATGCTATATTAACATCAGGTTCACAGATTTTTTCAAAGTAATCCAGTCAATTTTAGCAGTGCTGTCGTCTAAAAGGTCTTGACGCTTCCTCTGATCTTTACTTCACCCAGTCTCTTTTCCAAGTTTGGTAAAGTTTCGTTTATTAGTTTAATGGCATATCAACCTTCCTGAAGTAATTAAGATAAAAGTCAGCCTTATAGAAGAAGAGTAGTGGTACGATTTAACCAATCCTATTTACCAACCTATAGCTGGCGAGAATTAGGTTTGTTCAAAATTTTCCGAAAGGCATTCGTCCGAAAGGAGTTCGAACTCAATTATTACAATGTCGCAGTCCAGCACGCTAGCCACTACGCCACAAGAACTAACCCCTGTTTTCGAGGTTCTTAAGGAATTATTCATTGTTTCCTTTATCAACAGACACAACATAAAGCCCGCCAATTAGAAAAGGCGAATAAAAAACTCGACACCAAATCCTAGTCTATATGCGTATTTAAGCAACACGTATTTTTGTGGGTATATTTTATGAAAGGTAACAACAATTTAATAAATATGACCACAAAAAATCTGCTGCCTAAATGCACTGAGAGAGAGAGACTATATTAATAGCTTTAACAACTTTCAAGCAGAATCTAGATATCTATTCATTTTTTCGCATTTTTTGTTTAATTTTTGTCTTTTGTTAGATTGTGTTGTTTAGTGGCTCGTACCACATGATTTCCGGTATCGTGGAAGTATAAAAGACGCCATGTCTCTTAAGATAAGAGACAGAAGCTGAGACAGAAGCAGAAGCAGAGAGACAACTCTCAAAGGACGTCGGTCAGTAGTAAGACCAACTTCGGACGTAACACCAACAGCGCGAGACTTATAGTACTAATCGGGCTGCAACACTTGAGTTAATAAACAATTAACTTTATTTCACTGTGTATCTTTTCCTTACCACGATACAACAGTTTGTTTGTTTGTTTTTCGTTTGTTTGTTTTTTCGCCTTTCATTTTATTTTATTTCTTGAGGACTCTGTCGTCTGCTGAAACACCTAAATCCACGAAATGAAAAAAAAAATTTTTGGCGTTGATTATGTGATCCATTTGTGTTTCAAAATATCAAAGAAGATGCGACACAAGGGTACTTTTTAATGCGAATTTGGATTTAGGATTTACTTTCTCCTAAATCGGTTGCCATTCCAAGGCTCATATTACATTTCTAACTGCCCCCCCCAATCTCTCTCACTAAATAGCCAATATTCGCTATCTTAATGTTTATGATAACTTTTACCTTTATCGTAATTGGTCCTAACGGTGTTACTTGCTGCTGTTATTAATAGAGATTCAATTACTCTGTTGAGGTTTTCTCTGCGTAGCCATGTCTAGGTCATCTCATGTGCAAGTTATGCTAAAAGCTTGTACCCATACAGTTGTTTTTCTTCCCGTTTTTTGTTGATCTTATGATTGCTTGTTTTCCTATTTGCGCTAAAATTCTTTCTGCTGATACTGCTGTTGTTGGCTGCTGTCATTTGAATTTTTATGCTCTTTTTGAATATTCTTCGCGTTCTCACAATTCGTAAGGCTAGCTAGCCTTCTTCCTCCTTTTTTTCTTGACACATAGAGGCCGTCGATCAAAGGTAACATGAATAAAGACAAATATTTAGACTTTGCCAGAGAACTAAAAAAAAAACATAGAACGTGCAGTTGACGGTGTTACCAGTTGGAATTGGTACACTAGGAACGATACCCAAAAATGTGAAAAAGGGATGTAAGAGAAGAACATCGGAGGACGAGAAGAGACCATCCAAATTCCAGCATTGTTAAGACTGACCAGAATACTGAGAAGAAAATTAGAGACAAGAGGATATTTGCTGTCACTCAGACTCCTGCTGTTCTGTGGTTCATATTTCTGAGCTACTAACTTTTATCTTCGTTTAGAAGGACCTAGACTATCTTACAAAGAAGACTGTAGTATTTGTCGCTGCCTCCCACCAGACACGACTTGACACAAGATCAAAAGCCCGAAGGCCAATTAAAGTGGGGATAAAGGGGAGGGGAAGGTCGGGAAGGAGCCGAGACTCGAACCCTGCTTGTCAGTGCTGCTCATCGGCTCACTTAGTGCAATGTGAGCCTGATGAGGCAAGCGGTTTCACGAACCTAAATGTGGGTCCGGGCACGTATGCCAGTTAACGGCTTAAACTAGACGCTTGGTCTCGTGCCGTACAAGGGGGACAAAGGAGACAAAAATGCAGCTCGCCCACCCGAAGGTAGCCTAGTCGAAACTAGGTGCCTAATTAAAGGCCCTAAGTCTGCCATTGTTCCTTTTCCAGAGCCACGCTCCAGACCGAAGTCCAGAACAGGCCCCGGGGCACTCGCCGGGAGCACGCCCCTTACAAAGAAGACTGTCCGGGTGTTTATTCATTTGATGAAATTTCTGCAGTAAATTTGGTTTCTAAATGTTTTCTTGTTTTTCTGAGGTACGCTTTTCTTAATTTGCATGTCCGTTTGTTTGATATAATCTAACCTGCAGGTATTTACAGCTTTCTTTTTTTCTCCAAGTGTTCGGATTCCATCCTATGTTAACTGTTCTATTTTTTCAGTTCTTTTTACTCTTTTCGCATTATAACTATCACTGAATATATCACATAAAAGTTATATATATATATATATATATATATATATATACTCCCCTACCCCCGTAGGGTTGAGTTCTCTAGCGAAGAAGTATTCGTGTTGCCATTAGCGCCTTTGCAAGTCTCTTCATATTTGAATTGAGATCTCGGCGGCCGTTTAAACGGATGTATGTAAACAATACTAATTGTGATTCATAACCGTTTAAAAATGTACTTCGTAGCTAATTTCTCCTTGTAGCTAAATGGTTAGAAGCTCGGCTTGGTGTTTCAGTCAACCGGGTTTCGATCCCAGCTACGGGGAGATACTGGCTAGCCACACTGATGAGTTCTGATAGAACGAAACAGATCCGTCTGTGGATGACAATAGATATATATATATATATATATATATTTGCAAGGAATATATATATATATATATGTATATAAAGGGAAATAATTCCAAATGATTTCGATCGAGAATTAATTAAAATACGTCCAAGTACACAAACACTCACCAATACGAATCCACAAACACATACTCACACTTACATACACTCTCTTACGCATATAAACTGACGTACACAGAAAACACATCATACGCATACACGCATATACATATATATATATATATGCATATATGTGTGTGCATGTGTGTGTTTGTGTGTGTATATATATATGTGTGTGTGTGTGCGTGTGCACACGTGCATGTGTGTGTGTGTGTGTGTGTGCACGTATCAAAAGAGTAGAATATTTATGAAAAAAACTCCCTAGCGGTTAATTCGGCTTTTTGTTTGAATATTAAAAAAAACTAATAAAGCGGTTAATTACCAAGCCATTTGTTTTTTCATTGCAGATGAAAGACTCAGCGTTTACTTTAGTGAACAAAGATGAGGCAGACATTTTGTCTAAAAATCAATCGAAGCAATTGATAAATCAAAGACAAAAGCTGAGCTCAGCTAATCGTTGATCTATGAACGATACATTTGCACTGCACGCGCACGAAACAAATGGATTTTCCAATGGAGCAGCAAGAATAACAAAATGGCGTTTGATTCTTTATTTGCATGACTAGTCACCGAGATGATTACAAAACAATCCAAATGAAGTCATAGGCATTAAAAAAAAGCAAAAAAAAAAAAAAAAAACAACCTTATTAAAACAATAAAAAAAAATCAAATTAAACTAGAGAAATAATTTGCTGAATAGTTCTTTTACTGACTACAACTTCGTCTGATACAAGGCAACGAAAAAAGGAACTCTTCTGTTGCACTCGGGGAGCTTCCGCTGAAACAGTTTATTGAACTTCGAGCAGCAGTAAGATCAATAGGTTCTTAATAAATTACGAATAGTCTGACACAAGGCGACGAAAAAAGGGGGTCTCTTCTGTTGCAAATGTGGATGTTCCGCAGTAACAGTTTATTGAACTTCGGGCAGCAGTAAAATCAATAGGTTCTTTATAAATTGTAATATACTAGCGTAGCTAGCGACAGAGTGCAGTGGATGAACTTAGCAGATTCAATGCGGTCGCATGATAACATCAAAAAAGTGGTTTCACAGGAGAGAGAAAAGTAAAAGATGATGGTGATGGTGATGGAAATTTATTTCTTTTTATCAGTAAGAGTTTTCGGACTATTGTCTTCGTCTTTACTGTTTGTTTTTTATAACGTTTCGGCCGCTGTATCCTCCGGCCATCCTCATGTGTCACCTGTTTATTTTGGCATGGAAATGATTCAACCAGGGAAATCATTTTTAAAGTTTCCCAATTTGAATCATTTCTATGCTAAGATAATCAGGGCACACCAGAGGAAGGTCGGAGGATACGGCAGCCGAAACGTTGTAAAAAACACAATAAAGACGAAGACAATATTCTGAAAACTCTTACTGATAAAAATCATCAACCTTCGACTTAGAAATTTAGACAAATAATTTTTGCCTATGGATAGAGTTACTGATATTTCCGTTCGCTGATAAGATCAACAAATTACCGAAAAAAAAACCGGAACTATGTAAGTTCCTATAACCAGCCATAAAAAAGAATACATGGGTGAAGAGGTGGGTTCATATTTCCGCATTGGACTTGAAAAGACAATATAAGGTCTGTAATTTTGGATTGAAGGGAGAGATCCGCTGGTCTCTCAAGCTAAGGGAGAGACCCACTGGTCACTCAAGCAGACCTGTCAGCTCCCTGCGTATGTTGTCCGGCCGTCGCACTACTTTACAAAAAGGGTCCCTGCCACTGAAGAAAGGTATGTGCGAAATCTATCTGACTATATTCCTACTACACACAATCGTCGCCGTCGAAGAATAAAGATATAAATTATATTTTAAATATCTACGAGTCCTTCGTTGTTTGTCTAGCTGTGCGATATACGACAAAATTAAGAATAGTCTGACACAAGGAAGCTAACAAGTTATCGGAAAAGTGCACTATCTTCGAAGCAGGAGATTCAGAGTTTTGTATGGTCTAATTGTTTGAAGTTTTGGAGAAGCCAGACACCGGACATATACACCCAGACAGAACACCTTTATTATATTAGATATATTGTCAATGCAATCAATATATATATATATATATATATATATATATATATATATATATATATATATATATAAAGAGAGATTGAAATGGTTTTATTTGAGAATATATAAGAGGGTTCTTAAAAATCATTAGGACTGGTCCAAGTGTAATAATTTATATATAAATTTCTATATTACTGAAAAAATTTAAAGTAATCGTCATTTGGTTATTATATTTCTGCTGGCAAAGAGAAACCAGCTTATTCTGATTGCTAACACACAAAAAAAAAATTATATTTTTTCAATGGATTTTTACTCGTTTAAAAAAAAGATGGAAAAATATATGTATTAGAAGTTAGTGTCAAAAATAAATGTAATGTGTCCTTATGTATCTATTTTTTTTTTTTACTCGACACATAAAACCCTCAACAACAAAAATCCCCTGAATAAATATTTTCTTTTGACAAAGAAAATTCTCTATCTTGAAGTTACCCGTGATGGTTTGCTAGTCTGTCTTATTAACTATTACGCCACCCGAGACAGGGTGCCAAGCTATGAAAAAATAATTGAGAAGACGGGGTTCTCTAAAATTGATAAGACAATGCCCTCTCGGCAGGACATGATATAGGCCATGTTTATTCCCTGCTGAAAGATAAGACCCCTCTCTGCAAGAAGAGGTGTCATATGTATGAGCCTAAAGTATATGTGATCGTGTTGCCCAAATTCTGCTTGGTTGGTTAGTTAGGTTTAATTTATTTTGTGCCATGTCTTATATATATATACATATATTGGTAAAGTTGGCGATCATAGTCGAGGGTGACCCGAAGTCTCCCTTTTCGATAGCTTCAACACCGATCAATCCTTTTCCTGGATTGCTCCACTTTACCCTTGATCTTTACCTTATAATGATTAGTGTTTAGCAAGGAAGGATCAAGTACCATTTTTGGTATGTCTCGACCTGGGAATGAACCCAGATCTCCCGGACTATTGGCGAACACTTTATCCATTATAACCATATATACAATATATAAATTCATAGTTTGTAGGTAGCATTTATAAACGAACCAGAGCTCATTTTTTTGCATGTACTTAAATGGTTTTAAGTATTGAAAATGATTAAACAGTTCTACTTACTCCATAGATAGGAAGCTAACATATACTACCACTCCGGCTGGGAGTGGATCTGGGAGTAATGGAAAGGAAGGGCTACTCCACAATTTCCAAAGCTTCAGAACATAAGCTCCACCATCTGATGGTCTTGTGTCATACCAAGACATTCATTGGTGAGTGGTGAGGGCGGTTACCCCTCTTCAGAGATGCTGTCGATGTATCTACTCTGCCGACTAGGTTTTCCATCTCTAAAAATTATCAATATGCGGAGTACCCTTTCTTTGCCATTACTCCTAGATCCACTCTGGCCTCGAGTGATATTACCTACAATAGAAATGTAAAAATTAAGGTGATTCCTCAATCACTTGGTGCGTGTGTCCTCGAAGCGTAATGGTTAAAGCGCTGGACTGTGGAATCGTAGTAAGCGAGTTCGAACTCCAGTCACTCTAATGCGTTCACTTTCGGATAAATACCCTTGGGAATTGCATGAGTCACCTTATTCTCAAAGCTATGCGTTAAATAGTGTAATATAATGGCCGAGGGATTTCGGTTTATGTCTTTGGGTCTAGTTAGGCTGAGAATCTTTCGGCTCAGCACATGGGTTAGTTAGGTGCAACATTAACACAGGTGTTCACGAACGTTCAGGCAGAGCGGACGTGTCACTCAGAGATATCACAATAGCCCTACATGGGAAACGGGGCTACACAGTGCGAATGACGCTACGCACCGGAAGCGCGCGGAGGATTTTGGGAATTTGAAGAAAGTAGAGTTGAGACAAGACACCGAACTAGAAGGGTTGACTTTCGCTTGCTCGCGGAGACCTTGGTTAGGTGTCGCACGAGATGGGGGGGGGGCAGATGAAAAAGCCAGCATAGAAAGATTGTGCCTCTCTCTCCTTATGTCGAAAAACCTTTAAAGTCAAAGGTAATAAAAAGTTTCGTACCTGAACTGAGAAGTCGTAAGTGTTTTTCGTGTTTCGAGATTCCTATGTTCTGTGTTATATATGTATGAACATTATATGTCCATTTCACACATAGCCGTATCTGGCTATGTGACAATAGTACCACTGTTATTCTTCTCGAAAGATAGATTTGGCATTAAATAACTCAAGGGGGTTAATATGCCATTAAACAAACCAATCAATCATTTGGGAGTAAATAAAACTAGACGTTTTTACACGTTAAAATCAATCAATCATTCACTATCCAGTTTTGAATTTGGTTTGGTTTCCTGGCATGTCAACCTTCGTGGGTTATTTAATGCCTTTCCAATGAATATAGTAGAAAAGTAGTAGCACTGTTTAACCCATAGCTTGGGAGAAATATGGAGTTCACACTTTGCCCAAGTCTATAATTCCCTAAGTAAACGTTATCACGTGACCGGAATTCGAACTCACATACGACGATTTCGCTGTGTAACATGCTTCCTAATACGCCACAGAGTTTCTCCCCTCCAACCTCGAGTATGATAAACCCTGACTTTCATCCAACTTGCCTCGCTTAAAATTAACATTGTATTCTACTCAGTCTGAGATGGAGGAGTGGGTTGAGTGTTCGCCAATGGTCCGGGAGACCTGGGTTCAATGCTAGGTTGCGTCATACCAAAGACTTTAAAAATTATACTTGATACCTCCTTGCTTAACACTCAGCAATATAAGGTACGTATCAAGGGTAAAGTGGAGCAATCAAGGGAAAGGAATAGAGCCCTCCCCAACACCTCAGTGTAGTAGCTATTGAAAAGGGAGCCTTGTGGTCGCCCTCGACTACCGTCGCCAACTTTACTAACTTACTATACGGTATGAAGTAAATCATATTTGTTTTTTCGTCGAGATGAATGATACACAAAGAAGAATAAATGCTTAATCATATTTACCCAACCCCTGCGCACGGGCAGGATACGACACAAGGTCAATTTTCAAGCGGAGTTTAACAGGTTTGAATTCAGAGTTTTTCTTCTCCAAGACTAGTTGCCTCACCAAAGCTGAAGAACCTAGTCTGTCCTACTATTTACCCATAGCTGGAGGGAGAAATAATTGGATTCATACCTTTCCCAAAGGTATTAGTGCCATGTGATATGCAATCAGTCTCGTCCAGGATTTGAACTCGTGTCACCGTGTCCATTTTCTACGACGATAACCATTACACCACGGGCACCTCCACCTCGAGTGCTTAATGTATTTATTCAGCGCCAGTATCCGGTACGAGCGGATACATACAAAAAAGACAGAGTACAATAAGTTTGAAACAATTAACAAAAGAATTAACAAGATATTGAGGAGGATCAAAATGTTAAATAGTCGAACGAAGTAAGATAAGTTGGAATATTCATCAGCTTATTAAATCAACGGTATTTGTCACACACCCCACATACGGTCGAGTGTGGCACAAAGTTTTTTCAATGTGGGTCAGGCCGCAGACACGTAGCCCAGACACACCGGGCATTCCCCAAAATGCCTCAGGCCCCGTCGTTATCCGCCAAAAAAGGCGATAAACCTAGCCTCTCCAAGGATTGTCAGAGCTTGGAGGGACAGCCCCGCAGAGGCTTGAGGTATATCAATCTAGAAACATGGTACACCCGACCATATCCATACTGCTGACACGACGGCTGGCTGAAGTGCATCCCATCAACTGGATCCAGCTGATTGAAATGAGCAGTATCAGTTGACCGTCCAATCAACCGACCGAGGGTGGCACAAGGTTGGTACGGGCACAGGGCAGATGCGACCAGCGGCTCAAAAATGCATTTAGCCCCGTCGGCATTCCCCTACAAAGAGTGCTTTAGGCGCAAAGCGATAAATATAGGCCCTCCGAGGAGGGTTAGAGCCTGGGGGACGGCTCCTTGAGGCTCGAAGAGACGAGACACACCCGACCAGGTCCGTGCCGCTGACACTACCGCCGGCCGAAGTGCTTCCCACCAACCGGACGAGTGTGCCACAATGTCTTTACGAGATGGGTCCGGGCGCCGGACCGTAGTCCAGACACGCCCAGTGGCTCCATAAATGTTTCAGGCCCCGTCGGCATTTCCCTAACAAGGGGCGGTTCAGGCGCCAGGTGATAAACCTAATTCCTCCAAAGAAGTTTAAAGCCAATGAGAACAGCCCCCCAGATACTCGAGGTATGTCCAGTGACGAGACCCACCCAAACAGATACGTGCCGCTGACACACGGCCGGCCGAACTGTGTCCCATCTACTGGATACTGCTGATTTTAATCAGCAGTATTTGTTGACCGTCCCACCAACCGGACGAGTTTGGCACAAGGCCTTTTTAAAGGTGGGTCCAAGTGATGAGCCATTGCCCAGACGCACCCGGTATATCCAAAAATGCCTCAAGCTCGTCAGCATTACCCTAACTAGGGACGCCTCAGGCACCAGGCGATAAACCTAATCCCTCCAAGGAGGGTTAAAGCCTACGGGGACGGCCCCCTGAGGCTCGAGGATTTTCCTGTGACCAGACACACCCGACCATTTCTAGTGATGAATTTTCCCTACAACAGCAAGCACGTCAAGAGACGAGGACTAAAAGCTTTCAAGATCGTTTGTACTGTACTCCAATACTAAGAGTTAGTTGGATTTTCTGCTAAGACTTATTTTTTGGATTTTAACACCAGAGGAAATCTACTGACTAAGATTTGTCAACACTGGATTTTGTAAACAGCAGAACTAAAGTCCTACAATGGCAACAAGGATTTATCAACAATAACAACCTCGTTCACTTTCGGGTTAAAATCATCAAGAAAGTTATTAATTCCTTTCTTCCCCTAGAAATGCGTTAAATACTACGACTACTGCCTTTCTACAAGGATGGGGTTGGCATTAAGTGCCCCACGAAGGTTGATATGCCCTCAAACCAAGATTATTGGCTATAAAAAGTACAGAGAATTTTTTAGATCTTTGCACAGATTTAGGGTTTGAATTATCTTATTTTCTTCCGTCGGTTTGCCTCGTGAGACTATAGAACTCAACCTGAACTTCGATATAGGCTGTTATAAGGTTGGAAAGAAGATGATTAATTGCCCTTGATGCAGAACTCTTCTTTTCATATCACCGACTTTAGGTTTCGGTTTCTTTGTTTAATGGCATATTAACCTTTGTAGGTTATTTAATGCCAAAGCCATTCTCCTAGAAGAACAATAGTGGTACTATTTAACCCATAGCTGAGAGGATAAGGAGGTTCATACCTTTCCCAAGGGTATTTGCCCGAAAGTTAACGTAATTGCACCACTAGAGTACGAACTTGCTTACTACGATTCCGCAGTCCATCGCTTTAACCATTACACCACGAGGACACCCCTCACCGATTTTATACAATTGCTCTACAGTACGAGCACTGTAAAAAGCACGATTCTTTATTAATTGGTACGAGGCTACAAAATGGTATCAAATATTTAGTCTAGGCAAATTAGCTAAGCTATCTTATTTACCCAACCCCTCTGCTCGGGCAGGATATGACACAAGGTCAGTTTTTAAGTGGAGTTTAACAGTTTTGAATTCAGAGTTTTCCTTCTAGACTAGTTGCCTCACAAAGGCTGAAGAACCTAGTCTGACCTACTATTTACGCATAGCTGGAGGGAGAATAATTGGATTCATACCTTTCCCAAGGGTATTAGTGCTATGTGAAATGCAATCAGTCTCGTCCAGGATTTGAACTCGTGTCGCTGTGTTCATTTCCTACGGCGATAACGATTACACCACGGGTACCTCTCTATTTACCAACCCCTCCGCTCAGGCAGGATATGACACAATGTCAATTTTTAAGCGGAGTTTAACAGGTTTGAATTCAGAGTTTTCCTTCTCCTAGACTAGTTGCCTCACCAAGAAGAAATCAGTCTGCCCTACTAACCCTACCCATATCTGGAGGGAGAATAATTGGATTCATACCTTTCCCAAGGGTATTAGTGCTATGTGAAATGAATTCAGTATCGTCCAGGACTTGAACTCGTGTCGCCGTGTTCATTTCCTATGACGATAACCATTACACCACGGGCACCACCTAAAATTAGGTAAGCTATGCACCCTATAAACGTAGATACTTTTTATCAGTTTCTCTTTATCTGGCACAAGGCTATCATGATAGGATCGATATAAGTACATTTGCAAAGTGGTCTGGCACACGGTTACAAAATGAAATAAAATCTTTTGTACTGGCAAGTTCAACAATGAAGTGATTTTTTTTAAAATCACGATGAGATAGGCACTGTGTAAAACAAAAATCTTTAAGTTCCACTCGGTCTGGCACAAGGCGACCATGGTGGGATCGATAAGGTACATTTGTAAATGGGTTTGTTATTCGAGTCTGTTCAGCAATGCGCCAAGGTAAGCACGTAGTAAACAAGAATAGATTCTTATTAGGTTCCACTAGGTCTGGTACAAGGCCACAATAACTGGACCAAAGTCTCCATTATTTAGAATTAGTTTTCAATTCATTCTTAGTAAACATTACGCCCTCTAAAGAGAACAATGCTTTTCTCACTAAAGTTTTGTTTGGCGCAACGTCAGAAAAAAAGGAGTCGATATGATTACATCAATGACTTGGATTTTAATAGGTGCTTTTTAATCATTTCCCTATGGAAGGTGCTCGGTAGCCTAAGAGGATGTTCCTTTTAGAAGTTAAACTTGGTCTGGTACTCTTCACAGACATGGAAGTAATTGGTGAACTTGATAAAAATTGTTCAACTTGATAAAAATCGCGCTGGAGAAGGGGCCCAGCGTTCAAAAAGAATAATCTTTTGAAGTCATCCATTTCGTGTGAGACAAAAGGGAGCAATGGCAATGAAGGAGTACTCTGAATTCCGCAAAGTTCGAGTATTACGGTAACCTCACCATTAGATCGTTTAGTGTAATATCCAGGACACTCGTTAGTCGGGGTATTACTCCTTAGCAAAGATGCAGTCCGTGTATTTTGCAGCTCCAGGGCCAGGTTATGAGGCATATTAACCATTGTAGGTTATTTAATGCCAAATCCTTTTTATACACATATATTAGATATATATATATAAGAATTGTAGATACATTTTTTCGATAACATTTTGATATGACTCTGAGCTCTTTTTCGAACACTGTTAAATAGTTTCAAGTATTGCAATATAAGTTACAATTTAACATCTGATATTTGTTTGCCCACATTGTTTGTTCTGTTGACCCATTGATAGAACCCTATCAGACGCTACTACTCCGGGTCAGAGTTGTCCTAACAGCAATGGCAATAAAGGCTAGAGCCTTGCCATTAGATAGTATAACATAATATCCAGTAGACTCGTTGAGAAGGAGGTCTTACACCTCTGCAAAGATGCAGTCAGTCTATTCTACAGCCCGAGCCAAATGTTATGTTTCTAAAAGGTATGAAAATTAGATGAACCGACATCAGTAGAAAATGATAACTTTTACGACAAACACACCGTTCCCTTCACTTTTCAGACGTTGGTATTAATCAGCCTTTTAGAAGAAATTTATTTAGTCTTATTTCAGAAATCCATTCTTCACCCAGGGAATCTATGGCTGTTAGACTTACCAACAGTATTTCTGCGAATCAAATACACTTGCCTATGAATTTTAAGATTTCGTTTCTGAATGTGATTACCGAGATAAGATCAGATCAGTTCAGATTACCCTTGGAATTACAAGAACGGTTTGCCTGAAACACCATCAACTACCAAGATGAGATCTGCATTGTATTCTATAACCAACTTTACCCAATCTAATAATAATCATGCAGCAAAAATTGTCTCGTGGCTCATGCTGACTTCATCTCAAATTATCAGCTTACATATTTTCAGTAGCCACGTAGCAAATCGGTTACCGTCAGAGGAAACGGATACGGCGACCCGAGTTCAAATCTTTGACGAGGCTTTTTGCGTTTCACTTCCTGTTGATATCCTCGAAAAAGACATGCGTCTATCTCATCTCCTCCAAACACGGGGTAAATAGTAGCGCATATTGCATATCGGGGTGAAGCAGTGCACAAATGCAGCTAGACTTGTGTAACATATTGACCTCGGCCAAGCTGTCAAAATAGGAAATGCACCTATGTAAACAACAGGTTAATACGGTCGATGAATATCAGAATATAACCTTGACCGTGGACGGGTTGAATGAGTACGATTTGTGACGCCGACAAAAAGAAGGTGGACGGCGAACTATTATATAACTTGGTGCACAGGAAGTTCAATCTTTTGAAGAGCAGACCAGATAAGATGCGGTAGAGAGAACCCTGCCCCCGGTTGAGCTGCCCAGGAGAACGGGAACGAAATGCTGTTATGGACATAATATGTTGCAGTTCTGTTCGGTCTCCAACTCCCTCCCTATCACAGTAAAACTTTTAGTAACCCTTTCAAATAAAGTGATAGGTATATTTTTCTAAAGAACTGTGTCGTTCGTCTTAATTGTGTCGTCGTTATGATTCTGCATGCATATGTGTTTGTATAGTTGGTCATGGCCATACAACATTTGTTTATACAAATATAAACACCTTTATTAAAAACGCCGTGAAGGTCGTAAAGATTGTGTCTATGGGGGAGAAAGACAGAGGACTGCTATGATTGACACTACGTTGGAACAGACATATTCATAATACTGCTTCTTTCACGGAAGTTTTGATACATAATAGGTTTTCAGTCCGGGGGCCACCTGGCCCCCCTCCGGCGGACCTGTCTATACGCTGGCTGTTCTGTTCTCCAAATGACTGTACTGACTCTATGGGGTTGAAAAACTTCTGCATTATATATTTTTGGACGCCCACACATTTTTCCTTTCCGTTCAATTCACATGATTCATTTCCGCACTCCCTTGTTTTCCCCTAGACAGAGGTGAAACATCCTGTTTACGAAATGCACAATAACTGGCTGTCAAAGGTCAATATTTAACAAGTAGATTGGGTTCATTAGCCTTTATACGTTAACCCAACCAGGAGAAAAAAATCAGCTGTTGATGCAGTTCATCAAACTTTGTAAATGCTATTTCGTTTGTGTTTCAGTGCTCTACATCTCCGGCCATTTTCTGCAGCTGGGCATTTGTTTTTGCTGCTACTGCTGCTGCTGCTGCAAATAATAATGATTATATTTTTGAGTCAATGAAAAACATGATGTTGATGATGATGTTTTTGAGTGGATGAAAAACATGGTGATGATGATGATGAGGAGGATGTTTTTGTGGGGATGAAAAACACGATGATGATGATGAGACGGATGATGTTTTTGTGTTGATGTAAAAAACGATGATGATGATGCTTTTGAGTGGATGAAAAACACGATGATGATGATGTTTTTGAGTGGATGAAAAACATGATGTTGATGATGATGTTTCTGAGTGGATGAAAAACATGGCGATGATGATGAGGAGGATGATGATGTTTTTTGTGTGGATAAAAAAAACGATGATGATGATGCTTTTGAATGGATGAAAAACATGATGTTGACGATGATGTTTTTGAGTGGATGAAAAAAACGATGATGATGATGATGCTTTTGAGTGGATGAAAAACACAATGATGATGATGATGATATTTATGAGTGGATGAAAAACACGATGATGACGATGTTTTTGTGTGGATGAAAAACACGATGATGATGATATTTTTGAGTGGATGAAGCAGAGTACAGATGGTTGGAATTCAGAGTTAACCTTCTTAAAACAAATGCGAAAAAAAAACGCCAGTCTGCCTAAATATTTATTCATGACTAGAGAAGGAATTCATGCTTTCCTCGAGAGTATTATCATGAAGTGAAAGGCAAACAACCGAGTCGAGGAATCGAACTCGGCTGGTCAACTCCATTTCCTTTGTTGATAAACAATACGCTGAGAGAGTATCCATAAATCTGTTCAAATTTGTGATAATCTTTTGGTCGTTGAAGAAGGTTAATTGATTGGTTAAGTGATTGATTTTAAAGGCGTGTTAAATCATCTAGGATGGCAACAATGGGTTCAATAGGACTGTTCGATTATTTAATAAGGTTGATTGATTTGTTAAGTAATTGATTTTAAGGTGTGGCAATACCCCTTCGGTCCTCCGTACTTATCAACTTCTTAAAACCATTTAAATTCTTGGCCGGTGATTCATCCAGCGGTCCGCTGGGGCATTTCACATTTCTTTATTGCCTCAAGAAATACAACCGAGAGGGCGGGAGAAAAAGAACAAAGAACAAACGAACAAAATGGGCTTGGGTCAACACTGCATTCCCTGTGCATCTGTAGACTATCGCTGATGTGTAGTTTTAGCGAAACTTCTACAAGCTACTAGGAATGCCAATTCATCTCTGACCGTCTTCCTCACTGCTCACCGTTGTCGACTCATGACTGCGAACTCATCTTGTCTGTCTTCCTCATTGCCCCTGGACTCTATCTCACGCCGACTGGTCTCTTCTGCTGTCCGTTGTCGACTGCCCCTCTGCGTCACCCTTCGCCAACTGCTTTCTCTGGGTTCCTTTTTCCAACTGCTTTCTCTGGCGTTCCCTTGCCCACTTCTGGTATCGTCGGAGATCTCGATTCCAAGCTCTTTGCTTGGTTTCGCGCCAAAACAGACAAAGGGATCGTCTGCTTAGCGGACCACCTACATAGTGTCACAGAGGGCGTATCAAATAATCTAGGATGACAACTATGGGTTCAATAGAACTGTTCGATTATTTGATAAGGGTGATTGATAGGTTAAGTAATTGATTTTAAAGACGTATCAAATCATCTTGGGTGACAACTATAAGTTCAATAGAACTGTTCGATTAGTTAATAAGGAATATTTTTAGTTATTTGAAACCATACAACTGTGTACAAGTTGTACTTATTAGGTGAGAATTCTTGTCAAATAGAATTATTAATGCGACCATTTAACTGGGGTCAAACAAATGATTAATATTAAATAGAAATAATAGTGTTAGATAAAATACTTGAAACCATTTAACTGTATGCAAATAAATGAGTTGTAACTCGCAAAAAATAGTTACCTAAAATCTATTCTCTTACAAGTCAAACACACACACACACACACACTTATATATATAAACATGATCTGGTATTAGATAAGGCACAAGGGTTGATATATCATCAAACTCCGGGCAAGGAAATCTAATTCTATGTTTTTCCCTGATCTATTTCATCTATCAATAGAATCCTAACAGGCATTGAAGTGGTTTAAATCACTCAAATTATTCGTAACCCGTATATGGGTTAATCAGTACCATTACTGTCCTTCTACAAGGATGGGTTTGACTTGAAATAACCCTCCGATGGTAACATGTCATTAAACAAACAAACCAAAAAAAAAAAAAAACGTAAGAGAAGTAGATATTTAAAGTTCAAAATGAATTTTCTTTTTAGAAAATTCATAAAACTAGTTTTAAAAATAGAATTGGGTGAGTGATTTAAAATATTTTCAGGAATTTTTCTTTGAAAAAAAGTTACTCTAAATTTAAAACCTGGTTTTTTTTTTTTCGCATAAAAATTTGTTTATGCAAATTTTTGCAGCACGCAATAAGAAACATTATCAAATTTTCAAAAAGAAATATCTCGAGTCAAAAAATCTTCAGTCTTGCTCACACAGAGATCCTCGGATCTTTCCTCTCCAGTTGTTGGGTTGCATTAGGTAGGCCGTTTTGTATCTGGGCGGTTCTGCTGTGTGTGCCTCGGCACTGGAGAGTTCCTCCGGCCTCAGGGAGCCATCCCGCCAGGCTTTTACCCCTTGGGGTGGTAGGTCTATTACCTGGCGCCAGAGGCGCCCCAAAAAGGGTAATGTCGACGGGGTCGAAAGTATTTTTGACCTTGTCGAACGCGTGTTGGCTTCGGCCCTGCGACCGGACCCACCTTAAAAACGGCCTTGTGCCATATTCGTGCCTTGGTGGGACGTATGATAAATAAATCAGTCTTGCTCACACGCCCGTCTGGGACGCCGCCTATAATCGACCTTAAGCATTGACCTTGTTTCAAGTCCTGTCTGGTGGGATGCAGAGACAAATAAAGCCCGGGCGTTGAGGCTGACGACATTAATATGCTGTTGTCTTTGACGCTAGCGAGCACTGTCCAACAAAAGCAGACTTGAAGCTGTGTGGCTCCAATCTTCGGCTGGGCCACCTTCGGTTGGGCGAACTGCATCACTGACACCTTTGTCACCCTAGTATAGCACTGGACCTTGCTGTCCAGTTAAAGCTATAATTAGGCATCCGTGCCTGGATCCAGATTTGGGTCCATGTCCAGCAAGGCTCATCGGGCCCACATTGCACCAAGTGGGCCGATGACCAGCATAGTTCAGCAGGGCTCCAGCCTCGGCTCGTGCACGACCATCCCTTCCCCTAAATCCCCACGATAATTGACCTTCGGGTCATTGACATTGGTTCAAGTCCTGTCTGTTGGGGGACAGAGACAAATAAAGACCTTTTGGGCCGCTGCTTCGTCGTCAGAGACCTTTTTTTAAATGAGCACAGTGTTGGATGTTCAGAATTTGTGTGGGGGGGACATTGTAAACATGATGTCACGCCATGTTGGTGGCACGTGGCCCCATGTTTACAACACCCAACATGGCGTTCAGCACTCCACGTTACACCATGTTTACAACTTCCAAAAAAAATTTGAACATACAGCATCATGTTCATTAAAAAAATGGTTTCTGACGATGAAGTTTTTACTTTGAAATTAATTAGACTCAAAAAATTATTATTTCGCATTGCAAAATTAATTCAATAAAAAAAAAGTAGAATTGATAAATAATTCATATTTCCTAGAGGAAGCTGGATAATTCTTATTACTTAAATGTTGACTTCATTGTTCCACACGCAACTGGCCGATATGTCCTTCTTCAGGTGTTTCATGTTGAACTTGAGAGCCTACATAGAACCTCAAATTGAAATATTTATTTAGTCCACGCTAGTAGACTGTTCCAATTCTGTTAACAATGTCCGAATATAAGTCTAACGCTAATTCCTTGTTATTTGTACTCGGGATTGAACCTACAACCTCCAGATGATTTCACTCAGAAGCACTTATCAACCGAACCCCTTACCCAGTGTGCCATGTCTCCTTGCTGGACAATTCAATCGTGGATTTTTGGGACTTATAAACTTAATGTCTCCATCAATTCATGGTTTGGTTTCTTAGCATATCAACCTTTGTTGGTTATTTAATGCCAAAGTCATTCTCCTAGAAGAACAGTAGTCGTACTAATTAACCCATAGCTGGGAGGATAAGGGTACCTTTCCCACGGGTATTTGCCTGAAAGTGAACGTAATAGCGCGACTGGAGTACGAACTCGCGTACTATGATTCCACAGTCTAGTGCTTTAACCATTACACCGCGAGGACATCCCCTATCAATTCATTAAATCTTCCTCTATATAAATATATCCGATGTTTTTACCCAAGGTCATATCGCATTTTTTATCATGTTTTTTTGATTAATGGTTCCCAAATTGTATTCATCTGTTTACTTGGTCAGCTCAACTGGTCCTTGTAGCCTTACATAGGCGCTTCTTCTTTACGACGTCTTAATCTTCTGTGTTTTTCCTTATTAAACAAATGACTTACGTCAAATTGATTTGTTAGAAACAGATTTTTTAACCATTTATAAACAAATGACTGATATCTAATTGAATTGTTTGTATTACATAGCAATACTTGAAACTTTTAAACTGTGCGCCCAAATTGAATTGCTTGTGTTATATAGCGATTCTTGAAACTATTTAAGTGAATGCAAACTACTAATTCATATGAAGTAGAACTCTTCGTGTTAGAATGTTTGGAATCATTTAACTGTGCGCAAACAACAGTAATACATGTGTGCAAACAAATTATCTCTGATTGATTTAAAAATGATATTACCAACAAACTACTCACTTCATATGTATATCCATTTAATTGCATCTAAACAACTGGATTCTGACTCGTCTTAAAATATTATCAACAAATATAAAATGTGCAGAGGATAAACTACAAAAAGTGATATGCCATAAAACCCAATCAAGCCAAACTCACTCCAATGCTCAAGGGAAAGGCCTGAATACATATGTTCTCCCCAACCCAAATATTAAAATGTCGGATTTTTATCCTTTGTTAGATAACCAGTCTTGGCATAATGGTAAAAACCTGGCCTATAGAATCGAATGTGAGCGAGTTCGAATCCCAGCCACGTTATTACGTTTACGTTCGGATTAATACCTTTGTGAAAGGTATGAACTCCCTTATCCCTCCAGCTATGGGTTAAGGGTTGTATCACTGCTGTTCTTATAAAAGGATGGCTTTGTCAATAGATAGTTCACGAACGTTGATACGCCAATAAGTAAAGAAACCCGACTATAATATCAACAGTCTGTAAGGGTCCAATCAATAGATCAACAGACATATGTAATGATTTTGAAAACTTAAAACTCAGTAAAAGCAAGTGGCTCCTTTAGAATGTTGACTTCAAGCTATCCGTGTACAAATCACACATATTCAATAATTATGTACATTAATAGGATATGACTTTAAATAAACTAAAAGGTTTGATATGCTATAAAACACAACCAAGCAACCAAACACACACACACACACACACACGCATACATATATATATATATATATATATATATATATATATATATATCTGTATTATAAAAGGATTTGACCATGAATGACTCACCATGCTTGATATGCTACAAAACACAACCATGCAACCACACACACACACATATATATATACATTCATATATCATAAAAATAAGTGGAACAGTTGATAAATTAGACACTTACAACGGGTTTAATAATATTTCATTCTTTATTCACAGACTGATTAATCCACTTTTCCACTTTCTTTTATCATCTTGTCAGATTCACCAAAATCTATCAGTTCACCATATATATATATATATATATATATATATATATATATATATATATATATATATATATATATATATATATATTAAAAGAAGACTTGACTGTGAAAAATCTATTAGGTTGGATACACCATAAAACACAGCCAAGAAAGAACAGATTGACATACACCCCCCCATATATATATATATATATATATATATATAATAACAAGGCTTGGTTGTAAACAAAATATCAGGTCCAGTAAAGTGTTTAACGTCAGAAAAAAATAAGTAAAAATTTGCCAAATGTAAATAAACCAGGTTTTACTAGTTCGGTCATTAAAAGTTAATTTTGTTGATCAAAAAATATTCAAATTGGTAGCAGCGCTTTATCTGACCCACCTTAAACACGGCCTTGTGCCATATTCGTACGTTGGTGGGACGTAGGATAAATACAGCAGCGCTTTATCTGCATTTACAAAGTTGAGTCAAGTAGCGGTTATATTTTTGTATATGACATTTAAACTAGATTTAACAGTTATATACAATATAGCTGCATATTCAGTATCTGCATATTCTATATCTTATTATTTGGTTTCGTTTGGTTTTATGGGATATCAAATGGGTTATTAAATGCAAAATCCATTTTGCTACATATGAACAGTTTTATTTCAAACAATTCAGTTTAGCATGAGTACACAGTTAAAATCTTTTAAAAATCCAGTTCCATTTCAAACAATTCAGTCTAGCGCAAGTACGCAGTCCAAATGTCAAAACAGTTCTATTTCAAGCACTTCAGCTTAGCATAAGTGCCCTGTTTAGTTTGGTTTTGTTTTATGGTGCATTAATCATTGACGGTTATTAACACCAAATCCATTTTAAAGATATAAACAGTTCTATTTCAGACAATTCAGCTTAGCATAAGTACGCAGTTTGAATGTCAAAATAGTCCTATTTCAAGCAATTCAGTTTAGCATAAGTACACAGTTTAATTCTATTTGACCCACCGATAGGACCCTATCAGTGGACCTGAGAGCGATGGCAACGAAGTAGTACTCCCCATTCCCCAAAGCTCCAGCATTACTGGAACCTTAACGTTAGATTGTTTAGTGTCATATCGAGGACACTCGTTGGGGGAGGGTCTTACTCCCCTGTAAAGATGCAGTCGGTGCATTCTGCATCCCCAGCCGACTCGACAACTTATTGTTTGTTTCTTTTTTTAAAGAAGACAGATAATGCACTCTAATCCTTTGTAGAAATTGCAAAAATGACTCTTATACAAGGCACGTTGGTTGATTCATCGGTTCATTCGTTTTTATGGCGTATAAGCCTTTGTATCTTATTTCATTCAAAATAATGTTTATACATACACACACACACACACACATATATATATATATATATATATATATAGTAAATCAACCTTAATTGATGGTGACCCGAATCTTCCTTTTCAATAGCTACTACACCAAGGTGTCGGGGAGGGCGCAACTTCATTCTCTGGATTGCTCCACTTTACCCTTGATCCTTACCTGATAATGCTGAGTGTTAAGCAAGGCGGGATCAAGTACCACTTTTTGAGTCTTTGGTATGACTCGACCTGGGATTGAACACTGGTCTCCCGGACCATTGACGAACACTCTATTCATTAAGCCAATGGTGTCATCCACAGAAAGAGTGTTTCATTGTAATCACAATTTTTCTCAGTGTGTGTCGACACGTAGGACGCTTGAACCTGGGATCGAAACCCGCCCAACTTTACGTTAGACTTAGTATCATACCGTTTAGCCAACAACCGAACCACGTCAGCCCGGGAATTATAAGGC
>OY757925.1:64625245-64635245 GCA_963585895.1 Sepioteuthis lessoniana | reverse complement strand
CCTGATAAGGGTCTTGGTTTATGGTTGGAATTAGTGGATGAATTTCAAAACTCTTTAGCCATGCAAGCAACCCCTGATGATGGCCTATGAAAGGTCCAAAAAATGGCTCGGAACAATTTTGGTAAATTCATCCACCGATTCCAACCTGAAACTAAGACACTAATCAACAAATTTGAAAGGATCTTAATAAAATTATACAGACAAAATGTGTCTTTATTATTTAATCACACACACACACACACACATTCACACACACACACACACACACACACATATATATATATATTATTTGGTACAATCTGTGACCCTGGGTTTCATGCATTCAGAAATCATCCGACGATTACTGAATGGATGAAACGCTGGGTCACAGATTGTACCATGTAATTATATATATATATGTATATATATTGCGAGAGAGAGAGAGAGAGAGAGCAGGGGGGAGATGAATGCATATGTTTGTATTTACTTATTTATTTTCCTTTCTTTTTTATTGCCTTTTCTTTCTTTTTATTCTTCTTATTTTTTCTTTCTTTTCTTTACAATTCATTTTTTTCTTTTTCATCTCTTTTTTTAATATTCAGTTATTTTTTTTATATTTCTTTTTCTTCCACTTACAACGCTGGTGTGAAAAACTTAAGAGTGTAATAATAATAATAATAGAGTGGATGACTAAAAGAAGGACCACATTGATACAAAAGGACCCAAACAAAGGAACCGCCCCCAACAATTACAGACCCATAACTTGCCTACCAATGATGTGGAAAATATTAACAGCACAAATAAAGGAAGAGATTTACCATTCTCTAACAAGCCGAAAGGATGCCGCAAAGGATCCAGAGGCACAGCAGAATTACTCTACATAGATAAACACATCCTAGATGAGAGCAAGACAAGGCGGAAAAATCTAGCTATGGCCTGGATTGACTATAAGAAGGCATATGATATGGTTCCACATAGCTGGATAATAAACAGCCTCAAAATGTACAAAATATCAGACGAAGTCATAAACTTCATCGACAAAACTATGAAAACCTGGAGAGTCGAACTGACAGCAGGATGAAGAAAATTAGCTGAAGCAAAGATCCAGAAAAGGATCTTCCAAGGAGATGCTCTATCATCCTTACTATTCATAATTGCCATGATGCCACTTAACCACATACTCAGAAAATGTACAGCCGGATACAAACTCGGCAAATCACAGGAAAAAGTTAATCATTTAATGTACATGGACGACATCAAACTTTTCGCAAAAAATGAAAAAGAACTGGAAACTCTAATACACACAGTTAGAATATACAGCTGGGACATAGGAATGGAATTTGGGATAGAAAAATGTGCAATGCTTGTAATGAAAAGTGGCAAACGACATCTAACTGACGGGATGGAACTACCAAACAAGGATAAGATAAAAAACACTCGCAGAAAACGAAATCTACAAATACTTGGGAATCTTGGAGGCTGACACAATCAAACAAGCAGAAATGAAAGAAAAAACCCAGAAAGAATACCTCAGAAGAACTAGAAAACTACTCGAGACAAAACTCAATAGCAGAAACCTCATCAAAGGAATAAATACTTGGGCTATACCTCTCGTTAGATATTCCGGACCCTTTCTCAAGTGTACCCTAGAGGAACTTAAACAAATGGACCAAAGGACAAGAAAACTAATGACAATGCATAAGGCATTGCATCCCAGAGACGACGTTGACAGACTATATGTATCTAAAAAAGAGGGAGGAAGAGGACTTACCAGCATTGAAGACAGCGTTGACACATCCATACATCGACTCGAAAACTATATACAAAAACACGAAGGAGGACTCATTACAGCCGCCAGACACGAAACTGAGAACACTAGAATGACAATAACTAGGAAACAAAAATGGGAAGGAAAACAACTCTATGGCCACTTTAAACAACTAATAAACAATATTTCACACAACAAAACTTGGACATGGCTAAGAAAAGGAAACTTTAAGAGAGAAACAGAATCTCTCCTAATAGCAGCGCAGGACAACGCCATAAGAACGAATCATATCAAAGCGAGAATAGATAAGACGAAACAAAATAGCAAATGCAGGCTATGTGGTGACAGAGATGAAACCATCAATCATATAATAAGCGAATGCAGCAAATTAGCACAGCGGGAGTATAAGTCGAGACATGACTGGGTCGGTAAGATGATTCACTGGGAAATGTGTAAGAAATTTAAATTCGACCATACTAACAAATGGTATATGCACAACCCAGCACTTGTCCTAGAAAATGACTCGTATAAACTCCAATGGGACTTTAATATACAAACGGATCACCTAATCCCGGCCAGGAGACCAGACTTAATAATAATCAACAAAAAAAAGAGAACTTTCAAAATAGTCGACTTTGCTGTCCCGACAGACCACCGAGTAAAACTGAAAGAATGTGAAAAGAAGGATAAGTACCTCGATCTTGCTAGGGAACTAAAAAAAACTGTGGAACATGCAGGTGACAATTATACCAATTGTAATTGGTGCGTTTGGAACAGTAACTAAGGGATTACTAAAGGGACTAGAGGACTTGGAGGTTGGCCGACGAGTGGAGACCATCCAAACGACAGTATTGTTGAGAACTGCCAGAATACTAAGAAGAGTCCTGGAGACTTGAGGAGACTTGCTGTCACTCAGACTTCAGTGAAAAAACATCGGCTCTCGCTGATGTGAAAAGCTCTTATGAGTGAATAATAATAATATGATGGTGATGGTGATGCCGATTGTAATTATTGGAAAGGCTTGATAAAAAAGGAGAGAGGAGTTGGAAATCGCACGACGAGCGGAGACCATCGAAGCTACAGCGTCAGTGAGGTCGACCCGAATACTGAGAAGACTCCTGGAGACTTGTTAAGACTTGCTGTTACTCAAACTCCTTTGAAAACCATCACTTAACGATTGTGTTAAAAACTCTCAAAGCAGTAAAATAATAATAATAATAATAACAATAAAAATAATACTGACAACACGATGACCAAGAGAATGACAATAGCTAGGAAACAAAAATGGGAATAAAAACAACTCTATGAGTGCTTTAAACGACTAATAAACAACGTCTCGCACGAAAAAAAAAAACTGGACTTAGCGAAGAAAAGAAAACACTAAAAGAGAAAAAGACTCTCTCCTAACTGTAGCACAAAACAACGCCATAAGAACCAATCAAATCAAAGTGAGAATAGACAAGGCGCAACAAAATAGCAAATGTAAATTATTTGGTAACAGAGACGAAACCATCAATCACATAATAAGCGAATGCAACAAATTAGCGCAAAAGGAATATAAGACTAGACACGACTGGGTCGGCAAGGTGATCTACTGGGAGATGTGAAAGAAATTGAAATTTACCCATAAGAACAAATGGTATATGCGCAACCCAGCATCTGTCCTATAAAATGACACACATAAACTCCTATGGGATTTTGACATACACACGGATCACCTAATCTCAGACTGGATCACCTAATCTCAGACTGGACCTAATAATTATCAACAAAAACAAGAGAATGTGCAAAATTGTCGACTTTGCTGTTCCGGCTGACCACAGAATAAAACTGAAAGAATGAGAAAAGAAAGATAAGTACCTCGTCCTTGCTAGGGAATTGAAAAAAACTATGGAACATGAAGGTGACAATTATACCAATTGTGATTGGTGCTTTTGGTACAGTAACGAAAGGATTATTAAGGGAACTGGAGGACTTGGAAGCTGGGGGACGAGTGGAGACTAACCAAACTACAGCATTATTGAGAACGGCCAGAATACTGAAAAGAGTCCTAAAGACTTGAGGAGACTTGTTTTCACTCAAACTCCAGTGAAAGACCATCAGCTACAACTGATATGAAAAACTATAATAATAATAATAACAATAATAATAATAATAATAATCCCGTTCCGGCTAACCTCTATTCAAAACTTAAAGAGAACGAAAACAGAGATAAGTACCTAGACCTTGCTAGATAACAGAAAAAGCTATGAAATATGAAAGTGAAGTTGATAACACTTGTAATTTGCAAAGGACTGTTACAGGGACTGGAGGACTTGGAAATAAGAGAATGAGTGGAGACCATCCAAACTGCAGCAGTGGAAAACCATTTGCTAACGCTGGTGAGAAAAACACTAGATGTGTAAAATAGTAATGAAAATAACTAAGTAAGTAAAGAAAAGTTGTCTCCCTTTAGTCGAGGGCAACCCGAAAGCTCCCCTTTCATTAGCTACAACATCGATGTGAAGGGGAGGACGCTACTCCTTTCCCTGGTTTGTTCCACTTTACCCATGATACGTACCTTACTAAGTATTAAGCGAGGAGGTATCAAGTACCATTTTTAATGTCTTTGGTATGACGCGACCTGAGATTGAATCAAGGTCTCCCGGATCATTGGCGAACAGTCTACCCACTAGGTCAATGAGCCGGTCAAACCACTATAGCTTTAGGTAACAATTTATAACGATATCAATTCAGAGTTATATGGCATCAAATATTCCTTTTTAATACAGGGTGTCTCAACATATATTGGACCCATATAACTGCTATTAACACTAGTAATATTAATTTTGAGTTCTTTTTTGTTTCAGATTCGAAAATAGTATACAATAACAACTATCAATCCTCGATCACAATGCCTTGGACAAGAAAGAAAAAATATTTTGCATCACTTCTAATTCAAAGACGAAATCATTCAAAACAGTCCAAGCGAAATTTCACAGGAAGTTTAACTTATACAATTCTCTCCGGAAAAGCCAAATTTATCGTTGGGCACACAAATTTCGACCCACAGTGTCAGTAAACAACTTCAACAAGTGGACAGAAAATCCCAGATCTGACAGGAATTTGACTGCAAGACGTCCTGACAATGTGGGTGCGGTGAGAGATTCTGTCGGAAGGAGTCCGAAAAAGTCTTTCTGAAGACGTTTCCAAGAACTTAGTCTTTCTTGTGCACTATAGGATAAAGTCAATCAATTTCTGCCCTTGTCATCTGGTTTAACCTTACTGAAGGTAAGTGATTGCTTTTTAAGCAGATTCATAGATGGGAACCAAATAGGTACTATCATTCTGAGACAAAGTGGACTGGAGGGTAATAGCAATGAAGGGGTACTCCACATTCCCCAATCTTCCAGACTGGCATCTCCCCGCCGAATGAAGTTTAGATCCATGACCAAAACACCCTATTTGATGGCGGGGGGAGGTCTTGCAGGGGATACAGTCGGTGTACTCTAAGCCCCGTTCACAGGGTATCAAGACCTATTGACATTTTTATTATTTATTTGCCTATTCATGTATAAGTTCTTGACATAAATTTTCCTTTCTTTTTTCGTTCTTTCTAAATTTATTTTATCAACATTTATTTATTCATTCATTTATTTGTATATTTACTTATTTTTGTTTTTACTTATTTGCAGCAACATGTTCGCCAGGACTGCAGCTCACGCTAATCAAAAACGCAGATCAGTCAAACACACTGTGATCTCCCAACTAGAACAGTCTTGTACAAATTATGTTCATAAAAATATATTAGTTTTTTGTTATATATTTAAGCATCAAACAAACGCTTGACGTAAGATTTAATTGAGTCATGCATTGAAGCTGGAATGTCGATCAGAGCTAAACGCTTCAGACGTAGTGGTATCCATCTATAACTTTATGGGATTTCGTTTTCTTTTATTATTATTATTATTATTATTATTATTATGAGAAAGAGAATTAAAGAGAAGGCGGAGCTTCGTCAAATGTTTATTTTAGGACTGCTGGTAAAAAAAGTCACCGAGATTGTCAGAAAGCTACAGGTTCAAGTCTTTTTGTCAGGGAGTAAGGGTACGAACAATTAGCGTAGGTGCACTGACTGTAGGACTTATGGGAGAGGAGAGAGACAGACAGACAGACAGACAGATAAATAGATATAGAGATAGAAGTATCTTGGGATAGGTAGATAGATATATAGATATGAAAAAAGCGAAATAGATAGATAGATAGATAGATAGATAGATATTAGTATACCGGTTTGTTTGTTTTTTCATCTATCTATCTATTTGGCGTTTTTTATCTATCACAATCTGGTCCTATGTATGTATCTATGTATGTATGTATCTATCTATCTATCTATCTATCTATCTATCTATTTGGTGTTTTTTTTATCTCTCTCAAGCTGTTCCTATGTATGTATGTATGTATGTATGTATCTATCTATCTATCTATCTATCTATCTATCTATTTGGTGTTTTTTTTATCTCTCTCAAGCTGTTCCTATGTATGTATGTATGTATGTATCTATCTATCTATCTATCTATCTATCTATCGATCTATTTGGCATTTTTTTTATCTCTCTCAATCTGCTCCCATGTATGTATCTATATATCTATCTATCTATTTGGTGTTTTTTTTATCTCTCTCAAGCTGTTCCTATGTATGTATGTATGTATGTATGTATGTATCTATCTATCTATCTATCTATATATTTGGCGTTTTTTATCTCTCACAAGCTGGTCCTATGTATGTATGTATGTATGTATGTATGTATCTATCTATCTATCTATCTATCTATTTGGTGTTTTTTTTATCTCTCTCAAGCTGTTCCTATGTATGTATGTATGTATGTATGTATCTATCTATCTATCTATCTATCTATTTGGCGTTTTTTATCTCTCACAAGCTGGTCCTATGTATGTATGTATGTATGTATGTATGTATGTATGTATCTATCTATCTATCTATCTATCTATTTGGCGTTTTTTATCTATCACAAGCTGTTCCTATGTATGTATGTATGTATCTATCTATCTATCTATTTGGCGTTTTTTATCTATCACCATCTGGTCCTATGTATGTATGTATGTATCTATCTATCTATCTATCTATCTATTTGGCTTTTTTATATCTCTCAATTTGTTCCTATGTATGTATGTATGTATGTATGTATGTATGTACTTATCTATCAATCAATCTATCAATCAATCTTGAAATGCTCACATTAGTGATGTAGTGATGTATTCATCGTATTCTGTTTATACGTACATCAGTGTGTTAATAAAATGAACCACGTCATTTCGAGATTTATCTCTCACTCTTTTACTAAGCAAATGGAGCAAATTCTCTTTGAAAGTAGAATTATTCCTTCTACGCTTGACTTATTCTCATGGAACCAGAACTATCAAAAATGTTGAAGATTTTGTTATTTCAACAAGTACACACATTAATTTTCTGCGTTCGCTATTTAGCTGAACAAAAGGTCACTCGTGAAGAAAAACGTGAAAGGAATGGAATACAAAAAAGAAAAGGAAAAAGAAAAGAAGGAGGAAAAGGAAACAAAGGAAGCACCAAATTTAGAAAGAAAAAAAACGAAGAAAAAAATAAAAAAGAGAGGCAAATCAAGGAAATGCTGAGAAGTTCTTGAAAGAAGAAAAAGACCTAAATCTATGAAACATTCTATATACGTATCCTGTTAATTCATCCTCACTCTCTCTCTCCTTTTCTCTCTCTCTGTCTCTCACACACACACGCATACACACACAAAACACGTATATATATATATATATATATATATATATATAACCCACTGAACCTTTGGTAAAGTGAAATTTATCCAACGGTTAGAAAGAAAAAAAAATATCTGTTCAAATCTATCTGATGAGCAAGTCAATAGACTGATATATATATATATATATGTATATATATATATATATATATATATATATATATGACGATGGTTTCACAACCAGAAATAAATTGATAATGACACCAATGTAGTGAATCTTTTATTTCTATTTTTATATAAGAAGATTTTTATCTGTGCACGTTGAGTGTTAATATTAATTATACATTCATAGCCATTAACATTTAGCACTCCTATTGGATAGTCCTATCCCTTGGATTTGCTCTTCGGATTATATATATATATATATATATACATAGAAACAAATTGAGAGATATAAAAAAGCGAAATTGATAGATAGATAGATTGGTAGATAGATAGATAGATACATTCATACATACATACATACATACATAGGACCAGATTGAGATAGATAAAAACGTCAAATAGATAGATAGATAGATAGATAGATATGGTACACACACAGAGGCACACACACACACACACACATACACACACACACACACACACACACACACATATATATATATATATATATATATATATATATTTGTGTGTGTGTACCAATTCATTTCAGTTTGGAAATTGGTTTAAAAAGAATGATCCGAAAGGGCTTAAAACTTTCGGTAATATAAATAAATATATGTAAAGTTGACGAGCGTAGTCGAGGGCGACCAGAAGGCTTCCTTTTCAATAGCTACTACACCGAGGTGTAGGAGAGGGTGCTACTCCTTTCCCTGGATTGCGCAACTTTTCCCTTGATACATACCTTATATTGCTGAGTGTTGAGCAAGTAGGTATCAAGTCCTATTTTTAAAGTCTTTGGTATGACGAGATTGAACCCAGGTCTCCCGGACCATTGGTGAACACTCTACCCACAAGCCAAAGAGCTGAAACTTCAGAAATTTGAAGATTTGAATAGATCTAAACTAAAACACAAATAGAATTAATCTAATAGTACTAGATTCTAGAAAAAATATATAATGAAAATAGAATTATTTTAAATTTTAAAATAAATTTAAAATTCTAAATTTTGAATAAAATTCTACTAGAAACTTTGAAACTGGAAATATGTTTATTAACAAAAATTTTTTTTCCGATTAACAAACGGAAGTAAAAAAGAAACGGTGAAATTTGCCATTGTATACTGAAAGATTTTCTTCACTGAAATATAGAAATATGGATATAAAGTTTTTTTTTTGTTTTTTTTATATGCATATTTAAATCATAATCCACTGAGCCTTTGGTAAAGTGAAATTTATTCCCCCAATTTAACAGTTAGAAAGAAAAAAAATATCTGTTCAAATCTATCAGATGAGCAAGTCAATAGACTGGTGAAATACTTTTATAATGGAGTATATCTATTAATTTTCTCGTTTTTAACTATATATATATATATATATATATATATATATATATATATATATATATATATATGTGTATGTCTGTGTGTGTGTGTGTGTGTGTGTGTGTGTGTGTGTGTGTGTGTGTGTGCGTGCGTGCGTGTGTGACATGCCAATGTTACGTTTTGTTTCTTTACACCTTCTGCAGGGCAATGTTAGTACTTGATATGATGAAACCTATTTTTAAATGAAAAAATTCAAACAAAGAAAAAGAAAAATTATTAGTTTTCTATTATCGTTTAGTGTGTTCCGTTTCAAAATGATTGTAACGTAATTAATGTTAGAGAATTTCTATTCCATTTTATTATATATATATATATATATATATATATATATATATATATATATATATAAGAACTTAACATATGTACTGTAGATCTAACGAAAATCAATTCAACCCTCATATGAATTAGAAAATTAAAAATTCTAAAAGTAACATCTATATCTTTAGATTGAAAATTTTAAAACAATTTATCTTTGTTTTTAATTTGTTTTTTTTTTTACTCTTATTTTTTATAGTTAATAAAATAACGTATTTTTTGTTTTTTGTAAAAAAAATCTAGTTAAGAAAATATTTTGATAAGAAATTGAATTAAAAAAAATAAAAATTAAGTATGATTCATGAGTAAAAAAAAAAAAAAAAAAAAAAAAACCGAAAAGGCGAGAACTTGCTAAATTGCTCTGGCTGACCACAGAATAAAACTGAAGGAAAGTGAAAAGAGGGATAAGTACCTCGACCTTGCTAGAGAGTTTAAAAAATTATGAAACATGAAAGTAACAGTTATACCAATCCTGATTGGTGCTTTTGGTACAGACACCAAAAGATTATTAAAGGGACGGGAGGACTTGGAGGTAAGAGGAGGAGTGGAGACGATCCAAACAACAACATTATTGAGAACGGCCAGAATACTGAGAAGAGTCCTGGAGACTTGAGGAGACTTGCTGTCACTCAAGCTCCAGTGGAAGACC
>OY757925.1:64422449-64625045 GCA_963585895.1 Sepioteuthis lessoniana | reverse complement strand
ACCACACATATTTATTAATTTCTTTATTGAGAGTAACGCGTATAAACATTGACACAGAAGATATTCGCACAATAATCATAGATAATAATACTAAATGATAAGTGTATAAATCATTTTTATATATGGATATATTAATTAGATAAATCTGAAGCAATTAACCGAACAAATTTTTATATATACATATGATATATATATATACATATTATATATATATACTATATATATATATACATATATACTATATATATATATTATATATATATACTATATATATATATATATATTATATATACTATATATATTATAGTTGTAGATAGTCAATTGCTATGTGCATGCTTTAGACTGGCATATGCATCATTTTTAGTGTGCAATTTATTAAAATTTCAATGCATTTGATATATACATGCATAACCATACACTCACATACACGCACACTCATACACGCGTACACACACGTACACACATACATATATATATATATATATATAAAATGCATATATATATATATATATATATATATATATATATATATATATACATATGTGTGTGTATTTGATGTCTGTGTACTTACGTGCATTAATAAATTCAGGGCAGTGATAGGAAGAAATATCTAACGAATATTTCATTTTAAAGAAAATATTTTTTTTTAATTTACTGGTGTACATCAATCAGTGAAAATTGTACAGTGAGAAAACCCCATTGATACGCAGGTAAAACTTTAGTCAGCTCAAAATTTTACAGCTACATTACCTTTTATATATATATATATATATATATATATATATATATATATATATATATATATATATATATATATACAGTATGAATTAAGTCTGTACATAGACTTAAAAACAATAATCTAAAGGGAGAGCTGATTAATATATGTAAACATATATAAAGAAACCTCTGCAGAACAGTATATCATTAAAAAGAAAATTAATAAATACACTCATTAGAAATTTATTTCACCACCCTATTGACAAGCTCTTCAGATGGATTTGAACATAAATGTGTTTCTTTTTGACCGTTAAGTCCGTGGAATACATTTTATCTCAAGTTTCAGAGAGATAGAATTTGAATATATATATATATGTGTGTGTGTGTGTGTATATATATATATATACTATATATATGAAAATAATGTTTATAATTATACTTGTTTTTAATTATATATATTTATAATATGCATATATACATGAATATATATATATATATATATATAGAGAGAGAGAGATTTGCCCGTGGTGTAATGTTTATGGTCGTAGGAATTGGACACGGCGACACGAGTTCGAATCCTGGACGTGACTGATTGCATTTCACATTGCACTAATACCCTTGGGAAAGGTATCAATCCAATTATTCTCCCTCCAACTATGGGTAAATAGTAGGGCAGACTAGGTTCTTCAGCCTTGGTGAGGCAACTAGTCTAGGAGAAGGAAAACTCTGAATTCAAACCTGTTAAACTCCGCTTAAAAATTGACCTTGTGTCATATCCTGCCCGAGCGGAGGGGTTGGTAAATATGTATAGAGAGAGATTTATATACATATATGGATATATAAATATGTATATATACATGTGAACACCTGATTCTTTCTCTCTCTCTCTCTCTCTCTCTCTCTTTATATATCTACCTCTCTCTCTCTCTCTCTCTCTCTCTGCATATATATATATATATATATATAAGCAACTTATACCGTATAATTACATATATATATATATGTATATATATACTGTAACTGAAAGAAAACTCAACTACAGTTAAAGTGACATTATAATTCTATTTCGACGAAGAAGCATCTTCTCATTAGATGACAATAACTAGTTTATTCTTATTATAAGATCTTCAAAAATGGTTCATAGTATATATTAAATAACGCTCTGTACGTAGGTTTTCTTATATTCATCCTGAAAATCATATATAATAATAGCCATACATCAAGCCCTCCAATAGATTTACAAGAAAACCATATATTTTATATACAAATTTTCCACCCCATACTTTCTGGACTTCCACTGGATCCCCCATGGGGGTTGAGCACTCTGACGAAGGAAATGTCGGCCGCCCCTAGCGTAATGCAAAGCTCTTCGTAAGAATTGAGCACTCTGGTAGCCGATAGGGTATTAAAAAATGTAAACAAAGGCTGCTGCTGCTGTTGCTAAAAATAAAATACCTTAAAATTCCCTAAGCCAACGTAGTCTGCTTGTAGCTGTGTGGTCCTGAAACTTAATCTATCGTAAAGTTGGACGGGTTTCGATCCCGGCTTCGAGCGTCCTGCGGGTCTATCCACACTGAAGAGTTCTGATAGAACGAAACAGTCTGTCTGTGGATGACAATATATATATATATATATATATATATATATATATATATATATATATTGTGGCTGTGTGTATTTGTGTGTGAAAGAATTAGGTCTCGAGTATATATATATATATATATATATGTAATGAATTATTCTTAATGAAATGCTTTTCTTAAATTTGAAACATGCTTAAATATAGGCCAATCATTAGATCTGGATAAAATCTAAAAAAAAGTAATTTTCTTACCTACTCATGTCAGTTAAATGTCTATCCGTTTCATGAATTTATGAAAAGAAATACAATTTTAAAATGAAATAAAATGCATTCTAATTCAAGGAGGTGCCCGTGGTGTAATGGTTATCGTCGCAGGAGACATGAGTTCAAATCCTGGACCTGACTGATTGCATTTCACATAGCACTAATACCCTTGGGAAAGGTATGAATCCAAATATTCTCCCTCCAGCTATGGGTAAATTAGTAGGGCAGATTAGATTCTTCTAGGAGAATTCAAACCTGTTAAACTCCGCTTAAAAAATTGATCTTGTGTCATATCCTGCCCGAGGGGTTGGGTAAATATGATAAAATGCATTGTAATCGTTCTATAAAGAATATTCCGACACCCTATCAGAATGAATATCAGTTACTTCTTATTGATAAGATTAAAATTTCTTTGGATAAATGCAATGGATCTGACTGACGAAATGTCAGCTGGGTTTCAATCCCAACTTGAAGCATGTCGTGTGTTTAGCCACGATGAAGCGTTCTGATACTACTAAACAGTCTGTCTGTGGGTATATATATATATATATATATATATGGTGGGGTGAATCTGAGTGCATGTCTACATGTGTGCAACGATCAATCACATATAACAAACAGAAATGTGGTTTATTTGAATCATATTTTTTATCGTTGTTAGATATTACTTCTAATTTTACTGGGTAAGTTGATTTGTAAAACTAGGTTTGAGGTATGGGATACCCAAGGAAACTAGTTAATTGAGATACCCTTGAGCAATCAGCCGGGAATCTCATCGGCACTGAACTCACCACACAGCAGTAAAGGATGTTCCAGAGGGACACGTCGGGTGATGTAATGGTTAGGGAGCTCGTGAGAAAACCTTCTCTTAGAGTGCTCAATTTGTATGTCCTTGTGCTGCATCTTGGTAATTACAACTACGACGAGCAGACAACAATCTTACAAACACACCACATACTCACACAAATATATATATATATATATATATATATATATATATGTGTGTGTGTGTGTGTGTGTGTGTATCTGTATGTCTGTGTGTATATACGTGTTTTGTGTATGTATGTCTTATTCATTAACGCTCAAATACATATGAATGTATATTAATATGAATATATATATGCAAACATATGGACGCGCACGTGGCTTATTGTTTATCATTGCATCAAATGGAGTCGCTAACGCGAGTTTAAATCCGGATCAAGGCATTTTGCGTTTAATTCGCATTAATGCCCTAGGATTAGTTGGGTTGGGTTGGGTTTTATTTGCATATCAACAATTGTAGGTTATATATGATTTGTAAACACACTTTTAGATAACATTCTAAAATGAGGCTTTGCTCTTTTTGCACTCAGTTAAATGGTTTCAAATATTACAATATAACAGTCACTATTTAACATGAGTCATTTGTTGGCACACAGTTTGTTCTAATTAACCCATAGATAGGACCCTATCAGGGCAACCACTTCGGATCAGAGTGGACATGGAGCAATGACATCAGATGGTTTAATGACATATTCAGGTCACTCGTTGGGTGTACTTACCTCTCTACAGAGATGTAGTTGGCGAACTCTACCGCTCCAGCCGACTGTACTTAATGTTCTTGGGAAAGGCATGAAACAATCTAGGGTAGGTTAGGCTGGGATCTTTAGCCTTGGTGCGCAACTGAGTGAGGAGAAGGAAAATCTCTGTTTTCAAATCAGCGGTAATTCAATAAAAACTTAATTTGTTTGGTTGGTTGTTTGTTTGTTTCGGTTTTATATCAACCTTTGTAGGCTATTTAATTCCAAATTCATTTTCATACAAATAAACATTTCTATCTTAAACAATTCAGTTTAGCTTAAATACACTATTTAACTGTAAAAAAAAACTTTTCTATTCAAGCTATTCAGTTTAGTGAAACTGTTCTAATTCAAACAATCAGTTTAGCATAAGTACAGTTTCAATGTCAGAAATAGTTCCATTTCAAACAATTCAATCTTGCATAAGTACGTACAAGGCCCGATAAGTAAAGAGTTCACCATTGGTCCGGATGACCGAGGTTCAATCCCTGGTCGAGTCATACCATAAACTAAAAAATGCCACCTTGCATAACATTATAAATTAAAGATTAAGGGTAAAGTGGATCAACTCAGGGAATGGAGTAGCGTCCTCTCTATACCTCGGTGTCGTAGCTATTGAAAAAGGAGCCTTCGGGTCACGCTCGACGAAGTTACGTTGCTGAAATGTAATAACAGTTCTATTTCAATAATTCAGTTTATCATAAGTACGCAGTTTAGTTCTATTTGACCCATAGACCCTATTAACTGCTACCACTCCGGAACAGTGTGGACCTGGAAGCGATGGCAAAATCGGGCTACTCTACATTCCCCAAACCTCCTGCTTTGCTGAAACCTCAGCATCAGATTGTTTAGTGTCATATCCAGAACACTCGTTAATGGGGTCTTACACCTCTGCAGAGATGTGTTCTACATCCCCAGTCGACTGTGCAAATGAAAATCGACCTTGAGTCGCATCCTGACAGTGGTTGTAAGGCTCGTGTAATTTTGGAGATTTGGGGAATGCGGACTGCTCCTTCATGGCAATCACTCCGAGGATCACTCTGCCCGGAGTGGTAGCACCTGATAGGGTCCTATCTATGGGTCAAATAGAATTAAACTGTGTACTTATGCTAAACTGAATTGCTTGAAATAGAATTGATTTGACATTTAAACTGCGTTCTTAGGCGAAACTGTGCTGTTTGAAATGGAACTATTTTTGGATGCTAAACTGAATTGTTTGAAATAGAATTATTTTGACATTTAACTGTGTGTAAACAAAAAGTATATTAATATCAAACTGAATTTTTTAATTGGAACAGTTGGATTAAACTGAGTAGGTTGAAATAGAACTGTTTTTGACAATAAAACTGTGTACTTATACTAAATTGAATTGTTTGAATTAAATCTGTTTATTTGTATAAAAATGGATATGACATTATATAACCTAGAAAGGTTGATATACCATAAAAACCAAACAAAAAAACAAACATATACATATATACTCATGAATATGAAGACATATATATATATATATATATATATATATATATATATTCGTTTATTTATCTATATATCTATATATATATATATATATATATATATATTCATATATATAAGTATGTTGATGTATATATTCATATTCATTTATGTGTGTATATATATCTATATATATATATATATATATATATATATATATATATTCATACTATTTCATATAAATGCGTAGATGTATATATTCATATTCATTTATAGATAGATTGATATATAGATATGTATGTAGATGTACATATTCATATGTATATATATATATATTTATTTATCTATATATATATGTGTGTGTGTGTGTGTGTGTATTCATACTCATAGATAGATAGATAGGTATGTATGTATGTATGTATGTAGATGTATATATTCATATTCATTTGTATATATATATATATATATATATATATATATATTTGCGTGTGTGTGTATGTCTGTATTAATATCTTGTTATTTCGACCTACGCACACTTTTCTACATATATTTATATATACAAATTATATGTATATGATCACAATTATGGAGTTCGTTACATAGTATGTGGTCGTGTGTGTCTGTATGTATATTCAGCTACATATCAAGTCTTAACGATTTAGCGTAAAGTGTTGTTTCTTATTCACATAATCGATTCCTACACGATGGTTATATTTACTTTCTAAAGATCTATATATTTCAAGATTTATGTGTCTCTTTGTTAGTCTGGAAATCATTGTTTTGTAATAACCTATGGCCAACTTAAAAATAGACGGCAATGTGTGCAAATTTAAAGACTGAATTTAAATATTTCTATTTTCGGTGATTCATATTTCTAAGTCCATTTTCTTGAGATATTCTTCTATACTTCATTCATAAAAATCTTTTTTTCTTATTGAATTTATTTCGAATTCTTCAGGAAATTACTATTATTATTATTATTATTATTATTATTATTATTATTATTATTATTATTCCGAACAGTTTTCCTCGTTCATGTTCCTTTTTCTACTTTCTTTCTTTCTTCTTTCTTCTTTCTTTATTTATTCATATTCTTCGTCTACAATTTTCTAACGTGCTTCACTCTTACTTTCTATATTTTTCTTCTCCTTTTCCTTATTCATTCTTCTTCTTCTTCTTCTTCTTCTTCTTCTTCTTCTTCTGACTCGTTCTGCCGCCTTCTCCTCCTCTCCATCTCCTTCTGCTTCCTATTCCTCTTCTTCGTGATCGTCTACGTCATCGTCTTTCAATTTCGTTTTTTTCCATCCTTTATATGGACCGTTTGTATTTTCATTTTAAGAAATAATGAACACACACACACACACACACATATATAAGTGTGCATGTTTGTCTGTGTGTTAACGTACATATATCCAAACATATATACATATATATATATATATATGTGTGAGTGTATATATATATATATATATATATATATATATATATATATATGTATGTAATTAGGATAGCGTAAAAAGAGTCACTGGCGCTAGGAAAGAGTCAGTTTCTTGCCTCTAGATTTATCATACTTAGTCTGATGTAAACACACACACACACACACACACACACCCACACACACACACACACACCCACACACACACACACATATATATATATATGGGGGTGTCTATGTATATACACACATATGTATTGATATATATATATATATATATGTGTGTGTGTGTGTGTGTGTGTGTGTGTGTGTGTGTGTGTGTGTGTGTGTGTGTGTGTATTTGTTTGTTTTATTCATTATTCATTTAAAAATTTTAGATATATGTGTATATACGTTCATGATATACTCTCATATATATGTGCACATATATAAACATATATACAGATATATCAACATACAAACATATTTATATACATATGAATATGAATGTTTTTTTTTAAAACATAAATATGAATTTATCGATGTATACGTGTGTCATTTAAGCTATACACATGTTTGTATATACATATATATTTGAAATTTATATGCCTTTGTTGGGTTTGTACCGAAACTGTTTTCTGTAACCTCTTCCTTCATTTAATCTGTTCTTTTCGTTTCTTATTATTTTTTCATGGCTCTATATCATCATCTTTTTGGTCAGGCAGAAGCATATATATATATATATATATATATATATATATATATGCATGTGCATGTGTATATATATATATATATATATATATATATATATCATCATCATCATCATCATGTCGTGCTGGTAGCACGGATATCACTGACTCTCTCTCGCCACTTTTCCCTATCGTTCATCGCCTCCAGCAGGTCTTCTGGACTACATCCCGTATCCTCACATTGTGGCTGAATGTATGTTCGTGATGGTCGTCCTGCTTTTGTTCGGCCATATGTGGGGGTCCATAAAAATACATCACTTATGAGTTCGTCCCTGCTTCTCCAGCAGTGTCCTGCATGTCTCGTTCGTCTAACTTGAATAGTTTTCGTGACAGGAGGCAGGTGGCCGTACAGTTGGTGTCTTGTGGGGTGTTGCCGCCAGGACTTGTTCAAGATTGCTCGCAGCATTCTTTGACTGTGTTTTAGCTTTTCCATTTATCCATTTATTTTTCATCATCTTGTTAGATCTCCCGAAAATATTTACCTCTCCTCTATATTATTATTATTATTATTATTATTATTATTTTGTATGGGAAATAATAATAACATTTTTTTTGATTCAGTAGGAAGTCTTCATCAGGGCTTGTAGAAGTTGCTATGTGAAAAAAGGAATAATTTCTTTTTTTTTTAACACAACTACTAGCCCCGAGGAATACTTCCAACTTAAGGAAAAGAATTTTTTTGTCATAATTATTTCTCCGATAAAAAAAAAATCATAATTTTGATAAAATATTTTTGTATTCAGACAAAACCTCGAAGTCAAAACGTGCTCGACACAATAATCGAACGATCAAACATATCTTTTGTCTGTTTTTACCTTTTTCTACGTACATTCTGTTGGATTCAATTCACTTTTCACACACACACACACACACACACACACACACACACACACACACACACACACACACACACACATATATATATATATATATATATATATATATATATATATATATATATATAAAATATCCAGTTAGTGTCCAAGGACAGTAGGTGTGGATTATTCTTTACATATAATATATGAGGGTAATCATATAAAAAAATGAGAGTGCTCAATGTGAGGCTATTGTTAGTTCCCTATTTATTCGCTAGGGTATAATAAAATTCACATTCAGAGCGTATATAGTACAATTAAATGGAGACTCAAACTCGGTTTTGAGTCTCCATTAAATTGTACTATATATATATATATATATAGGTTAGTGGAAGTGAAATAAAATGAATGTGAATATAGACTGATGTGATATTATTTGTTTCTTTTTAAGGAATTAGGCTCGTCTTTTGGAATAAATATTTAGACATTAATTGCATCTGGGAAATTTGAAACAGAACGCCACCGACAGAAATCAACGATTTAAGATTTTCTAATTTTTTAGTTACCTTTAACAATTCAAACTACTTGATGAAGTTTGAATATTTTCATAATAAAAAAAAAGACCTGAAGTATTTAACGTCGCCAAATTATTCAAATTTTTTTTTTTCATATCGGTACATTTTCACGTACGTACGCACAAACATATACACACTACGTTCACACACACACACACACACACACACAATACACGTATATATATATATATATATATATGTGTGTGTGTGTGTGTGTGTGTGTGTGTGTGTGTGTGTACGTGCGTGAGTATAGGTTTGTGCGTGCGTATGTGAAAATGTACCGATAGTAAAAAAATATTTGAATAATTTGGCGACGTTAAATACTGTGGTTCTTTTATATATATGTATATATATATATGTGTGTGTGTGAGTGAGAGAGAGAGAGGGAGAGAGAGAGAGAGAGAGAGAGAGAGAGAGAGAGAGAACGAGAAAGAGAGAGAGAGAGAGTGTGCGAGACTATGTGTGCGTATATTTATGAATATGCTCACTGAAATAGTTGACTTACTGAAAGGCTAGTTTTATTCATTTCTTACAGTGTATCAGGTTAGCCACTGGGTTCCTATGGGTCATGAAAGGGACCCATAACAAAAGACAGGGTAACCCTTGATATGCATCTTATGCTGCTAACTTCAAGTCATAGCTATCCTTCTACCCGTCCTTATTTTCGTAACTGAGAAGGCAAAACTCTCATTCCTATATTTGTTCCAGTGTTAATGTGCTCAACATCGCTCCCTTTACACAGCTACTGCGTGCTTTTGCCGTCTGCTACTAACAGCCGCTCTTCCAAAATTACCCTCTTTTTAAGAACTACAATTTCTCCTCCTCCTCCCTTCATCTTGTGAACTCTTCCTTTCACTCGAGATCCTTCTGTACACTCTCTCTATTACTTTACTTTTATTTCTCTTCATATTTTCCTTTTTTTTAATTTTTTGTTTTTTGTTGGATTAAGGAGAGTATATTTTGTATTGCAGTTTTTTAATAAAAGTTTTTTAAATATCTCCCAGTTTTTCTCAATTTCGTTGTTATTTTTTGTACATATTCCATCACTTCTTTCTTTTTCTTCTTAAATAGATACCAAGATTTGTTTCATATCTCTGATTGTAGCAGAGTCGTTTATTTATGTATCTATTTATTAAGATTTTGTATTAAAAGAAGCTTCACGTCTCTTAATGTGACTAACTTTAACTAAATTTTAAGTTCTTTCTTTCTACATTTCTTTCTTCTATCCTTTCATTCTTCTGTTTTAGAGTTTCTACTTTTTTTTCTTTCTTTCTTTTCTTCATTCTTTCAGCTTTTCTTTCTTTCTTTCTTTCTTTCTTTCTTTCTTTCTCCTCTAATTTCTTTCTTCGAATTTCAAACTTTTTGAACATTCCCTCACTTTTTCATTGCTTTCTTTTCATATTCTTTCTCATTTCTTTTCTCACTAATCTAAACATTTTACATCCCCCAGTTTATCTTTTAGATATTATTTTGGTTTGTTTGTTTGTTTGTTTGATTCTTTCTTTCTTTCTTTCTTTCTTTCTTTCTTTCTTTCTTTCTTTCTTTTCACGATGAGAAATATTTAAAATGTTTATCGTTTATTATTTTCCCCCTTAAATTTTGCGTGGCGATTGGGGACGTTAATAAGTTTCAACGAAACCCAAAAAATATAAGTACATTAAACTTATATATATGTAAGACGTTATGAAACCTGAAGTCGCTGACAAGCTTCCATACTATTAAATATATATATATATATATATATATATATATATTTACTTATATATATATATATATATATATATATATATATATATATATATATATATATATATATATATAAACTAATAGTACAGTTAAATGGAGACTCAAACTCGGTTAAATATAAACTAATATATATTTACTTATTATAACACTTACATTTCGATCTATTGGCTTAAGTGCGTTGGTGAGAAATTATGAAATGTAAATACTTCCTTATATATCTTTGTTGTCGTGCGTGTATACCAACACCTCCAAACGAACTGCATGTGACACGAGGTCATTTTGAGGCGGAGATTTAACAGCTTTGATTTCAGGGTTTCCCTTTTCCGGTTGCCATACCAAGGTTAAAGCATCAAGTCTACTCAGCCATTAATCCCTCTCTGGAGTGAAAATAATTAGATACTTTTTCCCCCTAGGCTAATAGCGTTATGTGAAATGCTAACAGCCTCGTTCAGGATTTGAACCAGGGTCACCATGTCTATTTTCTACGGCAGTAACCATTACACCACGAACATCTCCAAAGTTTATACATACAGGCATGTGCTTGTGCCCGTGTTTTTAACTGATTTCTTGAAAGAAATAGAGAATAATTTGTAAATGTTGGTGATTTTCGAATAAAATTCTTCGTAGATGAATCTCCAAGTGATTTTAGAAGGAGATCCTATCCATTATTATTTAAAGCAAATCTATCATTATACATGCGAATAGTCACAAAGTTTTTATTAACACACAGCTTCACAGACAAGCAGGATACGGTACAAGGCCAATTTTTAAGCGCAGTACTGATGGTTTTAACTTAGAGTTTTCCTTATTCTAGACCAGAACCGCATCAAGAGTAAACAGCTTTGTCTCGGTTACTAATTACAATAAACAAATAGTTACGCAACCCAATAACAATTCGGGGGTGTCCTCGTGGTGTAATGGTTTAAGCGATGGACCGCGGAATCGTAGTTAGAGAGTTCGTACTCCAGTCGCGATATTACGTTCCCTTTCAGGCAAATACCCTCGGGAAAGGTATGAACCCCCTTATCCTCCGAGCTATGGATTAAATAGTGCCACTACTGTTCTTCTAAGAGAATGGCTTTGGCTTTAAATGACCTACTTGGGTTGATATGCCATTAAATAAAGAAACCAAACCAACCAACCAATAACAATTCAATACCGATCTCAGTAACTTAGTATTATTCATTGAATATATCTTGAGCAAAAAATCAAATATATATATATGAGAATGTCAGTGTAAAAATACATATATATATATTGACAGACAGACAGACAGAGATAATGTGATCAAAGTGCCCGTGGTGTAATGGTTATCATCGCAGGAAATGGACACGGTGACACGAGTTCAAATCCTGGACGAGACTTATCGCATTTCACATAGCACTAATACCTTTGGGAAATTATTCTCCCTCCAACTATGAGTAAATATTAGGGCAGACTGGGTTCTTCAGTCCTGGTTAGGCAACTAGTTTAGGAGAAGCAAAACTCTGAATTCAAACCTGTTAAACTCCGCTTAAAAATTGACCTTGTGTCATATCGTACCCGAGTGGAGGGGGTTGGTAAATATGGATAATGTGTATCGAGTATGAAACTTGAATTTTCTAAATTTCAAACTATAAAGGAAGATTTTACTCGGCTGAGTCACTTTTATTGAGTGATTATGTCTAGACATCAAAAATACTATCAGAGAGAGACAGAGAGATTTGAAACTTCATGTGTCTAGATATAGGAATGGATAAAAGAAATAAATATTCTGATTATGAAGAGAATGTGTTTGGTGACATCAAATAGGGTTGGATATGAATAGTTTAATACAAATAATGAATATTAGATTTATCTGAACAACCTGATGGCCCAGCGGTTAGAGTGTTCGCCAATGGCCCGGGAGACCTGGGTTCAATCCCAGGTCGAGTCATACCAAAGACTTTAAAAATGGTACTTGATACCACCTTGCTTAACACTCAGCATTATAAGGTACGGTTCAAGGGTAAAGTGGAGCAATCCTGGGAATGGAGTAGCGCCCTCCCCTACACCTTGGTGTAGTAGCTATCGAAAAGGGAGCCTTCGGGTCACCCTCGACTATGGTCGCTAACTTTACTTTACTATATATATATACACTTAAACTTGCTCATATATATATATATATATATATATGTGTGTGTGTGTGTGTGTGGAGAAAAATTGAAGAATAAAGTTATCCAAAGTGATGAATTTATTTTGAAAGAAAGTCGACGCTTTAACGTTTCGGTTTCAACCAACCATCATCAGGACTTTAGAAATCGTGATACCGAGTGTTTTAAGATCGACGATGGATGCTTCACAATAAATTCATCATTTTGGATTACTTTGTTTTTCAATTTTCCTCCATTTGGTTGGATTCTTTTCCACTATTTACTTACACGCACACATACAGACACACAGACATATACACATAAACACACACACACACACAAACACACGCCTAGTGGGTAGAGTCTTCGCCAATGGTCCGGGAGACCTGGGTTCAATCTCAGATCGCGTTATACCAAAAACTTTAAAATGGTACCTGATACCTCCTTGCTTAACACTCAGCAATATAAGGTACGTATCGAGAGTAAAGTGGAGCAATCCAGGGAAAGGACTAGCGATCTCCCCTACACCTCAGTGTTGTAGCTATTTAAAAGGGAGCCTTCTGGTCACCCTCGACTACGGTCGCTAACTTTACCAAGTTTGCTCGTACGAAAAATACGATTTTATAATAAACTGTTTAAATTTTGTTCAAATAAATGATCTTCATAATTGTTGCGTATAAAAAGTTCGCATTTCTAATTTCTCAGTTTATTTTCTTTCACTTCTTTCAGAATTTGATTTTGAATGATATATGCCTCTAATAATGAGGGGGGTCCTCGTGGTGTAATGTTTAAAGCGATGGACTGCGGAATCGTAGTACGCGAGTTCGTACTCCAGTCGCGCTATTACGTTCACTTTCGGGCAAATACCCTTGGGAAAGGTATGAACCCCCTTATCCTCCCAGCTATGGGTTAAATAGTACCATTACTGTTCTTCTAGGATAATGGCTTTGGCATTAAATAACCTAAAAAGAGTTGATATGCCATTAAGCAAAGAAACCAAACCGAAACCAATCTGACAATGAGCATAAAAAAGAAGTTTACTTTTCAAACTTGGTCATAATTTTTCTTCATGAAAATACTCGGCCACACGTTGCCAGGATGACAATGCTCGGCAGCATGTGGTCAGGATGACAATACTCGGCCACATGTTACCAGGATGACACAGCTGAATCTCACTGACTAGGGATACGAGTTTAGCCAGAGGTTTTGTTGTTATTTTTTAACGAGGGAAAGTTTTGTTTTTGCGAGGAAGATGGTGTAACGTGCGTGTGTGTGTGTTTATGTTGTGTTGTTACCTCGCTAAGTTTTGTGAGGTCCATCACTAATGCTTGTTGGGTATATAAAGGAGAAGGTTCAAGATGTCCAAGTCGAAATGTGTTTAGGAATAGTTTTTATTTGCAGCATGGAATATTGGGTTTGCTTTTTGTACTGCAAGTCTCGTTGGAAAGATTGTGAGTAAGGAGACGAAATGGAGATATGATAGAGTTGAGAAGGCAGCGTATGTCGTGGGACGTGCGAGGGATTGTGTTCGCTGTAGTTTAGCGAAAGCCATGTTGCCGTTGGAGGAAATAAACTCTGGAGTCACCTTGAGTTTTGTGTGTCTGGTGATTTGAGGAGAGGCGTGCTTTGTCTCCATTAAAGTGTCCCAGAGGTGAAATGAGAGCTAGGTGGCGAGAGCAGAATGAGGCATCGCATCGACATAACCAATTTTGGGAGTGACATAAAGTTATTCCTGTGGTTGCCTATTGAATGTATCTAATTCATATTCAACTGGGATTCCTTGGTCTAAACGAAATAGACGGAAGGAATCCATAAATTAGATAGGATCCCTCATGTGTCCATGCTGTTGCTGCTGCTGTTGAAGAACGGCCAGTGGGACGTCTGCACTGGACGGCGTTGTTCAGCCAAAGAGCCTGTGTTTGGCAACTTACCCAATTTCTGCTGCCCGGATAAAGAAGATCCTGGTTGAATAGGATAAGTCATCCTGATTGGGCGAAATTATGCGTCGAATTCAATTGCGCGCCAAACCAAAATACCTTCTGCTACACGAGCTTTTGCCCTATCTACCATATTCTACTGACCTCTCATCCACCGACTACCATTTTTTTTTCAAGCGTCGGGGCAGTTTTATTACGCTAAAAAGATAATCCATTCTAAAGGAGAAGTGAAAACTGCATTAAAAGATTTATTGGCATGAGAAAAACCTACAGATATTTATCGTACACAAATGAATAACTTTGTTAATCAGTGGCAAAAAAAGGCATACGTTTTCAGGTATTATATTTGGACAGATTAAAATACTGTTTTAATTTCATTAATTTAGGAATAAATGTTCATTCTAAAGTCAGACAGTAATTTCCGTGTTATATATATATATATATATATATATATATATATATATATTACGAAGGCATGTTTTGTTGAACATAATAGAACACATTTTATCTATAGGTTTTACTTGTAGTTTCTCAAGTCGTGTTTTATTCCGTATTTTGGGGTCAAGTTGGTGTAAAAAGAAATGTCAAAAACGTTTTTGGCGTCTTGTTTTGGGACAATTTTAACACCAACTTGACGCTGAAATACGGAAAAAAGCACGACTACTTGAGAAACTACAATCAAAAATGATAAATCAAAAATTTTATATCACATTCAACAAAACATGTCTTCGTAATAATTTGCTACCCAATTATACAATATTCAAAGTATATATATATATATATATATATATATATATATATATATATATATTAGTCCTTAGTGGAGGGTGACCCGAAGGCTCCCTTTTCAATAGCTACTATACCGAGGTGTTGGGGTGGGGCTACTCCATTTCCTGGATCGCTCCACTTTACGTACCTTATAATTCTGGGAAAAAATGACGAAAAAGAAAAGACTAAAAACATCCACAATGCTTGAAAATCATTAAACTACCGCAACACATAGCCAAAAGGAAAAAAAACACCGATAGTGTTACACGTAAAAATGCACATTACTCTAAGCAGGGCAAAACTAGAAACCTAAAAGAGCTTTTTCGGTATGATAGATAGATAGATAGATAGATAGATAGAAAAAACTTGAAACATAAATACTTAAATAGATAGACACAAACAAAAACATTAACATGCACGGAGATAGATAGATAGATTTATTTATTTAGAGAGACTGATATAAGTCTAATGAGATAGATTGATAGATTGATAGATAAAAAAAATTGAAAGAGAGAGAGAGAGATTGATAGATATGTAGATACAGAGCAATCATGTCAAACTCCTTAAAGAATAGACGTATACCGGGTCAGATATATTTCTATTAATAAGCGTGTTTAGATGTCTTTATGGATGTATGTCAACTTCTGTTTTGCAGTATGGCTAGAAGATTTATCGACGTAAACTTAGCTGATATTATTAAGAAAGGGAATAGCAGAAATTTGTTCTGTCATCAAGCAGGATTTATATGAAAACGAAAGATGACACCGCACTAACATGGAGTCATTTACGTTCAGTTTTATGATTTATTAACGCTCAAACCCTATGTTTCACACACACACACACACATATATATATATATATATATATATATATATATATATTGTTTATTACATCCAAGGGATGTAAATTTGAGCTGACGATAGCGGGTCTGTTTAGTCGAAACTTGATCAATATATCATATTCTTAATGCAGTAGTGTCAGATTGATGGTAAAAGTTCCCACCATTTTCTTTCCTACAATGTTAGCGAAATCTTAGAAATGTCAGAGTAAATAGATATAAAAAGGTTCAATTACTTTTTTTGATATATTGATGCAGTTTCCAGCTCTATTTCCCGAGGAATATCACCGATATATTTGCACTTTGTCTACAGCTCTTGGTAATCGTTAGTTTCTGGTCTCACTGGATGACTGCATAAGCGAGAAACTGACAGTGACTAAGCACCGTTGACCCTGTTTACACTATCCAAATATATATATATATATATATATATATATATATATATATATTGGTATTATTCGGTCCAGTTAAACCAGAGTTAGGAGTAATTCCTCCTTAATCTCTTCCCCCTCCCACTCCACCCCACGTGTCTAGTCTGTTTTATTTATCCATTGGATCTGAAGAAGTCCTGTAATATTTTTCTTCGTATTTTTGGTTTACACCAGAAACTGAAAAACAGGATGGAAATAAATTTATAATCCTAAATTAACCGGTCTTTGGTTTTTTCTTAAAGATATATATATATATATATATATAAGTAGTAATTTGTCTGACCGTAGTTGAGAGTAATCCGACGGCTCCCTTTTTCCGAAGTATAGGGAAGGACTCTATTCCTATCCTTGGATTACTCCACCTAACCTTGATCTGTACTTTATAACGCTGTGTGTTAAGCAAGGATGCATCAGGCTTTTGATATGACTCGACCTGGGATTGAACCCAGGCTTCCCAAAATAATTAGCGAGCACTCTAACCATTATGCCATGTGGAATATTTGATTTTATAAGACATATAATTATATGATATAATTTATATACCAAGACAACTTATATTCTAATTATATTTCTATTTACCAACTTTTACACCACTGGAGGGATGTAACAAGAAGTCACTTTTAAAGCTAAGTTGTTTTGAAGTTGAAGTTTTCCTTCTTCTTGGCGGTTTACCAACCAACTAACCAAGCAAAAGTCATTTTTTTCTGCTCAGCTATCAAGCTATCTTAAATAAAAATCAGATCTTTGAGTAGCTTGGTTGAATGATATCAAGTATTTCTATCAAATACTAAAATTTTTTAAACAGATCTATTTGGTCAATAAATGGAACCCTAACAGGTTCTATCACTTCGGGTCAGAGTGGACCTGGGAGTAATGGCTATGAAGGAGTATTCTGCACTCTCCCGAAATGAATCCTCACCACTAAATGCATTTTAGTTTCATACTCAGGACACCCCTGGGAGGAAGTCTGCACTGAATCCAGACAGCACCACCGACAGGACATCATTTTGGAGGGCTAGAAACAGAGAATACAATTCTTGCTGTCAAAAAAAAAAAAATATGACAACCCAAATGAATTACAGTAAATCAAGTAACTAAAAATTAAACCAGTTCTCTTACAACCCAGTCTCTTTGCGCCAGAGTCAGCTTTATATCTCCATTGCAAGCACTTCATTGTGTACCTATTTGTTTGATGGTCGGTTAATTGGTTTGTTTTCCGGCGTACTAATCGGCTGTCCTCATGGTGTAATGGTTAAAACGATGGACTGCGGAAAAGTAGTAAACGAGTTCGTACTCCAGTCGCGCTCTAACGTTCACTTTCGGGCAAATACCCTTGGGGAAACGTATGAACCCTTCTTTCCTCCAGCATACCAAAGACTAAAAAAAATGGTACTAGATGTGTCCTCGCTTAACACTCGGCATTATAAGGTACGAATCAAGAGTAAAGGGGAGCAATCCAGGGAAAGGAGTAGCGACATCCCCTACGCCTCGGTGTAGGTGGTATCGAAAAGGGAGCCTTTTGATTACCCTCGATTAAGTTCGCCAACTTTACTTACATTTTTTTTATATACATTTAAATGTCAAAACAATTCTCTTTCAAATAATTTAGTTTAGCTTAAGTAAGCCGTTTAAATATCAAAAATACTTCTATTTCAAACAGTTCAGTTTAGCACAAGTACAGTTTTTTGCTTACACACGGCTAAATAGAAAAAAATTGTTAGTTTCAAACAATTCAGCTCAGCATAAATACAATTTAGTTCTATTTAATCAATAGATACGACCCTATCAGGTGCTACCACTCCGGGCCAGATTGGACCTGGAAGTGATGGCAATGAAGGGGTACTCTGCATTCCCCAACGCTCCAGTATTACTGAACCCTCACCATCAGATTGTTTAGTGTCATATCTAAGACACGCGTTGGTGGAGTGTTACTCCTCTGCAGAGATGTAGCCGGTGTATTCTACAGCCCCAACCAATTGGGACATGTTCGTTTGAGTTTGGGTTTGATTTGGTTTTGTGGCGTATCAACCATTTAGGTTATCTAATGTCAAATCAGTTTTATGCGTATAAACAGTTCTATTTCAAACAGAAGAGTTTAGCATAAGAGCAGTTTTTTTTTATAATCAGTAAAATGTAAAAACAGTTCTATTTAAAAAAATTCAGTTTAATTTAAGTACAGTTCAAATGTCAAAAACAGTTCTTGGTAAGTTGGTTTAGTTTTATGTCACATCAAACTTTGCAAATCGTTCAATGACAAATCTTGTCTAGATTAATACATTAAATACACATGGTCTGTGATCATTTTATCTAATAACATCCCCAATAATCTGAGCACATTTTCCTTCACAGTTAAATGATTTCAAGTATTTCTATCCAATCCGAATCATTCCATTTACTTTTCCTCATTTGCTATTTCAATCAATTGAATTTAACATGAGTACACAATTTAACTGTCAAAAAACATCCCTATTTCAAGTTAGTCAGTTTAGTCAAACAGTTCTATTTCAAACAATTCAGTTTAGTATCAGTATAGTTGACCGCTTGCAGCAATACGGCTAAAGAACCCCGTCCTTCCTGCTATTTTGCTCATAGCTGCGGTTTAGAAGTGATGGATTCATGCTTCTTCCAAGGGAATTAGCCCGGAGTGAAAAGGCAGCAATTTCATTGAGATTTTTAACTCAGGTCCATTCCTTTGCGATGATAACCGTGTCACTACATCCTACCACTTGGAGGTGCCTGTGGTGTAATGGTTACCGTCGAAAGAAATGGATAAACTGACTAGAATTCAAATCCTGGACGAGGCTGATTGGATTTCACATAGCACTAATACCCTTGGGAAAGTTATGAATCCAATTATTCTCGCTCTAGCTAAAGGTAAATACTAGGGCTAATTGGTCTCTTTAGGTTAGGCAACCGTTCTAAGAGAAGGAAAACTCTGACTTTAAACCAGTTCAACTCCGCTAAAAATTGACCTTGTATCACCCCTGCCGTATGGAGGTGTTGATGAATACATATATCCTTCCACTCGGTTTACATATAAGAAAGGTCATTATTATAAATATAGGATAGAAAGTAAATTTTAGGAAAGTTTAGGTTAATTTTTGTAAGTAAGGAGGGATTTTCCGTGGCGTTGTGTTTAACGTACTGTACTGCGAGATTTCAGTAAGCGGGTTCAAACCCTAGTTCCCTTTTATTTTAACACCCTATGGGAAGTTATGAATCCCCTTATACCCACTCCCCAGGTATGGGTTCAATAATATCTTTACTGATCTTCAACAATGATGGATTTATCACTGAATAGCCCATGAAGGTTGATATGCCTTTAATAAAAACTAAAGAATTGTTTTGTAAGCAGTTCTTATCCATATTATATACGTATAAGTACAACACCTACCTACATTACAGGAGCCTCGCTATCAGATTATTTTGAGTCATATCCAGATCCTACTCGGAAGTGGGTCTTACATCTCTTCTACAGCCCCAGCCGACAATTTAGCTGTGTACGAATTATTTATATGATATAGGAATACTTGATAAGTAGAATTACTAATGTTAAACAGGAATATTGTACCCATTTAAATGTGTGCAAACAAATGATAATTAGATTGAATTATTAGTGTTAGATAGGAATACTTTAAACCATTAAAACAGTGTTCAAACAAATGATATGCAACAATTAGTAGAAAAAATAAATTTACAGTCAAACTGTTCGTTTTCAAATCTCCATCAACGTAGGTATGGCTTTATTTGTGTCTGCCTCCCACCGGACAGGGCTTAACACAAGGTCAATGACTCGAAGGTCGATTATAGTGGAGATTTAGGGGAGGAGAAGGTTGAGCACGAGCCGAGGCACCTGGATATGGTAATCCTATATAGTGACGACTATCCAATAAAGTCTGGTGTTATCGTATTTTACTGCTGGGTCGCTTTGGGCTAGTGCTAATGATGCTTCAGCCCCGAAATCATGCCCGAACTCTGAGCCATCATATGATGAAGGCTTTGTTGGAAGCAATGCCAAAGAAATGTATGGAATGCTTCAGACTGTTTTTCGATCATCTTGCATGAATCGAGCGTCAGTTTTTGAGTGGCATAAGAGATTCAAAGAAGGCAGGTTGTCTGTGAGGGATGATGAGAGGTGTAGGAGGAATAAGGAAGTTAATACACCAGACTTGATTGGCCAAAGAGTTAGAGTTAGGGTTACTATGTTGAGGTTTTAAGGGGGTTCAGGAAGAGATTCCTAGGGAAGAGGCCAGCACTCTTCAAAACGGGTCAGTGGCATTTCCACCAGGACAATGCACCAGTCCACAATTCCATCCTTGTCACAGACTATTTGACCATCAAGACAGTTCCTCACCCTCCCTATAAGTCCCGACCTTGTTCCGTGTGACTTTTGGTTATTCCCTAAGCTCAGAGGGTGTCATTATGAGACAATGGAGGAGATGAAATAAGCTGTGACGAAGATCATTGACATGTTCACACAAGAGGACTTCCATAGGGCCTTCCAGAAGTTGTTGGAACGGCACAACAAGTGCATTGTAGCCGGAGGAGATTACTTCGAAGGGGACTAGAGTTTCATGTGTGTACTATCAATAAAAGTGCCCATACGAAAAAAGTCTGGAAACTTATTTAATGATCCTCAAATATATATATATATATATATATATATATATATATATATATATATATAAACAGAATTTAGCATTGAATAACCCACAAGGGTTAATATGTCATAAAATAAACAAATCACCAAGCATGTTATAGTCACATGTAGGTGTCAAATAGACATGCTCGGAAATTTTTTTAAGGAACTATTAAAAAAAAAAAGTAAATCATCAATGGAGGTGATTCCCTAACCTCTAAGCGTAAAACTACCATAGACTGGTTAATAAGCCGTTAAGATCTATCTATCTATCTATCTATCTATCGATCTATCTATCTATCTCTTTACTTAAATCTTTTCCTATCTATCTATCTATCTATCTATCTATCTATCACAGTTAATATTAATCAATCTGTCTCTCTGTCGGACTGTCTGTCTTAACCACTTTATAATTATCAAAGTTCCAATCTAACTATGTATGTATATACGTATATATATAGATGTAGATATTTGATTAAATAATGTAGACATTTTTTGTCTACATATTTTTGTATTTACCTTTCAAGTTGCCGTAACGATGTTATGATATCCTGCAGAAATTGGTTATAAACCTTCCATAATTAATTAATTCCTAAGTACTTTCTTCCCGATCTTTCACTATCATGGGGTGGGGTATAGTTAAAAAAACGACATAACTTTTGTATGTACATTACTACTACGTAAGAATTTAGCGTTTACTGTTCATACTGCTGTTTTGTTGTAGGATTCATTTTCAAATTTGCTTCTATTTGATTGAATATCCTTCCCCTTGAAATTGTAACGTCAGAGAGACTATATATATATATATATATATATATATATATATATATATATATATTTCGCCTTTGTTCTCCATGTTATCGTGTAACTATCCCCTTATTATCATACCCTAATTTGGTATCAAGCCTTTTCAATCTGCTTTTGGCATCAAAGGCGTCGGAAGTAATCACTAAACACCAACAGGGCGCATGCGCACAATTAAAAGATTGTTTCTTTGTTTAGCTAAGCAGAAAATGAACAGCCAATTAGTATTCTTTGTGTTTGTAGCCATGACGATTTCCGAAACGGTCTTCATCTCCAACTTTTTTCTGTCGTTGGATGAAGTCATGTTTGTTACGAACCAGCAGCCGGCACCAAAAGACTGTCGAACTGTATGTATAATATGTTCCCTATCTGTAGTTATATTAATACTGGTACTATTTCTAAAGTTAAAAAAAAAATAAATGAAACAGTGCAGAACAATGACAAATTACTGAACAGTTTGCAATTAAACAGTCATATTGCCCAGTCGGCTAGGGTTGAAGAATAAACCGACTGCTTCTCTGTAGAGAGGTAAGACTTCCTTCAGTAAGTGTCCTAGATATGGCACTAAGCAATCCGATGGTGAGGCTTCAGTAATGCTGGACCTTTGAGGGATGCGGATTGCCTCTTCATTGCCATCACTCTCAGGCCCACTCTAGTCCAGAGTTGGGTCACCTGATAGGGTCCTATCTGTGGGTCAAATAAACCTCACCTACTTATGTAAAACTGAATTGTTTGAAAAATATATATATATGGCATAAAATAACCCACAATGGTTAATATACCATAAAACCAAACCTAACCAAATCAAATAGTCACAAAATCCCGAAGAAAATTAAGATCAAAATATTTCCGGTTTTCCAATAAGTTTGATTTGAGTTTTTTTTTGTTTTTTTTTTTTTTGTCTAATGGCATATGAACCTTAATTGGTTATTTAAAGGCAAAGCCATTATTGTAGAAGAACAGCAATGATACTATTTGACCCATTGCAAGGAAGATAAGGGAATTCATACCTTCCCAAAGTTATTAATACGAAAGTGAACATAATAGCGTGACTGGAGATTGAACTCAGTTACTACGATGTCACAATCCATCACCTTAGCCTCTACACTCTCTCAGCCGAGGTTAGAATACGCCATATACCGTGAAACTATAAGTCCCTCAAAGATGTGTCCTGGTTATGATACAGAACTGCATCTGGTGGAGAATCCCCAGTTCTGGAGACATGGGCAGTATGGAGTAAAACTTCATTGCCATTCCTTCCGGGTCCACTCTGACTCAAAGAGATTGTACTTGTCCCATCTCTGGTTCAGTCAACTAAGATTGCAGAATAAACCGACCCCTTTTCTGCAGAGAGAAAAGACCCCCCGCCAACTAGTGTCCTGGATATGATACTTAAAAAGCTGATGGTGAGGGTTCAGTAATACTAGAGATTTGGGGTATGTGGAGAACCACTTCATTGACATCACTCCTTGGTCCACTCTGACTCGGTGTTGTAGCACCTGATAGGGTCCTATCTATGGGTCAAATTGGACTGTCTAACATCTCAACGATGTACCTTGACATATAAACTGAGCGCAAAAAAATGACTTACGCTGACCTGAATTGCTTGAAATAGAACTGTTTGGTCATTTAACTGTGTCTAAACAAATGACTAATGTTTAATTGAATTATTAGTGATACATAGCAGTACTTGAAAACATTTAACTGTGTGCAAACAAATGATTAATAATAAATAGAGTATTTCGTATTAAACAGAAATGAGCGAAACTATTTAAATGTGTGCTAAAAATGAGTAGAGGCTCGTTTTAAAAAGTTATCTGAAAATGTGTTTACAAATCATATATATATATATGTGTGTGTGTGTGTGTGTGTGTGTGTGTGTGTGTGTGTGAGTTCGTGTGTATAAAAAGAATTCAGCATTAAATAACCTACAATGGTTGATATGCCGTAAAACCCAACCAAATTAAATCATATATATATATATATATATATATATATATATATATATATATAATAACAGCAGTGCTTGTGTCGAACCACATGCAATATAATACGGAGAGTGCTCAATATCATTTTCTTCACTGCCTGATGATTGTTGTTTTGTCAAAAACTCCATGAAACCCAGGGGTCGCAGTCTAAATTCCATGTAATTAAATATATATATATATATATATATATATATATATATAAAGAGGATTTGACATTAAATAACTTACAATGATTGATATATGATAAAACCCAAACCAACTGAATCATATATTCAATATATATGTATAAAGAGGATTTGGCATTAAATAGCCTACAATGGTTGATATGCCATAAACCCACCCAAACTAAATCATATATATTTAATATATATTTATTAAGAGGGTTGGGCATTAAATAACCTATAATGGTTGATAGGCCGTAAAACTCTAAACGAACCAAACGAAACATGGCTCATCTATTTGTCAAATCGATAAGCTTAAAAAATCCATCGTATTCATTTGTCGGTGTATTCTACACTCCCAGCCGAGTGGGCAATTTTCCCAAGTGTATTCATCCGAAAGGAAACATTATGGCGTGATTGAAGTTGAATTCACTTATTTCAATGTTGTAGTCCAGTACTTTAGCTGTTACGATACGAGGACTACACCCTTTACTATACAGAGGAGACCTAAAAAGGGAAACTGGACGTCTTTTGATAGCAATCGAAAGCATAAGAAACTACTTTATAAAATCTAGAATAGATAAAACTCTAGAGAATAGGAAGCATACAAACTATATTTAATATGGGTTACTACTGCTTACAAATAATTTACTGAATTTTTTTATAAAAAGCGACTCAACATACTTGATTTTAATAATAATCATCTTACAAATCATATATATTTTAGATAAGTACCACAGGTTTGACTTCATTAAATACAAATAATTATCTCATACGTTAAGAGGTTGAACAATTTTTTTTATAATAGCCATCTTGGAGCCCGTATGTTGGTTGGTTGTTTTGTTTTACCACGTATCAACCCTTTTCGGGTTATTTAACGCCGAATTAAATTTCAAACAATTCAGTTTAGTATAAGTAGAGTTTTTTGATTACACATTTAAATGTCAAAACAGTGCTATTTCAAACAAATCAGTTTCGCATAAGTACACAGTTTAGTTCTATTTGACCCATAGATAGACCCTGTCAGGTGTTACCACTCGAGGTCAGAATGGACCTGGAAGCGATGGCAATGAAGAGGTACTCCGCTGTCACCAAAGCTCCAGCCTTACTGGAAGGTCACAATCAGATTGTTTAGTGTCATATCCAGAACACTCGTTGAGAGGGATCTTATCCCTTTGCAGAGAAGCAGTCGGTGTATCCTACTGCCCAAAGCGACTGGACAAGCCACCCGTATGTAACATCGGTAAGTTTTTCAATTTTGACTCTATTGGATATAATTAATTGTACTAAACTTTAATTAAAGGAGTTGTATATCTTTTATTTTTGATAATGACTATCTTGCAACCCGTATGTAATACCGATAAGTAATACAAATTTTAATTATGTATGGATTATGAGAAAATAAACAATTCAAATAGCCCGTTGAAATGAATTGACAGTAAATCAAATTGAAAAACTATTTCTTTATCAACTATCGTCTATTCTCAAAAGACTTTTGCTAAATCTGTTTAGGAGCAAATCTATCACATATAATGTGTGTCGTTATCCGCTTCACTCTCCTCCAGCCTATAGCCCACCCCAATTCCCCATTCCACTCTCAACGCCATCAGTTTGATTCATATTTTTTGATTTCTTTAATTTGACTGGCCGATCGTCTGCTTACCATCTCCGATGCCTTCGCTCTGTTTTGTGAAAACACTTGCTATGCCAGCCAAACCACACCTTGTTCCAGTGATATCAACCAGTTTGGGATAAAATTCGCCCATAACATGCCGATTCGATCCTAAAACGGCGCCAGACGCTGACGGAAGATAATTTAAGCGCGTCGCTTACAGATCTGCAGATATATAAGACACAAATAAGAGTCTGGTCTATTAGGAAGAACACACACACACACACACACACACACACACACACACACACATATATATATATATATATATATATATATATATTCAGGAAAAGAAACTTGGGAAATAACGTGAGAAAATAAATAGAGATTATATGGACTATCTTAGATTTGTGACGACTAAGTACTAATATCAGTTTCATCAGACCACTTAGAGGTAATTTTAAATGACAGGAACAAGGAGAGTATCAAAATAGATTGAAAGATGAAGAGACCTGAGTTATGTTCAAATATAACGCCATGAAAAACAACTATTAAAATAGATTAAATTCGAAAAATGTTAACTCTTTGAAAATGAGCGTTCGGTATTTGTATCATTACCAAAAAGTACACGTACCCGGGAAGACTTAATTCCCAACCGAGAAACACCATTACTGCATGGCTATTGCAAAGCAACAATAAAAACCCTATTGGCTAAGAATACGCTGATTGTATTCCCTATAGAATGATAAGACCTGCCCGGTAAAAAAAGGAGGAGTATCCTTGGATTAAACTGGATTTGATGGTACGACTTCAATCGTGGAGATCTGACTGAATGTGGAGAACAGCTTCATTGCCATTATTCAAAGACTTACTCAGAATGGTGGTATTTGTTGGGGTTCTATCTATGAATCAAATACATCTGTTTAAAAATTATTCCCATCAATTGGATCGTGTGCAAAAAGAAATTCAAAAATTAACTAAAATCTGTGATTCGCGTTGCGTAATGGTTAATCCGCTGAACTGTGTCCTCGAAGTAAAAGAGTTTGAACTCTAGTCACGCAATTATATTCAATTTTGCACTAATAATCTTGAGAAAGGTGTAAGTAAAGTTGGCAACCGTAGCCAAAATATCCCTTTACATAAGCTAATACAATGAGAAAAGGTGGGGTGCTACTACACTTTATCCTTGGTCCGTACCTAATGTGCTGAGTGTTGAGCAAGGTGGCATCAAGTGCAATTTTTTGAGTCTTTAGTTATGATTCAACCTGGGATTGAACCTCGGTCTTCGGGGACATTGGCAAACACTTTATAGTAGTCGACCATTATCAACGGTGACCCGAAGGCTCCCTTTTTAGTAGCTGGTTAGTTTAATATTAAACGTATAAAACCTTCGTGAGTAATTTAATGCCAAATCGATCCTTGTAGGAAAACAACAGTGATACAATTTAACCAATAGTTTAAGTTAAGGGAGGTAAATTCCAAGTGGGTAGAGAGTTTATTGGCCTAGCGGTTAGAGTGTTCGCCAAAGGCCTTAGAGACCGGGGTTCAATCCAAGGTCGAGTCATACCAAAGACTCAAAAATGGTATTTGATGCCTCCTTGCTTAACACTCAGCATTATAAGGTATGGATCAGAGGTAAAGTGGAGAAATCTGGGGAAAAGTATAGCACCTTACCCTATACCTTAGTGTAGGGTAGGGTTCTATACCTTAAAATATCAACGAAGGTTGATATGTTAAATATTAAACCAAAAATCCGAAAAAAACCACTGATGAATCAATCACTATGAAAATGTAAATATGATCATGGAATGAATATGATTCGCTAACTTCAATATAGATCTGTTTGCAAATTTTTAGCACTAGATAACTATATCTGATATCATTAAAACAGTCTGCAAAGAAATGTTATAGACTGCCAAAAAATGTAAATATGAAAATACAACGTACACAGCTCCCTAACCTCAGGTCATGAAATAACTCCAAATGTGTTAATATGCTGTTAAAATTAATCAGTTAATAAATCAATCAAACCTGCTACGCTACACAGAAAAGAGACAGGACAAAGGGTTAGTTAAAGGGGAGTTTTAGGCGTCTATGATGCCAGTGTTTTTCTGGGCATATTGGGTAAAGAAGTTGTTCTGGATAACCTGGTGTTCCTGTTTTGTTTTTGTTTTTACGAGGATAGCCTTTATGTCACGCGTGCTTCCACAAATTGTTCGAATATTAACTTGATATCTCTTAATCCCCCGTCAGATCCATCAGAGACCATTGGTTTGAAAAACTTAATGAATAATACGTAACAAAATAGATCTTGTATAGCCGGAACGAAGAGACAATAATACTTGTTTATAAAAATATAAACTCTCTTTTAATTTACGAAAGTCGTGGCGAAATAGCTGTATGAGAGAAAGAGAGAGAGAGTCGGTCAGGAACAGCAAGGATTCACTCGACGTTGAGCTTGATATATATTCAGAACATTGCTACTTCGTGATTTTTTTTCACAAGAGACTGGTACAGGACCGTTTCACAACCCGGTGGGGGATTGCCCTACCCTCGGCTAGCGCCCCAAACGATTGACTGACAACTCTGCTGATTGCAGATTACGACTGACCATGGAGGTCGAAAACTTCCGTCATTATATATTTTTCGGACGCCTTCACGTTTCTTACAACGCACTTTACATGGCCTTTCTATATCCGGTTTTTTGAAATCTACTCTAATTGGCATGTCAAAGTTCAATATAGCAAGTGTACGTTGCATGGTGATAGAAACGAAACCATTCCTATAATAAACGAATGTAGCATACTAGCACAAAGGAGTATTAGACTAGATTCGACTGGGTAGGAAGGGTGATCCACTGGTAATTGTGCAAATGATTGAAATTTGATAGTATGCCCAAATGAAGGTTGATATGTTAAAGCACAAACCAGTATCCGTCTAGGAGAATGAAAAACCGAAAATTCTCTGGGATTTTGAGGTACAAAGAGATGATTAATCTCGGCCTGAAGACCAGACCTAGTGATAATTTACAACAACAACAAAAAGAGAACTAGCCACATAGTAGAATTTGCCGTCCTTGGGATCCCTTATTAAATCAAAGAACGGCAAAAGAAAGACCATTGCATAGTCCTTGTCAGAAAACCACAACATCAGTGGAATATGAGCATGACGGTGATACCAATAGTAATTAAAGTACTATTAACGGTTCTTAAGGGTTTGGAAAGGGGCTAGGAAGAACTGGAAATTGGAAAATGTGCAGATATCATCCAGACTAGAGCATTCTTGAGATCGACCGGAATACTGAGAAGAGTTCTTGAAACCTTAGGAGACTTGCTGTCACTTACTCTCCACTGAAAGAGCATATGCTGACGCAAATGTGAAAAACTCGCAAAGAATATAATAATAATTGTAGTAGTTGTAATAGTAAAATTTTGCAAGTTTTTTGTACCAGTGAATCATAGAAATGAACGTTAAAAATTGCTTACAGATAACCAATTTCAGTCTTTTGATTAAGAAATAAAAATTCTTTCTTCCATTACTTTGTTTAAAGGCATATCAACCTTCGGGGAGAATTTTCTGGAAAAGTCATTCTTTTAGAAGGAGAGTAGTGGTACAATTTAACCCATTACGCGGATGATAAGGGGTTAATACCTTTCTCAAAGATATTAGTCCAAAAGTGAACTATATCGCACTTCAACACAGAAGCCACGAAACAGCAGGGGTCTTTCCATCAGATTCTTTCTGTCGTCTTTTTATGAAAAGATGTGAGACAGTACGTCTATGACAGAGAGAATATTATCCTCTGTGTGTCAACTGGTCACGAAAATCTAATGTCATCATACAGAAATAGAATATGTTAGGAGCAATTAATCTGTTATCTTGATCATCTTCTAAGATTCTTCAACATGAATAACAAGAGATAAGATTTAAAAGGAAAAATAAGAAGGTTTTCTACGTTTGTAAAATCTTTAATCTTTCACGCGCCAGAGTTTATATATATATATAAAGTAAAGTAAAGTTAGCGACCATAGTCGAGGGTGACCCGAAGGCTCCCTTTTCGATAGCTACTACACCAAGGTGTAGGGGAGGGCGCTACTCCATTCCCAGGATTGCTCCACTTTACCCTTGAACCGTACCTTATAATGCTGAGTGTTAAGCAAGGTGGTATCAAGTACCATTTTTAAAGTCTTTGGTATGACTCGACCTGGGATTGAACCCAGGTCTCCCGGGCCATTGGCGAACACTCTAACCGCTGGGCCAATGTCCCGGTATATATATATATATTAAGTTCAGAAATAAACTTATAAGGAAAAATCCTATATAGAATATAAAAATTAGCAATATATTCTAACAATATTCTGGCTATTAATATATAAATATGTATTTAAAAAACTCGCATACAGAGCAATCGATTGATATTAATGATTGGCATAAGGGTTAGAGTATTCGACTATGGTCCGCAAGACCTGAATTAAGTCCCACGTCAAGTCATACCAAAGATTTAAAAAAAGGTACTTGATAGCTTCTTGCTTATCACTCAGCATTATAAGAGATAGGTCAAGGGTGGGTCGAGCAATCCAGGGAAAAGAGTAGCGCCCTCCCCTACACCTTCACGTCACCCTTGACTACGGTTGGCTAATTAACTTATATCATTGATATATATATATATATTTATAACATATATATATATATATATATATATATATATATATCAATTGATTGCTGTAGGTATACATTGAGAATATACTGATAATTATATATTCTATATGGGATTGTTCCTTATAAGTCTATTTTTTAACTAAATCCATTTGAAAGAATATATGAAAAAAAGTGGGTAGAGTGTTCGCCAATTGCCCGGGAGACCTGAGTTCAATCCCCGGTCGAGTCATACCAATGACTTAAAAATTGGTACTTGATACCACCTTGCTTAACACTCAGCACACAGGAGCGTATCACGGGTAAAGTAGAGCAATCCAGGGTAAGAAGTAGCGCCCTCCTCTACACCCCGGTGTAGTAGCTATTGAAAAGGGAGCCTTCGGGTCGCCCTCGACTACAGTCACCATCTTTACTAATATGTTTTTACTTATTCTCAGAAACTTTGGATAAATAAATACACGTGATCAAAAATCTATCACGCCATTGGTGGAGCTTAGGATATGCTGAGTGTATTCCCTTCAGAAGGGTAAGCCACTAACCCCACCAAAAAATGGTGTTTTACGTATGACACTGAAAGGTATTTGATGGTGATCTTCGGAGTGTCAAGTCACCTTTTCATTGGCATTATTCCCAAGTTCACTCTTTCCGGAGTTGTAGTACCTGTTAGGATCCTATTTATGTGTCAAATAGATTGGTTCGAAAATTATTGGTATTCGACGCGAATGTGTGCAAAAGAAAATAAAAAAAAAACTCTTCAAAAACAACTACACAAAAAATGTAAATAAGAATGTACAATAAATGTGATTCTTTACTTCTAGGCATAAAAAACCCCGAACGAATTGATATACTGTCAAAATCAGTCAAACAATCAATCAAAAACTTGTTGAAATCACATAATGCGTCATAATATTAAAAATCAATGAAATAGCCATAAAATTTATAATCAATGAAATAGTTACAAAATTAAGAGTAAAAAAAAAATAGTCATAAAATTAAAAATCAATTAGACATAGAATTAAAAGTCAATTAAAAAGCATGAAATCAAAAATCAATTAAATAGTCAATATTAAAACTCAATTAAAAACATGCAGTTAAAATTCGATTAAAAAGCCTAAAATTAGAAAGAAGAAAATTAAAAATCAATTAGTCATAAAATCAAAAGTCAATTAAAAAGCATAAAATTAAAATCCAATTAAATAGTCATAATATTAAAAGTCAATTAAAAAGCATAAAATTCAAAATCAATTAAATCGTCATAAAATTCAAAATCAATTAAATAGTCATAAAATTAAAGTCAGTTAAAAAGTATAAAATTAAAATTCAATTAAATAGTCATAATATTAAAAGTCAATTAAAAAGCATAAAATTCAAAATCAGTTAAATCGTCATAAAATTCAAAATCAATTAAATAGTCATAAAATTAAAAGTCCGTTAAAAAGTATAAAATTAAAATCCAATTAAATAGTCATAATATTAAAAGTCAATTAAAAAGCATAAAATTCAAAATCAGTTAAATCGTCATAAAATTCAAAATCAATTAAATAGTCATAAAATTAAAAGTCCGTTAAAAAGTATAAAATTAAAATCCAATTAAATAGTCATAATATTAAAAGTCAATTAAAAAGCATAAAATTCAAAATCAGTTAAATCGTCATAAAATTCAAAATCAATTAAATAGTCATAAAATTAAAAGTCCGTTAAAAAGTATAAAATTAAAATCCAATTAAATAGTCATAATATTAAAAGTCAATTAAAAAGCATAAAATTCAAAATCAGTTAAATCGTCATAAAATTCAAAATCAATTAAATAGTCATAAAATTAAAAGTCCGTTAAAAAGTATAAAATTAAAATCCAATTAAATAGTCATAATATTAAAAGTCAATTAAAAAGCATAAAATTCAAAATCAATTAAATAGTCATGAAATTTAAAGACAATTAGAAAGCGTAAAATTTTTATCGTGTGGAATGATAAATCGACGATTAATGAAAAATGATTATTCTGAATATTTCATTTCAAATTGTTTTTATGTTACAAAAATGGCACATGGTCGCAAGATTTTTGTAAGGGCTTAAAAATTTAATCACTTCTTTTAAATAGCCCCGGGCATGTCTCCCGTTAAAGTACCGCAAGAATCTTTAAAGGGCAAAGGAAAAGAAATAAAAGTAATTAAAAGAAAAGGATAATAAAAACAGTAGAGGAATGGAATCATCAGCGTTTAACGAATACTATCAACTATATTTTAGAGTCAAACAAATAATTTTATCCCAGAAAAAAGGAATTTATTTCAAAAGAAGTAGATTTAGCAAATAACATTCCTGCTGGACTTGCACTAATTTCGCCGAATAGAGTTGAAAAAAAAAACACAACATTCAATTTAACGGGAAAGTTTATAGAGAGAATATAACAAGCAAATTGACTTACGACTAACTCGATTTGCAAATTCCAACAAACTAAAGCAATTACAAACCCACAATGCAAGTCAGTATCATTAGTTTAGGGTCTTCGTTTGGGCTTATTTTGATCATTATAACTCTTAAATGCAACACCTCATCTGAAGGTTGTCTCCTGTTTCATTCAAGGAATACAATAAATACAGAGAGCCAACGTTCCTAAGTAGAAGTATCAATACCATTGCAGAATGTTATTATAGCGGAAATTCAATTAATTCAGGGGCAGTCTAGTGTAGAGTAACACTCGTACAGGATACCTTAACGGTTAAGATAACGTTATCGATGAAACACAAGCAAGCAAATCAGGTATCAGTCAATGCCCTGATGGCAGAGCTTGAAATATGCTAACTGTATCCTTCGCAATAGGGTAAAACCCACCCCTACAAAATAAGGTGTCCAAAGTAGGAAACTAAACTACGTCTGATAGTAAGGCTCCAGTTCTAGAATTTAGGGGAGTACTGAGTACCCCGCTTCCCTGACATTAGTCCCAGGTCCACTCTGTCTTGTTGTGGTTCTACCTGTTAGGATCCCACCTATGGGTCAAAGAGATATGCTTGAATTAGCATTGTTTGTTAAGTATTATTATTAATATTTACTTGAAACTATATCAATATATATGACCAAATTACTACTGTTAGATAAAAATAGTTACATGTATTAAGATAATAATTAGTATTATATAAGAATACTTGAAACCAAATAACTGCATACAAAATTATTTGTACAAGACAGGAATAATTCATATATAATAGTAAATTATTTGAATTAAGAACTGTTAGTTGAACTTTAATTATTTACGAAGTGTCATTATTATTACTATATTGCCTGCAAAGAAGTAAGACAACCTCGAAAGTAAACATCTTGCGTATGTCTTCAAATTATATGAGATGCTTAGGCCCTAGTTCTGAAACTCAAGGAAGTGTAAAGAACCCCTTCATTGACATTACTCCCAGGTCCACTCTGACTTGTAACAAGAGTAGTATCTGTTAGGATTCCACTTACGGGTCAAATAGATCTGTTGAGAAATACATTTGAATTAGACTGGAATAATATATATATATATATATATATATATATATATATATATATATATATTGTCATCCACAGACAGACTGTTTCGTTGTATCACAACTCTTCAGTGTGGCTAAACACGTAGGACGCTTGAAACTGGGATCGAACCCCACCCAACTTTACGTTAGACTTAGTATCAGACCGCTCGGCCAACAAGCGTACCACGTCAGCTAGGGATTTATAAGGTATTAAGTAGCAGCGTTCGTTTGTTTACATTTTATACCTTACCGGATACTAGAGTGCTCAATTCTTTCGAAGAGCTTTGCATTGTGCGAGCGACAGCTGTAAAATCCTTCGGGAGAGTGCTCAACCGCCATGGGATATACATATACATATATATATATATATATATATATATATATATATATATATATATATGTATATATATATATAACTGGGAGTAAATTAGTAATACTTGAACACATATAACTGTGTGCAAATAAAACTTTATGTTAGATAGCAATGCTTAAAACTATTTAACGGTGTGCAAATAAAATTATTGGTGTTAGATAGCGATACTGAAAACCATTTAACTGTGAGCAGGTAAAATTCTTAATGATAGATCGGAATACTTAAAACCATTTAACAGTGCAAACAAATGAACTCGGTTACGTTTAAAAATTGTCACAACAACCTATCCGCCATCATCATCATCATCAAGTCTCACCAACCGTCTCTATCATCCATCGCTCCCGGTAGGTCTTCCAGGCTTCATCCTGTTATTGTATATAGGTTCTACCTGGTCGGCCTGCCTTTCCTTGTCCATGTGAAGGGGTTCACAGGTGTATGTCACTTATGAGTTCGTCTTCTCCGGCAAATGTTCCGCATGTCTGGTTCGTTTAACTTGGATCGTATTCGTGATGTATGGTAGGTGGCCGTACAGCTGCTGCTTTGTGGAGTACTGCCTCCAGGACTCGTTCAATATTGCTCGCAGCATTCTTGTGTAATTGGAACAAATCTATTCGTATACAATTCATATTTATTCAAGGAATACGTGTAAGCAGAATTTGGCATTAAATATTCTATAAGGTTTGATATGCTGAACGACACAGCTAACCAACCAACCAACCATGGATACAGACTGGTGAATTTAAAAAAGGCGACATTTCCACACAAGACGAACCCCTCTGAAACTAGTAGACAAATTCACCTACCTAGGAAGCAGCGTCTCATCTACCGAAAAAGACATCGACACGCGGCTAACGAAGGCATGGACTGCTATTGATAGGCTCTCGATCATATGGAAATCGGACCTGACCGATAAAATGAAACGCAGTTTCTTCCAGGCAGCGGTTGTATCGATACTGCTATATAGATGCACTACTTGGACGCTAACTAAACGGCTGAAGAAGAAGCGACATGGCAATTACACAAGAATGTTGCGAGCAATATTGAACAAGTCCTGACGGCAACACCCCACAAGGCACCAACTATACGGCCACCTACCTCCCATCACGAAAACTATCCAAGTTAGACGAACCAGAAATGCAGGACACGGCTGGAGAAGCAGGGACGAACTCATAAGCGATGTACTCCTATGGACCCCGCATATGACCAATCAAAAGCAGGACGACCAGCTCGAACATACATACAGCAGCTATGTGAGGATACGGGATGTAGTCCTGAAGACCTGCCAGAGGCGATGAATAATAGGGAGAAGTGGCGAGAGAGGGTCAGGGAGATCCGTGCTAACGATATGATGATGATGAGTACTGACATACAAGCCAGCAATAAACAATAGCCGCACTTGAAATACCAGTTCTGACCTGATCGTCGAGGTTAAGCGAGTTTCCGCTCCATTACCAGGCAAAAATATTTGAATAAGTCTTTTAACACCATTAAATTAAAGGGATATTCAAAAAGAAAGACTGATTTTAAATAGTTTGAAAGACATGTTTTTTTTTTTTTTTCTTAACTGTCAACCAGTCTCTATTAACGCAACTCAGTTACGATTTACACGTACAAAACTAGTAGACAAGAGGATATGCAATAGCGCTAATCTGATTAAGATTTTGTTTTAACAGGGACATTGCTAAATAAATACCTTAAAAATCCCCTTTAGCCAACGTGGTCCGCTTGGTGGCCGAGAGGTCTGAAACTTAGTCTAACATAAAGTTGGACGGGTTTCGATCCCGGCTTCGAGCGTCCTGCGTGTTTAGCCACACTGAGGAGTTCTGATAGAACGAAACACTCAGTCTGTGGATGACAATATATATATATATATATATATATATATATGGTTCGACTTGACGTTTGAGTCAAACCGGGTTTCGATCCCAGCTATGGGTAGCTACTGTCTAACCACACTGATGAGTTCTGATAGAACGAAACAGATCTGTCTGTGGATGACTATAGAGATATATACTCCCCTACCCCCGAAGGGTTGAGTTCTCTGGCGAAGAAGTAATCGTGTTGCCATTAGCGTTCATTGCAAACCTCTTCGTATTTGAATTGAGGTCTCGGCAGCCGTTGAACGGATGTATGTAAACAATATTAATTGTGATTCGTAACCGTTTAAAATTTACTTCGCGGCTAATAGAATGGTTAGAGGCTTCGACTTGGCGTTTGAGTCAAACCGGGTTTCGATCCCTGCTATGGGTATCTACTGTCTAGCCACACTGATGAGTTCTGATAGAACGAAACAGATCTGTCTGTGGATATATATATATATATTTCATTCAGAAAAAACAACAAACCGGTCACATTAGGATTATAAATTTATTTCCATCCTGTTACGAATTTTTGAAAAATTCAAAAGCACGAAAAAAATTTAACAGGACTTCTTCAGGTCCTGTGGATAAAATAAATCGCGTAATGGAAATGAATTTATAATCCTAATGTGACCGGTTTGTTGTTTTTTCTTAATGAAATTATTGCTCTGTAATGTCTGTTACATTGAGAGCTCTTTACCAGGAAAATTTAAATGTTCACTCTTGAATAGTTTTCTTGTCCTGATGGAATTACTCCCAACTCCGGTTTAACTGGACCAAATAATACCTATATATATATATATATATATAGTCCCTGTTACCGTGTAAACAAAATCTTAATCAGTATATTTATATATATATATATACTCACACTCGCATGTTATATATAAAAAATGAAGTTTGTTAATATTATTAAAAAATTCGTACAACACCGGATAATAACGGACAATTATCTTATTCATTATCTATTTGATTGATATTAATTAATAATACTAATCATTTTATTCAGCATTACTCATTCTTTTGCACATGGTTAAATGGTTCCAAGTATTGCTGTGTATCAAAAACAACTCAATTCAACTTCAGTCATTTGTTTACACACAGTTAAAGGATCAAACAGTTCTATTTCAAACAATTCAATTTAGCATTAGTCATTTGTTTGCACTCGAGTTAAATGTGAAATAATTCAATTTGACCTATAGATTGGACCCTTTCGGGCACTACCACTCCGGGCCAGTATGGACTCTGCGATCTCCAAAGCTCCAAGACTGGAGCCCCACTATCAGATTGTTTAGTGTCATATCCAGGACACCCATCGGTGTGGGGGTAGGCTTAACCCTCTGCAGAGATACAGTACGTGTATTTTACAGTCCAAGCCGACAGCGCTGGAATATTGGAAATGGATATTATCAAACAAACATAAAATAAAAAAGAGTATCTCAGAAGGACAAACTTCTCGAAACTATATGGACCCTTGGCAGGGTAGGTAAAAGCATAGGTATCAACAGGGAAAAATTTACTAGGTTAATGATATAAATCCATTTATGAAAGAACAAAAATCGCTGGATAATATAGACTACTTGTTATTAGGGTGGGTCAAATGTTTTGCAATATTTTTGTAAAGTCAGGCACATTTCGGCAGCTCTGGAGACCTTTTGCCAAAGTCGAATAAAGGTAAAGAAGTACATTTGTCTGATATTCTCCAAACGCTACTCGATGGATTTTCCTTAGTGGCTTGAAAAAATCTACAGTTTTAGGCTTACTTGACTTTGTCTGATCGTTGAGGTCATATTCCAACTAAACTCAAAACTAAATATAGAGTCCCATGGGAAACTTTAGCAGTAAGAGAAAAACGTGCACTAGTGAAAACAGCCTCCAAAAACTATCGAAAAAACCCAACAAACACAAATGCCGGAAAACTAAAAACGGCACAATATCAATTACCAGGCATATATATAAAGGAACAGACAGAATACATTCAAAATCAGATAGATAAGATTAGAGACTCGGTGGAAGATAGACAATCTAGGATAGCCTGGCAAACAATAAACGAAGTGAGTAGAAGAAAGAGCACAGCCAAAGCAAAACTGAAAGCTGCAAACCAACAAAGAATAAAACTGTGGAAACAGCACTTCAAAAATCTACTAGGAAACCCACCGAAAATAACACATGAACCAATCACCAGAATGATTAGTAGACAATTGGACATTAAACTAGGACCGTTCACACAAGAAGAACTCGACTCGGTTCTCAGAAAAATTAAAAATAGGAAAGCTGCAGGGCCGGACGAGATTCCCCCAGAAGTATGGAAGACCAGACAATTCGACGACATACTGCTCCGACACTGCAACGCAGTATATAATCAAAATCCGATAGATAGATGGATGAAGGGATGCATCCTCCCCTTCCCTAAAAAGGGGGGCCTCGGATTAGCTAAAAACTACCGAGGCATAACACTTACATCCATAGCAGCCAAAATCTACAATGCCCTACTACGAAACCGCATGGAACCCAAAATCGACAACATACTTAGGAAAAACCAAAATGGCTTCCGAAGAAATAGATCCACGACCTCAAATATTAACCATCCGTAGAATCCTTGAAGGTGTACGGGCAAAAAACCTACAAGCGACATTACTATTTGTCGACTTTACCAAGGCCTTCGATTCCATTCACAGAGGAAAGATGGAACAAATCCTACTAGCATACGGCATACCTAAAGAAACCGTAGCAGCTATAACGATTCTCTATAGAAACACCAAAGTAAAAGTACGATCACCAGATGGAGACACAGAATACTTCGACATTGTTGCAGGAGTACTACAAGGGGACACGCTAGCTTCATACCTCTTTATCATTTGTCTAGACTATGTACTTAGAACATCGACTGACAAAATCAGAGAGAACAGCTTCGAGCTGACAAAGAAAAGAAGCAGAAGGTACCCTGCAAAAACAATTACCGACGCCGACTACGCCGATGACATAGCGATACTGGCAAATACACCTGACCAAGCCGAAACACTACTGCATAGTTTGGAACGAGCAGTCGCAGGTATAGGCCTCTATGTCAATGCACACAAAACGGAATATATGTGCTATGATCAAACGGGGGACATCTCCACTCTAGACGGAACCCCTCTTAAACTAGTAGACAAATTCACTTACCTAGGAAGCAGCGTCGCATCAACCGAAAAGGACATCGACACGAGGTTAACGAAAGCATGGACAGTAATCAATAGGCTATCGATTATATGGAAATCAGACCTAACCGATAAAATGAAACGCAGTTTCTTCCAGGCAGCGGTCGCATCGATACTGCTATATGGATGCACAACATGGACTCTAACAAAACGGCTGGAAAAGAAGCTAGACGGCAATTACACAAGAATGCTGCGAGCAATCTTGAACAAGTCCTGGCGGCAACACCCCAGAAGACACCAACTGTACGGCCACCTGCCTCCTATCACGAAAACTGTCCAAGTTAGACGAACCAGACATGCTGGACACTGCTGGAGAAGCAGGGACGAACTCATAAGTGATGTACTCTTATGGACCCCCACACATGGCCGTGCAAAAGCAGGACGACCAGCACGAACATACATTCAGCAACTATGTGAGGATGCAGGATGTTGTCCAGAAGACCTGCCTGAGGTGATGAACGATAGGGAAAAGTGGCGTGAGAGGGTCAGGGATATCCGTGCTACCAGCACGACATGATAATGATGATATGTAAGAGCAATACTGAATAAAATAACAAGCTATCCGCGAAAAAAATTGTGAGATTCAGATCTTCGGGCATTTGTTATTCAGACAGTCGAATGGGTGTTAGTTTAAGTTGGCACAGTGTCAGTCGAATTTGAGTTCCAGGTTTCAATCGGGTCATCTGCCTGTAGACGATTTGGTTGGTTGGTTGGGTGGTTGTTCTGTTTTACTGCGTATCAACCCTCTTCGGGTCATTTAAAGGTGAATTAAGTCATTTTGATAAACGTTTCAAACAATTCAGTTTAGTATAAGTATAGTTTTTCGTTTTCTCTCAGTTTAAATGTCAAAACTGTTCTATTTTAAACAATTCAGTTTAGTATAAGAATAAATCTTTATTTAAACATAATAAAATGTAAAATTTTTGATTTCAAGCTATTCAGTTTAGTGTAATTACAGAGTTTAGTTCTTTTTGATCGATAGGTAGGACCTTATCAGGTGCTACCACTCCGGGCCAGAGTAGACTAGGGAGTAATGGCAATGAAGGGGTACTCCGTATTCCCCGAAGCTCCAGCATTACTGAAGTCTCACCGTCAGATTGTTTAGCGTCATACCCTAGACACTCATTGATGGAGTATTACTCACTGCAGAGACACAGTCAGTGTTTTATTAGCCACAGGCAACAGGGCAATCAGTTATGTGTAAATATGAAAACAGTTCTATTTCAAACAATTCACTCTATCACAGGTACACAGTTTTTGTTTACACACAGTTAAATGTAAAAGCAGTTAATTTCCAACAATTCAGTTTAGCATAAGTACGCAGTTTAGTTTTATTTGACCGATAGGTAGGACCCTATCAGGTGCTACCACTCCGGGCCAGAGTGGACGTTGGAACGATGGCAATGTAGAGCTACTCCCCATTCTCCAAAACTCCAGCATTACTAGAGCCTCACCATCAGATTGTTTTAGTGTCATATCTAAGATACGCGTTGGAAAAGTCTTACCCCTCTACAGAGAAGCAGTCTGTGTATTCTAAAGTCCCAGCTGACTGGGCCAATGATTAGACTGAAGAAAACCTTCAATCTTCGAGCAACAGAACTTTCTCTTGGAATAGATAATCTTGGAACAAAGCAAGATCTTCTCTGCCCATCAAAAAAAAAAAAAAAAAAAAAATTGAGAGACCCTGTTATGAAGACAGCAATCCTCGACCTAAGAAGAGAGAAGTATTTTCACTGCTCATAGTACTTGTCAGTATCATTTAATACATGTGGAATTGTGACCGATCATTCTGTCAATTTCTGTTTATCACAACATCTAGGAAAAACAAATTCCAAACACACTGAACGAAAAAGCCATTTTCGAAAAGAGGGTTACTATGACATGGTGAAGAATCGTTCTAAATTAACAGAAATAATGATTCGAAAGTGCTATTGATCGATTACTTTACTCACAGATTTTAACGGCATAGCAACTTGTATAGGGTTAATTTATGCCTAAAGGTTAGAAAACTGCAAATATTGTACGTTTATATTTATATCTTTTTGTGCAGTCATTTTTTAGAGTTTTTTTCTCTTTTTTTTGCGGTTTTGCAGATACTGGCTCATTGGCCTAGTGTGTAGAGTGTTCGCCAATGGTCCGGGAGACCTGGGTTCAATCCCAGGTCGCGACTTTAAAAATGGTACTTGATACCTCCTTGCTTAGCGCTCAGCAATATAAGATACGCATCAAGGGTAAAGTGGAGCAATCCTGGGAAAGGAGTAGCGCCCTTCTTTACACCTCGGTGTAGTAGCTATTGAAAAGGGGGCTTTTGGGTCGCCCTCAACTACGGTCACCAACTTTACTTTTACTTATTACTATCCAATAAAAATAATTTATTCACAGATTCTTTTTTGTTTAAAAGGCATATCAACCTTGGTGGGTTATTTTATGTCAAAGCCATATTTTTAGAATAACAGTATTTGACTAAAAATGGTGCATAAGGGGGTTTATGTATTTTCCGAGGGTATTAGCCCGAAAAGGGGCGTAAAAGTGTGGCCTGAGTTCGAACTCATTTACTAGAATGTCGTAATACAGAATGTTAGCTACTACGCCAGGAAAACTTCTTCTAGTACGCAGGAGTATGTTTTGATTAATTCCTATCTAAAACTAATGATTTATACACAATTCTGTGCTTTTCAGCTGTTATTTCGATTAATGGATAGTCATTTGTTTGCACAAAGTTATATAGTTTCAAGTAACTAACAAAAATCCTAAGTGAATAATAATGTCTTCAAATAAAAATTCTCAATGCAACATTTGGGCCCTACACACACACACAATCAAACACACACACACACTCACACACACACACACACACACACACACACACACATATATATATATATATATATATATATATATAAAATGGATAATGCACTCCTAGTATATGATGGCCCAGTCGGCTTAGGCTGCAGAATGCACTGACTGCGTCTCTGCAGAGGGGTAAGACTACCCCAACGAGTGTCTTGGATATGACACTAAACAATCAGATGGTGAGTCTTCGGTAATGCTGAGGCTTTGGGGAATGCAGGGTATTTCTTCATTGCCATCACTCCAACGTCCACTCTGGCCCGGAATGGTAGCATCTGATAGGGTCCTACCGATGGGTCAAATAAAACTAAACCATGAAATAACGCTAAACTGAAGGGTTTGAAATGTAACTGTTTTGACATTTAAACTGCGTACTTATGCTAAACTGAATTGTTTGAAATAGAACTGTTTTGACAGCGAGTAACCCAAAAAACTGTACTTATATTAAACTGAATGATTTGAAACTATTATCAAAATAACTTAATTCGGCGTTAAATAACTGAAAAGCGTTGATACACCGTAAAATATAACAACCAGCCAACCAACATGGTATATTACTTCACAAATTAGCTATAAATCGAAAGTGAGAAAGCATAATGTTATGCAGTATATGTCTACATTAACATTCATTTCTTTTTCAGACGTTCTGAGACAAACATAAACGCTGCTTTCACTCTAATGCAGAAAATTAAAAACATTCGCCATCCCTGAAACACTAATTACCAACCACAACGACTCAGAGAGATAGTCGGCTTCATGAAAGGGTTAAAGTCCTCACAACTATAGTCCCACTTTCTTATCATAATCGTCAAGGTCCTATGGCTAACTGAATCATCGAAAGAGCTTAATTAGAAGCTTTTTTTCTTATAGGGAAATAAAAGTTTCAAGAGAAGTAAAATTTCAATATTTGTTCATTAATTAGTATAAACTGCGTCGTCGACTGACATGCAATTAGCCTTGTCCAATAATCCTTAGTTTTCTCTTTAAGAGACAGATTATAAAGCACATCAAATGTTAGTTTATTATACTCGCATATTTCACCCTATTTACCAACCCCTCCGCTCGGGCAGGATATGACACAAGGTCAATTTTTAAGCGGAGTTTAACAGGTTTGAATTCAGAGATTTCCTTCTCCTAGACTAGTTGCCTCACCAAAGCTGAAGAAACCAGTCTGCCCTACTATTTCCCCATAGCTGGAGGGAGAATAATTGGATTCATACCTTTCCCAAGGGTATTAGTGCTATGTGAAATGCAATCAGTCTCGTCCAGGATTTGAACTCGTGTCGCCGTGTCCATTTCCTACGACGATAACCATTACCCCACGGGCACCTCCTCTATTCGTATATTTTACGACATAAATTAAAAAAAAGCAGTGCTCAGATACCTGAAAATCTCATGATAAAATCATCAAGGCCTAAGCTAAGATATGTTTTAATATTTAGCGAGGAAATATAGTTGCATGTTGTTACGTTGTTATTTCCTCGCTAAATGGTGTTGGAAAATAAAGGAGAGAGAAAAACGAAGGTGTCGTAAGGATTTTATATGAAGGTTTTTAATGGCAGCGTGGAAAAGGGGGTTTATGTTCATGCTACCAGTCTCGTAGGAAGGAAGGAAGGAAATAGTTATGGAGTTGAGAAGGAATCTAAGCAGCTATTTGCCTGAGTGAAATGTGCGTCGCTAGGTTAAGGCATTGTTGAATGTGTGAGTGAGATATGGTCGCCATTGGTGTAGCAAAAGGCGTGTTTGCTGGTTAAGGACAGGAATGATGTAGTCGCCCATGGATGTGTGGTCCTGGTTGTTTGGGGAGAGAAGCGTGAATGTCTCCAGAAAATGTTGCCCAGGGATGAAGTAGCTGGATGTCTGAGCGGAATTTTGCGTCACAGTCGACATAGCCAAAGTTGGAGGTGACTTAAAGGTGTTCCTGTGTGTGGCGTATTGAATTTATTTAATTCATAACCAACTGGGAACCCTTGGTCTATGAAAATAAACTCAAGAGGTCCATAAGTTAGATGGCTTTCCTCATGGTGTCGTGATGCTGCTGCTAATGAAGAGAGCGGACAGTAAGTTCGTCTGTCCAGTTCGAAAGCTTCTGAGGAAGAGAGTGTTTGGAGGGCCTTCCCCAATTTGTTACTACCCAGAAAAATGGTCCGGGCTGAATAGGATAAATCATCCTCATTGGGTGAAAATATGCGTCGACCATAACGGTCAAATTAATTCATGCACCAAACAAATATGACCACTTGAATTGTTTGGGCATTTAACAGCTGAAATATACGTTCAAATCAGTGAATAATTTGCCTCGTTTATCACCCCGTAATCTGAATGTTCAAATAATATAGCAGGTTGAAAAAAGAAAATGTAAAAACAAAACGCAACAAAACAAAATAAAAAAGAAATTATATCCGAAGACTGTCTTCATAAAAGACAAAAGAAGAGCCGAAAACGATACCTCCCACTCTTATATGACCACTTGTTCCAAACATGAAATATGTTGTATTAATCAACAGATACTAAGAATTAGGAAATGCCTATGGCATATATATATATATATATATATATATATATATATATATATATATATTGTGAGTGTGTTGGTTGCCGCTAAATCACTTTGTGGGTGTGTGGCAAACCAAGTGCGATATAATTTGGAGAGTGCTCAATATCTGTGATAGAGCTATTATATAATAATAATAAATAGATATATATTAGATTTTATATATTTAATGCCAAAGAAGTTTGTCTTCAACGTTTGGTTTCATGAAGTTTTACATAGGTACGTAACTGCGTCCTCCTCTTTGGAAAGGATCCTCTAGTTTATCGTGCTGCGTATGTATCTTCACACACACATATGCACTAAACACCACCCACACGTCCACACACAATAATACGTAACTATACCCCCCCACATACACACAAGCACACATAAAGATTTGTGCACAATGCTGACGATCTTTTACTGTATTTTTCGAATTTTTTTATTTCTTCATTTCCTTTCGTAATCTGTCTGATGATTGTTGTTTGTAAAACTTCATGAAACCTAAGGTCGCAAGCAAACTTCCATGGCATGCGAGCAATATTGAACAGGTCCTGGTAGCAACACCCCACACGGCGCCAACTGTACGGCCACCCACCACCTATCACGAAAACTATACAGGCTAGACGAACCAGACATGCCGGACACTGCTAGAGAGGCAAAGATGAGATCGTAAGTGATGTGCTCCTGTGGACCTCTGCACATGGCCAATCAAAAGCAGGACGACCAGCTCGAACATTCATACAGCAGCTATGTGATGATACAGGATGTAACCCTGAAGACCTGCCGGAGGCGATGAATGATAGGGAGACGTGGAGAGAGAGGGTCAGGGATATCCATGCTAGCTGCACGTCATGATGATGATGATGATGATGATATATATATATATATATATTGAAGAGTGTATATTTAGACAGCAAGTTATTATTCAAGCAAGTTTTGTTAAAGACGATGGAACACAACGTGTTTACTATTTTTAATTCTATTTTTTCAAGTCTCTTTAAAGTTATCTTTCTCGTAAAAGGATCTACATGGTAAAGGAATGGTCCCGTAATTTTTGCCCTAGCGCTTTAGACCATACTTTTGGTCGTCATCAGAGGTAGTGTCGTCTTAAGTTGACAGTTTGAGTTTTTTACCGACATAAAACAAACCCTTGTTAATAACAAATCCCATAATCAACAAATAAAACTATATTTTCATAACATTCACAAAAATAATTGCTCTAGCAACAAAAACAACACTCACAGAATTAATTGATATTACAGAAATCGAATGCTCTATAACAACAAGTTAGACGAACAGGCAATAACAAACATTATAAAAAGACACATGAAACCTATCGAAAAACAAAAACAAATAAAACTTATCATCTCCGACACTAAATTTAAATCATCAAACCGTATCGTAAAAAATAACAGTAACTTCGCTAAAATACACCTAAGCCAAACCAAAGTAGTTTATAAATTTCGAGAATGCCTCCCGAAAAACAAAAATGATTCTTACATTGATTATACAACCACAGCATTATCTCGTTGTCTCACTCATCACTTTTCTGAAAATAGCACCACAAAATAACATTTAATTATAAAGCAACAATAACACTAACCAACTTATAACTTCCGATGTAAAGAAGATTCTCAAAGATAATACTATAACTATATGTAAAACAATTATAAAAACGATTACAAATCCTAGAAGCAATATGCATAAAATGTAAAAAAAACAAACATAAATAAAATAGTATTTAACACAACCACCAACGTATTAGATATTTTTAATAACTAAAAATCACTAACCTTTTTCCAATCGTACGTTTTAAAATAAAACGCTGGAAACGTTCCAACCAACGACTTTAAAAAAACGCTAAAAATAATTAAAACAGAAAAAATTCAAACTGCCAGCTCAAAACTGCACTACCCCTGATGACGACTAAAAGTATGGTCGAAAGTGCTTGGGCAGAAGATATAGGACAATTCCTTTACTATCTAGATCCCGACACAAGAAAAATAACTAGGAGACTTGAAAAAATTAAATTAAAAATAATGAACAGTGTCCTATCGTTTTTAACAAAACTTGCTTGAACTAGTATATATATATATATGTGTGTGTGTGTGTGTGTGTTCAATCCTAGGTCGACTCAAACCAAAGACTAAAAAATTGGTACTTGATGCCTCTTTGCTTAACACAGCCTTATAAGGTACGGATCAAGGATAAGTGGAGTAAACCAGGGAAAGAAGTAGCGCCCTCCCTTTCACCCCGGAGTCGTAGCTATTGAAAAAGAAACATTGGAATCACCTGCGACTACGGTCGGCCAACTTATATATATGTATATATATATGAGGTAAAGGGTCCATGTGTGCAAATGCATGTCTTATATTTTTCTTGGATAAACAATTTTGTGTAATAAAAGATTGAATATTGACAATTTTCACTATCCTCTTGTACTGATAGTTTTTTTATATTTCCCATTTCTAAGGATAATTGTTACATGTGATATTATCTAGGGAATGTAAGTTTAGAAAATCTTTGTTGGTTTATTCAGTAAAGATTCGAGTAAAAATAATGAATGTAGTAGCATGAGAGGCAGGACATGAGATCTGATGGGTGAAAGAGAGGCAGCTACCGAAAAGCAAAAAATATTTTCGCTTGTTTTCTCGCCATGGTCAGAAAAGGTCATGGCTTTAATCTTCCCTGTTTTATTATTCCTTTCAAACTATGTGCTTGGAAAAGAAAGACAGAACATGATAGTGAGTAGGTGAAAGAGAGATAGTTACAGAAAAACAAACATATTTTCGCTTGCTTTCTGGCCATGGTCAGAAAAGGCCATGGCTTTAATCTTCGCTGTTTTATAATTCTTTTCAAACTGTGGGCATGAAAAAGAAAGACAGAACATAATATTGATTGGGTGAAAGAGAGAGAGAGTTACAGAAAAGCAAAAACATTTTTGCTTAATTTGTTGTCATGGTTAGAAAAAGCCGTTGCTTCAGTCTTCTCTGTTTTATGATTCCCTTCAAGATGGATGCATGACAGAGAGACAGAATAATAAAAGAATGGAGAGTTACAGGAGAAAATTCACCGAAAAGCAGAAATTCTTTTGTTTGCTTTCCAGTCGTATTAAGTAAGCTGATAATCTCAACTGAAGTGTTAAGTTTGTTTGTTTTTTTTGGGTTTTTTTTCATTGACTTGTGCGACTGAAATCAAAGAGTTCTCTTCTCAAAGGATTTATAATCGGACAGAGACAGAATTATTCGGTTTAGCAACATGAATTGGATGAATTCATCGTTCCCGCGCAACCAAGATTTCAAACTTTTAATTTAAAGCTCAGATTTGTTGAATTGTTAAGTGCGAAGCTTTTTCACACTTACAACAAAAAAAAAAAAAAATTCCGATGGAAGCGTTTTCAGTTTTCAATGTATGCAAAGACATTTTGGATTTGGATGGATTGAAATAAGAACTGAAACCAGTTTAAGCGGCAGATTTTATAAAATAAGCATCCGATTCTAAAAATTCCCAGAGATAATAGGAGAATATGAACTAAACCAAGCTTTAGCAGAAGTTATCAAATTACGATGTCTGATTCTGGCCATACCTGCCACATCTGCTTTCTCTGAGAGATTGTTTTCCTCACTAAAGCGTGCAAATAACTATGAGAGTGAGAGTGAATCTGTAATTGCTTGTTTCTTTGCTTGCTTGGGTTTTATGGCATATAAACCTTTGTAGGTTATTTAATGCCTAATCCATTTTTATACAAATGAACAGTATTATTTCAAACAATTCTGCTTAGCATAAGTACACAGTTAAATTGTCAAAAATATATCTATTTCAAGCTATTCAGTTTAGTCAAAGAGTTCTAATTCAAACAATTTAGTTTAGAATACAAAAACAGTTCCATTTCAAACAATTCAGTTTAGCATAAGTACGTAGTTTAAATGTCAAAAAAGTTTTATTTCACGCAATTCAGCTTAACATAAGTACGCAGTTTAGTTTTATTTGACCCATAGATAGGACTCTATCAGATGCTACCACTCCGGGTCAGAGTGGACCAAAGCTCCGGCATGACTGGAACCTCAACATCAGATTGTTTAATATCATATCTAGGACATTGGTTGAGGGAGTCTTACCCTTCTGCGGAGATGCAGTCGGTGTATTCTACAGCCTCAGGTGAGTAGGCCACAGGACATTCGTTCAGTGGGGGCCTTACCCCACTGCAAAGATGCAGTCAGTTTATTCTTTCGCCCCAGCCGATTGGGCTCATTCGTAATTAAGTTTTTACTTCCATAATCGGGAACTTATTGAAGAATGTGAAGTAAGGGCTTTCTACTGATACTTTTTACAACGAAATGATCGATCAATTCGCCGAAAAGAAATAAAGAATTGAATTTATTTACAAATAAATTTCAATGTCTCATAATTTGTAGATTCTATCATTTTCTCTTGGTAACTATTTGCGGTTATCATCGTTGCACATGTATTACTTATTGGGGAGAAAAATATCAGGTCTTAAGCGGAATCTGTTGGCACAAGTGTAATTTCTCACATAAAATCAATTGACGTCACATTCACATATTTTTCGGGGGCTCAGAGTAAGGCTCTCCTTTTCCCCTTTTTGTGTTGGCCTTCGGCCGACATATTGAACCTTATGCCCTGGTTCGCAAACACTGTTCGCCACTGATATATATATATATATATATATATATATATATATATATATTTACTAATCTAATATCTACCAGTATTCACGGTATCGGAAAAACAAAAAAACCCTGGTCAGGAACAAGAGATAAAAGTACCTCGAATCACCGCCCAAGGAAAAAAGAAAAAAGTTTTTTGGGTAAAAAAGAAAGAAAAGGCCAACCTCGTCCGACTCCTTGAAAAAAATCAAGGAGTACGCAGTCAGTGGTCAAAAGAAAACCAAAAAACCCTCCGCGAATGCTGCAATGCTATAATCACTAAAGTGCTCAATACAATACAATGGAGCCAATTATAGAATTAACTTAAATATATATATATATCAGTAATGTCCAGTAGGTGTCCAAAGACTGTGCGTGTGGAATATTCGTATTTAGAATATATGAAGGATTTCATATAAATCTATGGGAGTGCTCGACAAATGGCTATTATTATATACGTCATTCAGAATGTATATAAGAAAACTCACATGTAAAGCCTACATAATGTAACTGGAAGAAAAACGTAACCACGGTTAAAGTGCCATTTTAAATCTATTTTGACGAAGAATATTATCTTCACCGCATCTGATGACATACACATTTATTATAGAGATGAAATCAGCAAATATGGTTTACACTATATATATATATATATATATATTTTTTTTTTTTACTAAAACTCCTCTGGTTACGACGAGTCTGCACCTGTTGACCCTGTAGTAGCCGACAAATGGTGAACGCATTGTTTCAGGTCCCTAATTTTTTCATTGCTTTGATCCGTTTCTTTTATTCACCTGGGCTTTCCCCCTTTATATATATATATATATATATATATATATATATATACCCTAAACCATATTTGCTGATCTCATACCCAGAGTAAGCGTGTATATCATCTGATGAAGCGAAGATAATATTCTACGTCGAAATAAATTTATATGTGCACTTTAACCATTGTTGAGAATTTTACACTTATATTATATACGCTCTATATATGAGTCTTCTTATATATATATATATCCTGAAAAGCGTATATGATAATAGGCAAACATCACGCTCTCTCATAGAATTATATGAAATTCTTTAAACCCTCTAAATTTCACACCCATAGTCTTTGGACAACTACTGGACATTACTGATATATATATATATATATATATATATATCAGTAATATCCTGTCAGCGTCCGAGGACAGTGGGTGTGGATTATTCGCGTATAGAATATATGCGGAATATTATATGTGAGCGCTCGATGTATGGCTACTGTTTACATATTTTTCCTCCCAGGTTTATATAACAAAACTCATATACAAGCTTAGATTATTCAGAAGATTCCACCAGTTATGGAAGATCTGGCATGTGCTGAAGTTGGGATGTGTCGATATACAGGAATAGCCTGTTCCAGTTTCTTAACACCTTATTACTTTGACCCCCTTTGCTCTCGCCAGAGAATTTAAAATTTATATTGGTCTTCCCTTTTTTTTCATACAGATATAGACTGTAATCCTTTGTGAGGCAACTAGTCTAGGAGAAGGAAAACCCTGAATTCAAACCTGTAAAACTCTGCATAAAAATTCACCTTGTGTCATATCCTGCCCGAGCGGAGGGGTTGGGTAAATATGTAGACTGTAATCCACATTTGCTGTTTTGCAACCCCAAGTTAAGCATGTGTTGTCATCAGAGGAGACCGAGAGTATAAAAATATTCTCAGGCGAAATAAACTTATAATGACAATTTGACCTGGTTTGAATTTCCTTCTGATTGCACTATATATATATATATTGTTTTGTAATTGTTATTGGTGATTAGTAGTGGATCCTATATCATACGTTAAATCAGTCTTGTCAGCTCAGGCTGTAGAACTTGCTAACTGCACCTGAGCAGAGAAGCAAGTCCCAGACCCAAAGAATGTCCTAGTTAAGATACGAAACTGCATCTGATTGTGAGACTCCTGTCCTGGAGCTTTGAGGAATGTGGAGTACCTTTTCAATGCAATTACTACCCAGCCCAATCTGACTCAGTGTGCCTATTCAAATCCCATCAATAAGGTCAAATCACTTACTAAGGATTATTATTATTAGTTATTTGAAGCAATTTAACCGTGCGCAAATAAATGATTAACATCAAATAGAACTTTTAGTGTTGGATAGCAATCCTTATAACCATTTAACGGTGCGCAAATAAATGAATAATATTGAATAGAGTTATTAGTGTCACATAGAAATACTTGAAACAATTCAACTGTATGAAAAAAATGGAGTCTAAAAACCAGTTTAAAAATAATGTTACCAACAAAGTTGAAAACAACTTTGGTTAAAAAAACATCCCACCTTGATAAACAGAAAATGAATCATCGTCCTTCAAGATAATGTCCGAACTTGTGCAACTTAATTTAATAAAGATCCCTTAAAGGAGCTCGATTGGGGAAAATTGTTTCATCCTCAATATTCTCCTGAACTTATTTTCACTTGTTTAGGAGATTAGAGAATTATTTGGATGGTTTTAGGTTGACATCAAGAGAAGAAGTTAAACACGAATTTGTCTCATATTTTACGTCAAAATCTGAAGAATATTTCAAAGCTTGGCGTCTATAAGTTCAGTAACCAATGATACGAGGTTCTAGGAAGCAATGAAGGTTATTTTAACGAATAAATATCTTTTATAGGCATACGCTTTATCCTTTATAATGTATACTTTAAAATCGGACTTTACATTAATTCCAACTTGATATATATATATATATATATATATGTATATTGTGTACTTAGGCTGCAAGTCGTTATCTCAGCATGTTCGGTTAAAAACCATGCATCGATATCTTTTCAAGATCTTCAAGTGAAGACGTTCAAGTCATCTTGTCCTTTTTCTTATGTCGATGTCTAATGTCTTGAGCTAGTATGAAGCTCTTTTGTTATCTACTCACATAATGAATATGCTTATATACACATATACATGTTCATGCAGGATACATACTGACGCAATAAATTAATCAGACGCAGTAATAAACGACGCAGGAAGACTTCTTTAACAAAATATTTACCTCTCACTTTATTGCAATGGTTCGAAAAGGGTGTGTGGGGTTTTACTGTGAGAGGGAGCTGGAGACCGAACATAACTGAAATATTTTGACCCCAAAGTTATGGCCGTCAGCGTTGTGTCTTTCTCGTTCTCTAGATGCTCAACCGGAGGCCCAGAGGCCACTCTGCTGGGTGATGGCTTTCTTTAAGGCATCTTATCAGCATCTTCTCCGGACCTCAACTCATCAGGGCCCAAATGCCCCTTCGGCCTGATGTGGCTTTCCCTACCACATCTCATTTATAACTCCGTCCGATCTTCAACTCAACTGGCTGCAACTCAACTGAATTATATTATGGTTCAACGCCCACTCGATCTTTGAAATCGCATGTTTGATCGTCATCAAGCGGAAATAACAGTCATGCAGTTCACAGGTCACTCTCTTCCGGTGCATCAGTTTATGTGTGTACCATGGGAATTTTTTAGCTCGTCCCATTTCATCAGCCAATTTCCGCCCACGCGATTTCCTCTTCTAACTGCCATTGGAATGTGTCACTTCCTTCCGGTGCATCACCTTGAATGGCATTTTGGGCCGGGTCAAAAGGTCAAAATATAACACTTTCTTCACTACCTTGATCTAGACATAAAAAGTAACAAAAAGACGTGAACGTTTTCACTTGAAGATCTTGAAAAGAAAACAATCCGAGGTTTTTAACCGGACATGCTCATATATATATATATATATATATAGATAGATAGATAGATACAGTCTGTCTGTGGATGACAAAATATACGCTCCCCCATGGGGGTTGGGCACTCATCCGAAGGAATTTACGGCTGCAACTGGTATAATGCAAAGCTCTTCGAAAGAATTGAGCACTCTGGTATCCGGTAAGTTATAAAATGTAAACAAACAAACGCTTCAAATTAATACCTCATAATTCCCTGGCTGACGTGGTTCACTTGTTGGCCGAGCGGCATGTTACTAAGTCTAACCTAAAATTGGGCGGGTTTTGATCCCAGCTTCAACAGTCCTACGTGTCTAGCCTCAGAGAAGATTTATGATACAACGAAACAGTGTGTCAGTGGATGACTATATATATACACACACAAAATGTTGATTAGATTTAATCATCATTTTCTTTACTAACATTCCAGCCTTTTTTTTTTCTATCATTTCTTTTGATTTAATTCTTTCAGTATCTAACATCGCTTTAGAATTAGTTTTGTGAGAAAATTAATTTGTTTTAAAATCCCGGCCGCAAATTGATCGTCTTAGATTCATCGATTAAAACGCTCTCAACACTGTATCATCGTGTTATATTGTTAAAATCAAAACTTGAAGAAGGTTGTTCAGATTTTTGGAATATTCTTGCACCATTATTTTGTTTACAGCTCATCCATAAAGCGAAGTTGATTCACCCCAATAAACAGTGAATCTGTGTAGGTAGTCAAATGGTTCACATCTTTAACTAATCTGCGTCAAGATTGACCAAAGAGGAAGGAGTCTCCACGGCGTGGTGTCTAACGTACTGAACTGCGACAGCTTAGCGAGTTCAAACTCCAGAAGGACAATTACGTTTACTTTCAAACTAATATCATTGGTAGAGATACAGAACCCCTTATCACCTAAGGTATGGGTTTAATAGCACCACAACTATTCTTCTACGAGGTCAGCGTTGGCATTAAATAATCCAGAGAGAGAGAGAGAGAGAGAGAGAGAGAGATACTTTACAGTTAATTGGTTGTAGTTGGTTGGTTAGTTTTTATGGCATATCAACCTTTATAGGTTATTTAATGCCAAATCCATTTTTATACAAAAAATCAGTTCCATTTCAAACAATTCAGTTTAGCATAAGTACACAGTTTAATTGTCGAAAACATTTAAACCCTTTCAGTCTATTCAAACAGTTCCTATTCTGCTAATTCAGTTTAGTATAAATACAGATTTGTTTACACATAGTTAAATGTCAAAACAGTTCTATATTAAACAATTCAGTTTAGTGTAAGTATAGTTTACATATCAAAAACAGTTCCATTTCAAACAATTCAGTACAACGTGAGCACGCTGTTTAAATGTAAGTACAGGTCAATAGTCAAAAACATTTCTATTTAAGCTATTGAGTTTAGTCAAACATTTCTAATTCAAACAATTCAGTTTTGCATAAGCATGCAGTTTAGTTCTATTTAACCCATAGAGTGGGTCCTATCAGGTGCTACCACTCCGGGCCAGAGGGGATCTGGGAGCCATGGCAATGAAGGGATGATCCGTATTCCCTAAAGCTCCAGCATCACTGGAACCTCACTATCAGATTGTTTAGTGTCATATCAGGACACTCGTTGGCAGAAGGGTCTTACCCCACTGCAGTTGGTGTATTCTACAGTCCCAGCCGACTGGGCAATACACAGAGTTAATGTCAAAACAGTTTTATTTCAGATAATTCAGTTTACCATGAGTACACAGTTTAGACGTAAAACAGTTCTATTTCAAGCAATTCAATTTAGCAAATGTGCACAGTTTAAATGTCAAAACAGTTCTATTTTAAACAATTCAGTTTAGCATAGATGCGTAGTTTAAATGCAAAAATCAGTATAGTGAAGGAAGCATTGTTTAGTTCTATTTAACCCAAAAATAGGACCCTTATCAAGTGCTACCACTCCGGGCCAGAGTGGACCTGGGAGCGATGGCAATAAAGGGGTACTCTGCATTCTCCAAAGCTCCAACATTACTAGAACCCCACAATCAGATTGTTTAGTGTCATATCTAGGACACTCGTTGGCGGGGACTTACCCCTCTTCAGAGAAGCAGTCGGTGTATTCTACAGTCCCAGCCGACTGGCCAAACAGTTAATTGATATGGTTTAGTTACATTGTTCGTAGGCTATTTAATGTCAAAATTGATCTTGTAGAAGAATAGTTATGGTGATTAATTATATATAATAGTTCCAACGAAAGTATGAATGCATATTTTATCTATAATTTTAAATGAGTCGCATGCCACTATCTAATTTTTCCGGTATAAGGTTTTTTAAGAACACACAGATAATTTTTTCTTGTAACATCTGATGATGGTCATTACGATCAGAAATAAATTTATACTGACACAAAAGAAGTGAATTTTTTTCTTTTTCTTTTTATATAAAAAGATTTTTGGCTTTTCTCATTGACTTTTGATGGATTTTTAATCACAAACTAATTATACGTCGATAGTCGTTGACATTAAGCACTCAAATTAGTTACTTCAACCATTTGGCCTCGTGGTGTAATGGTTAAAGCGATGGACTGCGGAATCGTAGTACGCGAGTTCGTTCTCCAGTCGCGATATTATGTTCACTTTCGGGCAAATACCCTTGGGAAAGGTATGAACCCCTTTATCCTCCCAGCTATGGGTTAAATAGTACTGTTCTTCTAGGAGAATGGCTTTGGCATTAAATAACCTAAAAAGAGTTGATATGCCATTAAACAGAGAAACCATCAAACCACCATTCAACCATTTAGATTTTCTCCTCGGATTACACACACACACACACATATATATATATATATATATATATATATATATATATATATATATGTGTGTGTGTGTGAGTGTGTGTGTGTGTGTATACTTTACTGCTTTAAATTGTGATTATAATTTATGATATTGATAAAAAAAACGATTCCACAAGAGAATCTTATAGACTCTTGACTTTTCCAAGGTTGTTAGCCAGAAGTGAAATTCAAAGAGTCACCAACAGGGCTTGAACTTGAGTAATCGACTCCATTCCATAAGATAATAATCGAAACGCCGTGCATTAGGGGAATAGACAAGGAGGTACATGCAAGAAGGTATAGAAAAACGTGCGAAAATTTGGTAGAGAAAAAGACAAGAATAGAATCAATCACTCTCCAAGATACTAAGCATCCCATCCCCATTCTTCATTTTAAGTGAAGCTGATTGATAATTACTATTCGATTGAGGTAAGTCGCAAAGAAAGAAACACTTGAAGAGGGTAATTGTAGTGCTAGGCCCGTAAAAGTCTTACCAGAAAGAGTGAAAAAAAAAATCATTTCTTCTTAAGGTGACCATTAATTCAATTTATAAATTTCGAGCCATTTATCATCAAGACGTGGCCTCTGGTTGAGGGCGGACGGTGAATATGAGTTTCGGGGGAAAATAAAAGTGCAGAGAATAGGTGAGGAATGAAAATTAGATGCTAAAAAAAAGAAAAAAAAGAACGAAAGAAAACGGTAATGTAAGTGATATGGTTGATGAAAAGAGAAGAAAGATTTCTGAGGAAAATTAAGTAATTCCAAGGGAATTAAACGAAGCTTGTCTAAAATTTAACAAAATCTGATTTGTACATTGATTGAGATGTTTATCTCTAATAAACTTTACCTAGCTGTTAATTTTTATACTATTTATTTATTTATTTATTTATTTTTGGCTTTTTTCCTATAAATTTCTATGATTTCACAACATATGCCTATAAAAAACAAAAATATTTGCAAAGCAGTTTTTTCGGTTCAGTTTTCTTCCTCCCTCCTTCCATTTTTCGATGAACACTAATCCTTGTCTCTTTCCTCATCACCACTCATACAACACTGTATTTTTCTTTAAAACGCGATCGAAACGAAGGGTTCCCCTTTTTTAGAATTTTTATGTATTTTAAAATGAATACGATTTTTAAAGCCGTTCTTGAGTTTGTTTTTGTTTTTAGTAAAATTATTTGCATTGAAAATTATCATCGTCCTTGAATGTTGATAGATTTATCCAACACCCCACCAAATCAGATTTGAAATGAAATTATTTTATTATGGGGAGCCATGCAAGAATGAAGTCATGAGTGGCCTTTATAAAAGGTTCTTGGTCTCCAAGGCCAAGCAATTAACTGAGCCTTGCTCACAAGGGAAAACCTCCTGATTGATCATAAATGAGCTCAACTTTGAAAAAATTATTTGGCTGCAACATAGAGCGGGAATTTTTCAAGTCTTTTAAGAGTATTGCTCTGATATAACTCGCTACAATATTCTGCATTTCCAACTCTACGTTCATATATATACATATATTTATCCAATCCCTCCGCTCGCGTAGGATATGGCAAAAAATCATTTTTTAAACGTAGTTTAACAGGTATTACTTATTATTACTGAGAATATTCGGACTATTGACCCCATCTCTCTGCATGTCACTCGGCCTTCCTCAGGTGTTTCAGGATAAACTCGGGAGTCCACACAGAATCTCGAACTGAACTCTTTTATTTGAACCACAGAGGTTGACTTACAAAAATTTTGATAGCATTTGAAATTTATTGGTTGTTTCAGAAGAAACTAATATTTCATAATCTAATAAATTAGCCTATTCTCATTCAAATGATTTCAGATTTTATCTGCATATGTAGAAATAACTCAAAATTTTGTGTTTAATGTTTAATTCTTTTCTGGTATAGAAATGCCATTCACTGGAAAAGAAAATGAATTTGAAAATTAAACAGAATTTTGAGTTGTTTCTACACATGCTGTCAAGATTTAAAATCATTTGAATAAAAATTGGTCAAGTTATTAAATTACAAAATGATATCAATTTTTCTGAAACACCATGTACATCTCAAATGATATCAATTTTTCTGAAACACCATGTACATCTCAAATGATATCAATTTTTCTGAAACACCATGTACATCTCAAATGATATCAATTTTTCTGAAACACCATGTACATCTCAAATGATATCAATTTTTCTGAAACACCATGTACATCTCAAATGATATCAAATGTTTTGAAACACCATGTACATCTCAAATGATATCAAATGTTTTGAAACACCATGTACATCTCAAATGATATCAATTTTTCTGAAACACCATGTACATCTCAAATGATATCAAATGTTTTGAAACACCATGTACATCTCAAATGATATCAAATGTTTTGAAACACCATGTACATCTCAAATGATATCAAATGTTTTGAAACACCATGTACATCTCAAATGATATCAATTTTTCTGAGACACCATGTACATCTCAAATGATATCAATTTTTCTGAAACACCATGTACATCTCAAATGATATCAAATGTTTTGAAACATCCTGTATTTTAAGATGATACTACTTTATTATCTGCTTATGTACTTCTTGGATAACAATTGTCATACAGTTTGTTTTCATCCAGCCAATTATTCAGTTTCATTTTATAATATTATATGAAATATATTTAGAAGAAATTATAAAACAGTTTAACTATTAACCTTTTAAGATTCTCAAACACAACTACATATAGAAAGATAAAACATTCTTGATGGGCCTATAAAGATTTGTGGTGGAGTTATGAATCTTTCATGACACAGCTTTGTTTGACGCAGGAAACAAACACGCCATGCACACATCCCAGTTAATCTTGTTTATTCTTATCAGTAAATGTGTAATATTTCGCTAAAGTTAATTCTAGTTCTATGAATATATAAAATAACATTTTAAAAAATCCTATATTAAAAGTTAATTCAAGTTCTATAAATATATAAAATAACATTAAAAAAATATATTCTTTTCTGTTATAGAAACGGCATTCACTGGCAAAAAGCAGGTCTTTAAACATTAAATATAGAATTTTGAGTTGTTTCTGCACATGTTGGTCAGATTTGAGATTATCTGAACGATAACGGACCAAGTTATAAGATAACAAAATGATAGGACCGGTTCTGAAATGATATTTATTACTGTGTAATTCATTTGACTCTTTGCTGTGGATCAGACACGTCATATGCCGACTTGATCTTTGCGTTTCTGTATTTCTTATTCAGAGTTTGTTATAAATGTAGTCTGTAAGAAATCAACCATTCCGACAATTTTTTTCACACAGTACGGAAGGGAATTAGTAACTCCTGACCAACCTTCTTTACAGATATACGAGAAGCTGACAAGGACAAACACGCTTTAGCTTTTTTTTTTTTTTTTTTTTTTTGCTGATGGTCTCTAGGGACTTTAGACGAACGTTCTGCTGTTTCAAATTACTTATAACAAGCTCAATTGATGTTTACTTCCGGAAAAGAGTTATATATATATATATATATGTGTGTGTGTGTGTGTGTGTGTGTGTAACGATGTTCTCTTCACCCACCTTTATATATTTGTCCTGTTTTAAAATTCTTTTTTTAAATTCAAAATAAACTCGAGGATAAAAAGATGGGATAATGTTCTTGGAAAGATGATAGGAAATGAGTCTAAGTAAGGAATTACGTGATAGATAGATAGATAGATAGATAGATAGATTTTGTTTCTTTGTTTAATGGCATATCAATCTTCATGGGTTATTTAATGGCAATGCTATTCTCCTAGAAAAACGGTTGTGGTACTATTTACTCATTGTTTTGGAGATAGATAGATAGATAGATAGATATCAGAGATTTATTCATGTTTGTGCAGCTATGAACAGACTGAAATAGGGACATACGAAAACTCTAGTAAAGACAATCAAACACTCAAAACGGATACATACATGCGTATGACACACTGATATACACAACTGACATACATCCGTAACAGAAGTACATTTTGAAAAATATAAAAGTACACAGGGTTTTTATTTGTTCTTTTCAAATAATAGTCCCTGTGCCTCTTGTTTTTGTCGTTTTTATATTTGTCTTCAAATACCAAAATGGACGCGCGAAATCGTCGCCATTACGAAATGAAGGCTTTACGGGATGATTGATGCCTTTTCAGCGCGAAAAAAATAAATGAATAAAAGAAGGCCGCGAATATACAGAAACACTTGAATATCAATGAATCGAAATTAGAGATTTCCTTACTACTCATTATTATGTACCAGCATGGTTGAGCGTGCCTGCTAACATGCACAAGGGGGACATACAGAATCGCACACAAATAGCTCACTCTCTTTCTCTCTCTCTCTCTCTCTCTATATATATATATATATATATATAGATATTGATGCTGTATGTAATTACGTAATCACAAACTTATAGATAAACTCCCATAGACGGGCAAATATACCTACATATATACAAATAAAATTTTCTCATATAAATATTTTTCTCCTATTATATCTATCACAAACTATATATAGTGACACCCACTTTACAGAAGGTCCTCTCTTGAAACCCATAAAAAGCACCCCTACGAACGCATGTGACTCTTCAGGCCAATTATTTGACAAATTATACACATTTGCAGGATGTCAGCGTAGTCATGAGAGTAGATGTGATTATTTTCACTACCAAAAGCAATTCTTTTCTGTCGCATATATTACAGAGATTGAAAATATATAATAATAATGATAATAATAGTAATGATGATAATAAAAATGGAACGTAAAAATGACCATTGTACCAGTTGTGATTGGTGCTTTTGGTACGGTAACTAAAGGATTATTAAAGGGCCTGGAGGATTTGGAAGTTGGCGGACGAGTTGAGACCATCCAATCAACAGCATTATTGAAGACGGCCAGAATACTGAGAAGAGTTCTAGTGACTTGAGGAGACTTGCTGTCACTCAAACTCCAGTGAAAAACCATCAGCTGACGCTGATGTGAAAAACTCTGAATGAGAATAATAATAATAATAATAATAATAATAATAATAATAATAATAATAATAATAAATATTTTAGTGAATGTAAATGATTTAAATGAGGGCATTTTTTCCAAAATTATTTTCAGCTAAACTTTTTCGAAAGCACGAATTAGATTTGTTTAAATTGTCCGCGCTAAAATCAATATAGTTTACAAGTGCCTTCTATCGCTAAAGGGAAGAAATAATGTATCTGGGATGGGTGATAAACGGTAATGAAAGGGAAGGATGATTTTAGAATCGAATATTCTCGAACATCACGTGATCTTTTATAAAAAAAAGCAAAAAAAAAAAAAATCTAGGAGTCGCCTAGAATCGGACACCTGACAAACCGAATCGATAAACGAATCTTCGCAGTGTGTTCTTTTTTTTTTTTAAAGAAAAAAAATCCGGTTATTAAAAATTGTCTTAAATTTGAAATATATAATAGATTTCGTTGCTCAGGAAATCTTTTGGAGAATATTAGTGATTTAAATCTGGGTATTTTTCCAGAATTATTTTCAGCTAAACTATTTCGAAAGCACGAGTTAGATTTGTTTAAATTTTCCGCGTTATATTCTAGATGGTTTACGTTGCCTTGATAAAAATGTAATGTATCTAATATAAGTGTTAAAGCGCTAATTAAGAATAATTACCGTCCTCAATGAAACCGGAAAGATGAGGAGACTACTCTTTACAATGAAAGGACCAGCCTTAGTGGAAACAAAGACTCAAATTAGGGCAGTAAATGAAAAAAACAAAAAGTGATATGGGAACGCCTGAAACTAGCTTAAGTACTTATCGTGAGAAGTAAAGTATAGAATAGCAGGTTAGTGGACTTTAACTAAGTAAAAACTCAAATATCAACTTATTTATTTGATTTGATTTTTTATTGCTTAAGATTCTAATAAAGAATCTTATTATTATTTTAGACTTTTGTTCCAAAACATTTACCGTAAATGTTCTCAGTTACATATGTGTAAGTCACGCAGATAATAAACAACCACTGGGTCTAATATAGCACAATATACACCCCATGAAAAATGACAAATCGAAACATAAATCAACATGGGGCCATGACAACAGGTTTGAGTGTCATGATCGGCAGGTACTCCTTTGATAGCCAACATGGGGAACCTATTCGGCATTCTGTGAATGTTGGCTGTTCTTCCAGGTACACAAAAATTCTACTTCTACGTACACAAACGATGAACAAATCGACCACTCACACCAAGGACCACCAGGTAGAAAATGAAGAAGGGAAGATAACAAACTAACATTATACTAGCATTTTGGTACCAACCCCGCGAAAAGAGGGTATAGAAAAAAAATGATAGAAATCTGGACAGAATTCGGTGGATTTAAGGCAACAAACCAAAGGCTCGTTGACCAGGTTAGGAGAATAACAAAAAAGGTTGGTCTTCAGATCTTGAAATACTGGAAATCCACCAATAAATATATAGGCAAACATATCAACAAACCCTTAACACAGTAACCGAGACACCAAATAGAGGAAGCTAGAAACTTCTAACCAAACACTACATGACAATGGCCCATGCACTGAAAACACACAAACACAATCACTGACCCAAGAGGAAAAAAACTAATATAAATACCATTATGTCTGAAAAGAAAGCCACATTGCCTTCTTTCAGGAACCAAGACTGGAGGACAGTCAAATCCGAAACCGAGAAAGTGAGCGACTTATTGACAAATATCCTGACAAACCACATCACGGAGTGTTATATGCAGGAGCAAAATTAGTCTGTGAAAAAATCAGGGTCCCTTTGAAGACCACAAACAGAAAGTCAAAATCCGGGTGGGAACTCAGACTAGAATCACAGATAAAAAGACTACGACTATAAGCAAGAATACTAAAACGGAACTTTAAGAAATATTCGGACGAAACTGAAAAAGCAAGGCAACTAAACCCCCATAAAAGCTTGAGGAAACCAACCAAAAATACTGGCGAAAAGAGGAAGACTAAAAAGATTCCAAGATAAGACCAAAAAATAAAGACAGAAGTGGTAGTTCCAAAACAACGAAAAAAATTCTACCAACAATTAAGGGAAGAATGGGCTAAGCCATATCAAAAACCGGATACGAGAGAGGCAAAAAGATTTTGGAGAAAAATATGGGAACGGAAAGATCATCACAAAAAAGCCGAATGAATAAATAGCATACAAACAGATTTATAAAGGCTTGAAGAAGGCCCTCAGGTGGACATACACTCAAACGGGCCCAAGCCTACACTTAAAAGATATCAAACTGGAAAACCCCTGGGTTCGATGGCATACACGTGTTTTGGTTTTAAAAAATTCACCTCCATACACGACAGACTTGCTACGGAAAGGAATAAATGCATACAGAAAACTGAGATACTCGAACGGATGACCAAAGAAAAGACCACTCTAATAAAAAAAAAACCTCAAAGGAACCGCTGCTAATAACTATAGACCCATAACATGCCTACCGATAATGAGGAAACTACTACTGGCATAGATTAGGGAGAAGATCTACAACTCATTGATAAGCCGTGTAATCTTCCTCGGGGAACAAAAAGGATGCCACAAGAGAACCAGGGGCACAGAAGAACTACTATATATAGATCAACACATCATCAACGAAAGTAAAAATAGACGGGAAAATCTAGCTATGCTCTGAGTTGAGTACAAAAATGCTTACGTTATGGCCCTCCAAAGCTGGATACTACACCGTCTCAAAATGAATAAAATACCCGACCAAGCCATACAGTTTATCGAGAAAACCATGCAAACCTGGAGAGCAGAATTAACAAGTGGAGGAAAAAAGCTTAGCTGAGGTAAAGATCTAAAGAGGCATATTCCAGGGAGATGCACAGTCACCATTACTATTTGTGATAGCCATGATGTCACTCAACCACATCCTTAGGAAATACACAGCCGGTTAGAACTCAGTAAATCGCAGGAAAAGATCAACCAGTTCATGTATGTGAACGACATCAAACTTTTTGCCAAAAACGAAAAATAATTGAAAACCATAATACAAACTGTGAGAATATACTGTGAAGATATAGGAATGGAATTTGGCATAGAAAAATGCGCCATGCTAGTAATGAAAAGTGGCAATCGACACATGACGGAAGGAGTCGAACTATTAAATCAAGTAGTAAAGATAACGCTCGGAGAAAAGGAAACCTTCAAATACTTGGGGATATTAGAAGCTGAGAACATCAGACAAGTTGAAATTAAAGATAAAAATGTAAAAAAAAAAAATGTATCTTAGAATAAGCAGAAATAACTTGAGACAAAATTCTATGGCAGGAACCTTGTCAAAGGGATAAATACCTGGGCTGTGCCCCTCGTAGCATACTCGGAACCATTCATGAAATGGACCAGAGAACACCTAATGACCATGCATAAGGCATTGCATCCCAGAGATGACGTTGACAGTCTATAAGAGTCAAGAAGAGAGGAAGGAAGAGGACTTGCCAGCATTAAAGACAGCGTTGATGCATCGATACAAAAACTCGAAGACTACAAAGAAAAGCGTGGAAGAAGACTGACTGCAGCCACCAGAAACAATACAAACGACACGAAGACCAGCGGAACGACCATAACCAGAAAAAAAGTCGTTAGAAAAACAACTCTATGGACGTTTGAAAGCGACTTACAAGCGACATCTCACACGTGGAAACGTGGACGTGACTAAGAAAAGGAAACTTTAAGAGAGAAACTAAATCTCGTCTAATAGCAAAAGAACGCCATAAGGACTAACTGTATAAAAGCGAGAATAAATAAGACCCAACAAAATAGCAGATGTAGGTTAGGAAGTGATAGAGACGAAACGATCAATCACATAATAAGACAATACAGCAAACTAGCACAGAATGAGTATAATACTAGATACGAATGGGAGGGCAAGGTAACCCACAGGGAATTGTGCAAGAAACTGAAGTTTGACCATACGACCAAATGGTATATACACAATCCAGAATCTGCCCTGGAGAATGAGACTCACAAATTCCTCTGTGATTTTGAGATACAACTATCTCAGCTAATCTCGGCCAGATGACCAGACCTCATAATAATCAACAAAAAAGAGAGAACTTGCAGAATTGGGACCTTTGCTGTCCCAGCTGACCACAGAGTAAAACTTAAAGAAAGCGAAAAGAGGGATAAATACCTTGACCTTGCTAGGGGATTGAAAAAACTATGGAACATGAAAGTGACGTTTATACCAATTGTAACTGGTGGCTTGGTACAGTGACCGAAGGATTAATACAAGGAATGGAGGTCTTGGAAACGGGTGGAGACTGTCCAAACTATAGCATTGTTAAGATCGGTCAGAATATTGAGAAGAGTCCTGGAGACTTGAGGACTCTTGCTGTCACTTGAACTCCAGTGGAAAACCATCAGTTAAAGCTGGTGTGAAAAACTCAAAGAGTAAAATAATAAGGACTTGGAAATAAGAGGACGAGTGGAGACCATCCAAACTATATAATTGAGAACTGCCAGAATACTGATAAAAGTCCCGGAAACTTGAGGAGAGTTGCTATCACTCAAAATTCATTAAAAGACCATCAGCGTTTACTGATGTGAAAAATTCTCAAGGAGTAAATACTATTAATAATATTAATAATAATAACAACTGAGATACGAGATCCCCGACCAAGAGATAATTTACAGAAAATGAGAAATGACCGAATAGTGGACCTTGTATTCCCAGTGGGCCTCAGAGTGAAAATCAACGAAAGCCAAAAGAGAGACAGGTACTTGGACCTTGCCACAAAAAAAAGAAAGATGTGAAACATGACGATGACGGTGATATTAACTGTAATTGAGGAGCGCAGGACGGTCTGTAAAGGGTTTGGAAATCAGAGGACAAATGGAGACTATTCAAACAAAAGCACCGCCCAGAATACTGAGAAGAGTCCTGGAAACTTGAGGACCATTGCTGTCACTCATACTCCATTTAAAGACCACCAGTATGATAATAATAATAATAATAATAATAATACACACACACACACACACATATATATATATATATATATGTGTGTGTGTTTGTGTGTGTGTGTGACTGTGACGTGCACTGAACATATGAAAGATTAAGCAAATATTACGGTTAAAGAATTCAAGATAAGAGATAAAATTATAGATACTTCATTGAAATGAAAGATTATATTGAATTCTTCACATTATCTCCCAAATATCAACTGAATTTATTCCAGTGTGTCTATTTATTAATCAAATTTCAAACCAAAAACTTTTTTACGATTGGCATATAAAATTCTAAAATGCATTATGAAATAATCTATATCAATATAATCATTCAATAATTACAGAGATAAGTAATGAAATTATCTGAAATAGAATTATTTATATATATATATATATAGTCATCCAGAGACAGACTCTTTCGTTTTATCAGAACTCTTCAGTGTAGCTCAAAGCCGGGAATGAAACCCATCCAACTTTACGTCAGACTAGGTCTCAGACCAATATATATATATATTGTGATACAATGAAACAGACTGTCTGCGGAACAAATATATATATATATATACATATATTGTAATCCGCAGACAGTCTGTTTCGTTGTTTCACAACTCTTCAATGAGGTTAGACATGCGAGATGTTTGAAAAAAAGATTCGAAAAACGCTTTGCGTCCAGCCGTAAATTTTGGTTCAACTTGCTTTCCTAGTAGAGACTGCTGCTGATTTCGGGCATTCGGCATATTTGTGACAATAATCTTTCTCAAATATATTCCAATTTTTTTCTCAAGTATCATATTATTTCATCATCGTAAAAGATTAGTACAAATTGAATTTTGCGTTATAGAGGCGAATGTCTACTTACGAGTCTCAACTGTCCATTTACAATAATTACTAATTCACCGAATCTTCATAAAGTGTTGTATGCTACAAATGAAACAAATCTTGTTAAACTTAATGAATGAAGAGAGTTTTTTCAATTTTGTGCGGAGTAACTCGTCCTGGCTCAGCAATGCGTACTTTGGTTGCTTGGTTAGTTGATTGGTTGTTTGGGTTTTATGGTATATCAACCTTTGAAGGTCAACTAACGCCAAATTCATTTTTATGCAAATAATCTATTTCAAACAATTCAGTTTAGCATGAGTACACAGTTTAATTGTCAAAACCATATATATTTCAAGCTATGCAGTTCATTCAATCAGTTCTAATTTAGCCAATTCAGTTAGTATAAGTATACATTTTGTTTACACACAGTTGAATGTCAAAAACTGTTCCATTTTAAACAATTCAGTTTAGCATAAGCATGCAGTTTAAATGTAAATACAGTTTAATTGTCAAAAACATTTTTATTTCAAACTATTTAGTTTAGTCAAACAGTTCTAATTTGAACAATTCACTTTAGCATAAGAATGTAGTTAGTTCTAGTTAACCCATAGATAGGGCCCTATCAGGTGCTACCATTTTGGGCCAGAGTGGACCTGGGAACAATGGCAATGAAGGGTTACTCCGCATTCCACAAAGCCCTAGAATCACTGGAACCTCATTATCAGACTGTTTAGTGTCATATCCAGGATACTCATTTAGGGGGCGGTCTTACCTCTCTGGAGAGGTGCAGTCAGTGTATTCTACAGCCCCCTATTTGAGTAGTGTGTTGATGTGTGTTGGTTTGTGTCTATCTGTATGTGTATATGCGTATATGTGCACGTGTATGAGTATGTGTGTGTACATCTGTGCAACAAAAGTATTTCCTGTCATTCCCCTCTATACAGCTACAGCTCAGTTGTATGGGAGGCTGTAGAATATACCGACTGCATCTCTCCCGATGGTTAAACCCCGCCCGACGAATGTCCTGGATATGACACAAAACAATCCAATGGTGAGTTTTCCGCTCAAGAACTTTGGGAAATACGGAGTACTCCTCCACTGCCATCACTGGCCTGGAGTGGTAGCACCTGATAGATTCCTATCAATGAGTCAAATATAATACTTTGACATTTAAAATGATTCGAGATTAAATGACTTATGCTAAATTTGATTGGTTGAAAAAACTTTTAGATCCTTTAACAGTGTGTAAACAAATGACTGATGTTTAAACGAATTGTGAGCGATACAGAGCAATACTTCCAACCATTTAACTGTGGGCAAAAGAATGGTAATTTACGAAGCTCTTTGCTTCGATATGGCACAAGGCCGAATGAATGGGGCACCCAATGAGACTCAAACTCACTCGTGTAGGTTTGCTAGTCAAGCTTGCTAACCGTTACACCACCAAAGGTGCCCTGTGGGCAAAAGAATGAGCTTAGGCTTGTTTAAAAAATGTCAACAAAATGTGTTTACAAATCATATATCTTTAATAGATGTATGTATAAAGAGGATATGGTATTAAATAACCAAAAATGGTTGATATGCCATAAAATCCTAGTAAACGAAATCTGATATATCTAAGATATATATATAAAGAGGATTTGGCATTGAATAAACGACAGTGGTTGATAAGCCATAAAATCTAACCCCAAAAAAAAAAAATCATATATATTCCACAAATATGTATAAACAAGATTTGGCATTAAATAACTCACAACGGTTGATATGCCACAAAGCCCAAACAAACCAAATCTTATGTATCTAATGTATATGTATAAAGAAGATTTGGTATTAAAAACATGTTTGTAATTGTCTTTAATTGGAATCATTTTGAGATGAGGCTTCTTAATCAGAGAATTAATTTTTTTTATTTATTTATTGCGGACTTTTTGTCCGCATATTGGCAGTTTTTGTGTTCTTTTCTTCTTTCACTACGTTTCGGCCAAATTTCACATCTGGCCTTCTTCAGGTAATTTTACCGCGACCTCGGATAGGAATGCTGAGTCTTGTATCCGTATCCCCAGTAATTACTGCCTTCCATAGTTGTCTATCGCACCGCGTTTTTGACCAAGTAAACCTCTGGCCGGCTTGGGTAAGATTTGAAACCGCTATCTTCTGACAATGTTCACCTGGAACAGTACAGACTCAACGCCTCTATTCGCTGTGCCACAGTCCCCGAAGGGCGATCAAGGATGGATTTTTTGCCCTCCTTATCTGGTCTTCCATAGTCCAGTCCGTACCCGAAAACAACACAAAAACTTCCAAAATGAGGAGAAAAAGTCCGCAATAAATAAAAAAATTAATTCTCAGATTAAGAAACCTCATCTCAAAATGATTCCAATTAAAGCCAATTAAAGATAATTACAAATTCGGTACGGACCCGATACATAAGTATAAAGAGTATTTGGCATTAAATAACCTATAATGGTTGATATGTCATAAAAACAAGCCAAACCAAATCTTATGTATTTAATACGTAAGTATAAAGGGTATTTGGCATCAAATAACCTGTAATGGTTGATATGCCATAAAACCAAACCAAACTAATCTGGCCAGTTATGGATTTAACAGAACCACTACTATTCAATGAAGATGACTTTGACATTAAATAACGTACAAAGGTTGATATGCCATTAAACAAAGATAACATACCATACGTGACGCTAGCAATTACTCCGCTAACAAATGCAGATAGTGGGAAATCTCAGTGGCGTAGTGGTTGAAATGCAAGTTTACGACTAGTCTCCGAGTTTGAACACCAGTGACGCGATTACATTCACTTTCGGACTAATACCATTGATAAAAGTATGAACCTTCTCATCCCCTATCTAGCTATGGGTTAAATAGTATCACTTCTGTTCTTCTACAAGGATGGCTTTTTAGTGTTTTAGAACGTTTGCAAAAATCAAATGTGTGTTTTAAGAAACTGGCTGTAATGATTGATTTAAATTTCTATGTCACGATATTGGGCGGAGATGGAAGCTGTTGCAGTTAACCATCTCGACCCATCCAATCCTTCATAGTTCTAACCCTCAGTTTAGCTAAACTGAACATTAAATCTCAGGGGAGGCCACGAGTCGTAATGGGTAAAGTTTGGGACTGTGGCCTCGAATTAAGTGAGTTTGAAACCCTCTCGCGCTATTTCGGACCAATACCTTTGGGAAAGGTTTGAACCTCCTTATAACCTACCCAGCTATGAGTTAAATAGTATCACAGATGTTCGTCTTCAAGGATGAATCTGGCATTAAATAATACCATGAAGTTTGATGTAGCATTAAACAAAGTAACTAAAGAAAACCAAAAACATTGAAGAAGGTGGATATAATTTTTTTTATTAAATATATAATTGTGAAATCTCTCTAAAAGACGTCTTGTCTTTCTCTAACCTACATTTTTCGGCGGAACCGACTGAGAGTAATTAAACAATTATAGAGTCATGAAGTACAGGTACTGCAGACCTCTTTGCAACTGATTTTCCATCAGTTTTTGAAAGCGAACATACTCGGAGCAGTGGCTTACAAGATATGAATCCCAATATCCTCCTCCCTGTCCAGCTATGACTTAAGTAATAAAAATACTGTCCTTCTACAAGGATGGTAGAGCGTTTGTCAGTGGTCCGGGAGACTTGGGTTCAATCTCAGGTAGCATCATACCAAAGACTTTAAAAATGGTACTTGATACCTCCTTGCTTAACACTCAGCAATATAAGGTAGTTATCAAGGGTAAAGTGGAGCAATCCAGGGAAAGGAGTATCGCCCTCTCCTACACCTCGGTGTTGTAGCTATTGAAAAGGGAGCCTTCTGGTCACCCTTGACTACGGTCGCCAACTTAACTACTTACAAGGATGACTTGGGCAGTAAATAATCCAAGAATGTTGATATGCCATTAAAAACAAAGACATCAAACCATCGCATTCTTGACAACAGAAAACAGTATATAAGTATGTACAGACAAAAGAAAGACCGATTCTTCTGTTTATTGGAAGAGTTGAAAATGCGTCCATTTCGCAGAGGCCCAACAGCAATTAATCAAGTGATATTAAACATGTGAGTGTTTTAGAACTTTCGCAAATGTCAAGTGAGTGTCTTAACAAACTGGCTGTAATGATCGATTTAATTCCCGTGTCATGATATTGGGCGGAGATGGAAGTTATTGGGGTAGACCGCCTCGACCCCTTCCAACCCTTCATACTTCTAACCCCCAGTGCAACTAAACTCGTTCATCTCCATTCGCTCGCAGAGGCCGTGTATGTAATTTATGATCTGTGAGGTCTGGTAGAACCAGTATCAATCACTAGCTGACAAGGGCTCTTCCCAATCAAATATGGAAGCAAAAAGAAGAAAAAAAAGAAAACGTATGAATTTTAATTCTTTGTTATATTTAATACTCACTGCATGTTGCTGATTTTAAAAGACTGGAACCGAAATTCAGATGATTCAGTTTGATTATATAATATTCTACTGCTTGCCAATGGTCCGAGAGAGCTAGGATCAATCCCAGGTAACGTCATACCAAAGACTTTAAAAATGGTACTTGATACCTCTTTGCTTAACACTCAGCAATTTAAGGTAGTTATCAAGGGTAAAGTGGAGCAATCCAGGGAAAGAAGTAGGGCCCTCCCCTACACCTTGGTGTAGTAGCTATTGAAAAGGGAGCCTTCTGGTCGCCCTCGACTACGGTCGCCAAATTTACTTAACTACTTACAAGGATGGCTTGGGCAGTAAATAATCCAAGAATGTTGATATGCCATTAAAAACAAAGACATCAAACCATCGCATTCTTGACAACAGAAAATAGTATATAAGTATGTCCAGACAAAAGAAAGACCGATTCTTCTGTTTATTGGAAGAGTTGAAAATGCGTCCATTTCGCAGAGGCCCAACAACAATTAATCAAGTGATATTAAACATGTGAGTGTTTAATATCAATAGCAATTTAAGGTAGGTATCAAGGGTAAAGTGGATCAATCCAGGGAAAGGAATAGGGCCCTCCCCTACATCTCGGTGTAGTAGCTATTGAAAAAGGGGCCTTCTAGTCGCCCACGACTACGGTCACCAACTTTACTTTTAGAAGAAATGAAATCCTTACAACTTCGATTAAGATCCCATCTAAGGGTTAAATAGAACTGTTTGACATTTAAACTGTGTACAAACAAATGATTTATGCTAAACTGAATTGTTAGAAATTGAAGTTTTTGATCCTTTAACTGAGTGTAAAGAAATGACTGATGTTTAATTGAATTGTGAGTGATAGATAGGAATACTTGGAACCATTTAACTTTGTTGACTTACGCTAAATTGAATTGATAGAAACAGAACTGTTTGAGCTTTTAACTGAGTGGAAGCAAATGACTGATGTTTAATTGAATTGTTAGTGATACATCGCAATACAATGAAACATTCAACTGTGTACAAATGAATGAATAGTGTTGAATAGAATAACGAGTGTTAAATAGCTGTACTTGTAACCACTTCACTCCTTACAATGAAATGACTAATGTTACGTAGAATTATTAGTTTTTATCGCTTAGAATATTTAGATTGCCCAGCTGGGTGAGGCTGCAGAATACACCGACTGCACCTCTGCAGAGGGATAAGACCCCCACCCGCCAACAAGTATTCTGGATATGCCACTAAACAATCTGATGTTGAGGTTCCAGTGATGTTGGGGCTTTGTGGAATGCGGAGCATCCCTTTATTGCCATTGCTCCCAGGCGCACTCTGCCTCGGAATTGTAGCACCTGATAGGGCCCTATTTGTGGGTTAAATAGAATTAAACAGCGTACTTATGCTAAACTGAATTGTTTGTATTAGAACTGTTTGAATAAACTGAATAGCATGAAATATAGATATTTTTGACAATTAAACTGTATACTAACATCTAAACTCTGTACTTATGCTAAACTGAATAGTTTAATATGAAACTGTTTTTGATATTGAAACTGTACTTAAGTTAAACTGAATTGTGTAATATAGAACTGTTTTGACATTTAACCGTGTCTAAAAAAATCTATAATTATACTAAACTGAATTGGCTGAATTTGAACTGTTTGAATAAACTGAATAGCTTGAAATAGAAATGTTTTTGACTATTAAACTCTATACTCATGCTATGCTGAATAGTTTGAAATAGATTATTTGTATAAAAATGAATTTGGCGTTAAATAAACTACAATGGTTGAGATGCCATAAACCCCAACTAACTAACCAACCAACTTAAAATATTCAGAGGCGGGTGTCCTTGAGGGGTAACGGTTAAAGTGATGAACTGTGAAATCGTAGTAAGCGAGTTCAAACCCCAGTTTCGCTATAACGTTCAATTTTAGAAAGGTATGAAGTCCCTTATACTCAAAGCTATGGGTTAAATAGTACTATTAACTACTATTCTTAAAAGGAAGGTTTTTGGCATTAAATACCCTACAAATGTTAATATGCCCTTAAACAAAGAAACCAAACCAAACCAAAATATTTGGAATATTGTCTTCAACGTTATTGTTATATTCATTGTTGTAAGTAGAAGAATGTAGATGAAGAGAAAGTCCGAATATTCAAAGTGATAAAAATTATCAAGCTTTATCACAGATATTTAGACAAATAGAATCATTAAATGTTAGATAGTAATTATTGAAACCATTAAACTATTTGGAAATAGTAGCAATACTTAATTGTGAGCAAACAAATTAGTTCTTACTCATTTAGAAATAAAATTACTTGCAAACTAAACCGTTACAAATTATATCTAAATCTGTGGTAACAAATGACTTATGTTAAACCTAATTGTTACTGTTACATAGCAATATTTGAAACCTTTTAATAATTGTGCTCAGGCTCATCTAAAAATTTTAGCTAAAAAATGTACTTATAGATCATGAATATTTAATATATAAGTATTAACAGGATTTGGCATTAAATAACCTATAAGTGTTAATATGCCGTAAAAACCCAACAACAAACAAATCAGATTTACAAAAAATTTACTTTTTGTAACAACAATTATTAGAGGTGTAATTATTTATGAGCGAGATTGTAACCGAGAAAAATAACACATCATAGCGGGATTTCTATTAGAACAATACGCTAAGTATTCTCTTAAAGAATAACTTAAAAGAATAATAAGAGAAAAATAACACATCATAGCGGAATTTCTATTAGAACAATACGCTAAGTATTCTCTTAAAGAATAACTTAAAAGAATAATAAGAGAAAAACAACACATCATAGCGGGATTTCTAATAGAACAATACGCTAAGTATTCTCTTAAAGAATAACTTAAAAGAATAAAGTTCAGTGCAATTTGTAAGTGAATAATAATTTATGACGTCTGATTCATTCAGAATATCTCTCATCAATCATCCAAATTCTCGATATAACGGAGATGAATATGTAATCTCATTAGACTAATTTACTCCTTTCTAAAAGAAGTCTGCAACATGGAGAATCGTACAGGTTCTTTTGTCGTCTAATAGATAGTTCAAAATGTGTCAGAAAAAAACGAAAGATAATTAAGTTGGCTCCTAGGTTCAAACAAAGTATATTGATCATATTTTATTAACTTTTTTATGTTTTTTTATTTACTGGTTTTATTTGGTTTTATGTCATATTAACCATTGTAAGTTATTTAATACCAAATTCATTTCATACATATAAACAGTTCTATTTCAACCAATTCAGAATAACATAACTACAGTTCAAATCACAAAAATAGTTCAATTCAAACAGTTCAGTTTAGCATAGGTATGTAGTTTAGTTCTATTTGACCCATAGATAGGATCCTATCAGGTGCTACCACCCAAGCGAGAATGAACCTAGGAGCGATGGCAATAAAGGGGTACTCCGCATTCCCCAAAACTCAAGCATTAATGAAGCCTCGCCATCAGATTGTTTAGTGTCAAATATCAAGTCACTCGTTAGAGGAGTCTAACCCCTCTGCAGAGATGCAGTCGGTGTTTTCAATAGCCTCAGCCGACTAGGCCCTTTTATATACTATAAATTTCAGTATATAAGTGGATCTTTTTAAGCCTGAGAAAAAAAATCTCGTCAAAACAAGGGGTCGGTATGGGTAGAATCTAAGTCTGAGTGGTCAAGCAGTGGTAAAGTTATGGATTTTAACCATGCTGTATAAGTCGACCCTTAGTTTTGTAAAGATTTTTTTCAGGCTGAAAAGGTCGACTTATAAGCCAACATTTACGGTATTTTTCATTGAAAACTGAAAAGAAAAAAATGACAATGGTTTTCTTGATGAATTCCTACACGCGAAATCTCATTTCAAAGCAAAAGAAGGCAATACGCACGTAATAAAAAGGATAAAACAGACAAGAAAGAAAAAAAAATCTCAGATGTCAAGGAAAATTTCACTTTTAACCTTTCGTCCTAATAAAATCTTCACGCTGAAGGGCCAGTTTGAGAAAGAATAAAGAAAGAAAAGAAAAAAAAAGAAAAAAAACAGGAGAATAAAAAAAAGCCGTATGTTCTTTTGTACATCCCTGTCAAAGGAACTACAGTTGTAATGGCGGACGTAGTCTCAGTTTCGTTTTGCGCACGCGCATGCGCGCGCCGAAGCTCAAACGCATTGTAACGGTGTGGCGAGCGTGCTGCTTACATTATGGACAGCCGCACCGGTCGTGAACTTTGCGGCAGCTCGACTGGGAAGGAATTGTCTAAGGGAACGGTCAGGCTGTTCATTCAGATGCAGAAGGTCAGAAGAGCCAGGCGAGACTTTGGTCGTTCGCGGGTGTCTGTGTGTGTCAGGGGTGGTGGAGATTGTGGAGTTGGCCAAGTGAAAAGTATTTTGTATGCCAGAACCCCGGCTAATGGTTGCAGATGAGATTACATACGTTTGATCTTCGAAACGAAAGAAAGAAAGGAAGAAAGAAAGAAAGAGATTCTGGAGAAAGATTGTTAGAAATAAATTCTGTGGAAAAGAAAAAAAGAAAGAAAGAAAGAAAGGAAGAAATTCTGAAGAAAGAAAGAAAGAAAGAATTTCGACGCAAGAAAGAAAAAAAAAGGTGACCATAGAAAGAACAGAAAAATTGGTAAAAGGATGAGAAAAAGAAAAAATACAAGACTTTAAAAATATTCATTTATTTAAAGATATGTTTAAGAAAGGGAAAAGAAAGAAAGAAAGAAAGAAAGAAAGAAAGAAAGAAAGAAAGAAAGAAAAAAAACATTGGCAAATGGATAGTAAAAGATGGAAAAAAGAAAAAAAGAAAAGAAAAAGAAAGAAAAAATGCCCCAAGAAATTTAAGGAAACAGAAAGGAAACTGAAGGGTCGGAGAATGTTTCAACTATTCCAATCTAATACAAATAATTTTCGCACAATTTTATAGTTACAAGTATTCCAATCAAATACTGATAATTTGCACATAGCTGATTGATTTCAAGTACTCCTGTCTAATACTAATGATTATATGGCTTCACGTAATCGTTTTTATTCAACGATTATCATTTAGTTGTGTGGTTTCGAGTATTCCAATCAAATACTAATACTTACGATTATATAGTTTCAAGTAACCATTTCTTTTAAATAACAGACATTTGCTTGCACATCAGTGCAAGTTTTCAAGTATTCCTATCTACGACTAATACTTATATAGTTTCAAGTAACCATTTCTATTAAATAATAGACATTTGCTTGCATATCAGTGTATGGTTTCAAGTATTCCTATCTAAGACTAATACTTATATAGTTTCAAGTAACCATTTCTATTAAATAACAGACATTTGCTTGCACATCAGTGTATGGTTTCAAGTATTCCTATCTAAGACTAATACCTATATAGTTTCAAGTAACCATTTCTATTAAATAACAGACATTTGCTTGCACATCAGTGTATGGTTTCAAGTATTCCTATCTAAAACTAATACTTATATAGTTTCAAGTAACCATTTCTATTAAATAACAGACATTTGCTTGCATATCAGTGTATGGTTTCAAGTATTCCTATCTAAGACTAATACCTATATAGTTTCAAGTAACCATTTCTATTAAATAACAGACATTTGCTTGCATATCAGTGTATGGTTTCAAGTATTCCTATCTACGACTAATACTTATATAGTTTCAAGTAACCATTTCTATTAAATAACAGACATTTGCTTGCATATCAGTGTATGGTTTCAAGTATTCCTATCTAAGACTAATACCTATATAGTTTCAAGTAACCATTTCTATTAAATAACAGACATTTGCTTGCATATCAGTGTATGGTTTCAAGTATTCCTATCTACGACTAATACTTATATAGTTTCAAGTAACCATTTCTATTAAATAACAGACATTTGCTTGCATATCAGTGTATGGTTTCAAGTATTCCTATCTAAGACTAATACCTATATAGTTTCAAGTAACCATTTCTATTAAATAACAGACATTTGCTTGCATATCAGTGTATGGTTTCAAGTATTCCTATCTAAGACTAATACCTATATAGTTTCAAGTAACCATTTCTATTAAATAACAGACATTTGCTTGCACATCAGTGTATGAGTTCAAGTATTCCTTTCTAATACTAATGATTATATGGTTTCAAGTAATTATTTCTAATAATAGCAATTTGTTTGCTCAGGAATAAGTTTTCAAGTAATGAATGATAATTATCAATAATTGAAGCCATAATTATAAACTAAGAATTATAATCCTTAGTAAATAATTATAGGTTCAATCGATGTAAATGATTTACTGTTATATACAGCACCTATGAACATTAACTGGTATGTCCCAATCCTAATAATTACGTTAGACACTATTGCTGACTGTCTCTGAAGGCGCTGGGTTACTCGGTCAAGGCTGCCTGACGTAGGTGCCTGGGAAGTCCTGCATTCACGTCACGCGACCGACTCACCTCGAGTCTCAGGGGGCAGTCATCCCAGGCTTTAACCCTCCTTGGATGGGATAGGTTTATCAATTGGCTCCCGAAGCGCTCCTTTTTAGGGGAATGCCGACGCAGTCCAATAGCTGCTATTTTAATAGTAGTTACATAAAATCATTCCCATTCCTCGTGACTGTGTTAATTTTCTATCATTCTTTCAGAATTTGATTTTGAAGGTTTGTTGTAATCTAACGAAAGGTTACTGAATGAGAAATAACCAAAACGGATGTTGGAAATGAAATGGAAATGTTTATAACATTAACAAAATACAATACTCTCAAGCGGCGTGAAGAAGGTAACCCACTGCGAATGGTGAACAATTTAATCAGCTTATAACGGTATTTGTCCCACAAACAGGCGAGTACAGCACAAGGCCTTTTTAAGGTGGGTCCGGGCGTAGGGCTGTAGCCCAGACACGGCTCCAAAAATGCTTGGGCTGCGTCGGCATTCCCCTAAAAAGGAGTGCTTCAGGAGCCAATTGATAAACCTATCCTATCCAAAGAGGGTTAAAGTCTCGGATGACTGCCCCGTGAACCTCGAGGTGAGTCAGTCGCGTGACGTGAATGCAGGAATTCCCCGGCAACTACGTCTGACAGCCTTGACCGAGTAACCTTCGCCTTCAGAGACAGTCAGCAATAGTGTCTAACGTAGTTATTAGGATTGAGAAATACCAGTTAATGTTCATAGGTGCTGTATATAACAAGGTTAAATGCCCCTTAATGATGAAGATATAAAAAGAACTGATGCTTTTACGTTTTTTTGCATGAACTCAAGTTTGCCTCACAAACAGCTGATAGTATCAACATGCCGTTGAGTGAAGGATCCACTTTGGATCGGACAGTAATTGCGCTGGATTCATTAGTTCAGAAGTGAGGATACGAAATTTGAAAATCAAGAGGATGGAAATGCATGTTAGGTTAATCAAAATGCGATCAGCTCTGGTTAATTGACAAGGTACAATGCTCGGCTGCACCAAGTCTGGATATCCCTGAAGAAGCTAATTGACTTGAGGTATGAGACTTTTTCACCTCCAACATATTCTCCTCACCTCTCATACTAAGTACCATTTTTTAAAGTAAGTATTTACCAACCCCTCAGCTTGTGTTGGATGCAGCACCAAGTCATTTTTATGTGGAATTTAATAGGTTCGAATTCAGAGTTTTCATTCGTCTAGACTGGTTGCCATACCATGACTAAAGAGAACACCCAGTCAGCTCTTCGATTTTACCCGCAACTGGAAGGAGAATTGCTTGGTTAATACATTTCTCAAGGATTTTAGCGCTATATAAAATGAAAACAAATTCGTCCGACGGGGCCCGAAACATTTTCGGGAATGCTGGGTGTGTCTGGACAACGGTCCTGCGACCAGATCCAACTTAAAAAGGCCTTGTGCCAAACTCGCTCGTTTGGTAGGGCGCTCGACAAATACCTGTGTCTATTTATAAGAACAGAAATGGACACGGGACCAAAATAAATCCAAGACCAATCAAAGAGGTCCCAGATAGAAAACCAGAGAATACGGCCACTGATATAAGAATAAGAAAACGAATAAAGTGTTTACCCCAGACCAGAATAAAAAGTTTATTCTGGTGTGGGGTGCACATTATCTGTTTTGAGAATTGCTATTTGCAGCTATACTAATAAACAAATGATAATTATTGAGGTGCTTTTAGCGAGACGATCTTTGTCGTTGGAAATGTAATCGGCCGCTCGAGTTCAAATCCTAGGCTAGGTTCTTTGCATCTCACTTCACACTAACGCTCTTAGGAAAGGCATGAATCCATCCGTTCTTCCCCCAGCAGTGGGTAAATATATTGAAGACTGTGCTTTTTATCCTTACTATGGCAACCGATCTCGGAAGAAGAAAACTCTTTATTCAAACCTGTCACACTCCTCTTAAAAATTGTCCTTGTGCCACATCGTACTTGAGCAAATGAGTTGAATAAGTATATAATATATATTTCCCAGATCTCTAGAACGGGAACCTCACTGCCAAATAGAGTTTTGTTTAATACCCAGGACACTTACCTTGTAATCTTAAACCTCTGCAGAGGACACAGTCAGTGTATTGTCTAAAAAGTGTGCAAAGAAAGAAAAAAAAACGAAGTTAAAATGTAAAACTATAAGCGCCGGTGGAGCCAATTCAAATATAAAACGTGAAAAAAAAAAGAAGAAAAAAAAAAGAGAAAAAACTGAAATTGCGCTCCTGTTAACGCTACAGTCGTGTTTCCCCCATTGTAGTTTATTCGTCCAGCGCTCAGTTGTTCGACTAGTCTTACCGTCTCTGCAACAGCTGTCATTTTATGGTACCAGGCACAAGCCTGGAATTATGCCCCAGTGAAAGACTTGGCTTTTGAAATATTGACTTTTTAATTAGATTTCTTCAAAGATACGTACTCAGTCTATTTGGCTTGGCCTGTACAATATCATGACTGCATCTCTGTAGAGGAGTAATAACCACCAACGAGCCCCTGGATATGACACTAAACTGCATTTGATGGCGAGACTGCAATCCTGATGCTTTGCGGAATGTAGAGTACACTTTCATTGTCATTACTCCCATGTCCACTCTGACGTGGATTGATTGTACCTGTTAAGGTCCCATCTGGGGGTCAAACAGAACTGTTTATTGATATCAAATTGAATTATAAGTATTAGATGTGCTATAATCACACAGGCGACATCTCCACACTAGACGGAACCTCTCTGAAACTAGTAGACAAATTCACCTGCCTAGGAAGCAGCGTCTCATCAACTGAAAAGGACATCGACACGCGGCTAACAAAGGCATGGAAAGCTATCGATAGGCTATCGATCATATGGAAATCAGACCTGACCGATAAAATGAAACACAGTTTCTTCCAGGCATCGGTCGTGTCGATACTGCTGTATGGATGCACTACTTAGACGCTAACAAAACGGCTGGAGAAGAAGCTAGACTGCAATTACACCAGAATACTGGGAGCAATACTGAACAAGTCCTGGCGGCAACACCTCACAAGGCACCAACTATACGGCCACCTGCCTCCCATCACGAAAACTATCCAAGTTAGACGAACCAGACATGTAAGACACTGCTGGAGAATCAGGGACGAGCTCATAAGTGATGTACTCCTATGGGACCCCACATGGCCGGGCAAAAGCAGGACGACCAGCTCGAACATACATACAGCAGCTCTGTGCGGATACGGGATGTAGCCCTGAAGACCAGCCAGAGACGATGAACGATAGGGAGAAGTGGCGAGAGAGGTTAGTGATATATGTGCTGGCGGCACGACATGATGATCATGAACTGAGTGCATACAAATGAACCCTGGCTCGTTTAAAAATGTTACCTACAAAGCTTTCTCTTAAAAATTATGTAAACAGAATTTGGGATAAAATGCCCTTCAAGGATTGATATGTTACAAAAACAATTAAACAAAATAAACGTAGATACGTCCTATAGACTCGCCCAAGATATAATGGTGTAAATCAACTGTTTATTGATATCAAATTGAATTATTAGTATTAGATGTGCTATAACCAGAATAAAGAAACCCACAGATACAAAATCCTGATTCAAACAGATTGATAAATGAAAAAAAAAAAAAAAACAGGAAAAATCACGCTGTTCATTATGTAGCTAAATTCTTATGAGTATTTTTTCATCTTCTGAACGGTCTTAGAATGGCAGTCCAAGAGTTGCAACGGAAAGCGACAGAAATAAGATGAAGACACATTAGAAAAGACTTAACAATAATCTAAAATGCTTTCGTGAATATAACTTTTTACACTACGCAAAACTTATTGGTGTTGATTCCTTAAGCTTCTAAGAGACAATCATTTGGTGGCTGCAAGTTCAAACCTGTCAGCAGGCGAGTAAAAATACAGAATTACTTAAGACTTGTATCCGGATATGGTTAAGCAAGTGACCCTCTTGAAGTAAATAAAGGTTTGATGTTCCGTGAAGGCTCCCGAGTTCGACAAGAAATATATGAACAAGGCCGAAGGAAATATCGGCCGAAACATTGTGAATATAACAATAAAGATGAAGACAATCGCCCGAAAACCCTAAATGATAAAAATTAAGCTTCATCAAAGAAATTCAGGCAACTATCTACGCAATAAGGATTGTTGTTCTTATATAGGTTTTTATACACACAATGTTCCAGCTGCTCTATCCACTGGCCTTCTTCTGGTGTCATTTTCCTTGTCGTTAAGTGCCCTGTCAACTGGGACTGTAGAATACACCGACTGTACCTCTGCAGAGGAGTGCGACTCCCCCAAACAGTGTCCGACATATGGCACTAAACAATCTGATGGTGAGGCTTCAATAATGCTGGAGCTTTGGGGAAGGCAGATTACTCCTTCATTGCTATCGCTCCCAGTTCCACTCTGGTCCGTAGTGGTATGATCCGATAAGGTCCTATGTATGTGTCAAATAGAACTAAATTGTATTCACACTAAACTGAATTGTTTGAAATTAACTTTTATCCATTTGACTACGTGTAAACAAAAAAGCGTGTACTTAAGCTAAACTAAATTGTTTGAAATAGAACTGTGTTGATATTTAAACTGCGTACTTATGCTGAACTGAATGGTTTGAGATAAAACTGTTTTAATATTTAACTGTGCGTAAATAAAACTGTACTTATGTAAAATTGAATTGTTTTAAATAGAATTTAAACTTTGCCCTTATGCTAAACTGAATTGGTTAAAAAAAGAAATGTTTTGACATTTAACTGTGGGTAAAAAAAAAATATATATATACTTTTACTAAATTGTATTGTTTGAACCATTATTAAAATGACTTATTCGTCGTTAAATGACATTAAAAGGGTTGATACACCGTTCAACAAAACAACCAAGCAACCAACGTCGTCATTAACATTCAAGTTACTAAGAATCGAACTTTTTATTCAATTCCACCCCTGTGGGACTGAACTTAGAATACGCTGACTGTATCCCCGACACAAAAAACACAAAAAATTACGATAAAATAGAATTAAAAAAGTAAATAAATGCAACTGGTTTAAATTGGACTGTTTTTGTATATCAAACTGAATTGTTTGAAATAGAACTATTTTTGACATTGTACTTACGCTAAACTAAATTGTTGAACATAGGACTGTTTTGAAAAAAAATATTCTCATATTAAACTAGATTGTTTGAATTAGAACTGTTTGACAATAGTGAATAGCTTGAAATACAAATATTTTTAACAATTAAACTGTGTACTTATGCTAAACTGTATTCTTTAAAATAGAACAATTTGTTTGTATAAAAAGGATTTGGCATTAAATAACCTACAAAGGTTGATATGCCATAAAAGCCAAACTAACAAACAAACAAATGACACTCCCAGTCAAAGTGGACTTGGGAATAATGGTAATGAATTGGTACTCTACACTACTCAGAGCTTCAGAAATAGAGTTCCTCCACCGATAAACAATTTCGTGTCTTACCCAGGACCTCCTTTTTAGCTGAGGATGCAGTTGGTGTATTTTTTGTCCAACCGTCAGGGCAAGTCACAAGCAACTGAGTTTTGGTTGACAGTGTTGATTTATTAATATCAGTTTAAAGTTTTATCAAATGCCGTATTAGTTGGTTGGTTGATTGATTGGTTGGTTGATTGGTTGGTTGGATTTTATGGCATATCAACATTTGTTGGTTATTTAACGCTAAATCTATTTTTTTAGCAAATAGTCAGTTCTATTTCAAACAATTCAGTTTAGCATGAAGAATTATCAAAAACATTTCTATTTCAAACTATTCAGTTTATTTAAACTGTTCTAATTCGGCTAATTCGGTTTTGTATAAGTACAGATTTTGTTTACACACGGTTAAATGCCAGAACAGTTCTATATTTAGTGTAAGTACAGTTTCAATATCAAAAACAGTTTCATTTCAACCAATTCAGTTTCGCATAAATACACAGTATAAATGTAAGTACACAGTTTAATTATCAGTTAAACAATTCAGTTTAGCATAAGTATGCCGTTAGTTCTATTTAACCCATAGATAGGGCCCTATCAGATGCTACTACGCCGGGCCCGAGTAGACCTGGCTACAATGGCAATGAAGGGGTACTCCGCATTCCCCAAAGCCCGATCATCACTGGAACCTCACCATCAGATTGTTTAGTGTCATATCTAGGACACTCATTAGGGAGGGGGTCTTACCTCTCTGCCGAGAGGCAGTCTGTATATTCTACAGTCCCAGCCGACTGGGCAAAAAATGCAATATTAATAACGGTAGTCATTCACTTAGGTTAGCTTAGTTTGGCAATAGGCCAGAGATATGGATCACCCAGTGAAAAACAAGCTAATTAAAAACGGTCTGCAGAACTATCTTTTTAACCATTATACCGTTTGAGTTACTCAAGCATTGTTAATCATGTGTAATTATTTTACAACAATGTTTTAATTGTAAATTTGTTTTTTTTGTTTTTGTTTTTTGCTGTTACTCAAACCATTAGTATTTGATAGTTAGCAAAAAAGAAAACGGAGAAAGTCGTAATATTATCATCAGTTTTATCTATTAGTTATTTTACTCCTTTTTAGTTTTTAAATGGTTATTTTTCAGAGAAATATAAGTGACAGCAAGTCTCCACAGACATAGTCGGTGGGAGAGAGACCTCTTAGAATAATGGCTAACCTGCTGGACAGTGATAATGCAGTCGTTCCATTAAGTTCACTTTCACACAAATACCCATGGTAAAGGAACGAACCCTCTTTTCTCTGAGCTATAGATTAAATAGTAGTACCACAGCTCTTTTTCTTCGGAGATGACTTTGGCATTAAAAAAGCACGAAGTTTGATAAGACATTAAGCAAATAAACAAAATCAAAGCAAAACAAGCTGGATTGGCGTTCTTGTCGATATCGACAGCCCTATGATCAAGCTAATCCCTCGTTCATTCAGTTACATTTCAAGGATCTTGGGTCCGCTACAAGTTCTTTATGACTTGTATCTTTGGTTCAAAATTTCTGTTACTTTTCAAGGTTCTTGAGTCCACTACAAGGTCTCTAAGACTTGTATCCTTGCTTCAAAATTCTTTTTACATTTCAAGGTTCTTGGGTCCGTTACAAGGTCTCTAACAACGACTGGTATCAGTGTTTCAAAGAAATAACAAGAAGCAAGACTCTATATATGTGTATCGCAACATGGTGTCAATCATTGAAGTCTTTCTCTCTCTCTCTCTCTCTCTCTCTCTCTCACACACACACACACACACACACAACGATTATGACGTTTCGATTAAAGGAGTTTATATCTTTATAAATATGTTGCTGTCATTTGCCCCACACCCCACCCCACCATCGATATACAACAACATGTTTATTACTCCTGATTATAACAGTGCTGGGGTCTATATCTCCAAATAGTTTCACAGTTGCTTTTATGTTACACAGATTTTAATCTCTCTTGCAAGGTCCAAGTATTTGTCTATTTGTTTTCTTTCATTCTTACTCTAAGTGTAACGGGATTTGGAGAGTTGAAGTTATAAAGAGAACATGAGGCTAATTTATGGGGAAGGAGAGAGAGAGAAAATATAAGAAAAAGCAGACATAGAGTCTACGGAAACGGCCCGCTGATCTGTGAGTAACTCAGGCTCAAGCCCTCGTTTTGGGTCAGCTAGTCACGGGTGAAACGACTACTGTAATTAAAAATACTCGAAAAAACAAGAGGTCCCAAATATTCTGCACAGCTGTGTAACTAGCGGAAACGGTTACGTTCCTCCTTTCCCCACCAGGTGGAAGTATGGAGTCGACTCGACTTTGAAAGTTAGTTGGCAGCCAGACGCAATGAGGTAAAGACAGTCAAATGAAGGCAAGATCCGGCATTGTGAGGATGACCAAAGGCTGCAGCTTCCACTTTGGGGTAGGCATCGAAAAGGAGTCTCAGAGCAGAAATGATCCTCAGAAGATAAAACCAGCGAACCAACATGTTAGAAATACAAAAGAAAACCGGAAGGAAAATTCAAGATCTGTGTCTGCCATCTCTTTCTCTTCTCATGACTTGTTGTTTCTCTTTGTCCAGCTAACGTGGTTGACTCAGCTTTCATACTCTGTTTCTTATCCCGACGACTACTTAAAAGGTATTGAAGGAAATAAACCTTTGTGTTAGTGAAACATGAAAGCGATTTCTGTGTTCGACAATTTTTCCGAAGACGATGTTACAACAGGATCCGGCAACCACTAACAACATTGTGACACACGCATGAACCTGTTCGAGCACACTGTGATACAAAGGTCCTATTTGGTGCCGTAGCATTACAACTTTCTATTTGAAGCCTGTTATTGTCCAAAAGCCTAGTAGGTATAGTTATGGTACATATGGCCCGCTGAAATTGTAAAATACACTTATAGATAGGTTTTTATTTTCTTGCTAACCAACAATTGGTCAGGTCATCTGACCGGAATAAACTGATCAACTTGTAACTATACGTCAATTGCTTTTTTGACTGGAAAGTATAGGGGCAAAGCATTTAAAATCAAGACGTGAGAAATACTTGTCAAAAGTTTATACTAGTTAACAATACATTATCTATCATTTGTTCATTATATTATTATTAACACAATGTTGGAAAAATTATTAATCATTAATTATTAACACAATTTTGGAAAAAAAACAACTCCTGCGCAACTGACAAAGGCTTTATCAGATGATGACTCAGTTTATGTATCAATCTATTGCATTCTGTTTATTATCTATCTATCTATCAAGCTACCCAGCTTACCAACTAACGAGAGAGGTTGGTTGGTTGGTTTTTATGGCATGTCAACCTTTGAAGATAACGCTATATCAATTTTTATGTAAATAGTCAGTTCTATTTCAAAAAATTCAGTTTAGCATGAGTTCACAGTTTAATTGTCAAAAACATTTCTCTTTCAAACTATTCAGTTAATTCAAACAATTTTGATTCAGCTAATTTTTTTACACACAGTTAAATGTCAAAACAGACTTATATAACAATTCAGTTTAGTGCAAGTACAGTTTCAATGTCAAAAACAGTTTTATTTCAAACAATTCCATTTAGCATATGCATGCAGTTTAAATTTAGGTACAGTTTCAAAAACATTTCTATTTCAAGCTATTCAAGTTATTCAAACAGTTCTAATTCAGATAATTCAGTTTAGTATTAGTATAGATTTTTTTAGACACAGTTAAATGTCAAAACGGTTCTATATTAAGCAAATCAGTTTAGTGTAAGTACAGTTTCAGTGTCAAAAACAGTTCAATTTCAAACAATTCAGTTTAGCATAAGGATGCAGTTAAAATGTAAGCACAGTTTAATTGTCAAAATATTTCTATTTAAAGCTTTTCAGTTTAGTCAAACAGTTATAATTCAAACAATTCAGTTTAGCATAAGTATGGAGTTAGTTCTATTTAACCCACAGATAGAGCCCTATCAGGTGCTACAAATCTTGGCCCGAGTTGACTTGGGCGCCATAGCAATGAAGAGTTGCTCCACATTCCCCAAAGCCTCAGCATCACTGGAACCTCATCATCAGATTGTTTAGTGCCATATCTAGGGCACTCATGAGGGGTAGGTCTTACTCCTCTGCAGAGGCGCAGTCGATGTATTCTACAGCCCCAGCCGACAGGGCAAAATAGAGAGAGAGAGAGACGGAGAGCTGGAGGGGAAGACAAGAAACAGAGAGAGCAGAGTAGAAGAGATATTCATTCGAGAGAATAATCCCATTTTAGAATCTCATGTATATATATAGAGAGAGACAGAGACAGAGAGAGTGAGATTGATTGATTAATTGGTATATTGGTTTGTTGGTTCCGTTTTATCATATATTAATCCGTGTAGCTTATTCAATGCTAATTTGTATATATATATATATATATATATATATATATATATATATATATATAAATGAATAGTTTGTAGAATGCATTATTTTTAAAGGAGTTAGAGCTGATAAGTTTGTACACAATAAAAGGGGTTCAACTATTGTTACTTAACATTAGTAATTCTCTTAATCAAATATTCCTATCTAATTAATACAAATCATTTGTGCATGGACAAAAGGTTTCAAGCATTGTTATTTAAAACTAATAATTCTATTTATTACTAATAATAATCCTTCGTAAAAGATTGAACAATTTTATTATACGCAGAGATGGACAATCACTCATGTTTAGAATGGTCTTGAAAGCAACGATAATGAAGGAGTTTACCATGTTCCTCTGATTCCAAAACTTGAACGATCAGATGCGGTTTAATGTCATACCCAGGATATATTTTTATTATTAAGGGTTTTCGGACTATTGTCTTCATCTTTATTGTTATTTCCACAACGTTTCGGTCGATAGGTCCTCCGGCCTTCTTCAGGTTTTTGTCGAACTCTGGGACCTTCATGGTACATCGAACAACGTCTTTTATTGAATCCACGGAGATCGCCTGTTCTGATTCCGTTAGCCATAACTTGGTAAAAGTATTCCTGTATTGTTACTCGCCTGCAGAATCAGAACAGGCGACTTTCGAAAATCCTTAATGATAAAAATCATAATGCTTCGTCTCAGAAATTTAGACAACTAATACCCAGGACATAGTTAACAGTTTCAAGTACTGCTATCTAACACCAACAATTTTATTCAACATTATTCATTGTTTTGCACACAATTAAAAGGTTTCACGTATTGCTATATAAAACAAAACTTAAAATCTTTGAAATGTGAATTACAATACTGAATATTCAATTCAAAATCAGTCACTGGTTTTCACACTGTTAAATTGTACAGCTTATAATTAGATAGTTGTATTTGGCCTACGGATGGAACCCAGACTGGTAGTACCTCTTCGGGTCGGAGCGGACATGGGAGCAATAGTGATCAAGATGTACTCTACATTCCCCAACGCTCCCGCGATGGAGTCTCACCATCAGATTATTTAGAGTCATACCCAGGACACTTACACGCACAGACAAAAAAATATATTATCTCATAAAAATTCAAGACGATATCTTGTCAAGTTGCCTATCTATCTACATATCCATTAATCAACAGGAAGTCAAAGTTTGTTAATATTATGACTTATTTTACTCCTTTGGGAGTTTTTCACATCAGCATCTGCTGATGGTCTTTCCCTGGATTTTGAGTGACAGCAAGTCTCCTCAAGTCTCTTCTTAGTATTCTGGATGTTCTCAATAATGGTGTCGTTTGGATGGTCTCCACTCGTCTGCCAACTTCCAAGTCCTCAAGTCCCTTTACTAACCCTTTAGTTACTGTTCCAAACCCACCAATTACAATTGGTATAATTGTCACCTGCATGTTCCACAGTTTTTTCAGTTCCCTAGCAAGGTCGAGGTACTTATCCTTCTTTTCACATTCTTTCAGTTTTATTCTGTGGTCAGCCGGGACAGCAAAGTCGACTATTTTGCAAATTCTCTCCTTTTTTTTTTTGTTGTTGTTGATTATTATTAAGACTGATCTTCTGGCCGGGATTAGGTGATCCGTTTGTATGTTAAAGTCACATAAGAGTTTGTGCGTGGCATTTTCTAGGACAGGTGCTGGGTTGTGCATATACCATTTGTTAGTATGGTCGAATTTAAATTTCTTACACATTTCCCAGTGAATCACCTTACCGACCCAGTCGTGTCTCGCCTCTTACTCCCGCTGTGCTAATTTGATGCATTCGCTTATTATATGATTGATTATTATTATCATTACTATTACTATTATTATTATTATTATTTACTCCTTTAGAGTTTTTCACATCAGTATTAGCTGATGGTTTTTCACTGGAGTTTGAGTGACAGCAAGTCTCCTCAAGTCTCCAGGACACGTCTCAGTATTCTGGCCGTCCTCAGCAATGCTGTCGTTTGGACAGTCTCCACCCGTCCGCTAACCTCCAAGTCCTCCAGGCCCTTTAATAATCCTTTAGTTACTGTGCCTAACGCACCAATCACAATTGGCACAATCGTTACTTTCATGTTCCACAGTTTTTTCAATTCTCTAGCAAGGTCGAGGTACTTATCCTTCTTTTCACTTTCCTTCAGATTTATTCTGTGGTCCACCGGGACAGCAAAGTCGACAATTTTGCAGATTCTCTTTCTTTTGTTGATTATTATAAGGTCTGGTCTTTCTGGCCGGGATTAGGTGATCCGTTTGTATGTTAAAGTCCCAATTATTATTATTATTATTATGTTCTCGTGTTGCAAAAACAAAACTGCCCTGCACCCAACATAGGCTTCTACAAATGATGGTTATATATCTACCAATCTATCGCATTCTGTTTATCAACTATCATTCTATCAACTTAGCGAGCACGCTTTATTGCTGCGAGATAGATAGATAAATAGATAGATGGTGGTAAAAGCTATTTATCAAAAGATTAATCGCAAATCAGGGTAGAGTGTTCGCAAATGGTCTAGACGCCCAAGGTTCAATCCCAGGTCAAGTCAAACTAAAGACTCAAAAATGGTACTTGATGCCAACTTGCATAGCACTCAGCATTAAAAGGTACAAATCGAGGGTAAGTGGAGCAATGTAGAGAAAAGAGTAGCGACTTCCCCTTCACCTCGATATTGTAGCTATTGAGAAGGGAACCTTCAGGTCACTCTGAACAACAATCAGCTAATTACTTACACACACAAACACACACACACACATATATATAATATATATATATATATATATATGTATATTTAGGCAGCATTTCTTCGTTAATGCAAATTTCATTAAACATAATAGACATTTTATGCCTACATATTTTCTTCTGGATCCGTTCGAATTCCCGTATTACTTTTATCGTATTTGGGGGGAATTGATTTAGGTATTGTCCATAGTTGTATGTATCCCTAGTACTTTCTGCCCGACTTTGGGCCACCATCAGGGGAGAATCTATTACAAAAGTGATGTAACTTTTGTTTTAGCAAATTACTACTGTGTACGGACGTCTTTGCTGTTGGAGATTATAGCGTTTGCTTTTAAATGTAATTCTGTAAATAGTGCCAGTAGCTAAAGACATTTAAGTACCTTAGCACTGGTTTGAAAATTAATTCTATTAAGTGCTGGTTGCAGGTTTCTAATATATAGTGCTTCAAGAATCTGAAGTTTTTGTTTATTATTTTGATGTTCGAGTATTGTTGTGTTGTCGGTGAGAATTTTCGTAGTTTGTTGTTGGGCATGAAAGTTTTTTTAAATGCTAAGCTATTGAACTTGTGTCAGAAAGGTGCATTGTAAGTCTCCTCGACAGGGTAGTTGAGGTTAAACCAACATATATATTATTATTATCAGAGATACAATCTCCTAGGGGACATTTAAATTGATATATAACGTTGGTTTTTTGCAACACCCCAATCGAGGGAGAGGAGTTATTTCTAATGACCAAATTCGAGGTTTTAAACTTATTATAATATATAATAAGTTTTATTTTTTTATTAGGATCAGAGGGGAGTATGTTTTTGTGAATCAATGTTTTCATTATTTTTTCATCGGTTTTATAATTGTAGTGCATTTGGTTACGATAAAAAAGTTTGATATATGTTTGTTGACTAGATGGAGTAGTACACTGTTTATTTTGTTGGTTAACATTTTTGATCATACGTTTAATTTGTTCATCAACAATATAGTTAGGAAACCCATTATCGATGAGAGCCTGTTTTATGTTTTCTACCTCTTTATAAAATATTGTTTTGGAGGAGGAGATTAGTTTGGCACGGGATATTAGATTATGAATAATTGCTTTTTTTTATATCTGAAGGGGCATTCACTTTTAAAGTTGAGGGTACAGGAGTTATTACAAGAGGGTTTTTTGTAAGTGGAGGTAGTGAAGTTATTATTGTTGTTAGTATCAATGAGAACATTTAAAAAGGAAATTTTAATGTTTTTGTTTAGTTCATGAGTAAAGTTAAGAACTGAATTGTTTTGGAGGTATCTTGTAGTATGTTGATTTCATTAATATTATTAGTAAGAATAAGAATATCATCAACATATCTTAGGTATATTGGAGGTTTTTTTATGCTATTAAAAATTCTATTTTCGAGATCTGACATGTAGAAATTACTGAAAATGGGGCCCAGGACCAGTGCTAACGTACTTAAATGTCTTTAGCTACTGGCACTATTTACAGAATTACACTTTAAAAGCAAACTCTATAATCTCCAACAGCAAAGACGTCCTTACACAGTAGTAATTTGCTAAAACAAAAGTTACATCACTTTTGTAATAGATTCTCCCCTAATGATGGCCCAAAGTCGGGCAGAAAGTACTAGGGATACATACAACTATGGACAATACCTAAATCAATTCCCCCCAAATACGATAAAAGTAATACGGGAATTCGAACGGATCCAGAAGAAAATATGTAGGCATAAAATATCTATTATGTTTAATGAAATTTGCATATATATATATATATATATATATATATATATATATATATATGTGTGTGTGTGTGTGTGTGTGTGTGTGTGTGTGTGTGTGTGTGTTCTTATTTCACGTTGTGCTAACAACCTTGGGAATAGTATGAATCCAGCAATTTTCTCTCCGGCTATGGTTAATGTAGGACAGACTGTGTATTTTAATCTTCGTATGACAACTAATCTCGGAGAAGGAAAACTCTGAATTCAAACCTGTTTTATTCTGCTTAAATATCGATTTTGTGTCGCATCCTCGTACATAGGGCTTGGCTACAAATATATATATGTGTGTGTGTGTGTGTGTGTGTGATGAGAAAAATAATATGTTACAGTTAAACAAAAAGTAATTACTTAACTTTTTTGAAACGAGATGTCTAACCTTTACTTCCAAAAAGTCTGTTGTGTCCAAAATATTCAATAAAATGATCAATTAAAAAAACGCGGTTCTATATTTCATACTTGTCATCTGTCAAACTAATTCGGAATCTTCCTCCATTTTTCGGTGGTGGTGCCGGCGGGAAGGCTGGGCATGTTGATCGTTGTCAACGTTCTGATGGTAACACAGCTGACTCCTGCCTGTATCCTGTTGGTGACAGTACAGCCCGTATACCCACGGCAATTTTCTTAGGAAACGGATGAAGAAGAAAAACGTATCATGAAAGTAAATAGAAAACGAAAAAAGAAAAAAAAAGATAACGGGGGAAAAGGTGAGAAAGATATCTGAAAGAAATTGTGATAATGGCGGATAAACTGAAAGCAAAGGATTATGGGATTGCTCTAACGTTCCCGGTAAAGTATGACAACAGGAAATCTGAGGGAAAAAATGTTTTAATCATATGAAAAAAAAAAACGGTAAAAAAGGAGCGGGTTTAATAGTAAAGATGAAAGAGAAGCAAGCAGACTGCGGAATAAAAAAAAATGTTGTAAATGCTTTTTGTTCATGTGTAACTTTTCTCAAAGAATTTTTATCATTTTTTCTTGTATTGAGTTGACGGAACGGAAAAAAAAGAGAAAATCAGATATTTAAAAAAAAAGCCAATAAGTACTGATATATATATATATATATACATATATATATATATATATAGAGAGAGAGAGAGATGAAGCGACAGAGACAGATACAGAAAGAGAGACCATGAGGTTTAATTGTATGTTTTCATTATATATGTAAGTATGAATGTAATATTTTCTTCTGTTTATTGAAGCATGTTTGTATTATATGGATGTCATATATGTATGTATATGTATGTATGACCTTCATATATAATATACACATGCTTCTATATACATAGAATTACTAAATTATATATATATATATATGCATTTGTAGGAAATCAACATATGATATATACAAGCTTCAATATATGCTGCATTACTACGTCTATACTTACATATAAAATGAAAATCATACATAAAATGTTTATGTATGAATATTTATAATTATATACATACATATATATATATATATATATATATATACTAATATATATATATATATATATATATATATATATATATATATATATGTGTGTGTGTGTGTGTATTGGCTGATGTATGTGTGGGTGAGTGTAATGTAGTGTGTGCGTGTCAGTGGTATATACACATATACGTATATGATAATATATATAATTTTGCATATATATGGAAACGGCAAGAATGTAAGAGATATTGGCGAATGGATAAATAACATGAAAAAAGAATTAGAAAAATTCGAATATGGCCTTGAGGTGAACACAAACCTAGATACGCGAAGAACAACACACAAGAAAATACCAAATTAGGAAACACCAGAATACAATGGATTCTGGTTTCAAAAATTCCCGTTCAATGTCGGTGATACCAATTGCAGTTGGTGCGCATGGAAGGGTAATCAAAGACTCGGAAAGGGGACTGATGTAGTAGGAAATCTATGGAAGAATCCAGACACGACATACTACAGCATTGCTGAGATTAGCCAGTATACTGATCAGAGTCCTGGTAATCTGAGGTGACTTGCTGTCACTCAGACTCCAATGAAAGTCCACCAGCCAACACTGGTGTGAAAAGCTCGCAAGGAATAATAATAATAATAATAATAATAATAATAATAATAATAATAATAATAATCACATAAGCGAATGCAGTAAATTAGCACAAAAAGAGTATATGAGTAGACATGACTGGGTGGGAAAGGTGATCGACAGGAAATTGTGCAAAAATTAAAATTTGATTATATGAACAAATATGTGTAAAATTCAGAATCTGTCCCAGAGAATGAGACGCACAAACTGATCTGGAATTTTATGATACAAACGGATCACCTAAACTCGGCCCGACGACCAGACCTAGTGATAGTCAATGAAAAAAGAAGAAACTGCTGAATAGTGATCTTTAACGTTCGGGCAGATCACAGAGTAAAATTGAAAGAAAGCGAAAATTAAGTAAGTACCTGGACCTTGCCAGGGAATTGAAAAACTATGAAATATGAAAGTGACGATGATACCAAAGCATTGTTACAAGGACTAGAGGACTTGGAAATAAGAGGACAAGGAAAGACCACCCAAACAGCATTGTTGAGATCAGCCAGAATACTGAGAAGAGTCCTAGAGACTTGAGGAGACTGGCTATCACTCAAACTCCAGCAAGAAACTATCAGCAAACGCTGGTGTGAAAAACTCTCAAAAGCGTAAAATAATAACGATTATAATAATGTTATGAGACCATCCAGATTACAGAATTATTAAAATCTGCCAGAATACTGAGAAGAGTCCTGGAGACTTGAAGAGACTGGCTGTCACTCTAACTCCGATGGAAAACCATCAACAAACATAATCATCATCATCATCATCACGTCACGCCGATAGCACGGATATCCCTGACCCTCTCTCGCCAACCTTCTCTATCGTCCTTTGCTTCTGGCAGGTCTTCAGGACTACATCCCGTATCGGCACAGAGCTGCTGTAGGTAGGTTCTTGCTGGTCGTCCTGCTTTTGCTCGTCCATGTAAAGAGGTCTACTAGAGTACATCACTTATGAGTTCATCCTTACTTCTCCAGCAGTGTCCTACATATCTGGTTCGTCTAACTTAGATAGTTTTTGTGATGGGTGGTAGGTGGCTGTACAGCTGCTACTTTGTTGGGTGCTGCCTCCACGACTTGTTCAATATTGCTCGCTGCATTCTTGTGTGGTTGCCGCCAAGCTTTTTCTCCATACGTTTAATTAGCGTCTATGTAGTGCATCTATATAGCATATCGACACGGCCGCAGCTTGGAAGAAACTGCGGTAAAAAATCAGCAAACACTGGGGTGAAAAACTCTTAAAGGAGTATAATAATAATAATAATAATAATAATATGGACGTGGTTAAAAAAGGGAAACTTTATGAAAGAAACTGAATTTCTCCTGATAGCTGTTCAGAATGACGCTATAAGGAACAATCATATCAAATAATAAATAGATAAGATGCAACGAAACAACAAATGTAGGTTATGTGGTAACAGAGACGAAATGGTTAATCACATAATAAGCGAATGCAGTAAATTAGCACAGAAAGAGTATAAGACTAGACACGACTGGGTGGGAAAAATGATCCACAGGGAATTCTGCAAGAAATTGAAATTTGACCATACAACCAAATAGACAACCTAATAGCAGTCCTGGAGAATGACACACACAAACACCTCTGGGATTTTGAATCCCAAACGGGTCACCTAATCTTTGTCAGACAACCAGACCTCATAATAATCAACAACAAAAATAGAGAACTTGCAAAATTGTGGACTTTTTTGTCCCAGTTGACCATAGAGTAAAATTGAATGAAAATGAAAAGAAGGGCAAATACTTTGACCTTTCAACGATATTGAAAAAAACCCTGGAACATGAAAGTGATGTTTATACAAATTGTAACAGGTGCTCTTAGTACCGTCACCAAAAGATTAATAAAGGGACTGGAAGACTTAGAAATAAGAGGGTGAGTGGAGAACATCCAAACTCTTGCATCTTTAAGATCGGCCAGAATACTGAGAGACTTGAGGAGATTTCTGTCACTCAAACTCCAGTGAAAGACCATCAGCTAACGCTGGTGTGAATAAACTCTCATGAGTAAATAATAATAATAATAATAAACTTGTTTTGTGTATGATAATTCATCAAGTTGAGGTAGTTACATTAGGGTATTGAGTGATGTAAACAACATTACTTTGGCTGACCGGACTTTAGCAGCTCAAAATTGTTAACCATTAAAACCTACAGTTACTTACACCCATGAGCCCACCATCCATAATAGGTTATGACCTGTTATCCTCAAAGCAGTTAGATATCAGATGAAAACATTAACTAGGCAATAGTGATGTTGACATGGTAATTCTTCGGTCGAGATTCAGGTCGCCAGATATACGTTCTTTTTGTTAGTTCTAAGAATACAAGTCGGTCGTGTTCTTAAGATGATCGTAGAGATAAATATTTTCATTTGTTTGTGAACATAAAACTGTTCGGTTACTGAACATTGGGAACCTGTCGGGGTATTCGGTGCAAAAACCTTAAATAATCATTGGTATTTAAACTTCAAAGGCCCGGAATTGAGTCGGAAACTCTTAAATTACGTTCGGTCAGGCTTCAGATATTACCATCTTCAAAGATGAACAGGATTAAAGATTCCTCTGTCGTAATTAAAGTCTTTCTCAGACACCATTATATATACATATATGTAATGATAATACATAATTACATGAATTCATATTTATATTTACATATACATATATATAGTGAGAGAGAGAGAGAGAGAAAGAGATGAATAAATATATCCCCATATGTATATGTATATAGATGTATATATGCATATAAAATTAGAGACTGTAGTCGAGAGTGACTGGTAGGCTCCCTTTTCTAAAGCTACTAAACCAAGTTGTAGGGAAGAGCTTTACCATATTTACCAACCCCTCCGCTCGGGCAGGATAGGACACAAGGTCAATTTTTAAGCGGAGTTTAACAGGTTTGAATTCAGAGTTTTCTTTCTTCTAGACTAGTTGCCTCACCAAGGCTGAAAAACCCAGTCTGTCCAACTATTTAACCATACCTGGAGGGAGAATAATTGGATTCATACCTTTCCCAAGGGTTTTAGTGCTATGTGAAATGTAATCAGTCTCGTCCAGGGTGTGAACCCGTGTCGCCGTGTCCATTTCCTACGACGATTACACCACGGGCACTTCCAGGGGAAGAGCTTTACTCCTTTCACTGGACCCTTGATCCGTCTGCAGAGTGTTGAGAAAGGAAGCATCAAAGGGCCATTTTCTGAGTTTTTGGTATGACTCCACCTGAGTTTGAATCCCAGTCTCCGGGGCCATTGGCAAACACTCTACCAACAAGGCCAACGGGCCAGTATATATATATATATATATTTTTTTTTTTTCATCATACAACGTGTGAAAGCACGTGCGATACTCTTTCCTCATCAGCCGCCAACACAGTTTCGGTAGCTCAAGGCGGTACTGCCACTCCTGGCGCTACCAAGCAGTTTTTGCCACCGTACAGGGTATTAAGAGAATTATATATATATATATATATATATATATATATATATATATATATACCTTTCTAACTATATATATATATATATGAAGAAATGGAGAAGTATATATATATTTATACGCATTTGTTGTGGATAGTAGTCGTTAGCATGCATGCATATATATATATATATATATATATATATAAAATTTATAATGAATAAAATATATATATAATAAGATAGAAATATATATATATAGAAATAGAAATATATATATTAAGATAATATATATACACGCATATATATATATATATATATATATATATATAACATTAAACTTTCTGCTTTTCTGTATATGTCCATATGGCTATTTTTTTAAGGAAATACTTTACATTTTAAAAAACAAATTCGAAACAAAATGTTACCAACAGAAATATGAATAATACAGCTAACTCAGTTTTTTGTTTTATTTAAAGATTCATATGCCCATATGAATGTTTAAAAATCGAAACAGTGGCTGTTGGCAAATAATTCAGTTATAAATAAAATCATCCTCTTAATACCTTGTTTTTGTTTATTTTCATGCAGTCGGATTTATTCCCAGTTTTCCCATACATATGTATAAGTTATTGTATGTATTGATATATGGAGACATTGAGATATATAGATATGTACGTGTGCATTTTCTGCAGAAGCAAGGACGAATTCATCAGTGATGTACTCATATGAACCCCCCGCATATGGCCAAGCAAAAGCAGGACGACTAGCTCGTACATACATACATACATACATACAGCAGCTATGTGAGGATACGGGATGTAACCCTGAAGACCGGCCAAAAGCGATGAATGATAGGGAGAAGTGGCGAGAGAGGGTCAGGGATATCCGTGCTGGCGGCACGACATGATGATGATGATGATCATATGCATCATCATTATCATCATCATATCGTGCAACTAGCACGGATTTCCCTGACTCTCTCTCGCCATTCGTCTCTATCATCCATCGCCTCTAGACTACATCCTGTTTCTGTACAGAGCTGTTGCTGATAAGTTCTTGTGGGTCATCCAACACTTGCAAGTCCGTGTGATAGGGCTCCGTTGGAGAACTTGCTTATGAGTCCTTCCTTACTTTTCCAGCAGTGTCCCGCATATCTTTAGTGATAGGAGGTAGGTGGCCTCACAGCTGATGTATAGTGGGATATATATATATATATATATAGCCCTCAGCATTATTGTGCAATTTCCATCTAGCCTTATCTCTATACGCTTAGTCACCGTCCATGTGGTGCATCCATATAGTAGAATTGATACGACCGCTGCTTGGTAAAAATCGCTTTTTATTTTATCGTATAAGTTTGACTTCCATATGATCGATAACCTATTGATAGCAGTCCAGGCCTTCACTAGTCATTTATTGAAGTCATTTTCAGTAGATGAGATGCTGCTTTCGAGGTATGTGAATTTGCCCTCTAGTTTCAAGCAAGAATAAACAATGCCCGACAAAAAAAAATCATCATCATCATCATCATGTTGTGCCGCTGATCCTCTCTCGCCACTTCTCCCTATCGTTGATCGTCTCTGGCAGGTCTTCAGGGCTACATCCCGTATCCTCACATATCTGTTGTATGTATGTTCGAGCTGGTCGTTCTGCTTTTGCTTGGCTATATGCGGGGGTCCATAGGAGTACATCACTTATGAGCTCGTCCCTACTTCTCCAGCAGTGACCTGCATGTCTGGTTCGTCTAACTTGGATAGTTTTCGTGATGGGAGGTAGGTGGCCGTATAATTGGAGCTTTGTGGGGTGTTGCCTCCAGGACTTGTTCGATATTACTCGCAACATTCTTGTGTAATTGCCGTTTAGCTTCTTCTCCAGCCTTTTAGTTAGCGTCCAAGTAGTGCATCCATACAGCAGTATCGATGTGACCGCTGCCGGGAAAAAAACTGCATTTCATTTTATTGGTCAGGTCTGATTTCCATATGATCGAAAGCCTATCGATAGCTGTCCATGCCTTTGTTAGCCGTGTGTCGATGTCTTTTTCGGTTGATGAGACACTGCTTCTTAGGTCGATGAATCTGTCCACCAGTTTCAGAGAGGTTCTGTCTAATGTGGAAATGTCACCTGTTTGATTTTAGCACATATATTCAGTTTTGTGTGAATTAACATTGATGCCAATGCCTGCTACGGCTCGTTCCAAACAAAAGACAAAAAAAATACATCGTGAAAACTTTTATAAATTTAAGAAAAGAACGGGTGAACTTAAAGAAAGTTTGAACACTTAATGCCATGGTGCACCACTGGAACATCTGATACCATAATTGTGATTTATAAAATGCGTTTCTTACAAAAAAATAAATAGATTGAAAAAAATAATTAAGAAAATTAAAGTTATAGGAAGGTTTATTGTCAAAGAATGTGTTCCCATTAATTTTCTGCCAAGGATTTTTCACCTATGAATATGTATTCCAAACTGAAAACACACTCACTCACACTCACTCGATATATCACTAATTTTTCTTTCTTTTTATTGTTCCCTCTAATAATCTCTCCTTTTCTCTCACTTTTGTTATCTCTCTTTCTATCACTCTATATTTGTGTATCTATCTATCTATCTATCTCTCCTCTTCCCAATGAATTTTCTATTATTTTCCTGTTTCTCTTTTTTCTCACTTATTTTCTCTTACTTTCGGTCTTTTTCTCTCCCTTTTTCTTCTCTTTCTCTCCCTTTCTTACTCCCTTTCTTTATTTCTCTCTCTTTCTCTCTATCTGTTTTACACTTACTTTTTTTTTATTTCAACGGTTTTCTTTTACCTCTATCTCATTAATCCTCTTTTTTCTTTTTTTTTCTTTATCTCATTTTTACACACACTTCTCTCTTTCTACCTCTTTATCACTCAAACTTTTTCCTCTTTCTCTTTTCTGTCTCCCTTTCTTTCATATTTAATCTTTCTTTTTTTTTCATCTCGCTTTTTTCTATGCTTTTTTTTTCTATTTCTCTCATAGTTTCATTTCCTTAATCTCATTTAAATTTTTTTTAATTTTTCAATCAATCAATTAATATATATATATATATATATATATATATATATATATATATATATATATATATATATATATATAATTGTAACAATATTTACCTGAACCTAAAACTAATAGAAAAAGTTTTTAATGTAAAGTTTTTTTTTATTTGATTTAAATTATCAACGTCGATATATCGACTTCTATTTCATTGTTTAATGGCATATAGTAGGGTACCTAGCACCCCTCAGCAATCAATCTGATGGACTGGCCCCTAGCCATAAATAGCCTCCGATTAATAATTTCGACCGATGACTAAGAGGTTGATTACTAAGTCGATATTAAGCTGACTAATATCCGGACTGATCTTACTTCGTTTGGCTATACAGCATTTTGACCCTCCTCAATTTCTTGTAAGTTCTCCTGTTAATTGTTTGTAACTTCTACTGTCATTTTTATGAATCTGTTAGCACCAGATACTGGTGCTGAATAAATATATTAAGCAGTCATTCTTCTCCGTGTATCATTCACCTCAACGATGCAACGCGCATCAATCTTTGTGGGTTATTTAATGCCGAAGCGATACTTGTAGAAAGATAATAGTGATACTATTTAACCCACAGATAGTGGGGGAAAAAGATTTCTTATCTTTTCTCACAGGTATTTGTCTGAAAATAAACACTATAATATGAATGGAAATCGAACTCATTATTACGTTTTCATTGTCCCGTGCGTTACCTACCACGCCATTGGGTATCTATCGATCTATCTATCTCAAGGAAAACTCAATAGATATCATGCCATTGTAAATTTATTTCGACTATTCGTTTAGTAGGAATTGCCTCATCAGATGACGAACAATTTTTATGGTGGTAATAAACACAGCTATTTCGAGAAAAGAAACTTTTTCATAAATTAAACATTTAAAAAGTTATGCTAAAAAATTCATACATTGAATAAATTATATAAACCCAATTCAATCTATTAAATTATTATCCAGCTACTTTTAAAGTTAGAATCAAAACACTTATAGTCGTAATATAAATTAAGTAAAACTAATGTTGGTGACCATACCCGAAGGTGACCCAAAGGCCCCTTTCTCAGTTGCTACTACACCAAGGTGTAGGGAAGGGTTCTACTCTTTTCCCTGGATTGCGACTCTTTTTCCTTGATACGTACCTTATAATACGTAATTGTTAAGCAAGAACCATTTTTTAGTTATTGGTATGACTCGACTTGGGATTGAACGACGGTCTCCAGGGTCATTGGCGAACACTCAACCCAAGAGACCAATAATAAATGAACTTTTCAAAAATATATTAAATTAAGTAATTATGTTCTTAATTGATAAATTTGGAAGTATATGGAAATTTAAATAGTTAAATTTTAATAAAACAGGAAGTTTTAAGAAAATTGGAGATTAATTAATACTTAATAACGTTGACTATTTTATCAGGTTATTATTTTGATATATCACCGTCTATTATGACGGGATTACGACTGGAATTACCAAATAGAATTACCAAATCGTTGGCTAAGATCGAAAACTTTACTTTTACTTACAACTAGAGTATAATTTATTTGGTTAAACTGGGTTAATATAGAAATAAGTATCTATATATAAATCTTTATATGTTTTACTTGATAGCTCTGTATATGAATTTTTCAATGTATTCTTATATATCAATATCCATACAATGAACACTCTGTTAAAATATATTGAAACTTCTCATATATTCTACATATGAATTATTCCACATAAGTCTAATTTTGGACTATATATATATATATATATATATATAGTTTGCAATATCTATAAATAAACGCACACACATCTATAAGAGTGGCTGCTATAGAGGAGAATAAAAACAGCCATCGAAAGATAACCATGACCCACATTCCAGCTCGAACATACATACAGCAGCGATGTGAGGATACGGGATGTAGCCTTGAAGACCTGCCGGAAGCGATGAACGATAGGGAGAAGTGGCGAGAAAGGGTCAGGGATATCCGTGCTGGCGGCACGACATGATGATGATGATGATAAATAAATAGTGCTCAATATCAGTATATGTATCTAAATTAAAATAGCTTATACTTAGTCTGTTGATCTCATAAGCGAGAAACTTACAGTCTCCAAGCGTCGTTGACTCTTTTTTCAACGCTATTCTTACTTACATATATATTCAATCCGAAATATGAACAAAAAAAAAACTCTTCTTCATGCTACTATAGACGTAAATATGAATGTCTTCTTGTTTCTAAATTTTTGTCGTAGAATATTGTTATTAAGCCACAGTGAAAATCGATGATGGGTCTATTTTAGGGTTCACTGAACCATTCTGCAAGAAAAGATTTTGCAATCACAAACCACTTTCCACGAGAGATGCTAAGTGAACAGTATAACGCTGTCTAAATATAGAGAGAAATGCAAAGACAAATTAAATAAATCTCCCATTGTTGAACAGAAAATTCTAAAAATGGCAAAAATATTTGGTGTAGGTTCCATGAATTATAGATAATGTTTGGAGGAGAAATTAAACATTATTATTTTCGGAACAAGACTACCTCATTACTATATATATATATATATATATATATATATCGATAGGCTTTCGATCATATGGAAATCAAACCTGACCGATAAAATGAAACGCAGTTTCTTCCAGGCTGCGGTCGTATCGATACTGCTGTATAGATGCACTACTTGGACGCTGACGAAACGGTTGGAGAAGAAGCTCGACGGCAATTATACGAGAATGTTGCGACCAATATTGAACAGGTCCTGGCAGCAACACCGCACACGGCGCCAACTGTACGGCCACCTACCACCTATCACGAAAAGTATACAAGCTAGACGAACCAGACATGCTGGACACTGCTGGAGAAGCAAAGACGAGATCGTAAGTGATGTGCTCCTATGGACCCCCGCATATGGCCAATCAAAAGCAGGACGACCAGCTCGAACATTCATACAGCAGCTATGTGATGATACGAGATGTAACCCCGAAGACCTGCCGAAGGCGATGAATGATAGAGAGACGTGGAGAGAGAGGGTCAGGGATATCCGTGCTAGCCGCACGTCATGATGATGATGATGATGATATATATATATATATATATATATATATTTACTAAGAATACATATGTATGTATATAAGCGTTGCATGGACCTTTGTTGGTGAGTTAGACTCAGACAGGTGACTCGTACAGTTTCATGAAAAAGGTATGTTAACCTAACTTTCTAACCATTACACCATACTCGGCGCCAATAAATTTTACCAAGAAGGCAGTTACCAGTTGACAGTTCAAAGTATCGTACATTACTCTCGACGAATTCATGATCAGTATAAGGTTGTTTTTTTTTTTTTGGCTTCGTGACAAACTAATATAGGGGTGAATTACAACTAGTAATTTTTTTTTTAATTCAGGAGAAGTCTTCAATTTTTTGTCTCATATATATATATATATATATATATAATTATTAGTATTATACTCCTTGCGAGTTTTTCACATCAGCGTTAGCAGATGGTTTCTCACTGGAGTTTCAGTGACAGCAAGTGTCCTGAAGTCTCCAGGACTCTTTTTGGAGGTGCCCATAGGAGGTGCCTGTGGCGTAATGGTTATCGTCATTGGAAATGGACAGGGCGACTGATTGCATTTCACATAGCACTAATACCTTTGGGAAAGGTATGAATCCAATTATTCTCCCTTCAGCTATTGGTAAATAGTAGGGCAGATTAGGTTCTTCAGCCTTGGTGAGGCAACTAGTTTAGGAGAAGGAAAACTCTGAATTCAAACCTGTTAAACTCCATTTAAAAATAACCTTGTGTCATATCCTGCCCGAGCGGAGAGGTTGGATAAATATATAGTCTCCAGGACTCATCTCAGTTTGAGTGACAGCAAGTCTCTTCAAATCATCAGGACTCCTCTCAGTATTCTGACCGATCTCAATAATGGTGTAGTTTGGATGATCTCCACTCGTCCTCTTATTTCCAGGTCAACTAGTCCTTGTACCAATCCCTTGGTTATTGTACCAAGAGTGCCAATTACAATTTGTATAACCGTCACTTAATTATTATTATTATTATTTACTCCTTTGAGAGTTGATCAGATGAGTGTTAACTGATGGTTACTCACTGAAGTTTGAGTGACTGCAAGAGTTCTCAAGTCTCCATTACTTTTCTCAGTATTCCGACTGGTCTTAATAATACAGTGGTTTAGAGTATCTCTACTTGACCTCTTATTTCTGAGTCTTCAATGCCCCTGAGCAATTTTCAATAGCGCCACAATCACAGTTGGCATCACAGTCATTTTCTTGTTCCATAGTTTTTTTTTAGTTCTCAAGCAAGATCTAAGTATTTATCTCTCTTTTCGCTTTCTTTTAATTTTACTTTGTGGTCTGTCGAGACGCAAAATTCAATTTCGGTCTTTTTTTGTTGATGGTTTTGTTGACTATCATAAAAGGTCTGGTCATTTAGCCGAGATCGGGTGATCAGTTTGTATCTTAAAATCCCAAATTGGTTTATACATCTCGTTCTCCAGTGCGGAATCTAGGTTGTACATGTACTACTTCTTCGTGTGGTCAAATTTAAATTTTTTTGGTACAATTCACAGTGGATTACGTTCCCCATCCCGTTGTGTCTAATGTTGTACTCTTTTTGTACTAATAAATGACTGCAAGCTGGGTCTGACTCAACTCACTTTGACACCAACTGACTCTGACCCTTATGCGGTCATCTACATATATCATTTCATAACGCCAACAACTTCTGATCAACCACGTGACTGCTTCAGCCTATATACACAGGTGCATCCTGTTCAGAGAAATCTCTGATTAAAGACTTGGTCAATGGTCTATATGCAGCCGTATCTGGTCTATTGCTCTTTATTTTTCTCTCAGTTTGGATTGCAGAGTCTCGGAGAAAGGTAAGTTCTTTTGTTTCTGTTATTGGTTCTGGTGAGCGTTAATACTATTTTTCACATTAACACGTTCTTGGAAGATTATCTTATTCTCTTTATAGGATAACTGATAATTATTCTTGTTCTTCCAAAACTTTCAATGCGCTTGTTTTTGATTTTGTGAGATTTAAAGTCTCAACTGATGATTGTACATTTTTGTGTGATAGTGACACAGACCTCTTCGAAAGAAGAGACTTTTTTTTTATTCGTATAGATAATTGCAAAGATATCAGGAAAAAATGCACAACCAGAATAAAGGAAATATTTATGCTTACTTAAACTTGTTACTTACTATCTCTGTTACATAGTAGTTGTGCCATGTCGATAGAGGCTACAATCATCATCATCATCATCATCATCATGTCGTGCCGCTAGCACGTATATCCCTGACCCTCTCTCGCCACTTCTCCCTATCGTTCATCGCCTCTGGCAGGTCCTCAGGGCTACATCTCGTATCCTCACATACCTGCTGTATGTATGTTCGAGCTGGTCGTCCTGCTTTAGCTCGGCCATATGTGGGGGTCCATAGGAGTATATCACTTATGATCTCTCCCTGCTTCTCCAGCAGTGTCCTGCGTATCTGGTTCGTCTAACTTGGATAGTTTTCGTGATGGGAGGAAGGTGGCAGTATAGTTGGTGCCTTGTAGGGTGTTGCTGCCAGGACCTGTTCAATATTGATCGCAACATTCTTGTGTAATTGCCGTCCAGCTTTTTCTCGAGCCGTTTAGTTAGCACTCAAGTAGTGCATCCATACAGCAGTATCGATACGACCGCTGCCTGGAAGAAACTGCGTTTCATATAACGACTCTATTCTTTGCAAAGGGGAAAGACCTCCATCTCCCTCAAGAAAATGGTGTTTCGAGCATGACACTAAACACAAGCTAGTGTGGAGTCATCTCTTAAATGACATTACAACAGGCCTTCTCTGACTCTGCGTGATTGTACCAGTTTGAGTTCGATCTCCGAGTCCAATAAATGTTTGAAAATTATTTATATTAGATAAGAATTCTTTAAACTATAAAAACGTGCAAATAAATGATTATCATATAAGAATAGTTCCTGAGTGTCTGAGAGATCGCTTTAATTCCGAGCCTGGTGATTAATCAGTTCAGGGAACCAAGTATCGGAAACTAAATCTTTCTATTCACCATAACTGAAAAATCTTAAATGAATATCTGCAGCTGAATTGTATAGATAAGGATATTATTCATAGAATAATTTTATTATCGATATAATAGAATCACGGATATTATTTATAGATGTACATAAAATAAACTTAAGAGTAAACGTATATGAAAAAACGGAAACAGATAAACCCTAAGAATTTGACCTTTCTTTCTTTCTTTTTTCTTTCTTTCTTTCTTTCTAATAGAATTTCTTGCTTACTATCTTTATTTCCTTCTTTTTTTTTTCTTTCTTTCTTTTCCACAATTTATTTCTTACAATCTTTCTTTCTTTCTTTCTCCAGAATCTCTTTGATTGTTTCTTTGTTTCTTTCTTTTCCACAGAATTGCTTCCTTACTATCTTGATTTCTTGATTTCTTTCTTTTTCTACAGAATCTCTTTCTTTCTTTCTGTTTTTCACCAAAATCTCTTTCTTTCCTTCTTTCTTTCTTTTTCCACAGAATTTCTTTCTTTCTTTCTTTCTTTTCAACAGAGTTTCTTTCTTTCTTTCTTTTTTTCTCCAGAATCTCTTTCCATCTTTCTTTTGTTCTTTTTATTCCAGAATTTATTTATTTATTTCTATCTTCCTTTCTTTCTTTCTTTCTCCACAGAATGTCAATCTTTCTTTCTTTCTTTCTTTTTTTCACTAAAAATTATTTCTTTCTTTCTTTCTTTCTTTCTTTCTTTCGTTCTTTTTCCTCAGAATTTCTCTCTTTCTTTTTTTTCTTTCTTTTCCACATAATTTCTTTCTTTCTTTCTTTCTTTCTTTCTTTCTTTTTTCTCCAGAATCTCTTTCTATCTTTCTTTTGTTCATTTTTTCCCAGAATTTTTTCTTTCTTTCTTTCATTCTTTCTTTCTTTCTTTCTTTTCCGCCTTGATGCAAAATATTTTTTAGCGTTTTTTTTTACTTTTACGAGTGTCTGTAAATTGGCTTAATGAAGAGCCAAGTGCAAATCCAAGGTATTAAACATGAAATTTTCTTTAAGAACGTAAATTCAATTAAGACTAAATCACAAGTTAACGATATGGGGTTCAAGTGTTCCCAGATGGGCAACACTTACTTTTACACTTATATCCCAATACAAACGAGCGCCTAATGAAGAGGGATGAGTAGCAAGATGATTTTTAGAGACGATAGTCGTTACAATGTACTCAACTTGCAATGAGCTAACAACTAAGAAGGCCTTATGCCATACTAAGCAAAAGTCTGTAAAGAAAAGAATGCTGCAATACTCATAGGGGAATCGATAACAGCATAATATTAACGATCAAATTTTTTTCTGACTCAAACTTATTTATTCGCATAAACACACACACACACACACACACACACATACATATATATATATATATATATATATATATATATATATATATATATATATATATGTGTGTGTGTGTGTGTGTGTGTGTGTGTCTTGTAAAGGAGAAAAAAACAAAATATGTGGACAAGAAATGTGATTATTCTGGATCAGGCATAGTATCGAGAGAAAGATATAATTACCAATAACCCACTTCCATACATACATTCTTTCTTTGTTTAATCGCATATCAATCTTTCTGGGTTATTTAATGCCAAAGCCACCCTTCTAGAAGAACAGTAGTGGTATTATCTAACAAATAGCTGGAAGGATAAAGGGGTTCATACCTTTCCCAAGGGTATTTGTCCGAAAGTGAACGTAATGGCGCGATGGAGTTCTAACTCGCTTATTACGATTCCGCAATCTATCGCTTTAACCATTACACCACGAGGAAACCCCCCCCATACATACATAGATACACATACGAACGTGCGCACGAACACACACACACACATATACATATATGACTGTACATATTTACGTTTTTAAATAGAGAAATATCCAATTCTAAAGACTAATGATAAATGTTTTTATTTGATAATATTGATATTTATTATAACAATGTAATATTACTAGCAAAAAATATTAATAATTACGTATGAGTAATATCAATAGACGATAATGATGTTTTATTTCAAAATAATCACAAGTTTCTTCAATGTTCTTAATGCAGTCGTAAAGATTAATCACTTAGAACAATTTATATATATATATATAGTCATCCACAGACAGACTGTTTCGTTGTATCACAACTCTTCAGTGTGGCTAGACACGCAGGAGGTTTCAAGCTGGGATTGAAGCCCGCCTATCTTTACGCCAAACATGGTATCTAACCGCACAGCCATTTAAATGACATATGTCAGCTAAGGAAATATAACGCATATAATTAGCTTTCGTTTGTTTACATTTTGTGATATCAGATATCAGAGTGCTCAATTCGATAGAAGAGCTTTGCATTACGATGGTGGAAGCCGTTAATTTCTTCGCTAGAGTGCTCAGATATAAAGGCAACAAAACACTACATGACAACTTCCAGATTTATTGTCGCTCCTCTGTATATGTATATACCAACAGGATGTGTCAAAAGGATTGAATTTAGAGTTTGTTTTTTTACCTTGTCCGTTCCGTTTACCAAACCAAGGTGAAAGAGCCCAATCTGCCCTAATAATTACCCCTAGCTCAAGGGAGAATTAGCGTTATGTGAAATGCAAACAGCTTCGTTCAGGTTTTGAACTCAAGTCGCTGTCTCCATTTTCAACAAAAATAGCCCTTACATGACGAGCGCCACATGTGTACTATTGCCCCCCCCACACACACATATATATATATATATAAGCATGCATATATTGATATGTATATGAGTATTCACGACCGATAAAATAAAACGCAGTTTTTTTTCCGAGCAGCGGTCGCGTTGATACTGCTAAATGGATGTACCACACGGACGCTAACTAAACATAGGGAGAAAAAGCTTGACGACAATTATACAAGAACGCTGTTAGTTATATTGAACAAGTCCTGGTGGCAACACCCTACAAAACAGCAGCTGTACGGCCACCTACCTCTCATCACGAAAACTATCCAAGTTAGACGAACCAGACGTACGGAACTCTGCTTGAGATGAAAGAACGAAGTTATAAGTGATATACTCCAGTGGACCCCATCACATGGATGAGCAAAGGCAGCAGGACCAGCTAGAACCTATATACAACTGCTCTGTGTCGATACAAAATGTAGCCTTGAAGACCTACCAGGTGCGATGGACGATAGAGACGGGTGGCGGGAGAGGATCAGGGAGATTTCTGTTAGCAGCATGACATGATGAGGAATGATGATGATATATGTATATATATATATATATACTCATACGCACCAAGCAACCCTAAACACATTAAACATATTTTTCGTAACCAACTACTTTTTCCGTAACCTTTCTACTTCGTACAAATACTATAAAGACAATTAAAAAGTCGTAAAAAATCTTATACGAAATATCCCCCCGACTGACTCTAACAATAAAATAAAACTAATTATATATCATCCCAAATTCAATACAAATAACCTCGTCATCTATATCTTCTCTCCCTCCACTAGTCACCTCAGTACAACCAATGTAATATACACATTTTAAAGTTCACAAACATAACACTTCTCCAATAAAATAAGTACATATTTTGGCCTGATTATAACAAACACATCGGAAAGCTAAACACTATCTGTCCGATACTAGATTCATCTCTGAACGCCTCAAATCCCTTCCTTCGAATACCGACAAATTCTTACTGAAAACACCTCCGTATTAAACAAAGAATAAAACCAAACAAAAACTCCAAATTCTTGAAGATCTCTGTGTAAAGATTGACAAACCTTCCTTAAACAAGATCAATTTCCAGTGTAGCTGCCATGTTCTTAACTGCCTTTAACAATTTTTTCCGCCCATTCTTTCTCTTACCTCCAGTAAAATTCTTTTCTTTTGTAAATCCCCCTCACTTGTTCTTCCTCTCACTCTTTGAATAAATTAATACGACTCATCATTGTGTTAGTTAATTCTATGTTGTTTGCTCCTAATTGGATAGAAAGTACTTCAGATGAATATGGCGCCTTCATTTTTAAATTTTTTCTTTCTAAATATCAAACAATAAATAAAAAAGACTTGAACGGATCAATAAAAGAATAGGCAGAATCGAAGTGTCTGTCTTATTCATGAAACATATTTAAAATGGAAAAATGCTGTCTGTATATATATATATATATACGCTCCCCCATGAAGGTTGAGCCCTCTGGCGAAGGAATTGTCCGCCACCGCTCGCATAATGCAAAGCTCTTCGAAAGAATTGAGCACCCTGGTAACCGATAGGGTATAAAGATGTAAACAAACGGACGCTGCTGCTGTTGCTAAATAAATACCTTAGAAATTCCCTTAGCCAACGTGGCTTGTTGGCCGATAGGTCTGAGACTTAGTCTAACGTAAAGTTGGATGGGTTTCGATCCCGGCTTCGCGCGTCCTGCGTGTCTAGCCACACTGAAGAGTTCTGATAGAACGAAACAGTCTGTCTGTGGATGACAATATATATATATATATATGCCTAGAGTGTCAGAAAAAATCGAACCGACGCATTAGGACGATCCTGACAAAAGAAGGGTTGGACCAAAACTATATATATATATATATATGTGTGTGTGTGTGTGTGCATATATATATTTTTCATAGAGATTAAGTCCAAAAATAGACTTCAATTGGTAATATTATAATCAATATAAACTTTGTTTCCCTAGAATAGCTCTAATCTTTGATTAAATTGTGTGCCATCAGAGGAAGCAATCAATGCAAATAGATTGTTGAAGTAAATTTATAATAGATTAACATCTGAAGAGTTTTACTTGACATTAGCGATATATATGTGTGTGTGTGTGTGTGTGTGTGTGTGTGTGTGTGTGTGTGTGTGTGTGTGTGTAACATAGGACCAACGTGTTGTGTTTTAAGGAAAGAAGTCTGCAAAAAAGAAATAATCAAACTTGAAGTTTAGGGAAAAAAATATAGTAGTCATTTATTATTCACTTAGGGCTACGATCGTTGCAACTCGAAAAGTTCGTTTCGTTACGTTCTTCTTCTCCCTTCCTCTTGGAGGCGACGGCGGGTATCAGTGAGAGCTGGCTGTTGACACACACCTGACAGTTGGGTCGTAGCAGGCTGGGTAGGACGGGTAGGGGTCTCGGAACCTTTGACGCGCCTGTTTTGAAAGCTGCCTTCAATTCTCCCAAAATCTCGTGACTTGTTTTCTTATACAGAGATTTTGGGGAACAGATCGAAGATCCCCGAATGTTCGATGTCACCCGTAAAACTGTCGTGAAATACGTAGTAATTCATCTGTGATTATTTTAGAATCACGTCTAACTTTGCAGGTCATTCTGTCTGCACGCGCTAGTCTCGAGACACCTTCACTGATTGACTACTGCCGATGCACTCGCGCGCTCTCAACGACAGCGCCTGTCCGTAATATTACATATATATATATATATATATATATATATATATATATATATATATAACACTTATTCCTATATTTATGAATAAAAGTTGCTCAATATCGGTGATAGAGCCTATGTAATTCTAGATTTAGATAGTTTAATGCTGATGACAGCACTTTGTGACTTTCATTTTACCACCATTGTGATTATCAAAACAATATATATATATATATATATATATATATATATATATATATATATATATATATATATATATATATATATAGAATACTTAGTCCAGTTAAACCGGAGTTAGGAGTAATTCCATCAGGACAAGAAATTATTCGTGAATGAATATTTAAATCTTCCTGGTAAAGAGCTCAATGTACCAATTATACAGAGCAATAATTTCATTAAGAAAAAACAACGAAACCAATCACAAAGGATTATAAATTTATTTCCATCCTGTTACGCATTTTTGAAATTTTCAAAAACACGAAAAAAAATTAACAGGACTTCATCAGATCAATTAGATAAAAAAACTAGAGTAAACACATAAGAGTGGGAGGGGATAGAAGAGTGAGAGGGGATAGAAGAGGGGTGAAGAGTTATCTCTTCATTAAGCCCACTTCCGTTTTAAATTTAAATTTTCGGTTGGCAATGTAGTAAATTTATTTTAAAACAATTTTTTTTAAATTAATTTTACATATAGACTTAAATTACAGATATTTCTAATTAGATTTAAATTTTAATTAATAATCTCACGTAAAGATGCCGTAATAGATATATTAAAACAAAAACAAATAATTAATTTACTTAAATATTTTAAAATTTCAAAAATTTCAAAATTATTTAGAGGGCATTAATCAGTTACATTTTTTATGCGTAGTACATATATATTATATGCTTTTTCATAATTTTCTATCTAATAATTTATTATATTTATTCTCAAAATTAACTCTAATTCTCAAATAAATTTATGCTTTATAAAAAAAAATTTTACTTGTTTAATTATTTATAGTTTAAATTTGGCCCTATGTCTACACCTGGCTATTAGTTCATTTCTCTGATTTAGTAAAATTTTTGGCTCAGGAAAAAGCAAAATGTGGATCTTTTCTTCAAGACATAGATAGCACCTACTATCGAAAGATTTTGGGGTACTAGATCTTTTCAATATGGACCATTGAATGTCAGGGGTTAACCCTTTATTTTTTAATCCCCAATAATGTTTTGGTAGAGCAGTTTGATTTTTTTGAATCGTTATTTTTTAAAACAGTTTTCCTACGAGCTAATATTATTTCGTATTGTTCAATAGTTATATCTATATATTTCTCAAATAATAAATAGCCATAATAATGAATTAATTAATAAATTTCATAACCGAGTAAATAATAATAATATTAATAGTAAAAAAATAGAATGTAATTGTAAATCTCAAAGTGATTGTCCAATGAATGGCTTGTGTAGTTTAGATAACGTAGTATATCAAGCTATTATTTATCCAAAAGAGGACATAAGTGATAAGAAATATTATATTGGCGTTTCTTCTACTAATTTCAAGATTAGGTACGGAAATCATAAATATTCCTTTTCCCATGAGCATCAAAAAAATCAAACTGCTCTATCAAAACATTATTGGGGATTCAAAAATAAAGGGTTAACCCCTGACATTCAATGGTCCATATTGAAAAGATCTAGTACCCCAAAATCTTTCGATAGTAGGTGCTATCTATGTCTTGAAGAAAAGATCCACATTTTGCTTTTTCCTGAGCCAAAAATTTTACTAAATAAGAGAAATGAACTAATAGCCAGGTGTAGACATAGGGCCAAATTTAAACTATAAATAATTAAACAAGTAAAAAATTTTTTTATAAAGCATAAATTTATTTGAGAATTAGAGTTAATTTTGAGAATAAATATAATAAATTATTAGATAGAAAATTATGAAAAAGCATATAATATATATGTACTACGCATAAAAAATGTAACTGATTAATGCCCTCTAAATAATTTTGAAATTTTTGAAATTTTAAAATATTTAAGTAAATTAAATATTTGTTTTTGTTTTAATATATCTATTACGGCATCTTTACGTGAGATTATTAATTAAAATTTAAATCTAATTAGAAATATCTGTAATTTAAGTCTATATGTAAAATTAATTTTAAAAAAATTGTTTTAAAATAAATTTACTACATTGCCAACCGAAAATTTAAATTTAAAACGGAAGTGGGCTTAATGAAGAGATAACTCTTCACCCCTCTTCTATCCCCTCTCACTCTTCTATCCCCTCCCACTCTTATGTGTTTACTCTAGTTTTTTTATCTAATTGATCTGATGAAGTCCTGTTAATTTTTTTTCGTGTTTTTGAAAATTTCAAAAATGCGTAACAAGATGGAAATAAATTTATAATCCTTTGTGATTGGTTTCGTTGTTTTTTCTTAATGATATATATATATATATATATATATATATATATATATATATATATATATATTTTAACAACAGATTTTGTTGGAACACTTACTTAACATCGCGGTTAGCACATTTAAAGGGCCTCATACAATAATAATTCGGAAATAAAACGTTTAAACTATTTACGTAGTTGTCCTGGCAATGTATATAGGAATTCCGGCCATCAGGAATTTTTAAAAACGTATTAAAAAATTTTATTAACTAAAAATCACTAACTCTATTGGTAGATCTTTTTCCAAGCGAACGTTTTAAAACAAAATTCTGGAAACGTTCCAACAGACAACTTCAAAACAAAACACTACAAAGAACTAAAACAGTAAAAATTCAACAGTCAACTTTAAACTACACAACCCCAGACCAAAACTTAGGTCGAAAGCGCTTGGGCAGAAATCTAGGACAATTCCTTTACCATCTAGATCCCGACTCTAGAAAAATAACAAGAAGTTTTGAAAAAATAGAATAAAATATAATAAACAGTGTTCCATCGTCTTTAACAAAACTTCCTTGAATAATAACTGGCTGCCTAAATATACCATTCCAATATATATATATATATATATATAGGGGTGATTATGTGTGGGTTCGTAAACATCCATTGATGCTGAAATATTTTCATAACTGGTTATCAACTTTCACAAATATAAAAAATATAGTGTATTTTTTTCTTACCATCTAGTTGTTTTCCAAGTTCACTCGGTGTGATTTTTCTAACCTGCCATGCGCAATAGATTAATTATTTCTCGATCATCCCGTGGATTTTCGCAACCCCTGTGGATGTACAAGATACACCTGGAAATTCACACGGCCAATCTTTTTTCCGTTTTTACTTTTTTGCATTTTTCCCTATTTCTGGCCAGGGTACAGTACCTTCAAAAGACTATCTATAATACGATCCTTTCCTGAGCTTAAAAAGAGATAACCCATGTTTTGTAATAAGTTTTCCTTATTTATTTATGTATTCGTTTATTTCTTATTTACTCATTTAATAATCTTTTAACAAACATGTCTTCTTTATGATTGCAGGTGGTCAGTCCAATATTTTTCGTATTCTTCCTAGAGGGTACTAAAAAGGAGCAGAACTTTAATGATCATATTTTTTAAAGGTTTTATCAAATATATATATATATATATATATATATATATATATATATATATATATATATTGGATGTTTCAGAATTTTTTGTATCATTTTATATGTACTGAATGTTTCAGAAAAATCATTATCATTTCATTATCTAATAAGTTGACTGATTCTTGTTCAAATATCTTAGATTTTAATAGCATTGGGGAAAAAACTCAATATGCTATGTATAGTTAAATACACCTTTTTTTCCAATAGAAAATGGCATTTTTATACCGGAAGATATTGCTCGTAGCATTCTTGTGTAATTGCCGTCAAGCTTTTTCTCCATATGTTTAGTTAGTCCATGTAGTGCATCCATATAGCAGTATCGACACGACTGCTGCGAAGAAAAAACTGCGTTTTATTTTATCAGTCAGGTTTGACTTCTATCTAACCGATAGTCTATCGCTATATGTCCACGCCTTTGGTAGTTGTGTGTCGATGTCTGTCTCGGTTGATTAAACACTGTTCCCTAGGCAGGTCACTTGTCCACTAGTTTCAGAGATCTACCATTTAGTGCGGAGATGTCACCTCTTTGATTAAAGTACATGTATTCCGTCTTGCCTGGGTTGATATGGAGGCCTATGCCACCAGCTGCTGGTTCCAGACTATGTAGCAGGGTTTCGGCTTGGGCGGGGGTATTTGCCAGAAGCGCTATGTCATCGGCGTAGTCCGCGTCCGTAATTGTTTGTGCGGGGTAGCATCTGATTCTTTCCTTTTGAAACCGTTGTCTTTCATATATATATATATATATATATATATATATATATATATATATATACGAGCGTGGTTAAAAACATTCTCAGGCTCACTCGTGTATAGATTTGTCATGCAACTCCCACCTTTATTTAGGCTTCACCGGTTTAGAAATTAAGACAGAAATCTGAAGGTGGTTTCCTACTTTTTAAAGCAATGGTAGTATGCTGCCACAACAAAAGTATTTAGCATTGGATCTTGGTGGGGGGCAGAACTTTCGAACAAACCTTGTGTGTGTGTGTGTGTGTGCACGTACCCATGCGTTTGCGTGTATGGGCGTTAGAATTCAGTTGTCTATTAGAAGAATGGAAACTGCTCAACTAGCATCAAACTTTTTTAACGACTCATCTCAAACAACTAATATAGAATCCATGGGCCCAACGAGGGGGTAATATAATAGTTGCTAAGCTAGTTCACCTGACTATTTTTAGTGAATTCAACATTAACACAGAGGCTAGTACCTACAGTACTGCGTCAAAGTTATGCGTAGATTTAGGGTTTCTTTGCGTGATATATGGCTAGTTAGCTAGGCTAGCAAACCATTTACAGTGAGATTGGTTGATTCATACTTCTGTCATAACAGAAATTATACAGCCTTGTAATACTCCCTAGAAAATAGCTAATTTAGAACAATGATTCCCGAGTATATTTTAAAAGCACTTTTTATGAAGATTTACGCATTTTCTTTTTCTTTTTCGCGGCATATCAACTAATTATGTGTTATTTGATACAGAAATTCGATTATTTTTATTGTAATTAAAACACTTTCAAAGTCCCATTGCGCTTTTATTAATTCATCAATTTTTTACACACGATATTAAATATTACCATTTCATACAAATAATTTGCAACCAGTTGTACATGTAGTATAACTGATCTTGATAAACAACGAAGAACGTGTATATATAGAAATATAATCTTACATTTTTAATCTTCGACGGTGACGCTTACGTGGAGCAGGAGAGCAATTGGAGAGACTTCGCACACACGAAAGATCTGTCAGAAGTCAGAAAAGCCAGTGGGAACTAACTTCAGCCCAAATTATAGACCTTGTACTCCTGTGGACCCCTTCATATGGACGAGCAAAGAAAGTCAGAGAAAGGCGAGAAGTTGGGATCTGTGGGTTCAGAATCCAAATTAGCCAACGCGAGAGGATGAGTCAGCGTTCCTAGTGGCTGTGTAGGAATTTCGCTCGGATACACGCTCGCGATAGCCAGATGCACATAAAACCACACAAAAGTGTCCCAAACTTCTCCCTTCTTGAGCTTAGTGCTAACCCAAGTCCATGTTTGTTTTTTCTTCTTTTCTTCCACGCTTTCGATTGTGTATATTGTGTCTTGTGTGTTTGTTAAGAAATGTGAAATATCCCCGGCCAGAGATGAGAGAAAACACCAGACGATCGGATGGCCATGAGCTGGCTTAGGAAGTAGAAATAGTGGGGGTCAGCCAGCGGGGATATTTTCACGGCTTACACCTAGGCATTGCTTGTTTTCATTGGTTATGATTTACACCCACACAATGGTTGTTTTCGATTGGTCACGGCTTACACCGAAGCATATCTTGTTTTCCGCTAGTCACTTCCTTGATTTAATCTACTGCCGAATGGATCTGTCATCTACATCCACCGGGTTCATCGCAGTTCAAGGCAATATATTATATATGGTTTTAAGTATTCCTATCTAGTTTTAATAATCTATTCAATAATGTTTTAAATATCTATTTTTATTTAATAATCTTTTGTCTGCACACACTTTGAAGCAACTAATAATACTTTGCCAAAAATTGTAACTTCAAGTAACTTTTCCTAATACAATTAATTTGACCACTTCTATTTGGTATCAAGTATTCCAATCAAATACAAATAATTTTCATGCAGATCTATTTGACTCTTTGATGGGACTTTAACAGGTCCTAGGAATCTGGGTCAGGGTGGTCTTGGAAGTAATGGCAATGAGTGGGTAAACCACACTTCCAGGGTTTCAGAACTGCCGTCCTACAATCAGATACAGGATTCAGTCATCGCATTTTAAGTGCTGTCTGGAGACTAGCGTAAATTTGTAATAAATAGCATCGCTAGCCGGCTTCAGGTTTTCCTTTTTTCTTTCATCTTTTTTTCCCTTCTAAACAAAATTCAACTTATCGGAGAGATGTGGAAAAAATACGGGTGACAAACACTGAAATGTTATGCTTGTAAAATCTAAAATTGCTCCGTGGTATGAATTGAGTGAATATCACAGGGGACCCTGAGAGGTTTAAGGCATGTGTGTATTTCCAGAATGTTCTCGAAAGAAGGCTTGAAAGGCTGAGGGAGGTAGGGAAAGGCGCTTCTTCTGTTGGTTATGCGAGAATGATGTATGAGTCATTTAAATTTAATCGGATCTATTTAATGGCGTTATAATCATGCTGGGTGTAAAACGATAGTCTCAAATGGCACAGACATTCTCAGATCAGGGCGCCTGCCGTAAACCATCCGCCAGATAAAGAAATAGGGAATTTTATGCATGCAAACACGTACAAATCTCTCATTCTCTCTCTCTCTCTCTCTCTCTCTCTTTCTCACTCTTTCTTTCTTTGTCTAAATATATATATATAAGTATGTATATACATATATATATTAATATAATCAATTCGTGTTATTAGCACCAAGTCCCTTGACGCTCTATCTCTCTCGCTTTACTCTCTCTCTCCCTCCATCTCTCTCTCTCTCTCTCTATATATATATATATAATCAATTCATGTTGATAGCACCAAGTCCCTTAACTCTATATCTATCTCACTTTCTTTCTTTCTCTTTCGCTCTCTCTCTCTCTCTCAGCACACACACACACACACACACACACACATATATATATATATATATATATATATATATATATATATGTAAGTAAGTGAAGTTGGCGACCTTAGTCGAGGGCGACCAGAAGGCTCCCTTTTCAATAGCTACAACACCGATGTGTAGGGGGAGGGTGCTACTCCTCTCCCAGAATTGCTCCACTTTACCCTTGATACGTACCTTATATTGCCGAGTGTTAAGCAAGGAGGTATCATGTACCATTTTAAAGTCTTTGGTATGACGCTACCTGGGATTGAACCCAGGTCTCGCGGATCATTGGTGAACACTCTACCCACTAGGCCAATGAGCCGGTTTATATATATATCCTAAAAAATCCAAATCCTTTCGTGGACATACTCATTTTAAAATATGCATATATATAATTAATTCGTATTGATAGCACAAAGTACCTTGACGCTACATCTCACTCACTTTCTTTCACTCTCTCTCAACACACACACACACACACACACACACACACACACACATATATATATATATATATATATATATATAGGTTGGGTGTTTGGGTTTTATGGCATATCAAACTTTGTAGGTTATTTATTGCCAAATCCATTTTTTACAAATAAACCGTTCTATTTCAAACAACTCAGTTTAACATGAGTACGCATTTCTATTTTAAGCTATTCAGTTTTTTTCAAACAATTCTTATTCTGCTAATTCAGTTTAGTATAAGTATAGATTTTGTTTACATTCAGTTAAAGGTCAAAACAGTTCTATAATTAATAATTCAGTTTAGCGTAAGTACAGTTCTATTTCAAACAATTCGGTTTGCGTAGTTTAAATTTAAGAATACAGCTTAATAATCAAATTATTTCTATTTCAAACTCTTTTGTTTAGTCAAACAGTTCTAATTCAAACAATTCAGTTTAGAATAAGTATGCAGTTTATTTCTATTTAAACCACTGATAGGGCCATATCAGATGCTACAACTTCGAGAGAGATTGGACCTGGGAGCAATGGCAATGAAGGTGTGCTCTGCATTCCCTGAAGCTCCAGCATTACTGGAACCTCACCATCAGATTTTTTACCTCGCTGCAGAGATGCAGTAGTGTATTCTACAGCCCCAACGACTGGGCAATATATATATATATATATATATGTGTGTGTGTGTGTGTGTGTGTGTGTGTGCTTGCATATATATACAAATACGTATATACATATATATTTATTTATATATAATCAATTCGTGTTGATAGCACAATGTCCTGTAACTCTATATCTCTCACTTTTCTCTCTCTCTCTCTCTCTCTCTCTCTCTCTCTCTCTCTCTCTCTCTCTCTCTCTCTCTCTCTCTCGTGCTTTGTCCACTGCCGGTGAAGTAAAGATGAACTCATTGGTGAAATTTTCCAGTGGTGTTGTGCCAATGGACCACCGAGTGTTGACAGACCAGCAAAGACTTACATATATCAGTTCTGTTTGGACTCTGGATACAGATTCGAGATCCTCCCATAAACCAGGGATGATGGATATATATGCGTACGTACATACATACATACATACATACATACAAACATATATATATATATTTGCGATGTGAAGTAGCACAGGGTATATGAAACTGTATCCTGTGATTAGGCTCCATCTCTGAATCTCTGGGGAGGTTGAACTCTTTTTTCACTGACATAACTTTTAACTACACTCTGACGAAGTGGTAGTACTTGTTTGGGCCCCATGTGCGGTCAGATTAGATTAACTGATTTTATCGACATATCAACTCATCTGGGGTTATTTTGCGCCAAACTTTTAGGGAATTCCGTGCATTGTACGTTTCACTTTTGTGCAGTTTCTTAAGCATTTTTTGTACACGATTATACATCAATACATTCTCTTTTAAATTTCAGAATCAATGGATGCTGTAGAAGTCCCATATGAAACTGTTTGGTGAATTTTATACTATTTTAATCATTTGTGAGATATTATGACCTTAATTTCTATTGCTAAGTCCGATTTACATCTGTATTAAATACATAGGATTTGTAAAGTCATTTTGTTGATACATTTTTATACGAGCCTGAACTCATTCTAACATAAATATTCTCTCTAAAGCTGCATACAGTTAAATGGTTTCAAGTATTCCTATTCAATAGTAATAATATTACATCAGTCATTTGTTTGCACACAGTTAAATGGAGAAACATCTATGACTATTTGCTATTCCTTTGCACACGATTGAATGGTTCTAAATATTGTTATATATCAATAACAACTCCATTAAACATCAGTCGTTTGTTTATAGACAGTTAAAATATCACAAACAATTCAACTCCGCATTAGTCATTTGTTTGTGCACAATTTAAATGTAAAACAATTCTATTTCACCCATAGATAGGATCCAGTCAGTGGCTTCCACTCTGGGCACGAGTGGACCTGGAAGGAATGGTTTGGCTTGGTTTGGTTTGGTTTCTTTGTTTAATAGCCTATCCACCTTTGTATGTTATTTAATGCATAGCCTTTCTCCAAGAAGAACAGTAATGGTACTATTTAACCCATAATTGGGAGGATAAGAGAGTTCATATCTTTCCCAAGGCTATTTGGCCGAAAGTGAACGTAATAGCGCGACTGGAGTTCGAACTCGTTTACTACGATTCCGCAGTCCATCGCATTAACCATTACACCACAAGGACACATCACCGGAAAGAATAGGAATGAAGGAGTACTCCGCATTCCCCACAGCTTCTGCATTACTGAAGCCTCACCTTTAAATTTAGGACACTAGTTGGATGGATTTTACTCCATTACAGAGGAGCAGTTGGTGTATTCTATAACTCCTGGTAACAGCTTTTTGCAATTGAATTATTGATGCTTAGTTGAAGCAATTTTATCGGCTCATTTAGTTTTGGTTGGTTGGTTGGTTGAGTTTTATGGCATATCAACCTTTGCAGGTTATTTAACGCCAATAATCAGTTCCATTTCAAACAATTACGTTTAGTCTAGCAGTTCTAATTCAGCTTAGTAAAAGTACAGATTTTGTTTACACAAAGTTAATATTCAAAACAGTTCTATTTTAAACAATTCACTTTAGTGTAAATACAGTTCCAATGTCAAAAAACAGTTTTATTTCAAATAATTCAGTTTAGCATAAGCAAGCATTTTAAATGTAAGTACGGTTTAATTGTCAAAAACCTTTCTATTTTAAGCTATTCAGTTTACTCAAACAATTCAGTTTAGCATAAGTATGCCATTAGTTCTATTTAACCCATAGATAGGACACTTATCAGGTGCTACCACTCCGGGCCAGAGTGGACCAGGGAGCAATGGCAATAAAGGGGTACTCCGCATTCCCCAAATCTCCAGCATTACTGGAACCTCACCATCAGATTGTTTAGTGTCATATCAGGACACTCGTTGGAGGGATCTTACCCAGTCGGTGTATTCTACAGCCCCAACCGACAGGGCAATCATTTAGTTTTGATAAAATAGATGAGAAAAATAATAATTTATTATTTACAAATCAAGAAGCAAATTAACTAAAAGTGGTCCGGTAATCTAGCTGGCTGACTATTACACCACGCAATGTTCATTTGCCTAATAAGTTGATGAAATAGAATCACAACTTTTGTACTTCACTGAAGTCAAATGAAGAAGATGTACAGGGTGGAACGATAAAATTGTCGCCCTAGAAAAGACGACATGATTCCATTTCCGTTTAATGAAAACCGGTTTTCTTTTTTTGTTGCAGACCATCTACGAGTTGGCCAGTTGTGTACAAATCCCAAGAGCGATAGGAGCCTTCTATCATGTCTGAAAGTGACACAATGTTCAACGAGCGAGATCGGAGATGCACTGCAGTACAACTCATGCTCTCTACCGATCCAAGTTATGACAACAGGACCATTGCCAGCACCCTTAAAATGTAAATCTATGGATTGCCACGAATAACTGGGACGTGTTCGGGGTGATGAAAACAAAGTTTCCGGCTACGGTTATGGTCTTTGGTGTGGTTTCAAGTGAGGGCCACATCATGCCACCTCACATCTTCGAAGTCGGCTTGAAAGTCAGCACCAATGAGTACCTGGATGTGCTGAAGAGTGTGTTGATCCCCTGGTGCAATCAGGTGGCCGATGGCAGACCCTGGGTGTGGCAGCAGGACTCGGCGCCGGCCTACAATTCCAAAGAGACCCAGGCTTGGCTTCAGAAAGAGTGCTACGACTTTCTACCCTTCTCTCACTGGTCCTCTCCTCCCCCGACCTGAACCCGCTGGACTACTTTGTTTGGTTATACGTCGAGAACATCATCAACATGACCTCCCACAACACCAAAGCCAACCTGATCGCCGCGATCCACCGACTATTCGCCGAGCTCCCGCCGGCGCTTGTGGAAAAGGCATACTCCCAGTTCCGGATCCGTGTCGAGGCGGTGATTGAGGCTGAAGGCGGCTACATTGAATAGACGTTAGCTCTACAACATAATCAAGTCACCTGAATTGATTTCTTCAATAAAAGTTTTAAAATAAAGCTGTAGTGGTGTTTTCTTTAGGACGACAATTTTATCGTTCCACCCTGTACATTGTCTGTTCGTCACGTTCTTTCGTTTTCTCCCGTGTGTGCCTTGAGAAACCATTCTTCTTAAAAGATCAAAAAATCAGACGGCTACCTTCTCCGATTGGAGGCGAAAAGTAAGCTTATTCTGACAATTTCAATTTCAAACATTTTTATAGAACGCATTTGAATTGATTTTTTCAACAAAAGTTTTAAAATAAAGCTGTAGTGTTGTTTTCTTTAGGACGACAATTTTATCGTTCCACACTGTAGTTTGCTGTTCAAGTTTTGACTCTTATATTTAGTTGTATCGAGTTTCATCCTTACAAATCATTTAATAAAAAACTAATCTTACTGTCAACCTCTTCAAACTCAGCGGCGATAGTAATCAGAACTATGTGCCATAATGGCAATATTCAAAGAGTAACAACATATATTATTATCTTGAGACCTCTTTGGGAGGTGCAATGGCTTGCAAGCTTGACTAGGAAACCTAATCGAATGAATTCAAGTCTTGTTGGGTGCCCATTTATACGACCTTATGCTACGTTTATGCAAAAAGCTTTGTAAATTATTATATTATTATCTTGTCTTTTCAATTAAAAGGCACAGTTGAGTCGAAAGTGTTTAATTATATTGTTGTATATTTCCAAGTACTTTTATCTAATTATATATATATATATATATATATATATATATATATATATATATATATATATATATATATGATTAAAATTATGTCGTTTCATGCAATTAATGTCAATAATTCTATTTGATAACAATCGTTTTTTTAACAACGTTATGGTTCCATGTTTACTTATCCAATTCTGTTCCATGTTTACTTATCCAATTCTGATTTTTAGCAGATTTATTTGATCCGTAGATGGGGCCCTCACAGGTACTATAACTCCAAATCAGAATGGACTTGGTAGTAGTGTCTATGAAGGGTTACCCAACACTCTCCAGAATTGGAGCCTCACCTCTTGATGTAGTTGAGTGTCATCTTCTGGAAACCTCCTATTTTTTAAGCGGGCTGGGGTCTTACACCTCTGCCTACGATACAGTCAATTCACGCTAAGCTTTGCCAATAGGACAGTCAAATAGATTCGTTTGAAAATTATTACTGTTAATTCAAAATGAACTTATTCGACTTCTCTGCAAGTTAGTTTGGACATAAGATCGTTATATGATGGGCGTTACGCACGATCGAAACTCATGCTTAGCCAGCCCAGTCGGCTGAAACTATAAAATACGTTAACTGTATTTCTGCTGAGAAGAAAGACCCCCCCCACCAAATGTCCCAGGTATGACAATAAACTATATTTGATGGTGAGACTCCAGTCTTGGAGCTTTGGGAAATATGGACTACCACTTCATTATCATTACTCCCAATTCCACTATAACTCGGTGTAATTCCTGTTAGAATCCCTTCTATCGGTCATATAGATGTACCATTGGACCAAAGTGTTGCGTTTTAAAGAAAGGAGTCCGCAGAAAAAGAAATACTCAAACTCGAAATTTAAGAGAGAAAAATAGTAGTCGTTATTTATTCACTTGCAGTGTATACCGTGACCTCCTCCCACCACTGGAGATCGAACCAGCGACCACAGATTGCAGCGCCAAAACTCTACAACTATAGCACACAACTGACGCCAAACGGACAAGTCATGGTATTTGCACGGCCAATTAAACTAAATTTTCTGGTCCTGGTAATTCAATTCACGGTATTTATTCACTTCACTGTTCCATAAGGGGCGACCTGTGACACATGAAGAATACTTAAGCGTTGAACAGGTGATTTTAATTCAGAATTTCCTTTCTATTTGATTGGTTGTCATACTAAGGTCGGTTTTCGTATTTTATCCATAGAGGAAAAGAGAAGAAATGTACGAGGTACATACGATAAGTTTCCAGACTTTTTTTGTATGGGCACCTTTATTGATAGTACACACATGAAACTCTAGTCCCCTTCGAAGTGATCTCCTCCGGCTGCAATGCACTTGTTCTACCGTTCCAACAACTTCTGGAAGGCCCTATGGAAGACCTCATGTGTAAGCGTGTCAATGACCTACGTCACAGCCTCTTTCATTTCCTCAATTGTCTCATAACGACAGCCTCTGAGGTTAGAGAATAACCAAAAGTCACAGGGAGCAAGGTCTAGACTACAGGGGGTGAGGAACTGTCTTGATGCCCATCTTGGTCGAATAGTCTGTGACAAGGATGGAGTTGTGGACTGGTGTATTGTCCTGGTGGAAATGCCACTGACCCGATTTGAAGAGTGCTGGCCTCTTCCCTTGGAATCTCTTCCTGAACTCCCTTAAAACTTCAACATAGTAACCCTAACCCTAACCCTTTGGCCAATCAACTCTAGTGTATTGACTTCCTTACTCCTCCCACACCTCATATCATCCCTCACAGACTCCCTGCCTTCCTTGAGTCTCTTATTCCACAAAAACTGATGCTCGATTCATGCAAGATGGTCGAAAATAGTCTGAAGCATTCCATATGTTTCTGTGGCCTTTTTTTCAAGCTTAAAACAGAATTTTATTGCATATCGTTCTTCTAAAGTGTCCTCACATCCAGATTGCATTTTTGAAATTCACCAGCTGTGACAATCAGGCTTTAGTAGGGTGTATTCCAATTGCTGCTGTAGCTGTTGATTTGAACCTGAAATCATAAAAGTTGGTTAGTCATCTCATAAGATATATAGCAATAACATAGTGAATTTTCAAGAGTCTACGGCAATTTTAAAGGCCTGTGCAAAAAAGTCTGAAAACTTATCATCGTATGCACCTCGTATATAAGGTCATGAGTATTGTTCAGGATTTGAACACATGTCACTGAGTTCATTTTTAAACCCAGGCTCGATACACCAGCGAAACTTCCAGAGATAAGGTCCGTCAGCATTTAAATATTTTTCTAATTTTGGTCCATACAATTAATTTTTTATACATTTATTTATTTATTTACTTATTTATTTTTACAAATATAGTCATTGATAATGAAAATTGGACTTATTACGAGGATTCAGAAAAAGATTTTTTTGCAAAAGACTTCAACATCTCAAAGGAAATAGAATCTATTTCGACAAAAGATGGGGGCTTGTATGACGTAACATAATGTATTTAAAAGTGGATTCTTCGGGCCTAGAGAAAAACTGGACAAGTCTATTTACTTTTTATTTCGAACTAATACTCTTTGAAAAGTTATAAATCCATGTATTTCCCCCAGGCATCTCTCAAATGGTATAGCAGACTGGTTTAGCATTGATACAGCCACCAATTTCAGATAAGGTAAGTTCTGAATTCGGAGGTGCTCGTGGTGTAATGGTTATCGTCCTAGGAAATGGACACGGCGACACGAGTTGAAATCCTGGACGAGGCAGATTGCATTTCACATAGCACTAATTATCCTTGGGAAAGGTATGAATCCACTTATTCTCCCTCCAGCTATGGGTAAACAGCAGGGCAGGCTGGGTTCTTCAGCCTTGGTGAGGCAACTAGTCTGGGAGAAGGAAAACTCTGAATTCAAACCTATAAAACTCCGCTTAAAAATTGACCTGTGTCATATCCTACCCGAGCGGTGGGGGTTGGGTAAATAGAGTAAGTTCTGAATTCAAATTAGCTGTACTCTGCCAAAAAATCGAACTTGTGACGGCTCCAAAGGTTTGGATATATACATAGGATGATTTGAGCCCTACTCACTGGGTCCATTTCGTACGAGGATGATCATTGCACCATAAATGGCTCATTCATTTTTGAAAATGAATAGTCACTTTATTCTAACCCAAACCATTATTTTTGCAGCATTGATTTGGTTTGGTTTGGTTTGGTTTGGTTTTATGACATGTCAGCCATTGTAGGTTATTTAAGGCCAAATCCTGTTTTTACATATATATTGAATATTTGATTTGTAAACACATTTTTTTGATACTCACAAATAAATGATCAAAGAGTTCTATTTCTAACAATTCAATTTTATATAAGTCATTTGTTTGTCCACAGTTTAAATGTCAGATAGTTCTGTTTGACGCAAAGATGGCACCCTTGTAGATGCCACCATTCCGAGCAATAGTGGACATTGTAACGATGGCAATGAAGAAATATTCCGTATTCCCCAAAGTTTCAGAACACTCATGGTCTTACTCCTCTGCAGAAATACAGTCGGTGTATTCTACAGCTCCAGCCGACTGGACTGATTTTTGCAGTATAATGTGCCGCGTGATTTGTTAAAAACGATTCTGTGTAAAGCAGTGCAAATTATATTGGGACAAACAACAGATTTAAAGATAGGAATCTGAAATCATTCATTTTTTTTAACATAGAAAATGATTAAAATGATTTTTAATAAATATTTATTAGATGCCATATGAAGAAAAATTCTACGGTCTAGAGGGAAATAAACTTCCTGTTATTCATGCATCAAGCGTTGTGTTATTCATTATTGGACAATATATTAAGATTGTTTTCTAAAATAGTCGCATTCGTTTGCTAGAATAGATCACCAGTACTTATAGTGACATTTACTTTGGCTGTCTTCTTTGCACTACTTCCCGGTAAATATAGTAACTGTCTAAAAAATTGAGCTAGTACGTACTTCAGTAGCTCCAAGCAATATTTACTTGAAACTATAACACTGTAAACAAATTATTATTATTACTAATAGTTACATAAAACCTTATTATTGGTTTCGATTTGTTTTGTTTAATGGCATTTCAACCTTCGTGGTTTATTTAATGCTAAATCCATTCTTTAGAAAGAACAGCAGCAATGCTATTTAACCCATAGCTGGGAGGATAAGGAGGTTCATACCTTTCCCAAGTGTATTTGTCTGAAAGTGAACGTAACAGTGCGACTGGAGTTCGATTCCGCAGTCCAGCGCTTTAAAGGGGGTGTCCTCGTGGTGTAATGGTTAAAGTGATGGACTGCGGAATCGTAGCAAGCGAGTTCGTACCCCCGTCGCGCTATTACGTTCACTTTCGGGCAAATATCCTGGGAAAGGTATGAACCCCCTTATTCTCCCAGCTATGGGTTAAATAGTAACACTACTGTTCTTCTAGGAGAATGGCTTTGGCATTAAATAACCTGCAAAGGTTGATATGCCATAAAACAAAGAAACCAAACCAAACCAGACCAGCACTTTAACCAAAACACCACGAGGATAGCCCCCTTGTTTTATTTTGTTTTGTTGGTTAATGATTATAATGAATAAAAGACACAAAATAGTGAAACCTTATTTAGAATTTATTCAGCATATTTATTCCGTACACCTCAATTACCAAAATTCGACGCAAAACCTTTTTAACGTGGGAGCCGGGAGCAAGGGCATAGCGTAGACACGCCGGTGGATACAAGAATGCCTTAGACCCCATCGAGATTTTCCCAAAAAGGGCACCTCAAGCGCCAGGCAATATACCAAACCATGCAAAACAAGAGAGAGCTGGTGGACGCAACCTCTTTTGCCACATGACACGAATACTGGACTTCCCCAGAACCCATTTCATGTGACTTTGACCGACAAACCGAACCGAGCAGACCAGAACAACACGACCGATACCCATGTTTGGTCACTTTTCATCATTATCATCATGTCGCGCTATCAGCACGGATATCACTGACCCTCTCTCGCCACCCTCCCTTGCTTCCAGCAGATCTTCAGGGCTATATCCCGTATCGGCACAGAGCTGCTGTATGTATGTTCGAGCTGGTCGTCCTGCCTTTGCTCGTCCATATGAAGGGGTCCACAGGAGTACATCACTTATGAACTACTTCTCCAGCATTGTCCTGCATGTCTGGTTCATCTAATTTTGATAATTTTCTTTATTGGTGGTAGGTGTCCGTATAGCTGCTGCTTTGTGGGGTGCTGCCTCCAGGACTGCCAGCAATATTGAACAAGTCCTGGTTACATTTATTTAGTATATATGAGTAGTAAGTATAACAGAACTTACTTGTAAGCATATGCAGTACATTTTACAACAAAAGTCAGGGTAGTGAAGGAATCTTCCCCAAAATGGCATGTCAAACTTCATGGGTTATTTAACGCCAAAGCCATCTTTGTCGGAGAATAGCAGTGATAACGGAGGGATAACGGTTGTTGATAACTTTTCCAAGGATTTTAGTCCAAAAGTGACTTTAATAACACGAATGTAGTTCGAACATACTATCAACGATACCACTGTCTAGAGCGTTAGCAACTACACCACGATGACCCCTCCCTCACAAATCATTGGTCGAAAAACTCGCTTTCTACAATGTCTAGAGCGTTAGCCACTACACCACGAGGACCCCTCCCTCTCAAATCATTGTTCGAAAAACTTGGAAGATATTTCCCAAGGAATTTAGTCCGAAAGTGACTGTAATAGCACCACTGGAGTTCAAACTCGTTTTCTACAATATTGTTGTCTAGAGCGTTAGCAACTACACCACGAGGACCCCTCCCCCACAAATCATTGGTCGAAAAACTTGGAAGACTTTTCCCAAGGAATTTAGTCTGAAAGCGACTGTAATAGCACAACTGGAGTTCGAACTCGTTTTCTGCAATATCGTTGTCTAGAGCGTTAGCAACTACACCACGTGGATCCCTCCCTTACAAATCATTGGTGGAAAAACTTGGAGGCATAACATTATTTAGAAAATATTGTTATTAGATAAGAATACTTGAAGCTATACAACTGTCGGCACTTTATTAATCTGAGAAAGCAATTCCTGAAACGGTGCAAATTGTTTTACGAGTAGTTTTTTTAAGCTATAATTGTTTAAAAATGATAATTATTTGATAGATAGATATTTTTTACCATTTAGGGTTTTCGGACTATTGTCTTTATTGTTATTTCCACAACGTTTCGGACGATATGTCCGCCGGCCTTTTTCAGGTGTTTATCGAACTCGGGAACCTTCTTGGGACTTCGAACTTTATTGAATCCACGGGGGTCACGTGTTCTGACTCCGTTAGCCATAAACGGGTACAAGTGTTAAGTATTTCTGTATTGTTACTTGGCTGCAGTCAAGATTGAACCTGTAACCTCCAGATGATTGTCTCCTTAGAAGCTTAGTGAACCAATGCCTTTAACTGCTTCTCTATGTGCCCTTCTGGACAATTCAGAGCGAATTTTGGGGACTTATAAACTTAATGTAAACTTGACTAGGATTACTACTATTATGTATGATTTTTTTTACCTGTGCTCATATTCAGATAGATAGATAGATAGATAGATAGATAGATCAGTACATCGGAGATAGAAACAAAATGAGATAGATTGATACTAAGAGGTGCGGAAGCGAAATATGGAATGATTTTTAAAACGTTTTTTTTTTTTTTTGTCTGATTAGTCCAGTTTAAAAAAAAAAAAGGCTATAAATCTAAATTTTCATTACTAGCTCTATTATTCAAGCTCATTTTCATTAAAATTCAGCCCCATAGCAAGAAAATAAACGACAAAGAATGTATGATTTGCTTAATGCCAAAGCTAATACAAAAGAAATTTTCGAAATAATTGAAGTTTTCTGATGGCTTTCACCAAGCCAAGACCTTTACCCCTTTGATTACGCTATATGGGTTGTTTTAGAAAACAAAGCAAATGCAACTGAATATCCAGATATTGGTTCCCTTTACACCGGTATTGAGAGGGAATGGAATAAATTGTCTGAAAAATTTATTTTGAAGGCATACAAGCCGTTTTAAAGCATATTCGTACAATAATTGAAAAAAAAAATGGCGGGCATATTGAGTAAATTTACTGTTTTATGTCAGTATACTTATTTTGTTGTTGTTTTTTTTTAAATTAAAACTAATCTTGTTTTATAATACAATCGATTATCATTATACTAGAATATTCTTAATTTTGCTTCCGCACCCAATATAATTGTTTACAAATTATTACCATAGCGTAATGGTTATCATTTCTGTAATTGTAATCCATGACCCAAGTTCAAATCCTGGTTATTTACATTTCCTTTTACGCTAATGCTCTTGGGAAAAATATGAATTCATCTGTTTTTCCTCCAGCTATGAGTAAATAATAAGACAGACTGGATTCTCTAGCCTTGTTTAGTAATCAGTGCAGGAAAAGGAAAATCTGCTTTTCAAACCTGGCGTCACATCTTTCGCAGGCGGAATTAAGTAAATATATGAAAATAATTATTAGTTACTTGAACCTATACTTAGCCCCGCCGGCTGGGGCTGTAGAATACACTGACTGCATATCTGCAGGAGGGTAAGAAACGAGTACCCATACATGACATGCAACAATCTGATGGCGAGGCGCCAGCCATTGATATTTGGGCATTTCTGAGAACCCCTTCATTGTCATTGCTTCCAGGTCCCATCTATGCGTCAAATAGATCCAACGACCTGTGTAAACAAATGAGTGACGTTAAATTGTGTCTGTTGTATAGCAATACTCGAAACCATTTTACTGTGTGCAAAAAAAAGGTGTTGTGTAGGCATAATGACATCAATAACAACAATAATAATACAAATACAGGCCGACTCTGTCGTTTCGGATAGAAACAAGTTTATTTTTTCTATCTTCGGTCCTTGGCGATTCAAGGAAAGAGACAAAATTCTTAAGGGCCTATGCTAACCATACGCGCGGTGCATCTTGAGATGTTTATAATCTCAACTCATCTCTGCCGGTAGAGACCCAAACTGATCCGAAAAAAACAGTTGCGAACTTTCCACGGTCGAAAGTCAAAATCCTCAAATTCTCTGGACTATCTCTTCGGGTGTGACGTCAACCCCTCTCTCAATTCCCTCCAACGGCCGTCCAGCCCAATTTCCTGTCTGGGGATTTATTATTACAGATGATAATTGTCAGATTCTTTCTGCGTAGCCGTGAGAGTACGCATCTGTCTATGCACCTGAACTAAGAGACACCGAATAGTTCAAAGCCTTACCAAACTAGGTAATGAAATATAATTAACGAAAAATTACTAATATAAAAAATCAATATCTTAATTATATAACAAATGACCCAGTCTCGTTTAAGAATGTTATTTACCAAATGTGTTTACAAATCATACATGTATTTAATATGTATAAAGAGGATTTGACATTAAATAACCAACAATGGTTTATCTGTCATAAAACCAAACCAAACCTTAAAACAATTTTAGAGGTGCCTATGGTGTAATGGTTTTCGTCGTTAGAAATGGACTCGGCGAATCGAGTTCAAATCCTGGACGAGGCTATTTGTATTTCATATTGCGCTAATACTTTTGGGAAAGGTGTGAATCTAATAGTTGTCGGGCAGACTAGGCTTTTTAGCCTTGGTATGGCAACTGATATAGAAGAAGGAAAACTCTCAAACCAAGCTTGTTAAATTTCGCTAAAATAATTGTCCTTGCTGCGAGGGTGGTGAATGCATACTTGAAACCATATATTCGCTGATAAAAAATGACTGCGGCATTAAATACCCCAACCATGTTTGGCAGATCGTAAGCTTAATCAATTTATTTGTGTGCAAAAATTGATTTTGACAATTGACAACTCGTCATCGGGGATGGAAAACAGTTGCTAGAAATATCTGGACGATTTTCTTTAGTATCATTCTATTGGGTAACGTCACATAAGTCTGAGAGTATACATTTTTAATAATGCATTTAGGCTAAGTTAAGAAAAAAAAATCTTGCTCTTCCAGAAATAACCATTCAGGCCGAGCTTTTTGGTTAGCACGTCGACTAAAGACCTCTCGGAATGCTGATCTGAAACTGGTCGTTGAATATAACACTCGTGTGTACCACAAGGGACTCATGAAAGTGCCATTTAAGGTTGTGCTGCCCTGGGATATCTGCGCTTGCCACATTGCCAATATGAGTTGCCACGTCCAACTGAATCGAGATTTATCTTCTTCCCATTTCACAAAAATCGATTAGCACTTTAAAAAACCCAAAAAGAAACAGCTTCTTTTCAAATACCCGATGACTGTTCGAAACGAATCTAATATGACTGTATCCTCTGCAGAGGTGGTAAGAGTATCCTGGGTATGACCATTAACTGCCCCTGGTGGTGAGGTTCTAGTTCTTCGGCTCTGGAGGCGGTGAAGTGATACTTTATTGCCATTACTTCCATGCCCATTGTAACTCTCTAAAAGAGTACTTGTCAGTGTTCCCTCGACGGGTCAGATAGGTCTATTGGAAAATTATTTGTGTTCAAAAAGAATTCTTGATACTACACAACTGTGTGTAAATTATTTGTATCAAGGATAGGTTGGTATCTTTTTAATGGCATATTAACAGTCGTGGGTTATTTAAAACCAAAGCTATTCTTATAGAAGAATAGTGGTGGTACAATTTAACACATTAGCTGAAAGGATAAGAGGGTTTATATTTTTCCGATTGGTGTTTGTCCGAAAGTGAACGTAATAGCAAGACTGGAGTTTGAAATCACTCCTTTCGGTGTCTCAGTCCCGCCGTTAACCACTACGCCTCTGGGATTTCCCCAAAGATTAATATTTAAAAGATAAAATTGGGTACCCAATATTATTATTAGTTACTTGAAAATATATTCAATTATTTTTGTTAGATAGGAACAATTAACGCCATTTAACTGTGTGCAAATAAAATATTACAGAATAGTTATTGTAACATTAAACCATATATTTAATTTGTTTTGGTTTGGTTGGGTTGGGTTTTATGGCATATCAATTACTGAAGGTTATTTAAACCAAATCCTTTTTATACATATGTAATAAGTACATATAACCCAAGAAAGTTCATATTCCATTAAAATAAAAAAATGATTCTGTAATTAAACTGTTGGTTGTTTTATGCATGAAAATTAAATAATTAAGATTACCAAATTAACTAAAATATATCTAGTATATACATAAAATACCTTTAGAATTTGTAAATTCGGCAGTTAATAATTGCTTGAATACCATTAGCTTATTTCAAAATTGGGCCATTACTGCATTTATGGGCATAAAATTGAGTGGCCTGTGTCAGTCACACCTATTTTTCTTTACTTTCTTCTTTGAGTCAGTTTTGGTTGAGTCCGGAAGCAGTCTAGAACGCGTCTAGTGGCAGTTTGCCAAGCAATGTCCCGACCATTCAGCCAAATTAGGACTGTTGTGCCGTGACGAAATTCTAGAGATGCGTTCTGTGTCCCAAAGAAACGGAGTAAAAGTTACAGAGAAGCCAAGAGATGGTATTCTCTCCGCAGAAAAAAATAAGCTTGTTCACCACAGCTTACTATGAGATAGCAGGTTTGGTGCGACATTTTTGAGAAAGACTGAGGACGAAATTCAACACCAAATTTGAATTCCTCGGAGGAGCAGCCAACAGAATTTTCAAGACAAACTACAGAGAAAAAGAAAAATTCAAGTCCAGATACAAAGTATTTTTCCCGGCGGTAGGCAGACTATCTGTAGTTTGAAACGAACCAGGAAAAAAGAAAAGAACTTTGAATTCGAATACTGAGCATGGGTATTTCGTTGTAAACTGTTTCATATCATTTCTCTCTTCGTTACGGTCCAACGGCGAGCAAATCTTTTACGTGTTTCAATTCTACCCTTCATTTACTTTATTTTGTTATTTCATTCTATTTCATTATTATTATTTTATGCTTATTTTCTATTTGTGTTAAAGTAAAAATTAAGTGTATAATTGGACCTATACAGTTAAATATATGCAATGCAGTCAGAAAATTGTTTGGTTAAATTTATCTATTTTGTTAATGAATTCGTTATAGAGGGAAAAAACGTTGTTTTGTCTCAAGAAATATAGTTGTCGCTTTTTTTTTTGCATGTTAATGGTAGAGTAACTACTCCCCTTCCCTTGTTTCTATACCTTTTTTCTGCTTTTCTTTCTCTCTCCTCTTCTAATAAGCCTCTGTTCACTACTCTCTCAGTTTACTACGACTACTACTACTACAGTCGATGCTTAGTTAACTTATACCAGCTTACTTTTCGTACCCACGTGCTACAAGCTCGGGGCAATTCGAAAAATAAGACTAATATGCAGTTTTTTTATTATTGTACTACGGCCAGATAAGACGATGTATTACAGGAATGTGTTCTCTGTTTATATTTTTCTTTTCTTAAAGTTTCCCTTGAGATTTCCAAAAGTTGAAGAAAATATTTTTATTGAAAAGCTTGGACATTATATATGCATAGAATATGCTATATGTACAGAATATAATATATGTATAGAATATAATAAATTTATAGAATATAATAAATTTATAGAATATGATATATGGTTGGTTTCTTTGTTTAATGCCATATAAATGCCAAAGAAATTCTCCTAAAAGAACAGTAGTGGTACTCTTTAACCGATAGCTGGGAGGATAAGGGGGTTCATACCTTTTCCAATGGTAATTGCCCGAAAATGAACGTAATAGTGCGACTGGAGTACGAACTCGCGTACTACGATTCCGCAGTCCATCGCTTTAACCATTACACCACGAAGACACCCCCATGATATATGTATAGAATATAATAAATTTATAGAATATGATATATTTATAGAATATATATATAAAATCGTAAATAAAAATGCAAAAATTTGCAAAAAAGAAACCGATTTTACTACATCAGACCAGACACACAACCAAGAAAAAATATCAAGTTACAAATGCTAGGGTTTTTCTCTATTTTCACGTGGTCTGCACAATCATCAGACGGAAAAGTGTAAAAAGTGATCGATAAATCGTCATTATACACTGGTGTAAATTCACGTTCTAAGAAGGGATTACACGTGAGACTTATACGCAGAATAACACAAATCTGAAACTGGAAGACAAATTCACCTACCTAGGAATCAGTGTTTCATCAACCGAAAAAGACATCGACACGCGGCTAACGAAGGCATGGACAGCTAACGATAGACTTTCGATTATATGGAAATCAGACCTGACCGATAAAATGAAACGCAGTTTCTTCCAAACAGCAGTCGTATCGATACTGCAGTATGGATGCACCACTTGGACGCTAACAAAACGACTGGAGAAGATGCTAGACGGCAATTACACAAGAATGTTGCGAGCAATATTGAATAAGTCCTGGCAGCAACACCCCACAAAGCACCAACTGTACCGCCACCTGCCTCCCATCACGAAAACTATCCAAGTTAGACGAACCAGACATGCCGGACACTGCTGGAGAAGTAGGGACGAGCTCATAAGTGATGTACTCCTGTGGACCCCCACCTATAGCCGAGCAAGGGCAGGACGACCAGCTCGGACTTACATAGAGCATCTCTGTGAGGATACGGGATGTAGCCCTGAGGACATGCCAGAGGCGATGAACGATAAGGAGAAGTGGCGAGAGGGGTCAATGATATCCGCGCTAGAGGCACGACACGATAATGATGATTATGATGATGATGATACATGTATATATATATATACATATATATAATGTTTGAAACTTTCTCAGCTTTTTGTTTAATTTAAAAATTCGCACGCCCCGATAGAAGTCTAAAAACCAGAACATTGAACCTTGACAAATAATTCATGCAATAAATAAAATCTTCCTTTGAAGACCTTGTTTTTTCATATTTGTACAATTTCACATTGTTGGATTTGTTTCTAGCTTTCCCATATATCTATATATCTATATATAAAATAGAGTTTGGTATATCTTAATAGAGGAGAATAAATATGAAATTAGCCATATTTGCCTGCTTCAATAAAAGCAGTCCAGCTTATTCATTTACATTGCCATAAAATGCAACAGCTGAAAAATTCTAATGTGCAAATTTCCCTGACACATTCGAAAATAAGGCCTACAAAATTAACAATTAATCCCTAATGCCTGAAGAAGATGAAATTTTTTGGCCTGAACGCTAACAAACTGATCCTCCAGAAAAAATAGTAAAAATACAAAACTCGAAAAATGAGAAGGCTACAAATGTACTTTAGCCTACTATATATATATATATATATATATATATATATATATATATATATATATATATGAAGCCATATATCTCGTTGTTGAAATGTTTAAAAACTATACACCGTTTTATTGTTTTTTAATGCAAACAACCCCGAAAAATTATAGGGAAGTGATTTTCAGAATTGGCTAGTTGCTATGCAACCAGAAATCAAGGCTTTCGCAAAAAAAAAAATTGCTTTTCAATACGTCACAGCGTTCATCGTTTCTAGCGGCAAACACGTGAAATCAACTTAAAATATTCGGTTATAAAGACTGTTGCATTGTTTTTTAAAATATCAGTATTTAGATATTTCCAAAGCTAAAGCATTTTACGATACAAATCCAATTAGATGTTGAAAAAAAAAACATGTTGAATTAACGTTCCGAACGCGAAAAGTAACAGAGCTTGCTTTCTTGTTTGCGAATCAGCTTTCGAAATCATAACTTCCATTTGGAATTAAAATCCGATCCTCGATTTAGGAGATATACTCAGATGAGTAGCATTGGATCTGATAGAATAACTTACAAAATTCATCGAGAAAAAAACATTAAGTTGTCGATACAATCAGGCTAACCTATGGATCCAGATGAGGCAAAAGCTCTCCGGACTATTTTAACCATGATAACGAAATCGTAGAAGTGTCACTGAGGTTTACGCATCTCTTTATTACCTGTATAATAATACACTTTAATATCTATTTATAGAAATGTTGTAATCTTACTTTTTTTTTTCATGCAAATCGATTACGTTACAAAATGAACATTCGATGATGTTTATTCATCATCGATAAAAAGATCAAGTGAAAGTTAATAATAACTTGCTGTAATGATTCTCTAGGAGTTAGCTCGTGCCGTAAAATGATCAGAGAAGTTAAATAAACGATGGATATTTACTCAAGGACACAGGACACCTAAAACATTAGAGAACAAAGGATTTTTTAGTCGGAATATGGCAGTTAAAAAATGTCACAAAACGAATCTTATATTATAAGGGTTTTCAACTAATATTATAAAGGTTTTCAACTAACAGTAGAAAATATTCGTTTATCATACTTTTTTTTGTTTGGTTTGATTTTGTGGCATATCGACCATTGCAGATTATTTAATGCCAAATCTATTTTTATACCTATTAACAGTTCTATTTCAAACAATTCTGTTTAATATTTGTTCGCATTTTAGTTCTATTTGACCCATAAATAGGATCCTATCAAGTGATACAACTCCGGCCCTGAGTGGACCCGGGAGGGATGGCAATAAAGAGGTACTCTGCATTTCCCATGGCTCCAGCATTGCTGGAGCCTCACCATCAGATTGTTTAATGTCATAACCAAAACAGTAGTTGGAGGAGTTTAACCTCTCTTGAAAGATGCACTCAGTGTATTCTGCAGCCACCTTAAAAATACACTATAAACACCAAAATATATCAGCTACTAAAAGTTATGATTCTAAGAATAAAAATTCCTACAATAAATGAAATAGCATTCCACCCTAGAACCAGCTCTCTAGATGTAATTGGGGATTTAAACTTTTGTATAACTCTTGACTGTTCACACCAGCTCCAATGTTTGCATGCAAAGTTATGAACACAAGACGATCTAAACAAACGTAACCAGCCTAATCGAATCAACGTTACAACCACTATAGCAAAAAGTGACAAGAACTTCCGAAAAACTACTAAATACTCTAACGTAAAAAGTGACAGAGAAAAACATCACAAGCACTATAGAAAAATGACAAAATACTCTAACGTAACATCATTATAGAAAAACAAAACAATTCCTACAGAAATGATATGTAATGAAAAATTATTGCTGATTTTTTAATAGTTTATCCTAACTTAGGGAGGGTATGAGATTTCCCGATATTTGAGTACTGATCCCTGACTATCATGATACGAACAACAAAGAAAGACTTGGCCTGTTTCTTAATCCATTCTGTCTAACGTTTAGCTCTTGATTCATCCTGTCTAACGTCCAGCTCTTAATTTCGCTAAATTCTTGGGAGCAGAGTTTCAGAATTAAAATTTCATAGAATTAGTTCCTTCATTTGATCTTTGGTGCTGGCTCTCAAAAAGGATCATTCTTCCAGTATTGAATTTTATCATAATCTGTATGTAGAATTTATGTTATGTCTCAAAAGTAATCATTCTTACAGTGATGATCTTCATAATTTGTACCTTGAAGTGATCTTTGTATTGGCTCTCAAAAATGATCATTCTTCTACCATTGATCTCATATCATAATTTATACCTTGAGTTGATCTTCGTAGTTGATTTTTTTTAAATGACCATTTTTCCAGAATTGATCTTCATCACAATAAATACCTTGAGTTGATCTTTGGTGTTGTTGCTCAAAAATGATAATTCTTCCAGAATTGATCTTCCTAATATTTTGTATCATTTGATCTTTGGTATTGTGTCACTAAAATGATTTTTTCCAGGATTGATTTTCCACCAAAATGCTACTTTGAATTGATCTTTGGTGTTGTTTCTTAAAATGATCATCTCTAACTTTTTTTTCTGAACTGATCTTCCTTACAATTTTCACTGTGAGTTGATATTTCGTACTTGTTCTTGAAGTTGATCGAGAATTGATTATCTGTAACATTTGTTTCCTGTATTGATCTTCAGCATTTGTTCTCTAAATTGATCATCTATAACATTTGTTCAAGAGTTGATTTTTCTTAGGATTTGATCTATTAATTGATCTATCATATTTGTTCTCTCTGGTAATGTTTCCCGGTTTTCATTTCTGACATTAGATTTAGCATTTCAATCCCGCGGCATTTTCTATTGAGGGTATTAAATTCGATGTTTATTTTCTTTACTCTATCCTGTTTGCTCGCTATTGATTTTGACATAACATTGCACAGGGAAAAAGAATTGGATATTAAAGAGAGAATCAATTCAAAAAAAAAAAAAAAGAAAGAAAGATGGTGTGTCATATTGAAAGAGAGTGAATAAAATTCTCTTGTACTTAAATATGATATTTAAAAAAAAAAAGAAATATTGAAAAAAGGATGGGGGTATATCGACTTGATATATTGGAATCTAGTTTCATCATCATCATTATATCAAAGCGTGTCGACAGTACGTATTCCTTTCACTCTCTTTCGCCTTTCGTTTCTACCGGCCATTGCACCAGATAAGTCATCCAGAGGGTACTTAGTGTCTGCACAGTGTTCGTGAATGTATGGGAATTTGGAAGTGTTGGTTGGTTATTTGGTTTAGTTTTGTCTATTTTGGGTTTTAACATATCTAGTACCATTCGTTCTCTCTTTTTGTGGCCCATTCGGCTGGAGCTGCAGAATTTCACTAACTGCACATCTGCAGAGAGGTAAGTCTTCCCCAACGAATGTCCTGAATATGACACTGAACAATATGATGGTGAGACCCAAGTAATCCTGGAGCTTTATAGGGTCTTATCGATGGGTCAAATAGAACTAAACAGCGTACTAAGGCTAAACAGATTTGTTTGAAAGAGAACTGCTTTTGAATTTAGTTGTGTATAAACAAAAAACTGTATTTATGGTAAATTGAATTGTTTGAAATAGAACTATTTTGACATTTGAACTGTGTACTTATACTTACTGAATATTTTGAAATACGACTGTTTTTAACATTTAAATCGTGTACTTATGTTAAACTTAATTGTTTGAAATAGAATAGTTCATATGTATAAAAGTGGATTTGGCATTAAATAACCCACAATATTTGATATGCCATAAATCCAAACCAATCCAAACAAATCTTTCTTTTAACCCAATTTAACTTGTTGGCGTCTTCTTTATCTGTAGACGGCTGCAAGAGAATTAAGGAAGGAAGGAAGGAAAGAAAGAGATGAAAATGCAATTTTTTATTTTTCAGTTTAAATTGGCTATACTGTTGCGAGGATATACTTTCCTGGACAATTAGTAAACAGTCGTATCTACCAAACAAGACGAAGACCTAAATCAGTGGTTATATCCAGTGGGTTTTTTAGTGATATTTGCTTTGGCGGTGTCGGCTTGCTAGTTGTAGACACAGAGTGCATGCAAAGCCCCCAGGACTTGGCAAACAGGTGTGCTACCTTGTTAGAAACCAAGGGGGAAAGAGTCTTTACAGTCCGAAGGGTACCACTTAAGTGAAGTAGAATTTCTCTTTAGCACAGACAAGGTCCTTTATTTGGGCATGCACCGCTTCTACTTCATATCATTGGCTTCTGGAAACCGCCACACTTTTCGAATTGATTTCATTTCATTTATTTATTTTTTTTTATTTATTTATTATTCAATCCCACAAATGAAAGTCGTTGCTTGTCGGCCTACACTGGTGTATCCATCTACGAGATTCTACAGGAGAACGTCACTTATGAGTTCGTCCTTACTTCAAAAGTAATACCCAGCATGTACTTCTCTTCTTACTTGGATGGTTTGTGAGATTGGAAGAAAGTAGTCATACAGTTGCTGTTTTGTTGGGTATTGCTTCCCAGATTCGGTCAAAACAACGGGTGACATTGTTTCGTAGATCCTATGTTGGAAATCTCACTGGAGTAAGTGCGTTCAAAGCCGAGAGTAATATATTGCATAAAATAAGGGTTTCATTACCTTTTCATCTCTTTTTCAGTAGATACAGCTTCAGTCTCTATATTTATTAACACACATTGTAGAAAGAAAGAAAGAAAGAAAGAAAGAAAGAAAGAAGGGATTTCAAGATGGAAAGAAAGAAAGAAGATTGACCGAAAAATGTACGGAATTAGGGGAGAAAGATAGAACGAAAAAAAAAGAAAAAGAAAAAGACAGAGACAGGGTGTCAAAGAGACAGAGAAGGCCAAAGTAGTCTCACATCTACCCCAGCAGCTTAATCCTGTGAATCATGATGTGACAAATTTAGCCACGGAAGATCAATCTTTAATTCTTACACAATAATATTCAATCTTCAATTCTTACTCACTAAATATTCATATTTCTAATAACCCAATAAATAACAGCTCAGTTGGCTAGGGCTGCAGAATACAGGGGGGTTTAACACTCTCCTACGAGAGTCCTGGATATGACATTAATTCATCTCATGATGAGTCTTCTGTCAGGGAGCTTTGGGGATCTTGATGTACTCTTTCTTTGCTATTTATCCCTGATCAACTCTGACCTGAGATGGTAGTAGTTGCTTAGGTCCCATCAAATAGAACTAGTGTCCTGGGTATGATATGAAGCTTAATTTGATAGCAATGCTCCAATCTTGGAGCATGGGGGAATATGGAGTACCTTTCATCGTCATTAATCCCAGGTCTATTTTGGTCCCATTCATCGGTCAAATTGAACTGTTTAATCCTTTAACTGTGTGCAAGCAAATGACTGATATTAGATTGAACATTTTGTATTCTATAGGAATACTCGAAATCATTTACCTGCGTACAAACAATTGATTGATGCTAAAAAGAATTACTCCTGTGAGGAATAGTTAAACCACTTAACTGTGTGCAAACTACGGCTTGTTTAAAAATGTTAGCTTAAAACTAGTTTTTTTTATATATCTATATTTGATATCTTTATGTATTTACAGATATGACATTAAATAGCCTAGATGGGTTGATATGTCATGAATCCTAACCAACCAACCCACCAATCAATAAATGAATTACAAATCCTGATTACTCAACCGATTGATTGATGGCCAGGTGAGAATGTTAGGATTTTACTATCGAGCAACCAGTGATAAGTGACTTTAAATTAGTCCAATCGAATCACTTAAGAAGACTGATATCCATATTTACCAACCCCTCCGCTCGGGCACGATATGACACAAGCTCAATTTTTTAAGCAGAGTTTAACAGGTTTGAATTCAGAGTTTTCCTTCTCCTAGACTAGTTGCCTCACCAAGGCTGAAGAATCTAGTCTGTCCTACTATTTTCCCATAGCTGGAGGGAGAATAATTGGATTCATACCTTTCCCAAGGGTATTAGTGCTATGTGAAATGCTATCAGTCTCGTCAAGGATTTGAACTCGTGTCGCCGGGTCCATTTCCTACAACGATAACCATTTCACCACGGGCACCTCCTTTCAGGATATGACACAAGGTCAATTTTTAAGCGGAGTTTAACAGGTTTTAATTCAGAGTTTTCCTTCTCCTAGACCAGTTGCCTCGCCAAGGCTGAAGAATCTAATCTGCCCAACTATTTTCCCATAGCTGGAGGGAGAATAATTGGATTCATACTTTTCCCAAGGGTATTAATGCTATGTGAAATGCTATCAGTCTCGTCAAGGATTTGAACTCGTGTCGCCGTGTCCATTTCCTACGATGATAACCATGGGCCCCTCCACGGGTGGAAGACTGATATCTATCAATCGTTCACCATTCGATAGGCGGATACTTTTGTCTATACGTACATTTTAGTGATTCATATAAAAATACAGGTATGCATTTAGTTTGGTAAGCGGAATGATTATTGTCATAGGAAGTAAAATCAGCGACAAAAGGATGAAATTGTTTGCATTTCACTTAACCTTATTGCCCTCGACAAAGCATGAATTTGTTCTTTCAACCAACAACTATGTATAAATAGTGGGGCAGACTGGATTCTTCATTCTTCTTTAGGAAACCAATCTAGGAGAAAAAACTCTAAAATCAAACCAGCTTTACTCCACTTGATATTTGACCTTGTGTCATAACCTACCGGTGACAGAGGGTTTGCCAGTGTTAAATTGGGCGGAAGAATAAGAATACCTATAAATAAACAGAGAGAGAGAGAGAGAGAGACACACACACACACACACACACACACATATATATATATATATATATATATATATATATATATATATATATATATATATATATTCCAGGGAAAGGAGTAGCGCCTTCTCCTACACCTTGGTGTAGTAGCTATTGAAAAGGGAGTCTTCTGGTCGCCCTCGACTACGGTCGCCAACATTACTCTTAACAAAATATATATAGTGACTGTCACTTGGCAATTTAGAAGAGCATATAGGACTCCTCAGGTTAAGCATATCTTTGCGATCCCTATTGCATATGTGATGAATGAGTTGGCTAATTTTTGCACTGTACCCTGTCACATTTATACTGCGTACATGTGATAAACTGAACTGTTTGAAATAGAACTGTCTTTAAATAGAACTAAACTGTGTACTTATGCTAAACTGAATTGTTTGAAATAGAACAGTTTTCACATTTAACTGTTTGTAAACAAAAACCATACTTATACTAAACTGAATTATTTGAAATTTAATTCGGCGATTAATGACCTGAAAAGCGTTGATACGCCGTAAAACAAAATGACCAAATCAAACCTAAATACACACACACTCACAATATATATATATATATATATATATATATATATATATATAAACAAATAGAAAAATGTTAAACATATACGCTAAATTCTCTTGCTTACGTTGAGATTTGTAAGATTATGTTATCAGGCTGAGATAAAGTTAGCCGGGTTTCGATCCCAACTTGAGGCATCTCAGGTGTCTAGGCACACTGATGCATTGTGATGCAACGTATCAGTCTGTATGACAATATATGTGCTCCCCACTCCAGGGGGGGTTGAGAACTCTTGTGAAGAAATTAACGATTGCCACTCGCGTAACGAAAAGCTCTTCTAACCGATTGAGCCCACTGATCTCCGTTCGTGTAAAAATGAAAACTAATGAAAAATTTAATTTACATACGTTAAATTATTTTGCTTACGTTGACATTCCTGGTGACTGTGACGTTATGTTATCAGGTTGACGTAAAGTCAGCCGGGTTTCAATCCCAGCTTGAGGCATCTCGCGTGTCTTGGCACACTGATAAGATTTGATACAACGAAACAGTCTATTTCAATAGCTATATATATATCATCATGAAGCCATGCCGATAGAACAGAGATATCCGATTCTCTCTCACCACCATCCTTATTGTCCATCGCTCCTTCCCGGTCCTCTAGACAGCATCTCGTGTCCGCACACCACCACGTCCATCTGTAGGAATCTATGAGTGATAATTGATCTGCGTCTTATCGTCTGATATTTTAATCTTAAATTTTCACTGTATAATATTTGACCTGTAGCGTTTAAGGTTCACCCCTTACGAGCATTGACAAGAAAAGAAATTACGTTAAAACATAAAGATCTGTCTTTAAATAAATACTTTATTTTTTATCCTCACCAGACAGACTTATTGACGTACCTCTACGTATATGAATGCGTGTACTTGCCTACATATATATATATATACGCGTGTATTCAAGCCCACCTCCTGGCCACCATCCGTGCTTGTTTGCGTATCTCGGCGTCTGCTGAGGGAAAGCGAAAATAGTTTGATCAGAGAAGCGTTGCTCGGGACATGATGGATGTCCAGCGCTTCCGACGTTGGCGCTTATTGTCTGAAATTGTTTTTAACTACCCAGGGGAATTCAGTTATGAGCAGAGGTAATATACAGCCTCTGTTAACACGAACTGACGTCCATCTGTTTCCATCGACAAGACCAGTTCATCTTACCATTTTTTCTTTTTTTTTTCCCAGAAACCAGTAATAACGGAAAAACACCGCCGTAGATGGAGGCTGCGTCGGGAAGAAGTAGTGGGGAATAAATAACCTTGACGTTTTGTTGGTAACGTGACCAGAGACTCCTGCTTCGAATACTTTGTTTTGGTAAGCCGAAAAAAACCCTTATGTTATTCTTGGCAGCCATCTTTGGTTTTAATGAAAAAGAAAATGATGACCAAAGAAAATCTCAAAATAAATGAAAAGAAAAACCAAAATAAATGGCCCAGTCGCTTGGAGCTGTAGAATACACCGACTGCATCTCTGCAGAGGGTTAAGACCCCCCCCCCGACAAGTATCCTGGATATGACACTAAACAATCTGATGGTGAGATTCCAGTAATGCTGGTGCTTTGAGAAATGCGAAGTACCCCTTCATTGCCATCACTCCTGGTCCGGAGTGGTACCACCTATTAAGGTTCCATCTATGGGTCAAATAGAATGTGTTAACATTTAAACTGTGTACTTATGCTAAACAGAATAGTTTGAAATGGAATTGTTTTCACATTTGACTTTGTATAAACAAAAACTTTGTACTTATATTGAACTGAATTGTTTGAAATTAAGTGAAACCATTTGACTGTGTGAAAAAAATGAGCCCAGGCTTGTTTTCAAATGTTATTTGCAAAATATGTTTGTAAATCATGTATTTGATTCATATATTTGAGCGAGTTAGCATTAAATGACCTACAAGGGTTGATATGCCATAAAACCAAAACAAAATAAACCAAAGCAAAAGTAATAAAGAAATGTGTATAAAAAATCAAAGGCAATACATAATATTTAACTGGCATTTAATCTTTAAACATTTAATTTTTTTAACATTTTTCATATTAAGTCATCAGCAGTTACTTATTTTCGATTGATTGATTTTAATGGTATGTCAACCCGTCTAAGATTATTTTAAGCCTTCATGTTAGGGAAACTGTACTTCAATCTTTATATTTTTCCTGTAGTTCATAAAAAATGGTTTTTGCATACAGTCCGATTAAATATGAATGATTTTTAAAAGGATCAGTTTGACCCATAGATGGGACCCTAACAAATGCTACTCCTAAGGGTCAGTTTATCCGAGAGTAAAAGGTACGAATGGGTTCTCCACACTTCCCTGATCTCCAGAACTGGAGTCTCACCGCGAGATACAGCTAAGTGTCTTACCAAGGGCCACCGGTTTTGTGGGCATGGTTTTACCCCTCAGCATTAGATACAGTCAACATATTCTAAGGTTCGAGAGAAAGATCTGATGCATATTTTTTGATATGCCAACCGAAAACATCTCATGATTTACTTGGCTGCCATTTTTAGTTTTGATGAAATAGAATTAATTAGGTATTAAAAAAACAAACAACTCAAAATAGCTGAAAAGAAATAAAAACGGAGGAATAAGATATTTGGATATTAATAAAAGAAAAAATAGTATTTATTTTGCATTTAATTATTAAATACTTAAAAACATTAAGAAAACCCTCAATCATCAATCAAGAACAAATAATTGTTTTAGTTTTCATCTTATTCTACTTGCCAACATTTGAGCTCTTTTTTATTCAAAACGTTTATTGAAATGATTGCTTTCTCGCATATGATTTTCTTGTTTGATATATATATATATATATATATATATATATATATATATATATATATATATATATATATATATAATCTTTATTATCAAGTTGTGCTGACAGCACGAAGTTCCTTAAATAAGACTTATGGTAATCTTTCAGTGGCTACTTTCTTTTTCTCATGAATAGACGCCATTCTTAGAGAAAAGATTGGTTGATTGTTATCCGTTATCCTGTCACAGATGTGACCTGGTATTCTTCCAAGGAAAAAGACATTCAAGCGGGTCAGGAAAGAAAAGGTTATGCTCACGCTTTTAAACTTCAAGTTTCAAGTTAGTTTTAGTCAAACGGTATCTTTATAAAAAAACAAGAAAACTTCATATTTTAATCTTATTTATTTCTGCAGTTTTTTCTACCCAATTTGACACTTTTTTGTGTGCTCTTTGTGTGTGTGTGTGTGTGTGTGTGTGTGTGTAACCTTTCTGGTTATTTAACGCCAAATCGATTTATATGCAAAGAGATAGTTTGTTTTCAAACAATTCATTTTAGCATAAGTAAAGTGTTTAAATGTAAGTACAGTTTAATTGTGTTAAACATTTCTATTTCAAGCTATTCAATTTAGTCAAAGAGTTTTAATTCAGCTGATTCAGTTTCGTATAAGTACAGCTTTTGTTTACACAAAGTTGAATGTCAAAACAGTTCTATATTAAACAAATCAGTTCAGTGTAAGTACAGTTTCAATGTCAAAAAACAGTTCCATTTCAAATAATTCATTTTAGAATAAGCACGCAGTTTAAATGTAAGTACGGTTTCATCATCATCATGTAGTGCCACCAGCACGGATATCCTTGACCATCTCTCGCCAATTTTCCCTATCGTTCAACGCCTCCGGCAGGTCTTCTGGGTTACATCCTGTGTCCTCACATAGCTGCTGTATGTAAGTTCGGGCTGGTCGTCCTGCTTTTGCTTGGCCATATGTGGGGGTCCATAGTAGTACGTCACTTACGAGCTCGTCTTTGCTTCTCCAGCAGTGTCTGGCTCGTCTGACCTGTATAGTTTTCGTGATGGGAGGCAGGTGGCCGTACAGTTGGCGTCTCGTGGGGTGTTGTCGCCAGGACTTGTTCAATATTGCTCTCAACATTCTTGTGTAGTTGCCGTCAAGTTTCTTCTCCAGCCGTTTGGTTAGCGTCCATGTAGTGCATCCATATAGCTGTATCGATACAACCGCTGCCTGGAAGAAACTGCGCTTCATTTCATCTGTCAGGTCTGATTTCCATATTATTGAGAGCCTATCTATTGCCATCCATGCTCTCGTCAGTCGTGTGTCGATGTCGTTTTCTGTTGATGAGACGCTACTTCCTAGGTAGGTGAATTTGTCCACTAGCCTCAGAGAGGTTCCGTCTAGAGTGGTAATGTTGCCCGTTTGGTTGTAACACATATATTCAGTTTTGTGCGCATTGACATGGAGGCCAATGCCTGCTGCAGCTCGTTCCAAACTATGCAGTAGCGTCTCTGCTTGATTAGGCGTATTCGCCAGTAACGCTAAGTCATCAGCGTAGTCGGCGTCTGTGATTGTTTTTGCGGGGTACCTTTTGCTTCTTTTCTTAGTCAGCTCGAAGCCATTTTCTCTGATTTTGTCGATCGAAGCTCTAAGCACGTAGTCTAGACAGATGATAAAGGGGTATGGGGCTAGCATGTCTCCTTGTAGTACCCCTGCAATTGTCAAAAATATTTCTATTTCAAGCAATTCAGTTTAGTCAAACAATTTAGTTGAGCATATGTATGCCGTTAGTTCCATTTAACCCATAGATAGGGCCCTATAAGGTGCCATCACGCCGGGCCAGAGTGGACCTGGGAGTAATGGCAATGAAGGGATGCTCCACGTTCCTCCAAGACCCAGCATCACTGGAACTTCAGCATCTGATTGCTTAGTGTCATATCCAGGACACTCATTGGGTTGGATCTTACCCTTCTGCAGAGCTGCAGTCCGTGTATTATACAGCCCAAGCCGACTGAGCAAGTCTTATTTGTAATAAAATCCAATGAAAAGAGTATAAAACATGGAAAGCTAGCGGGTACTACCACTACCACTCTGGTTAAGAGTGGATCTGGGAGTAATAGCAATGAAGGAGAGATTTTACATTCCTTAGATCTCAATAACTGGCCCTCACTATGAAATACAGTTTATTGCCATACTGTTGTGGGAGCCTTACCCATCTCACCATAATGGACTCTTCTCACCGTCATTAGTTCTGAGAGATTTCGCTGCCAGAAGGGCAGATCAATATCGGTGTTATCCGAACAGTACGAGACATTCTTACCTTTTCTATGTAACTCTATCGTTCTTGTGTTATATAATCTGTTATCAAATATCCGTGTTTGCGTTTTCATTAGTGACCCTTTCCAGGGCCACAACACATACTCAAAACACCAATCTGCGTATAATACAGCCAACAAATTCTATATCTACATATTCTAGTGTACTCTTAGAGACGAATTCCTCCTTCTAATTCATATAATTTTATACGATGTACAAGTTAATTCTATTACGAATAGCCACTTGAAATCATAATTGAATGTGTGAGTATGAGTTTATTATACTAAACTTATAATAAAATATCATAAGAAATTATATAAAAATGTCTGTTTTCTTTATTATTTCTACGATGACACGGCAAATGTAAAATGTATTTATAGGAAATATGTTAATACGAAATTTCTGGGGTGGGAATAGATAAAGTAAATATAATATTCACTTAAATGATCATTTGATATTCTTATCTCTTATGTTCGAAAACGAATACAAAATCTCGACCTTAGATGTATGTCTTGAGGACAGAAAAAAGTACTTATTGGCTTCAATCACAGAAAAATCTGTTTGAACCCAATTTTAGAGTCATAATCTTTCCACCAGATGGCGTTAGTCGTTTAGAAAAACAACAAAAGGTGTCCGAAATGTACTGACATTTTCTTATCAAACATATCATTTATATAAATAAAAGGTTGTGCATATCATACCAGAACTACTATGTAACTTTTCCCCTGAGTCTCTATCGCGTGCATAAATACATTCTTTGAAGAACGTGGCATCAAGTCAACTGTTCTACAATCAATTGCTTTGGGATAAAATCCATTGACTAAAGCCCAAGTGAATATTATCCTTGAACGATGATATCTATTTGCTCAAGCAATAAAGGAAAAAAGTGTATCTATCTTGATGGAAACAACATAAGAAAATAGCAAAGTCAGGCATTGGCCTCCATTTCAATGCACACAAAACTGAATATATGGGCTATAATGAAACAGGTGACATTTCCACACTAGACGGAACCTCTCTGAAACTGGAAAACAAATTCACCTACCTAGGAAGCAGCGTCTCATCAACCGAAAAGGACATTGACACACGGCTATCGAAGGCATGGACAGCTATCGATAGGCTATCGATCATATAGAAATCTGACCTGACCGATAAAATGAAACGCAGTTTCTTCCAGGCAGCGGTCGTATCGATACTGCTATATGGATGCACTACTTAGACGCTAACTAAACGGCTGGAGAAGAAGCTAGACGGCAATTACACAAGAATGCTGCGAGCAATATTGAACAAGTCCTGGTAGCAACACCCCACAAGGCACCAACTATACTGCCAACTTCAAATGGAAAAGAGTGTGTCTTGATGGTGACAACATAGGAACGTACCAAAATGGAATGAGTAACGTATTAAGTCAGATTATTAGATGTTTATTTCTTATTTTTCAGACGTACTTCAACTATGTCCAAAAGGTAAAGTACAAGAATTCAATAATCCATCACGTTTATTACTATACTGATAAAACTATACCAATAAGTTGCAAGCACTAGTAAAATACTTTTCTACATAGTTGCCAATTAAAATGATGCTATTGATCATCTGCTGCATGATTGCATAAATACCGTCATCGAAGAACGTGGAGTCAAGCTAATTGATCTTCAATCACTTACTTCGGTACCCAACAACTTGATATCCGAAGAGATTTATAATGCATTGTAGTATTTTAAAGACATATGGAAGTGTAAGGACCATAACTCGCCACATTTTACATAGTTTAAGAGGATCCTAAGAAAGAGACTGCTTCTAATGATTTGAACACCATGAGCTCGTAAATACAAACCTTAAGAACGTGGTATCAAGTTAATTTTTGTTCAGTTAGTTGCTTTGGCACCCAACAACTTGATATCCGAAGGGGTTTTGAATATATGGTAGTTTTTCCAAGTCATCACGGGCAAAGGTAGCAGAGTAAGGACCAGATAATAAAAAGTGCTTGAGAAAAAGGTTGCAGCTGATGGTTTAAAAACCATGACCACATAAATACGCTCTTTGAGGAACTTGGTGTCATGTCAAATGTTCTTTAGTTTGGTTTGGGATTCAAAGAAATGACACTTTCTGATACTTGAAACGACATCACGGTGTATAAATAAAGCTATTACTGTGAACAATACTTGAAAAGACTTCACAGCATACAAATAAAACTATTAGTCTGAACAATACTGGAAGCCACTTTACTGTGTACAAAGTATGCTATAAGTGTGAACAATAGCTGAAACGACTTCACTGTGTGCAAATAAAGCTATTAGTGTGAAAAATGCTTAAAAAGAGTTCACTCTGTACAAAATATAATATAAGAGTGAACAATACTTGAAACGATTTCACAGTGTGTAAATAAAGCTATTTCTGTAAACATTACTTGAAAAGACCTCACTGTGGGCAAATAAAGATATTAGTGGGAACAATACTTGAAACAACTTCACTGCATGCAAGAAAGCTATTACTTTAAATAATAATAGAAACAACTTCACTGTTTGCAAATAAAGTGTGAAGAATACGTGAAACGACTTGAAACAACTTCACAGCGTGCAAATAAAGCTATTAATGTAATCAATGCTTGCAACAACTTCCCTCCGTACAAATAAAGTTAATGTGAACAATAAACTCATTTGTGTGCAAAAAAAGCTATTTGTGTAAAAAAAAATACTTAAAACGACCTCACTGTGTGCAAATAAAGCTATTCGAGTGAACAATACTTGAAATGACGTCACTGCGCGGAAAATAAAGCTATAAGTGGGAAAATACTTAAAACAACCTCACTATGTGCAAATAAAGCTATTAGAGTGAAAAATACTTGTAACGATGTCACCACGTGCAAATGAAGCTATTAGTGTGAAGAATACTTAAAATAACCTCACTATGTGCAAATAAAGCTATTACAGAGAAAAATACTTGAAACGACGTCACGGCGTGCAATAGCTTTATTTGCATGCAGTGGACGTCACTGCATGTAAATAAAGTTATTAGTGTGAAGAATACTTAAAACAACCTCACTGCGTGCAAATAAAGCTATTTGAGTGAACAATACTTGAAACGAAGTCACTGCGTGCAAATAAAGCTATTAGTTTGAAAATTACTTAAAACGACGTCACTGCGTGCAAATAAAGCTGTTAGTGTGAAAAATACTTAAAACAACCTCACTATGTGCAAATATAGCTATTACGGTTTAAAATACTTGAAACGACGTCACCACGTGCAAATAAAACTATTAGTGTGAAAAATACTTAAAACAACCTCAATGTTCACACACTGGAAAAATATTTAAAACAACCTCAATGTTCACTCAATCGATGGAGACACGGATTTGTCTATTTGTACATCTATTTGTCTATTTGTCTATTTATTTATCTATTTGTCTCTCTATTTGTCCATCTATTCGTCTCTCTATTGTCTATTTGTCTATTTATTGTCTATTTGTCGATGGATTTGGCTATCTATTGTCTATTTTTCCATCTATTTGTCTATCTTTCTTTTTATTATCTATTTGTCTCTATTTGTCTATTTATCCATCTATTTGTCTATTTGTCTCTATTGTGTATTGTCTATTTTATCTATGATCTATTGTCTGTTTATCTATTATCTTTGTCTATCTATTTGTCTATTTGTCTATCTATTTGATAGACAAATAGATTTGTCTATTGTCTATTTGTCTATCTATTTGACAATTTATTGACTATTTGTCTATATATCAAATAAGATAGACAAATAAACAATAAATTGTCAAATAGATAGACAAATAGATAATAGACAAATCTATTTGATAGACAAATAGACACATTTCGTCTATTTGTAAAATAGATAGACAAATAGACACCTTTTGTCTATTATCAATTGATAGACAAATAGACACCATATTGACAAAAGATAGACAAATAGACAACGTATTGTCAATTTGTTTCTCTATTTGTCCATCTATTTGTTCATCTATTTGTCTATTTGTCGATCTATTTTTCAAATTGTCTATCTATTTGGCTATCTATTGTCTATTTGTCGATCTATTTGTCTATTTGTCTATCTATTTGTCAATTTGTCTATCTATTTATATATTCGTCTATCTATTAGTCTATCTATTTGTCTATTTACTTGTCAATTTGTCTATTTGTCTATCTATTTGTCTATTTGTGTATTTATTTGTCAATTTGTCTATTTGTTTATCTATTTGTCTAATTGTTTATCTATTTGTCAATTTGTCTATTTATCTATCTATTTGACTATCTATTCGTCTATTTGGCTAAATATTGTCTTTTTATAAATCTATTTTTCAATTTGTCTATCTATTTGTCAGTTTGTCTATTTGTTTATTTGTCTATCTATTTGTCAATTTGTCGATCTATTGTCTATTTGTCTATCTATTTTTCAATTTGTCTAACTATTGTCTATCTATTTGTCTATCTATTTGTCTATTTGTCTATCTATTTGTCAATTTGTCGATCTATTGTCTATTTCTTTATCTATTTTTCAATTTGTCTATCTATTTGTCTATCTATTTGTCTATTTGTTTATCTATTTTTCAATTTGTCTATCTATTGTCTATCTATTTGTCTATTTGTCTATCTATTTTTCAATTTGTCTATCTATTTGTCTATCTATTTGTCTATTTGTCTATCTATTTTTCTATTTGTCTATCTATTTGGCTATCTATTGTCTATTTGTGGATCTATTTTTGTATTTGTCTATTTACGTTTCATTTTGTCTATCTATTGTCAATTTTTCTATCTATTTGTCAATTTGTCTATCTATTTCTCTATTTGTCTATTCGTCAATCTATTTGTCAATTTGTCTATTTGTCTATCTATTTATCAATTTGTCTATCTATTTATCAATTTGTCTATCTATTTTCTATCTATTTGTCTATCTATTTGTCTATTTGTCTATCTATTTGTCAATTTGTCTATCTATTTGTCTATATATTTGATCGGTAGTCAAATATTGTCTATTTATCTATCTCTTTGTCTATCTATTTGTCTATTAGTCCATCTATTTGTCTATCAATTTGTCTATCTCTATTTGTCTATTTGTCTATCTATTTGTCAATTCGTCTATCTATTTGTCAATTTGTCTATATATTTGATCGGTAGTTAAATATTGTCTATTTATCTATCTCTTTGTCTATCTATTTGTCTATTAGTCCATCTATTTGTCTATCAATTTGTCTATCTTTATCTATATTTGTCTATCAATTTGTCTATCTTTCTCTATCTATTAATATATATTCGTCCATCTAATTTGTCTATCTATTTGTCAATTTGTCAATCTTTTTGTCTATGTATTTTTCAATTTGTCTAATTGTGTATCTATTTTTCAATTTGTTTATTTGTCAATTTGTCTATCTATTGTCTATCTATTTGTCTATCTTTTTGTCCATCTATTTGTCAATTTGTCTAATTGTCTATCTATTTGTCAATCAATTTGTCTATCTTTTGTCTATCAATTTGTCTATCAATTTGTCTATCTGTTTGTCTATCTATTTGTCAATTTGTCCAATTGTCTATCTTTTTGTCAATTTGTCTATCTATTGTCTATTTGTCTATCTATTTGTCAATTTGTTTATCTATTGTCTATCTCTGTGATTGTCTATCTATTTGTCTGTCTATCTATTTGTCAATTTGTCTAATTACCTATCTATTTTTCAATTTGTTTATTTGTCAATTTGTCTATCTATTGTCTATCTATTTGTCAATTTGTCTATCTATTTGGCAATTTGTCTATTTCTTTTTCAATTTGTCTATCTATTTGTCTATCTATTTGTCGATTTGTCTATCTATTTGCCAATTTGTCTATCTATTTTTTCTTTTTGTCAATTTGTCTATTTGTCTATTTATTTGTCAGTTTTTCTATTTGTCTATCTATTGCGTATTTGTCTATCTATTTGTCAATTCGTTTATCTATTTGTCAATTTATCTATTTATCTATCTATTTGTCTATGTATTTGTCTATCTATGTGTCAATTTGTCTATCTATTTGTCTTTTTGTCTATCTATTTGTCAATTTGTCAATTTGTCAACCTTTTTGTCTATCTATTGTCAATTTGTCTAATTGTCTATCAATTTGTCTATCAATTTGTCAATTCGTCTATCTATTTGTCAATTCGACTATCTATTTGTCAATTCATCCATCTGTCTATGTATTTGTCAATTTGTCTATATATTTGATAGACAAATATTGTCTATTTGTTTATCTATTTGACTATCTATTGTCTATTTGGCTACGTATTGTCTTTTTGTCAATCTATTTTTCAATTTGTCTATCTATTTGTCTATTTGTCCATCTATTTGTCTATCAATTTGTCTATCTTTGTCTATTTATATATTCGTCAATCTATTTGTCTATTTGTCTATTTATTTGTCAGTTTTTGTATTTGTCAATCTATTTGTCTATTTATTTGTCAATTTGTCTATCTATTTGCCAATTTGTCTATCTATTTGTCTATCTATTTGTCTTTCTATAGAAATTAGACAATAGATAGAAAATACATAACTATTTGTCTATCTATTGCGTATTTGTCTATTTGTCTATCTATATGTCTATTTGTCTATCTATTTGTATTGTCTATTTGTCTATCTATTTGTGTATTTGTCTATTGTCTCTCTATCTATTTGTGTATTTGTCTATCTGTTTGTCTATTTGTCAATTTGTCTATCTATTTGTTTCTTTGTCTATCTATTCGGCTATAGAGGGACAAATATTTAATAGATAGACACATTGACAAATAGGTACACAAATTTCTATTTGTCTATATATTGTCTATTTGTCGATCTATTTGTCTATTTATTTTTCATTTTGTCTATCTATCGTCTATTTGTCAAGATAGACAAATAGACAAATTGATAGAATTTTTTGTCTATCTATTTGTCAATTATTCTATCTTTGTCTATCTATTTGTCTATTTATCTATTTGTACATCTATTTGTCTATCTATTTATCAATTTGTCAATTTGTCTATCTATTTGTCAGTTTGTTTATTTGTCTATTTGTCTATCTATTTTTTAATTCGTCTATCTATTTGTAAATTTGTCTATCTATTTGTCAATTTGTCTATATATTTGTCTATTGGTCTATCTATTTATCTATTTGGCTATTTATTTGTCTATCGATTTGTCAATTCGTCAATTTGTCTATCTATTTGTTCATCTATATGTCCATCTATTCACCTATTTTTCTCTTTGTCTCTCTATTTGTCTATTTGTCCATCTATTTGTATATCTGTCTATTTGTCTATCTATTGTCTATTTTTCTATTCATTTGTCAATTTGTCTATTCGCCTATTTTTCTCTTCGTCTCTCTATTTGTCTATTTGTCCATCTATTTGTATATCTGTCTATTTGTCTATCTATGGTCTATTTTTCTATTCATTTGTCAATTTGTCTATTTGTATATCTATTTGTCTATTTGTCTATTTATTTGTCAATTTGTCTATTTGTCTATCTATTTGTCTAATTGTTTATCTATTTGTCAATTTGTCTATTTATCTATCTATTTGACTATCTATTCGTCTATTTGGCTAAATATTGTCTTTTTATAAATCTATTTTTCAAATTGGTTATCTATTTGTCAGTTTGTTTATTTGTTTATTTGTCTATCTCTTTGTCAATTTGTCTATCTATTTCTCTATTTGTCTATTTATATTTCAATTTGTCTATTTATTTGTCTATTTGTCTATTTGGCTACATATTGTCTTTTTATAAATTTATTTTTCAATTTGTTTATCTATTTGTCAGTTTGCTTATTTTTTTTATTTGTCTATCTATTTGTCAATTTGTCTATCAATTTGGCTATCTATTGTCTATTTGTCGATCTATTTGTCAATTTGTCTATCTATTTGTCTATTTGTCCATCTATTGTCTATCTATTTGTCAATTTGTCTATCTGTTGTCTATTTGTCCATTTGTCTATCTATTTTTCAATTTGTCTATCTATTTGTCTATCTATTTTTTAATTTGTCTATCTATTTGTCTATCTATTGTCTATTTGTCGATCTATTTGTCAATTTGTCTATCTATTTGTCTATTTGTCTATTTATATTTCAATTTGTCTATTTATTTGTCTATTTGTCCATCTATTGTCTATCTATTTGTCAATTTGTCTATTTTTGTCTATCTATTTATATATTCGTCTATCTATTTGTCTATTTGTCTATCTTTTGTCAATCTATTTGTCTATTTATTTGTCAATTTGTCTACTTGTCTATCTATTTGTTTATTTGTTTATCTATTTGTCAAATTGTCTATTTATCTATCTATTTGACTATCTATTTGTCTATTTGGCTAAATATTGTCTTTTTATAAATCTATTTTTCAATTTGTCTATCTATTTGACAGTTTGTCTATTTGTTTATTTGTCTATCTATTTGTCAATTTGTCTATCTATTTGGCTATCTATTGTCTATTTGTCGATCTATTTTTGTATTTGTCTATTTACTTTTCATTTTTTCTATCTATTTGTCTATTTATTTTTCAATTTGTCTATCTATTTGTCTATTTGTCTATCTATTTGTCAATTTGTCTCTTTTGTCTATCTATTTGTCTATTTAACCGTGTTTATTTGGCCCAGCGGTTAGAGTGTTCGCCAATGGCCCGGGAGACCTGGGTTCAATCCCAGGTCGAGTCATACCAAAGACTTTAAAGGTGGAACTTGATACCACCTTGCTTAACACTCAGCATTATAAGGTACGGTTCAAGGGTAAAGTGGAGCAATCCAGGGAATGGAGTAGCGCCCTCCCCTACACCTTGGTGTAGTAGCTATCGAAAAGGGAGCCTTCGGGTCACCCTCGACTATGGTCGCTAACTATTTGTCTATTTGTCTATCTATTTGTCAATTTGTCTATTTGTCTGTCTATTTGATAGATAGTCAAATATTGTCTATTTGTCTATTTGTCCATATCTGCCACTAAATATTCGATATGCCATTAAACCATTAAATATGCCATTAAACCATTAAATATGCCATTATGCCTATATATTTCTCTTCAAAGAAACCATTGATCTGTCACATTAAAATAACAAATTTATTTCCATCCCGTTAAAAGCATTGATTGAATGCTCTTAAAATTTAACAGAATCTCTTCACATCACGCAAGAAATGGATTAAAGTTTGTTTTTTTACAAGTACAACCGTACTATTTGTCTATCTATTGGTACAACCGTACTATTTGTCTATCTATTTGTACAACCGTACTATTTGTCTATCTATTTGTACAACCGTACTATTTGTCCATCAATTTGTAAATATGCCAATTATTCCAATATATATATATATATATATATATGTGTGTGTGAGTGTGTGTGTGTGTGTGTGTGTGTAAATATTTCTCTTCAAATACATTTTTTACATTTACAACCGTATATGTCAACCGTACATTACTATATAAAATATTATATTACTACATTACTATACACATATTATATTACATCTTTATAAAATATTACATATTACACTACGTTATATATTACATTTTATACATATATTATATTACATATTATACATACAAAATATTACATATTAGACATATATAATATTACATATTATACTATATTAATATATATATATTATATTACATTTTTTACGTGTACAACCGTACAAGTCAACCGTACATTACTATATATATATATATATATATATATATATATATATTTCTCTTCAAATACATTTTTTAAATGTACCACCGTACTATTTCTCTATTTGTAAATATGCCAATTATGCCAATATATATATATATATATATATATATATATACATATATATATCTTCAAAGAAACCATTAATCTGCCATTAAATATGAAATATGCCATTAACCCATTAAATATGCCATTATTCCGATATATATATATATGTATATATATGTTTCTCTTCAAAGAAACAATTAATCTAAAAAAAAGCTTTGTGCCACACATGCCTGTTTGGTGGGGCGGGCATCAATTATCGCAGATTGATATCGGTGTTATCCGAACAGTACGAGACTTCTTACATTTTCTTTGTAACTCTTTCGTTCTTGTGTTATATAATCTGTTATCAAATTTCCGTGTTTGCGTTTTCATTAGTGACCCCTTCCAGGGCCACAACACATACTCAAAACACCAATCTGCGTATAATACAGCCAACAAATTCTATATCTACATATTCTAGTGTACTCTTAGAGACGAATTCCTCCTTCTAATTCATATAATTTTATACGATGTACAAGTTAATTCTATTACGAATAGCTACTTGAAATCATAATTGAATGTGTGAGTATGAGTTTATTATACTAAACTTATAATAAAATATCATAAGAAATTATATAAAAATGTCTGTTTTCTTTATTATTTCTACGATGACACGGCAAATGTAAAATGTATTTATAGGAAATATGTTAATACGAAATTTCTGGGGTGGGAATAGATAAAGTGAATATAATATTCACTTAAATGATCATTTGATATTTTTATCTCTTCTTTTCGAAAACGAATACAAAATCTCGACCTTAGATGTATGTCTTGAGGACAGAAAAGGTACTTATTGGCTTCAATCACAGAAAAATCTGTTTTAACCCAATTTTAGAGTCATAATCTTTCCACCAGATGGCCTTAGTCGTTTAGAAAAACAACAAAAGGTGTCCGAAATGTACTGACATTTTCTTATCAAACATATCATTTATATAAATAAAAGGTTGTGCATATCATACCAGAACTACTATGTCACTTTTCCCCTGAGTCTCTATCGCGTGCATAAATACATTCTTTGAAGACCGTGGCATCAAGTCAACTGTTCTACAATCAATTGCTTTGGGATAAAATCCATTGACTAAAGCCCAAGTGAATATTATCCTTGAACGATGATATCTATTTGCTCAAGCAATAAAGGAAAAAAGTGTATCTATCTTGATGGAAACAACATAAGAAAATAGCAAAGTCAGGCATTGGCCTCCATTTCAATGCACACAAAACTGAATATATGGGCTATAATGAAACAGGTGACATTTCCACACTAGACGGAACCTCTCTGAAACTGGAAAACAAATTCACCTACCTAGGAAGCAGCGTCTCATCAACCGAAAAGGACATTGACACACGGCTAACGAAGGCATGGACAGCTATCGATAGGCTCTCGATCATATAGAAATCAGACCTGACCGATAAAATGAAACGCAGTTTCTTCCAGGCAGCGGTCGTATCGATACTGCTATATGGATGCACTACTTAGACGCTAACTAAACGGCTGGAGAAGAAGCTAGACGGCAATTACACAAGAATGTTGCGAGCTATATTGAATAAGTCCTGGCAGCAACACCCCACAAGACACCAACTATACCACCAACTGCAAATCAAAAAAAAGTGTGTCTTGATGGTGACAACATAGGAAAGTACCAAAATGGAAGGAGTAACATATTAAGTCAGATTATTAGATGTTTATTTCTTATTTTTCAGACGTACCGCAAGTATGTCCAAAAGGTAAAGTACAAGAATTTAATAATCCATCACGTTTATTACTATACTGATAAAACTATACCAATAAGTTGCAAGCACTAGTAAAATACTTTTCTACATAGTTGCCAATTAAAATGATGCTATTGATCATCTGTTGCATGATTGTATAAATACCGTCATCGAGGAACGTGGAGTCAAGCTAATTGATCTTCAATCACTTACTTCGGTACCCAACAACTTGATATCCGAAGAGATTTATAATGCATTGTAGTATTTTAAAGACATGTGGAAGTGTAAGGACCATAACTCGCCACATTTTACATAGTTTAAGAGGATCCTAAGAAAGAGACTGCTTCTAATGATTTGAACACGATGAGCTCGTCAATACAAACCTTTAAGAACGTGGTATCAAGTTAATTTTTGTTCAGTTAGTTGCTTTGGCACCCAACAACTTGATATCCGAAGGGGTTTTGAATATATGGTAGTTTTTCCAAGTCATCACGGGCAAAGGTAGCAGAGTAAGGACCAGATAATAAAAAGTACTTGAGAAAAAGGTTGCAGCTGATGGTTTAAAAACCATGACCACATAAATACGCTCCTTGAGGAACTTGGTGTCAAGTCAAATGTTCTTTAGTTTGGTTTGGGATTCAAAGAAATGACACTTTCTGATATTTCTACTTCTCGTGAACAATTTCATGGACAGATTCATTTCAGTCGGAGGATGACACAGAAATAATCATCTACTTGTTGTCCATCTACTAGTTGGCCAGTTGTGTACAAATCCAAGAGCGATAGGAGTCTGAAAGGGACACAATGTTCAACGAACGAGATCGGAGCTGCGCCTCTGTATAACTCATGCTCTCTACCGATCCAAGGTATGACAATAGGACCATTGTCAGCACCCTCAAAATGCAAATCTGGATTGCCACGAATAACAGGGACCTACCCAAGGTGATGAAAACAAAGTTTCCGGCTACGGTTATGGTCTCTGGTGTGGTTTCAAGTCAGGGCTACATCATGTCACCTCACATCTTCGAAGTCAGCTTGAAAGTCAACACCAAAGAGTACCTGGATGTGCTGAAGAATGTGGTGATTTCCTGATGCAATCAGGTGGCCGGTGGCAGACCCTGGGTGTGGCAGACCCAGGGTGTTGTAGACCCTGGGTGTACATTGTCTTTTCGTCACCTTCTTTCGTTTTCTCCCGCGTGTGCCTTGAGAAATCATTTTTCTTAAAAGATCAAAAAATCAGACGGCTACCTTCTCCGATTGGAGGCGGAAAGTAAGCTTATTCTGAGAATTTTAATTTCTAACATTTTTATAGAACGCAAATTGTATAGTTGTCCATTTTAATTTGGTTTCATTTTTAATGGAATGCCAACCTTCGTGTGGTCCTATCCTAGCCACGGTATTTGAGATGACACTATTTCCGTAATCAACACACACCTTTTCACCAAATGTTTTTATTAACCCCTTTTTCTGTGGTCACGCCGTGTTTGAAAGATCCAGAAAAGGGGTATGATACAATGTATCCGGAACTTCTGACGATCCGAGTAGCCAATTAGAATAATTTGTCCGACTGTTAGCCACTTAAAGACAAAAATAAAACTTCTCCGTAAACAGATAATAAATATTTATTGAAAAACACTTAAGACAATAATGCATGTAAAATGTAAAAATTATTTGAATTGCTTTTTGCGTTCAGAGAAACAAGTTGAGGAATTTGGCTAGCGTAGGCTTCCAAGGTCAGTCTGATAATTTTTCAGATGGCGATTTTCACTGGAGACTTTAATCAAAGAAATCCATGTTGAAGGACAGCTGTGCTACTATCTGACCCATAGCTAGGGGGATAAGGTAGTTAATACTCCTCCTCAGGGTACTTGTCCGAAAATGAACGTAATAGCGTGACTGAAGTTCGAATTCACTTACTATGGGCTCGCAGTCCACCACGTTAACCACTGCACGATTTTAATCTTATAGTGGATTTTTATGAATTTAGTATAGAAAAGGTAGAATTTAATCAACATTTTTTTATTGCCAGGAACACCGTTTTAAATTTATTGAAAAATTGCGGAGGAGCGGCATTTAGATCTTTGAGAATTCTGATGTGTGGAAATAGTTTTTTTGCGAGTCATTTTGTCCAGTATTATTCTCGTTAATAATGATAATAATAATGAACATATTGTGATCATTCGTTGTAAAAATAAGAGCCTGTATGTATACCTACTGCATCTCTGCAGAGGGGTAAGACCTCCTCCCATGACAACGAGTATCCTTCGTATGTCACTAAATAATCTGATGGTGAGGCTCCTGTTCTAGAGCTTTGGAAAATTTGGAGTACCATTCATTGCCATTTATCCCGGGTCCACATTTACCCGGAGTGGTAGTATCTATTAAGGTATCATCTATATGTCAAATGTAACTCTTTAACTATTTTACTGTTCGCAAAAAAAAAACTGACAAAATATTAAATAGTGATGCTTGAAATCTTTTAGCTATGTGCAATTGAAATTAATGGTGTCAGATTGCAATGCTTGATACAATTTAACTGAGTTCTCACAAATTATTAAAAATAAATAGAGGTATTCGTATTAGATATGATTGCCTAAACCCCTTGAATTGCTGGCGAAAATTGAATTGTTAATATTTTGCAATATTTAGAAACGTGTAACAGTGCAAAGAAACGAATTGTGTCAGAAAAAATTATTTTTGTAGAAAAGCATTACTTGAAACGACTTAACTGTGTGCAAATAAAGCTATTAGTGAGAAAAATACTTGAAACGACTTCACTGTGAGCAAATAAAGCTATTACTGTGAACAATACATAAAAGAACCTTACTCTGTGCTAATAAACTTATCAATGTGGGCAATACTTCAAAAAACGTCACTGCGTGCCAATAATACTATTAGTGTGAACAATATTTGAAACGACATCACGGTGTATAAATAAAGCTATTACTGTGAACAATACTTGAGAAGACTTCACAGCATACAAATAAAACTATTAGTCTGAACAATACTGGAAGCAACTTTACTGTGTACAAAGTATGCTATAAGTGTGAACAATAGCTGAAACGACTTCACTGTGTGCAAATAAAGCTATTAGTGTGAAAAATGCTTAAAAAGAGTTCACTCTGTACAAAATATAATATAAGAGTGAACAATACTTGAAACGATTTCACAGTGTGTAAATAAAGCTATTTCTGTAAACATTACTTGAAAAGACCTCACTGTGGGCAAATAAAGATATTAGTGGGAACAATACTTGAAACAACTTCACTGCATGCAAGAAAGCTATTACTTTAAATAATAATAGAAACAACTTCACTGTTTGCAAATAAAGTGTGAAGAATACGTGAAACGACTTGAAACAACTTCACAGCGTGCAAATAAAGCTATTAATGTAATCAATGCTTGCAACAACTTCCCTCCGTACAAATAAAGTTAATGTGAACAATAAACTCATTTGTGTGCAAAAAAAGCTATTTGTGTAAAAAAAAATACTTAAAACGACCTCACTGTGTGCAAATAAAGCTATTCGAGTGAACAATACTTGAAATGACGTCACTGCGCGGAAAATAAAGCTATAAGTGGGAAAATACTTAAAACAACCTCACTATGTGCAAATAAAGCTATTAGAGTGAAAAATACTTGTAACGATGTCACCACGTGCAAATGAAGCTATTAGTGTGAAGAATACTTAAAATAACCTCACTATGTGCAAATAAAGCTATTACAGAGAAAAATACTTGAAACGACGTCACGGCGTGCAATAGCTTTATTTGCATGCAGTGGACGTCACTGCATGTAAATAAAGTTATTAGTGCGAAGAATACTTAAAACAACCTCACTGCGTGCAAATAAAGCTATTTGAGTGAACAATACTTGAAACGAAGTCACTGCGTGCAAATAAAGCTATTAGTCTGAAAAATACTTAAAACGACGTCACTGCGTGCAAATAAAGCTGTTAGTGTGAAAAATACTTAAAACAACCTCACTATGTGCAAATATAGCTATTACGGTTTAAAATACTTGAAACGACGTCACCACGTGCAAATAAAACTATTAGTGTGAAAAATACTTAAAACAACCTCAATATTCACTCACTGGAAAAATATTTAAAACAACCTCAATGTTCACTCACTCGATGAAGACACGGACTTCCTTGACATTGTAGCAGATGTGCTGCAAGGGGACACATTAGCCCCATACTTGTTTATTATCTGCCTAGACTGCGTGCTTTGAACGTTGGTAGATTTGATTAAAGAAAATGTCTTTACGCTGGCAAAGTCTTGAAGCAGAAGATACCCCACACGAACGATTACGGATACGGACAACGCAGAAGATACCCCGCACGAACGATTACGGATACGGACAACGCAGAAGATACCCTGCACGAACGATTACAGTTGCGGACTCCCTATTGTCTATTTGTCTCTCTATTTGTCCATCAATTTCTATTTGTCTATTTGTACATCTATTTGTCTATTTGTCTATTTATTTATCTATTTGTCTCTCTATTTGTCCATCTATTCGTCTCTCTATTGTCTATTTGTCTATTTATTGTCTATTTGTCGATGGATTTGTCTATCTATTGTCTATTTTTCCATCTATTTGTCTATCTTTCTTTTTATTATCTATTTGTCTCTATTATTCTATTTATCCATCTATTTGTCTATTTGTCTCTATTGTGTATTGTCTATTTTATCTATGATCTATTTTCTATTTATCTATTATCTATTTGTCTATTTGTCTATCTATTTGATAGACAAATAGATTTGTCTATTGTCTATTTGTCTATCTATTTGACAATTTATTGACTATTTGTCTATATATCAAATAAGATAGACAAATAAACAATAAATTGTCAAATAGATAGACAAATAGATAATAGACAAATCTATTTGATAAACAAATAGACACCTTTCGTCTATTTGTCAAATAGATAGACAAATAGACACCTTTTGTCTATTATCAATTGATAGACAAATAGACACCATATTGACAAAAGATAGACAAATAGACAACGTATTGTCAATTTGTTTCTCTATTTGTCCATCTATTTGTCTATTTGTCTATTTGTCGATCTATTTTTCAATTTGTCTATCTATTTGGCTATCTATTGTCTATTTGTCGATCTATTTGTCAATTTGTCTATTTGTCTACTTGTCTATCTATTTGTCAATTTGTCTCTTTTTGTCTATCTATTTATATATTCGTCTATCTATTAGTCTATCTATTTGTCTATTTATTTGTCAATTTGTCTATTTGTCTATCTATTTGTCTATTTGTGTATTTATTTGTCTATTTGTCTATTTGTCTATATATTTGTCTAATTGTTTATCTATTTGTCAATTTGTCTATTTATCTATCTATTTGACTATCTATTCGTCTATATGGCTAAATATTGTCTTTTTATAAATCTATTTTTCAATTTGTCTATCTATTTGTCAGTTTGTCTATTTGTTTATTTTTCAATTTGTCTAACTATTGTCTATCTATTTGTCTATCTATTTGTCTATTTGTCTATCTATTTTTTCTATTTGTCTATCTATTTTTCTATTTGTCTATCTATTTGGCTATCTATTTGTCTATTTGTCTATCTATTTGTCTATCTATTTGTCTATTTGTCTATCTATTTTTCAATTTGTCTAACTATTGTCTATCTATTTGGCTATCTATTTGTCTATTTGTCTATTTGTCTATTTGTCTATCTATTTTTCAATTTGTCTAACTATTGTCTATCTATTTGTCTATCTATTTGTCTATTTGTCTCTCTATTTGGCTATCTATTTGTCTATTTGTCTATCTATTTTTCAATTTGTCTAACTATTGTCTATCTATTTGTCTATCTATTTGTCTATTTGTCTATCTATTTTTCTATTTGGCTATCTATTGTCTATTCGTCGATCTATTTTTGTATTTGTCTATTTACTTTTCATTTTGTCTATCAATCTATTGTCTATTTTTCTATCTATTTGTCAATTTGTCTATCTACTTGTCTTTTTGTCTATTTATTTTTCAATTTGTATATCTATTTCTCTATTTGTCTATTCGTCAAACTATTTGTCTATTTGTCTCTTTTCTCTATCTATTTGTCTATTTGTCTATCTATTTGTCAATTCGTCTATCTATTTGTCTATATATTTGATCGGTAGTCAAATATTGTCTATTTGTCTATCTCTTTGTCTATCTATTTGTCTATTAGTCCATCTATTTGTCTATCAATTTGTCTATCTCTTTTGTCTATCTATTTGTCTATTTGTCTATCTATTTGTCAATTCGTCTATCTATTTGTCAATTTGTCTATATATTTGATCGGTAGTCAAATATTGTCTATTTGTCTATCTCTTTGTCTATCTATTTGTCTATTAGTCCATCTATTTGTCTATCAATTTGTCTATCTTTATCTATATTTGTCTATTAATTTGTCTATCTTTCTCTATCTATTAATATATATTCGTCCATCTAATTTGTCTATCTATTTGTCAATTTGTCAATCTTTTTGTCTATCTATTTGTCAATTTGTCTAATTGTCTATCTATTTTTCAATTTGTCTAATTGTGTATCTATTTTTCAATTTGTTTATTTGTCAATTTGTCTATCTATTGTCTATCTATTTGTCTATCTTTTTGTCCATCTATTTGTCAATTTGTCTAATTGTCTATCTATTTGTCAATCAATTTGTCTATCAATTTGTCTATCTGTTTGTCTATCTATTTGTCGATTTGTCTAATTGTCTATCTTTTTGTCAATTTGTCTATCTATTTTCTATTTGTCTATTTATTTGTCAATTTTTGTATTTGTCTATCTATTTGTCAATTTGTTTATCTATTGTCTATCTCTGTGATTGTCTATCTATTTGTCTGTCTATCTATTTGTCAATTTGTCTAATTGCCTATCTATTTTTCAATTTGTTTATTTGTCAATTTGTCTATCTATTGTCTATCTATTTGTCAATTTGTCTATCTATTTGGCAATTTGTCTATTTCTTTTTCAATTTGTCTATCTATTTGTCTATCTATTTGTCAATTTGTCTATCTATTTGGCAATTTGTCTATTTCTTTTTCAATTTGTCTATCTGTTTGTCTATCTATTTGTCTATCTATTTGTCAATTTGTCTATCTATTTGCAAATTTGTCTATCTATTTTTTCTTTTTGTCAATTCGTCTATTTGTCTATTTATTTGTCAGTTTTTCTATTTGTCTATCTATTTGTCAATTCGTCTATCTATTTGTCAATTTATCTATTTATCTATCTATTTGTCTATGTATTTGTCTATCTATAGGTCAATTTGTCTATCTATTTGTCTTTTTGTCTATCTATTTGTCAATTTATCAATCTTTTTGTCTATCTATTTGTCAATTTGTCTAATTGTCTATCTATTTGTCTATCAATTTGTCTATCTTTTGTCTATCAATTTGTCTATCTTTTGTCTATCAATTTGTCTATCAATTTGTCAATTCGTCTATCTATTTGTCAATTCGACTATTTGTCAATTCATCCATCTGTCTATCTATTTGTCAATTTGTCTATATATTTGATAGACAAATATTGTCTATTTGTTTATCTATTTGACTATCTATTGTCTATTTGGCAACGTATTGTCTTTTTGTCAATCTATTTTTCAATTTGTCTATCTATTTGTCTATTTTTCTATCTATTTGTCTATTTGTCCATCTATCTGTCTATCAATTTGACTATCTTTGTCTATTTATATATTCGTCCATCTATTTGTCTATTTGTCTATTTATTTGTCAGTTTTTGTATTTGTCAATCTATTTGTCTATTTATTTGTCAATTTGTCTATCTATTTGCCAATTTGTCTATCTATTTGTCTATCTATTTGTCTTTCTATAGAAATTACACAATAGATAGAAAATACATAACTATTTGTCTATCTATTGCGTATTTGTCTATTTGTCTATCTATATGTCTATTTGTCTATTTGTCTATCTATTTGTCTATTTGTCTATCTATTTGTATTGTCTATTTGTCTATCTATTTGTCTATTTGTCTATTGTCTCTCTATCTGTTTGTCTATTTGTCAATTTGTCTATCTATTTGTTTCTTTGTCTATCTATTCGGCTATAGAGGGACAAATATTCAATAGATAGACACATTGACAAATAGGTACACAAATTTCTATTTGTCTATGTATTTGTCTATCTATTTGTCTATTTGTCTATTTATTTTTCATTTTGTCTATCTATCGTCTATTTGTCAAGATAGACAAATAGACAAATTGATAGAATTTTTTGTCTATCTATTTTTCAATTGTTCTATCTTTGTCTATCTATTTGTCTATTTCTCTATTTGTCTATATATTGTCTATTTGTCTATTTATCTATCTATTTGTACATCTATTTGTCTATCTATTTATCAATTAGTCAATTTGTCTATCTATTTGTCAGTTTGTTTATTTGTCTAATTTGTCTATCTATTTTTCAATTCGTCTATCTATTTGTCAATTTGTCTATCTATTTGTTAATTTGTCTATATATTTGTCTATTGGTCTATCTATTTATCTATTTGTCTATTTATTTGTCTATCAATTTGTCAATTCGTCAATTTGTCTATCTATTTGTTCATCTATATGTCCATCTATTCGCCTATTTTTCTCTTTGTCTCTCTATTTGTCTATTTGTCCATCTATTTGTATATCTGTCTATTTTCTATCTATTGTCTATTTTTCTATTCATTTGTCAATTTGACTATTTGTATATCTATTTGTCTATTTGTCTATTTATTTGTCAATTTGTCTATTTGTCTATCTATTTGTCTAATTGTTTCTCTATTTGTCAATTTGTCTATTTATCTATCTATTTGACTATCTATTCGTCTATTTGGCTAAATATTGTCTTTTTATAAATTTATTTTTCAATTTGTCTATCTATTTGTCAGTTTGCTTATTTGTTTATTTGTCTATCTATTTGTCAATTTGTCTATCTATTTGGCTATCTATTGTCTATTTGTCGATCTATTTGTCAATTTGTCTATCTATTTGTCTATTTGTCTATTTATATTTCAATTTGTCTATTTATTTGTCTATTTGTCTATTTGTCCATCTATTGTCTATCTATTTGTCAATTTGTCTATTTATTGTCTATTTGTCCATTTGTCTATCTATTTTTCAATTTGTCTAACTATTGTCTATCTATTTGTCTATCTATTTGTCTATTTGTCTATCTATTTTTCAATTTGTCTATCTATTTGGCTATCTATTGTCTATTTGTCGATCTATTTGTCAATTTGTCGATCTATTTGTCTATTTGTCTATTTATATTTCAATTTGTCTATTTATTTGTCTATTTGTCCATCTATTGTCTATCTATTTGTCAATTTGTCTATTTTTGTCTATCTATTTATATATTCGTCTATCTATTTGTCTATTTGTCTATCTATTGTCTATTTGTCTATTTATTTGTCAATTTGTCTACTTGTCTATGTATTAGTCTATTTGTTTATCTATTTGTCAAATTGTCTATTTATCTCTCTATTTGACTATCTATTCGTCTATCTTGCTAAATATTGTCTTTTTATGAATCTATTTTTCAAATTGTCTATTTGTTAGTTTGTCTATTTATTTTTCAATTTGTCAATTTGTCTAATTATTTGTCTATCTATTTGTCTATTTGTCTATCTATTTTTCAATTTGTCTATCTATTTGGCTATCTATTGTCTATTTGTCGATCTATTTTTGTATTTGTCTATTTACTTTTCATTTTTTCTATCTATTTGTCTATTTATTTTTCAATTTGTCTATCTATTTGTCTATTTGTCTATCTATTTGTAATTTTGTCTCTTTTGTCTATCTATTTGTCTATTTGTCTATCTATTTGTCAATTTGTCTATTTGTCTGTCTATTTGATAGATAGTCAAATATTGTCTATTTGTCTATTTGTCCATATCTGCCACTAAATATTAGATATGCCATTAAACCATTAAATATTCCATTAAACCATTAAATATGCCATTATGCCTATATATTTCTCTTCAAAGAAACCATTGATCTGTCATATTAAAATAACAAATTTATTTCCATCCCGTTAAAAGCATTGATTGAATGCTCTTAAAATTTAACAGAATCTCTTCACATCACGCAAGAAATGGATTAAAGTTTGTTTTTTTACAAGTACAACCGTACTATTTGTCTATCTATTTGTACAACCGTACTATTTGTCTATCTATTTGTACAACCGTACTATTTGTCTATCTATTTGTACAACCGTACTATTTGTCCATCAATTTGTAAATATGCCAATTATTCCAATATATATATATATATATATATATATATATATATCTGAGTGTGTGTGTGTGTGTGTGTGTGTGTAAATATTTCTCTTCAAATACATTTTTTACATGTACAACCGTATATGTCAACCGTACATTACTATATAAAATATTATATTACTACATTACTATACACATATTATATTACATCTTTATATAATATTACATATTACACTACATTATATATTACATTTTATACATATATTATATTACATATTATACATACATAATATTACATATTAGACATATATAATATTACATATTATACTACATTACTATATGTATATTGTATTACATTTTTTACGTGTACAACCGTACAAGTCAACCGTACATTACTATATATATATATATATATATATATATTTCTCTTCAAATACATTTTTTAAATGTACCACCGTACTATTTCTCTATTTGTAAATATGCCAATTATGCCAATAAAAAACGAAATATATATATATATATATATATATATATATATATATATATATATATTTCTCTTCAAAGAAACTATTAATCTGCCATTAAATATCAAATATGCCATTAAACCATTAAATATGCCATTATTCCGATATATATATATGTATATATATGTTTCTCTTCAAAGAAACCATTCATCTAAAAAAAAGCCTTGTGCCACACATGCCTGTTTGGTGGGGCGTGCATCAATTACCGCAGATTGATATCGGTGTTATCCGAACAGTACGAGACTTCTTACCTTTTCTATGTAACTCTTTCGTTCTTGTGTTATATAATCTGTTATCAAATATCCGTGTTTGCGTTTTCATTAGTGACCCTTTCCAGGGCCACAACACATACTCAAAACACCAATCTGCGTGTAAAACAGCCAACATATTCTATGTCTACATATTCTAGTGTACTCTTAGAGACGAATTCCTCCTTCTAATTCATATAATTTTATACGATGTACAAGTTAATTCTATTACGAATAGCTACTTGAAATCATAATTGAATGTGTGAGTATGAGTTTATTATACTAAACTTATAATAAAATATCATAAGAAATTATATAAAAATGTCTGTTTTCTTTATTATTTCTATGATGACACGGCAAATGTAAAATGTATTTATAGGAAATATGTTAATACGAAATTTCTGGGGTGGGAATAGATAAAGTGAATATAATATTCACTTAAATGATCCTTTGATATTTTTATCTCTTCTTTTCGAAAACCAATACAAAATCTCGACCTTAGATGTATGTCTTGAGGACAGAAAAGGTACTTATTGGCTTCAATCACAGAAAAATGTGTTTTAACCCAATTTTAGAGTCATAATCTTTCCACCAGATGGCGTTAGTCGATTAGAAAAACAAGAAAAGGTGTCCGAAATGTACTGACATTTTCTTATCAAACATATCATTTATATGAATAAAAGGTTGTGTATATCATACCAGAACTACTATGTAACTTTTCCCCTGCGTCTCTATCGCGTGGATAAATACATTCTTTGAAGACCGTGGCATCAAGTCAACTGTTCTACAATCAATTGCTTTGGGATAAAAAACCATTAACTAAAGCCCAAGTGAATATTATCCTTGAACGATGATATCTATTTGCTCATGCAATAAAAGAAAAAAGTGTATCTATCTTGATCGTGACAACATAAGAAATAACAAAGTCAGGCATTGGCCTCCATGTCAAGGCACACAAAACTGAATATATGTGCTATAATGAAACAGGGCATTCTCACACTAGACGGAACCTCTCTGAACCTGGTAGACAAATTCACCTACCGAGGAAGCAACGTCTCATCAACCGAAAAAGACATTGACACACGGCTAACGAAGGCATGGACAGCTATCGATAGATTGCCAATACTGCTATATGGATGCACTACTTGGACGCTAACTCAACAGCTGGAGAACAAGTTAGACGGAAATTACACAAGAATGCTGCGAGCAATATTGAACAAGTCCTGGCAGCAACATCCCACAAGGCACCAACTATACCACCAACTGCAAATCGAAAAAAAGTGTGTCTTGATGGTGACAACATAGGAAAGAACCAAAATGGAAGGAGTAACATATTAAGTCAGATTATTAGATATTTATTTCTTATTTTTCAGACGTACCGCAGGTATGTCCAAAAGGTAAAGTACAAGAATTTAATAATCCATCACGTTTATTACTATACTGATAAAACTATACCAATAAGTTGCAAGCACTAGTAAAATACTTTTCTACATAGTTGCCAATTAAAATGATGCTATTGATCATCTGTTGCATAATTGCATAAATACCGTCATCGAAGAACGTGGAGTCAAGCTAATTGATCTTCAATCACTTACTTCGGTACCCAACAACTTGATATCCGAAGAGATTTATAATGCATTGTAGTATTTTCAAAACATGTGGAAGTGTAAGGACCATAACTCGCCACATTTTTCATAGTTTAAGAGGATCCTAAGAAAGAGACTGCTTCTAATGATTTGAACACGATGAGCTCGTAAATACAAACCTTTAAGAACGTGGTATCAAGTTAATTTTTGTTCAGTTAGTTGCTTTGGCACCCAACAACTTGATATCCGAAGGGGTTTTGAATATATGGTAGTTTTTCCAAGTCATCTCAGGCAAAGGCAGCAGAGTAAGGACCAGATAATGAAAAGTGCTTGAGAAAAAGTTTGCAGCTGAGGTTCATTTCAGTCGGAGGATGTCATAGAAATAATCAAAATCTCAGAGCTTAATAGGAAGCTCATTAAATCATTTATTTATACAGGGTGAAACGATAAAATTTTTGCCCTAGAAAAGATGACATGATTCCATTTCCGTTTAATAAAAACCGGTTTTCTTTTTCTTTTTTTTTTTTTTTTTTGTTGCAGACCATCATCTAGTTGGCCAGTTGTGTACAAATCCAAGAGCGATAGGAGCCTTCTATCATGTCTGAAAGTGACACAATGTTCAACGAGCGATATCGGAGATGCGCCGCTGTACAACTCATGCTCTCTACCGATCCAAATTATGACAATAGGACCATTGTCAGCACCCTCAAAATGCAAATCTGGATTGCCACGAATAACAGGGACCTACCCAAGGTGATGAAAATAAAGTTTCCGGCTACGGTTATGGTCTCTGGTGTGGTTTCAAGTGAGGGCCACATCATGTCACCTCACATCTTCGAAGTCAGCTTGAAAGTCAACACCAAAGAGTACCTGGATGTGCTGAAGAGTGTGGTGATCTCCTGATGCAATCAGCTGGCCGATGGCAGACCCTGGGTATGGTAGACCCAGGGTGTGGCAAACCCTGGGTGTACATTGTCTTTTCGTTACCTTCTTTCGTTTTCTCCCGTGTGTGCCTTGAGAAACCATTCTTCTTAAAAGATCAAAAAATCAGACGGCTACCTTCTCCGATTGGAGGCGGAAAGTAAGCTTATTCTGAGAATTTTAATTTCTAACATTTTTATAGAACGCAAATTGTATAGTTGTCCATTTTAATTTGGTTTCATTTTTAATGGAATGCCAACCTTCGTGTGGTCCTATCCTAGCCACGGTATTTGAGATGACACTAGTTCCCTTAATCAACACACACCTTTTCACCAAATGTTTTTATCAACCTACATACTACCTATAAAGGTCTCATCTGTATGTCAAATTGTCAAATGTAACTCTTTAACTATTTTACTGTTCGCAAAAAATGACTGACTAAATATTCAACAGTGATCCTTGAAATCTTTTAGCTATGTGCAAATGAAATTATTAGAGTCAGATCACAATACTTGATACAATTTAACTGTGTACACACAAATTATTAAAACTAAGTAGAAGTATTCGTATTAGATATGATTGCCTAAAACTCTTGAATTGCTGGCGAAAATTGAATTGTTAGTATTTAGCAATATTTAGAACCATATAACAGTGCAAAGAAACGAATAGTGTTGGAAAGAATAATTTCTGTTGAAAAGCATTACTTGAAATGACTTAACTGTGCGCAAATAAAGCTCTTAGTGAGAAAAACACTTGAAACGACTTCACTGTGAGCAAATAAAGCTATTAGTGTGAAAAATGCTTAAAAAGAGTTCTCTCTGTACAAAATATGATATAAGTGTGAACAATACTTGAAACGATTTCACAGTGGGCAAAATAAAGCTATTTCTGTAAACATTACTTGAAACGACCTCACTGTGGGCAAATAAAGCTATTAGTGGGAACAATACTTGAAACAACTTCACTGCATGCAAGAAAGCTATTACTTTGAAAAATAATAGGAACGACTTCACTGTTTGCAAATAAAGTGTGAAGAATACGTGAAACGACTTGAAACAACTTCACAGCGTGCAAATAAAGCTATTAGTGTAAACAATACTTGCAACGACCTCACTGTATACGAATAAAGCTATTAATGTAATCAATGCTTGCAACAACTTCCCTCCGTACAAATAAAGTTAATGTGAACAATACTTAAAATAACCTCATTTGTGTGCAAATAAAGCTATTACTGTGAAAAATACTTAAAACAACCTCACTGCGTTCCAATAAAGCTATTAGAGTGAACAATACTTGAAACGACGTCACTGCGTGCAAATAAAACTATTAGAGTGAACAATACTTGAAACAACTTCATCGTGTGCAAACAAATGATTAATATTAAATTGGATTATTAATGTTAGATAAAGATAAGGTAAACTATTTAACATGGCGAGACAAGTGGGCACCCCCTCGTTTATAAAAGTTAACTGCAAACTATTGGTTTATATATCATATCCAAAAAAGTAAAAGTTGCCCACCATAGTCGAAGGCGACCCGTAAGTTCCCTTTTCCAATAGGTACTATACCGTGGTGTGCGGGAGGGCGCTAATCCTTTTCCTTGAATTATTCTCCTACCCTTGATGCTGAGTGTTAAGAAAGGAGGCCTCAAGTACCATTTTTTTAGTTTTTCGTATAAGTCGACCAAGGAATGAACCTCCTTCTCCCGAGCCATTGACGAACACTCTACCCACTTGACCAATGAGTGGAAACAGGAATTGGCATTGAATAACCTATAAGGGTTGATATGCCATGAAACCAAGCCAACCAACCAACCTTAGCAACTTGAACTAGCGAAGACAACTTCTCCTTTTCAGAGCAGCGACGATGCCAAAAAATTGTTGTCTGTCCGCGTAGTCCATTTTTCACTGGCACAAAAAGGGCATATGAGACGATAGTTGTGTAATGGTTATTGTTGCAGAAAATGGACTTGGGGTCCTGAGTTCAGATGCTGGACGAAGTTTTTTTTTATTCATATTTCAAGCGTCGATTGGTTATGATGGATGAAATTTTCTATTTATTTTTTCGCATGGGGGAATGCATTTAGACAACTCTGCTATAATTTCAGACGCCACGAGAACAGATTGCCGCTAAGCTGCAATCTGTAACAGGGCAAGAGAATGGGTTATATACGAGAGGTTTTCAAGCTCTACAATCATACCAACATCCGTTTCTGAGAATTTGAAGTAACATTCCATAATAGGAAACATTACTTTTGGAGCGACCTTCGAATGAGCGCTGTGCGAAGGTTTTTCTTCATTGCTAATAAAGATTAAACGGTAATGATCTGATATAGAAAATGACATTTTCAGCGCATTTACCAGGGCATAAGATAAGACCATAGGTCAACGCTTAAGTTTTAAAAGATCGGAATTGGTCGTGAAATGCCGCCATGACATTAAATATTTACCTTGCAAGTTGGTACTGGATAATAGCATGTAACTTATTATGTCATCCTCGTAATAGTCACAGGACTCAAAAAGAGTATAAAAGAGGTGTAAAGTAGTTCTATTGAATCAGTCAAATGTTGAGATTACCAGCTCACCTTATGATCGAAGATGTGAAACCCAGAATTGTAAGTTATTACCCTACCGTACATTGTTTTACAAATGATGATATATTGTGATATTGCTCTAAATTTTTGTGTACTATGAAGATTTTATAATTCAGAGATGCTTTTGTCAATAAATTCTAACCTCCTAAAAATATATGTATTTTATGTGTGAGGAGTTTGAATTCTGTATAAACAAAATCCTATTGTTAACAAATTGTTGTTCCTGTCCTCTTTCAGGTAAGAAAGAATCCCCTATGAATAACGATACTGCATCAGAGAACAAAGGAGAAAATAAAACAGCCTAAAGTAAAGCTGCTCTATCAAAAAAATGTAAGGAGTCATTGTTATGTTCTTTGTAAAGGGCATAAAATCCTCGTGGTGTAATGGTTAAAGCGATGGACTGCGGAATCGTAGTTAGCGAGTTCGTACTCCAGTCGCGCTATTACATTCACTTTCGGGCAAATACCCTTGGGAAAGGTATGAATCCCTTAGCCTCCCAGCTATGGGTTAAATTGTACCACTACTGTTCTTCTTTGAGAATGGCTTTGGCATTAAATAACCTACAAAGTTTGATATGCCATTAAAACAAAGAAACCGAACCAAACCATAAAATACGTATGACAAACACGTATTAAGAGAGAATAAAGGTTATATATTACAGTAAAACAAGTAATAAAAAGTCACCAGTGTAGTTCTTACTACCTACTCCCAGAATGGATTACAGCCAAATATTATATCCTTTATTGGAAGTCTATTGTACATCGAAAATAAGAATGATACTATAACATTCATGAATGTTTGAATAAAAGTAAAGAAAACTTCATCTTGCAATGACTTGAGCTGGTTTGAATCCAAAGTTTTCATTCTTTTAGACTGGTTGCCTAATCAAGGCTAACGGATACAGTCTGCCCTTCTATTTGCCGATAACTTGGAAGGAGGATATTGATTCTTGCCTTCTCCAAAGCCGATATTGCAAAGGGAATCGCAGAAACTCTCCTAGCGTTTTTGAAAATTTATTCTATGTGACGATTATATAGTGTTTCTTGTATCACTAGTTTATGCGAAAATGAAAAGTGGCATTACTTTCGGAACGTCTACAGTTCTTTTTGATTAAACTTTTGAAACAGAAAATCTAGCTAATTTAAGCCAAGGGCTGGTATGTGAAACTGTATATACTTATGGAGCTTTAGGGAATTAAGAGTAATCCTTCAAAGCCATTACTCCCAAGCCCACTTTTAACCAGAGTGGGAGTATATGTTAGAGTCTCATCTATGGGCCAAATAGAACTATTTATGCATATACCAACCTCTCGGCACAAGAAAATTGAGACACAAGTTAAATCTTAAAACTGAACGAAGCTGTTTTGAATTCAGAATTATTCTTATCTTAGATAGCCTAGTCGGTTGAGTATGTTGAATACACGGTCTGCATCTCTAGAGAGAGGTAAGACTTAACCTTTAAAGAGTGTCCTGGATATAACACTAAACAAACTGATGGTGAGTTTCCACTCCAACAATTTTGGGAAATAGAGAATCCCTTCATTCCCATTGCTCTCAAATCCACTCTGACCCGGAGTGGTAGCTCCTAATAGGGTCCTATCTATGGATCAGATAGAAATGTTTGATATTTAAACTGTGTGTAAACAAATGACTCGGAGGTTTGCCAATGGAATATTTTCAAATTATCAGGATTCAGACCGATATTGTAAAAGAAAAATTTACAGTTTGCATGGGGCATTTTCTCTTGAAAATTTGACAAAAACAAGTAAGCTTATTTCATATTTTTTTATGTTGGAGAGAAACGAGGAGTATTTTAGCTGGTTGAAAAGATTATAGATATCTTATTAAACAGTATAAAATAGTAATAATAAATCTGATATATTGTGTTAAATCTGTCAGTGGGATGATGGTGGACTGGAATCTCCCAGGAGACAGGTTGTTCTTTTCAATGACTTTCAAAATTTGGTGTTTGGAAGAAATTTAATTTGCCAAATTCTGACACTGTCTAGTAGAATGCAACAGCAACGTAGGCATTCAAGAATCATGGTAATTGTAAGAAATGACAGTATCAATTTGTAGATTTGGGAGAATCAGATAGGTTTCAATTTACAATCAATCGACGTGTTGTACGAATTGGAAGAAAGAGCTCCAAGCGATGTAACAAGATCGCTGTTAACAGTACACACGACAGACACACAGTCTCACTTTCATATGCTCTTTCTTTTTCTTTTCCTTTCTTTTCTTTTCTTTGTATCGTCACTTTCCTCTCTCTTATAATCTTACTCTATCTTTTGCTCTTTCTCACTCTTGATATCTCTCTCGCAATTCTTTTCCCTCTTGGTTTCTCGCAATTACTCAATCTTTCTTTCTTTCTTTCTTTCTTTCTTTCTATTATGCTTAGTAGAAATTAATATCTCTCAGTCTTTTTTTTTCTTTCTTGTCTATCTTTATTTCTTTTCATTTCTTGCTATCTTTTCTTATCTCTCTTTATTATTCTAATCTTATCTATTTCTCTTTCTCAAGCTTAATATCTCTCAGTCTTTGTTCTTTCTGTCTTTCTTTCTGTCTTTCTTTCGTTCTATTAATCTTCCTTTATCATTAACTCGCCCTGTCGGTTAGAGCTGTAGAATACGCCGACTGCACCTCTGCAGAGGGGTAAACCCCCCCCCCAATGAGGCCACCTGTTGGCCGTTGGTGGCGACCCATAAGGCGCTAGGACGGATCCCTGGTGGTTGAGCAGTCATTGATCCGGCGACAGAGTGGTCAATGGCTTGCAACACACCACTTTGGCCCTTACTTGGTCTGACGGGCGGTCGGAGTGGGCCCGATGCGATCAATCGGCTGGTCATGTCAAGCCCTAGCACCTATATATTTTATCCCGACTGTATTTTTAAATCTGCACTTGCAGCAAGGTCCCAACCCTTACCTGTTAGTTGCTAGAAGGCGGTGGCTAAGGGTCAATTGTGTTGAGAATAGGAATTTGACCAGCGCTGAGAAATTGGCAACGGCTCGGAAGCCTACCCTCAACTCGAGTATACTGGTCGCGTATCCCCCGTCTCAACCAAGGTGAATGGGTTACCTCCTTGGTTTATTCCTAACACAAGTTGGACTCCGTGGTGGGTGGAGGTGCACAGGGCCAGTGAAAAATATACAGCAAATATGGCGTCTTCAAACAAAAAAAACTAAATGGAACCTCTCAGAATCAGACTCGGAGAATGAGGCAGCTGACTTCCCCAGATTCATTGTTATTGAATCTTTGGAGGAGGTATGCCTCGCCAAATTCTCACCTTTCCTTATAGAGAAAGTGATATCTACAAGAGCTAGTCCGAAAACTGTTAAGAAAACAAAGAATGGTAACTTGCTTGTTGAGGTAGACAGCCGGAGACAGGCAGAAAAATATTAAAGATGAAAACGTTTCATACAACCAAATGCAGAGCTTATCCGCATGAGAAACGCAACACTTCCAAGGGAGTTATCAGGAGTAGAGAGTTGGCATTGGCTACGGAAGATGAGATAGCATCAACCCTGGGAAAACAGGGAGTTACAAATATAAAGAGAATATCCATTAGAAAAGGTGAGGAACGAATCCAAACCAACACTTACATCCTAACATTTAATAAGCCCCAAACTCCAAAAGCGGTGAAGATCGGCTATTGTCTTGAGAGAGTTGAACAGTACGTCCCAGCTCCCCTGAGGTGCTTCAAATGTCAGAAATTTGGACACCACTGGGAAGCCTGTAGATGACGACAGACATGCTCCAAATGAAGTGAAAAGGACCCGGACCATGCAGAGGAAGATTGTTTAAAAGAAACACGATGTGCAAACTGCCAACAAGATCATCCGGCTTACGCAAGAACTTGTACTGTTTACCAAAAAGAAAAAGAAATTATTGAGGTCAAACACAAGAGGAATGTTTCCTTTCTGGAAGCTAGGAGAATTGTAGGGAGCTATATGGGAGAAAGCAGCTATGCCTCCGTTGCACGGAGTGGGGATAGAACAAATGACGACAGCAAATGTAGAACACTTGTGGAGAAATTGCTCAAACTGGAAGCCAATGATTGGCCAAAGTTTCAGGAGCACCTGAAAAAACTACATTCGGATGAATTTTACCAAGCACCAGCTCAGCAACAAGTTGCGAATGGGGAGAGATCCAATGTTGTAGTTCAAACAAAAACACACGTAGGATCTATCACTCCAACACGAACTACTCCTAAAAGTGAAAAATCTCCATCAAAACAGCTGTTACATAAATCGCCAATACGTCCACCAAAAAGCATTAAAGATAGACTAAAAAATCTGTCTCCCTGAACGACTGAAACAAAAATCACAACTCCCCATTAGCCAAACTACGAAAATACAAATGAACACCAAAGTGAATAAGGAAAGACAACGAAGTACATTCAAAATACTCTCAACAACAAAGTCGGCTATAACAACCAAACCATCCAATTCTCAACAACCAACAAAACCCCTACAAAGGACGTATAGTATAGAGAGTATGGATAGCAACACAGACCGCCTAGTTGCCAGCCTTAATCTTGAAGAAATAATCAAAAACTACAATACTTGAAACCACTTAACTGTCGGCAAACTTATAAGCTCAGTCACTTTTTTGAATTGTTAATCTCTAACATATCATACATATACATTCAAATGTGTGCGAACGAATGACTGATGTTAAATTCTTATTGTTACATGGAAACTCTTGTAATAATTTAACTGTGTGCAAATAAATGAGGAAAAGTAAATGGAATGATTTATGCTGCCTGCATATTTATGCCAAAGGAGAATTGCTTCCTATGCTAAACTGAATTATTTGAAATAGAAGTGTTTTTGACATTGTACTTATACTAAACTGAATTGTTATATAACCGCTTGAATAAAGTGAATTGTTCGAAATAGAAATGTTTTTGACAAGCTCTGTACTCATGCTAAACTGAATTGTTTGAAATAGAACTTATTAGATACATAAAAATGGATTTGGCGTTAAATAACCTACAAAGGTTGATATGCCATAAAACCCAATAAACCAACCAACAAACGATTATCATTAACTCTTTCTCAAACTTAATATCTTCCATTCTTTTTCTTCTCTCTCTCTTGCCCAGTCGTTTGGGGCTGAAAAATACACTGACTGTATCTCTACAGCAGGGTAAGACCCCTTCAAGCAGTTTCCTGGATATGATACTAACCAATCTGATGGTGAGGTTCCTGTATTGCTGGAGTTTGGGGGAATGCAGAGTACCCATTCGTTGCCATGTCTCTCAGGTCCACTCTGGCCCGGAGTGGTAGCACATGATAGGGTCCAATCTATAGGTCAAATAGAAATAAATTGCATACTTATGCTCAACTGAATTACTTGAAAGAGAACTGTTTTGATATTTAAACTGCGTATTTATGCAAAACTGAATTGTTTGACTAAACTGAATAGTTTGAAACAGAAATGTTTTTGACAATTGAACTGTGTACTCATGCTAAACTGAATTGTTTAAAATAAAACTGTTTGTATAAAAATGGATTTGGCGTGAAATAACCTACAAAGGTCGATATGCCATAAACCCAAACAACCAACCAACCAAACTATTCTCTCTCTCTCTCTTTATCTCTCTCTTTCTTTTTTCTTTTTTTACTTATTTTTGTTTTCTTTCAATACCACTCTTTATCTTTTTTCTCTTTCTCACTTTTAATCTCTCACTTTGTTGCTCACTCTCTCTCTCTCTCTCTCTCTCTCTCACTCACTCACACACTCTCTCTCTCTCTCTCTCTCGTTTTTCTTATTTTTTCTTTCCTTACTTTACTTTTTTGTGTTATTTCTCTCTCTTCCTCACTTGTAATCTCACCCACTTTTTTCGTTTTGTCCCTCTCTCCGTCCCTCTCTCTCTCTCTCTCTCTCTCTCTCTCGCTCTCCATATTTTTTCATGCCGCATTCACGTTCACACGTTTCTTGCTAATCACATGATTAATACACACAGCCACTTTGTCGTAGGGCAGAGAATACGTTGACTTTATATCCAACAGAGTGGTAACTCCACCCCCCGCCAAAAAAAAAAGGGTCTGCAAGGTATCACACTAAACTATAACTGTTGATGAGGTTCCAGTTCTGAACTTTTAGAGAACTTCGAGATAGGGGTAGGTGACCGTAGACCTGCTGCTTTATAGGATGTTGCTTCGTGGATTTGTTGAATATAGCTCATGTAACATACCCATATATGGATATGTGAAATGTACATAGAATGTTCATAACGCACATATATAGATAACGTAGGAATCCCGAAACACAAAACACAATTACGACTTCTTAGTTCAGGTAAGTAACTTTTTTATTACCTTTGAGTTAAAAGGTTTTTCGACATAAGGAAGAGAGAGGCACAATCTTTCTACGACGACTTTTTCAGCTGACCCCCTCACCACCACCACCAACACCACGGCGAGCTCCGAAAGTCAACCGTCTTCTTCGGACGCTAGAACTCAACTCTCACTTTTCTCAAATCGCAAAAATCCTCAGCCCACGCTTCCGGTGCATGACATCATTCACATCCCCCTATCTGGGATTTTTATTTTGACATCTGTGAATGACACATCCTACCCGCGCGCGCGTGAACACCTGCACTCATGTTGCACCTAACTAACCCATGCGCTAAGCGAAAGGTTCTCAGCCTAACTAAACCGAAAGGCAAGAAATATAAAACGAAATCCCACGGCCATTATATTACACTCGTAGCATCCTTGTGCAATTGCTGTCAAGGTTTTTCTCGATAGGCTTAGTCAGCGTCCTAGTGGTGCATCACTACAGTAGTATGGACATGACTGCTGCTTGGGAAAAAAGCGTTTTATTTTATCGGATAGGTCTGACTTCCATATGACCAGTATCCGACTGATAACAGCCCATGCATTTGCTAGTCGCACATTGATGTCATTTTTGATAGATGAGACGCTGCTCCCGAGGTGGGTGAACTTGTCTACTTGTTCCGGAGAGCCACAACTTTGTGTTGAGATATCTCCTATGGACCCCTTCACACGGAAGCACTAGTGTAGGACGACCAGCTAGAACTTATCTACAACATCTGTACGGACACAAGATGTAGCCCGGAAGACCCACAGGAAGCGATGGATGATAGAGAGGGATGGCGAGAGAGAGTTAGGGAAATCCGTGCAAGCAGCATGACATGATGATGATGACGATGATGAGGATTACTATTATCATGTACAAATTATTATTATCAAAAAGAAATGTTTCCATGAAACCACAAGTTGGTGTATAAATCATCAAAAAAGAATACTTGAAACCATACAGCTGTTTGAAAAAATTTTAATATTAGATAGGTTTGGTTATGTTTTTCTAGCATACCAAATATTGTAGGTTATTTATTGCCAAAACATTTTATACATATATATTAAACATATATAATTTGGTTTGGTTTGGTTTGGTTTTTATTGCATATCAACCCTTTTAGGTTATTTAATGCCTAATCCATTTTATGAATATATATTGAATATACTGGATTTAGCTTGGTTTGGTTTTTACGGCATATTAACCATTTAAGGTTATTTAATGCTGAATCCGTTTTATACATATATATTGAATATACAGGGTTTGGTTTGGTTTGGTTTGGTTTTTATGGCACATCAACCCTTGTAGGTTATTTAATGCAGAATCCTTTTTATAAATATATATGATATAGAGGATTTGGCTTGGTTTTGTTTTTACGGCATATTAACCATTGTAGGTTATTTAATGCTGAATCCGTTTTAACATATATATTGAATATACAGGATTTGGTTTGGTTAGGTTTACTTTTATTGCATATCAACCATTGTAGGTTATTTAATGCTAAATCTGGGGCTGTAGAATACACCGACTGCATCTCTACAGGAGAGGAAGACCCCCCACACATAACGAGTTTCCGGGATATGGCATTAAACAATTTGATTGCGAGACTCCAACCTTTGAAATTTGTAGAATGTAGAGTACACCTTCATTGCTATTGCTCCCAGGTCTATTCTAGCCTACAGTAGCAGCACCTGATGGGATCCTGTCTAAAGGTCAAATAGAAAAAAACTGTGTGGGCAAAAGAATGCCTGATGTTAAATTGTCTATAGCATATCAAACCTTGTAGGTTATTTAATGCCAAATCAATTTTATAAATATATATTGAATATACAGGATTTGCCTTGGCTTGGTTTTTATGGCATATTATCCATTGTAGGTTATTTAATGCTGAATCCGTTTTATACATATATATTGAATATATAGGATTTGGTTTGGTTTGGTTTGGGTTTATTGCATATCAACCCTTGCAGGTTATTTAATGCCTAATCTATTTTATAAATATATAAATTGTGACTGTTATATTTACTTTAGACCATCTAACTGAGTGCAAAAAAAAAGCTCAGGTTCATTAAAGAATGTTATCAACAAAATGTGTTTACAAATCATACGTATATTCAATATATATATGTATAAATAGGACTGGGGATTAGATAACCTACAATGGTTGATATACCAGAAAGTGCAACCAAACCAAACGAAACTGGGGTCACAGATTAAAACAGTCCAGAAGTCTAGACCAACAACATAGGATAAGATAGCAGTAATAGAATCTGAATTGATGGCATACAGAAACTAAAGAATGATTTTTAATATTGAAAATGCGCCACCCTTATAGAATGTTCTCTGTGGGAAGGAACTTCTCTTCTGTCTCCCCAGCTACCCTACTGGTATTTAACTCTTTCTTTGACGAGTTTGACAATAGCCGATTACATAAATTTATGCTGTAGGTGACATAGTCGAATTCCTAGTACTGTGTTGTATGTCATTGTATCCTTGTTTGGTTTTAACAACTTTTCAACTCGTCTCGGGTTATTATATGCCTGCGAGTCAGGGACTGTATTGAGTTACAATTAGCTCCCCTGTCGGCCAACTGGATGCTATTTGGAAACCCACTGTGACTCTAAGTATCGTATTGCTTCTACTGTATCAGGGGGGATAACTTCTTCAAGGTTTGGGAATTACGTTCATATTTAAACTTTTTTAGCTTTTGTTTCCCTGGTATTTTCTGCACACAGTTATATGATAACAAGTATTCCAAATAAAAAAACGTAAATTACTCGCAGTTATCTGGTTTCACGATATTCCTATCTAATACTAAGAAATACACGGGTTCAAGTAATTATTTCTATTTGATAATTGTCATTTGTTAGCACACGGTTATATGGTTTCACGTTAGTGATAATGATAACTCTAAATAAACTATTCTTAAGACAAATAATTTAAAGTCCTATCGCAGTAAGTATTCGAATCACATACGAAAACTTTTTAAAAGATCTTTTAGAGCATATATGGAAATATAGCATGTACTTCCACACTGGGTCACAGTGAAAAACAGTTCCATTTCAAATAATTCAGTTTACAAAAAGCACGCAGTTTAAACGTCAGTGCGGTTTAATTGTCAAAAACATTTCTATTACAAGCTATTCAGTTTAGTCAAACAGTTCTAATTCAAACAATACAGTTGAGCATAAGTATGCCGTTAGTTCTATTTAACCCATAGATAGGGCCCTATAATGTGCTACCACGCCGGGCCAGAGTGGACCTGAGAGCAATGACAATGAAGAGATACTCGTCATTCCCCAAAGCTCCAGCATTACTAGAACATCACCATCAGATTGTTTAGTGTCATATCCAGGACACTCATTGGAGGGCTCTTACCCCTCTGCAGAGAAACAGTCGGTGTATTATACTGCCCCAGCCGACTCGGAAAGGCTTACTTGTAATAAAATCCAATGAAAAGAGTATAAAACATGGAAACTAAGCAGGTACTACCACTACCAATCTGATTCAGAGTGGTTCTAGGAGTAATAGCACTGAAGGAGAGACTTCACATTCCTCAGATCTCAATAACTTGCGCCTCTCAATGAAATACAGTTTAGTGTCATACTCAGAACATCCAACTGCGTGTAATACAGTCAACATATTGTATGTCCTACCAACAGCTTGGTGTACTATTAAAGGTGAATTCCTACAGTTAATTCATAGAATTTCATACGATGTACAAGTTAATTCTATTAAGAATAGCTACTTGAAATTACAATTGAGTGTGCGCGTGTGAATTTCTTATACTAAACTTATAAAATATCATAAGTAATTATATAAAAATACCCGTTTTCTTTATTATTTCTACGATGACACGGCAAATGTAAAATGTATTTATAGGAAATATGTAAATACGAAATTTCTGGGGTGGGAATAGATAAAGTGAATATAATATTCACTTAAATGATCATTTGATATTTTTATCTCTTCTGTTCGAAAACCAATACAAAATCTCGACCTTAGATGTATGTCTTGAGGACAGAAAAAAGTACTTATTGGCTTCAATCACAGAAAAATCTGTTTTAACCCAATTTTAGAGTCATAATCTTTCCACCAGATGGCGTTAGTCGTTTAGAAAAACAACAAAAGGTGTCCGAAATGTACTGACATTTTCTTATCTAACATATCATTTATATAAATAAAAGGTTGTGCATATCGTACCAGAACTACTATGTAACTTTCCCCCTGAGTCTCTATCGCGTGCATAAATACATTCTTTGAAGACCGTGGCATAAAGTCAACTGTTCTTCAATTAATTGCTTTGGGATATAAAACCATTGACTAAAGACCAAGTGAATATTATCCTTGAACGATGATATCTATTTGCTCATGTACTAAAGGGAAAAAGTGTATCTATTTTGATGGTGACAACATAAGAAAATGGCAAAGTAGAATGGGTAACATATTTAGTCAGATTAGTAAATCTATCCTATTTCCAGACGTACCATAAGTTTGTTCAAAAAGCAAAGTACAAGAATTTAATAATACAATCACAGAAAAATGTATACTAACTCACTTTTAGTGAGTCGTAATTTTGATACCAGATGGTGTTGATCCTTAATAAAAAAAAAAAAAAAAAAAAGGTGTCCGAAAAGTAATTCACGGACGTTTTCTAGCTTAGCATTTTACTGTCATTTATACTTATAAAACGTTACAATACCAGAACTACTCTGCAACTTTTTCATCTGCTTCACATCAAGATTTTTGCATTTGTCTGATCAGTGCACAAGCGCATACATAACCTACTCGAAGAATGTGGTGTCAGGTCAGTTATTCTTCAGTCAAAGACATGTCACCTTTTGACATTTTAATTTTTCGTGTTCGCTTTCTCGGATCCCCGAGTCTAGAATGCGATGTTTCAATGTTATATGACAAAATTTTCATCGTCATGTAGAATCAAAGATTATGGCACAGTTGAAATTAATAGAAGATACAAAATGTCTGGGATGTAGATAGATAAAGTGTATTCAGTATTCACTGAAATTGGTATTTTATCCTATTTACCAACCCCTCCGCTCGGGCAGGATACGACACAAGGTCAATTTTTTAAGCGGAGTTTAACAGGTTTTAATTCAGAGTTTTCCCTCTCCTAGACTAGTTGCCTCATCAAGAACCTAGTCTGTCCTACTATTTACCCATAGCTGGAGGGAGAATTATTGGATTCATACCTTTCCCAAAGGTATTAGTGCTATGTGAAATGCAATCAGTCTCGTCCAGGATTTGAACTCGAGTCGCCGTGTCCATTTCCTACCGTTACACCACGAGCACCTCCATAAAGTTGGTATTTTATTCTTTTTTTTTTTTTCAATTCTAACAGTTGAATTCAGAGCACTGTGCTATATTCAGCTATAGCTGAATTCGAAACTACGGTCTGTTTGCTGGTTACCTTTTTCCAACTTTCGAGTAATATCTTGTAATTTTTCACTGAAATTTCAACAGATTGTTGCTGTGAAAAATTGAATTGGTAACGGATATACGTCACTTCCTACTGAGTAGATACCGAAGAAATTATACATTCTTTCAATCTAAAACTAAGCAAAATTAGCGATTCTTAAATTTGAGTTTGATTCCAAACAAACACGATAAAAATTCTGCTGTACGTAGTGTCACTCTCACTAGTCCCGTAAGTTAACTTTACCAGTCGGCTGGGGCTGTAGAATACACTGTATCTCTGCAGAGGGGTAAGACCCCAACAATCAGTGTCTTGGATATGACACTAAACAATCTGATTGTGAGGTTCCTGTAATGCTGGAGCTATAGAGAATGCGGGGTACCCCATTCATTGCCATTGCACTCTTGGCAAGGATGGTAGCATCTGGTAGGGTCATATCTACGGGTCAAGTAGAAGTAAACTGTGAACTTATGCTAAACTGAATTGCTTTTGATATATTTTGATATTTAAACTACGTACTCATGCTAAACTGATTTGTTTGAAATAAAACTTTCTTTGTGTGCAAAACTGAATTGTTTGAAATAGAACGGTTTATTTGTATAAAAATGGATTTGGCATGAAATAACCTACAAAGGTTGATATGCCATAAACACAAAGTCTCTATCACGTGCATAAATATATTCTTTGCACTTTTTTCTGAGGGTATTGTATGCAAAATGCAAACAGCTTCAGGATTTGAACTTGGATAGTGTTCGCCAATGGCCCGGGAGACCTGGGTTCAATCCCAGGTCGAGTCATACCAAAGACTTTAAAAATGGTACTTGATACCACCTTGCTTAACACTCAGCATTATAAGGTACGGTTCAAGGGTAAAGTGGAGCAATCCTGGGAATGGAGTGGCGCCCTCCCCTACACCTTGGTGTAGTGGCTATCGAAAAGGGAGCCTTCAGGTCACCCTCGACTATGGTCGCTAACTTTACTTTACTTTTACTAGTCGGTTAAAAATAAGGACTGGACAAAAGAAAGAAAGGAAGAAAAAAGAAAGAAAAATAAGGAAGGAAAAAATAACGAAAGACAAAAGTAAAGGATGAAAAAGAAAGAAAAATTTTGAAAAAACGAAAAAAATAAGGTGTGAAAGAAAGAAAGAAAGTAAGAAAGTTCGAGAAAGACAAAAATAAAGGAGGAAAAAAAAAGAAAAAATCTAGGAAAAGACAGATAAGAATAAGAAAGAAAGAGAGAAAGTTCAAGAAACAAATGTGAGATGATTTACCGCGAACTCGAATAGGAATGCTGAGTCTTGTAACTGTATCCCCAGTAATTACTGCCTTCCATAGTTGTTGTCTATCGCACCACGTTTTTGACCAAGTAAACCTATGGCCGGCTTGGGTAGGATTTGAAACCGCTATCTTCTGACAATGCTTACCTGGAACCGAAGAGACTCAACTCCTCTATCCGCTGCGCCACGGGGCCCGAAAAGCAGTGAAAGAAGAAACAACACAAAAAACTACCAAGATGAGGACAAAATGTCTGCAATAAATTTAAAAAAAAATTAATTCTCAGATTAAGAAGCCTCACCTCAAAATGATTCAAATCAAATGTGAGATGATTTAGTCATGAGGCGCTAGCTATATTGCATGTTTTGAGTTTAAAAAAGTCAGGCAGAGTCCGTCCATATCCAAGTATACAACTGGTTAGAATTTAGAGTTTTCGCTATCCTATACTAGATACCATACCCACATTAAACAGCCAAGTCTGCCCAACTATTAAGCCATAAATGGAGGGAATATAGTTGAATTCACTTTTTTCTGAGGGTATTGTATGTAAAATGCAAACAGCTTCAGGATTTGAACTTGGATAACGTTATTATACACAAATATTTCTTCAATACTAGTCGGTTAAAAATAAGGACTGGACAAAAGAAAGAAAGGAAGAAAAAAGAAAGAAAAATAAGAAAGGAAAAAATAACGAAAGACAAAAGTAAAGGAGAAAAAAGAAAGAAAAATCTTGAAAAAAACGGAAAAAATAAGGTGTGAAAGAAAGAAAGAAAGAAAGAAAGAAAGAAAGAAAGAAAGAAAGAAAGTTTGAGAAAGACAAAAATAAAGGAGAAAAAAAAGATAAAATCTAGGAAAAGACAGATAAGAATAAGAAGTGAAAGAAAGAAAGAAAGAAAGATGGGGAAAGAAAGAAAGAAAGAAAACATTACATTTTTACTTGTATTAAAAATGAGTAATGAAAATCATGGTTTACAATTATATTTGAAGTCGAACCCCAAAAGCTCTCAGCCTGTCATCCTCTCTTCTGATCACCGAATTGCACCTGCAAGTTGAGTAGCTTCCTGCTAGTTTATCTTTTATTTACGTTGTTCTTAAGAAAGCTTGACAACATGCAATAAATTTCTAAATAAAAACGAGAAATATGTCTCTCAACAAGCGCTTTTTCTTTTCTTTTTTTTTTTTTTTTTTTTGGCCTTTCGTTTTCAGCTGAAAACACTCTCTCAAAGGCCAAACAAAAAAAAAAATTTCGGAAGAGAACTTTAGAATCCACTTGGAGCGATAAAACTCCATTATGACGCTTACGTTGAGACAGGTCGATGATACCCTCTAACTCTCTCTATATATGTTGATATTTATAGTCATCCACAGACAGATCTGTTTCGTTCTATCAGAACTATTCAGTGTGGCTAGCTTACCGTTGCTGGGATCGAAACCTGGTTGACTCAAGCGCCAATCCAAGATTCTACCCCTCAGCCACGCGTAACCAGTAGCATCGAAGTTAATTTTAAACGCTTATGAATCACAATTACTATTGTTTACATACATCCGCTTATATATATATATATATATATAGAGAGAGAGAGAGAGAGAGAGAGAAAGAGAGAGAGAGAGAGAGAGGGAGAGAGAGAGAGAGATATGTATATATCTATGCTCAAGACACAAAATTCAGATTATTTATATCAACTTTTTTCATTATATTACTTACATTTTCCTTTTTCTTTTTTTAAATTATTGAGGTTTTCCTATCCCTTTTTTTCTCTCTCTCTCTCTCTTCGCTTACAAATCTATATCGTTTTAAGGAAATCATTCTTCCCTTCTTTCTCTTTATTTTCCACTTTGCCTTTTTTGTTTCGTTTTATTTTATTTTATTTTATTTACTTTTCCTATTTGCTTTTTCTTTTCTTTCTCGCTTTCTTAGCGAGACAGTCTTTATCCCCTTCAAAGAGGTAAGACCCCTCTCTCTCCCCCAATAAACGGGAGTGTCTTGGTCATTAAAACGAAGTGATGATGAGGCTACAGTTATGCATTTTGGAGAATATTTTGATTGCCATTACTTCCAGTCCCACTCTGACCCGAAATAGTAAAACTACTCAGGGTCCTTGAAATGGGTCTATAAGCATTATTCTTACGTGAGAGGACTAATAACAGGAAAAACTAAAAAAAAAAAAAACATAAAGAAACGACTACACAAAAAATTTGAATATAAACGTACTATGAACGCTATTCCTTAACTTCAAACATAAAACGAGTTGACATGCCGCTAAAACCAACTGATCATTCCATCTTTCGTACTCTTTTTACATGATGAATAGAATGCCTATTTATTTTGTAAAGTAAGTATAGAATTTAAAATATATGAATTCAAAAGTTAACTATTAATTCGTTAGAAAAAGAGTCAGAAAATAACCAATGATATGATAGACTAGACTTGACCGCGGGCTGACCTTTTAAGCAGTTCTCTGATTGTTTGGTTCAGTCATGAGAACAGGTCAGTTAAATAGAGTTAATTAGAGTAGTCCATGCACCGTTACGAACGGACGCCTAAGTCGCTATTTTTTCCAGCCGTATCGTCGATGTAGGAATTTGGTTGAATATAGACGTCAAAAAATGTTTACGTCCATTTATAAGAACAAGCAGACACCGACACCAAGATAACCACAAGATCACCCGAAGGAGTCCCAGATAGAAAACCAGAGAATCCGAACAGATAGATAGGAATAACGAAAAGAATAAAGGGTAAACAACATATTCTTGAAGTTTTTTTTTTTTACATTTCAGTATGAGGTAGAAATAAGTCGTAAAAACATTTTTCTATTATGCTATTTAGCCCTCTGTGAAAAAGATTTGGTAACAATTGTTCCAAACGGCTAGGACTTCTAGATGAACAATCCTTTAAACATTGTTTTGAAGTAGGTTGGACAGATATTGGTTGATGCATATACATCGAAATATACAGATGCCTCAGTTAAATATCTGATTGCCCAATCAGCTGGGGCTGTAGAATACACTGACTGCACATCTGCAGAGGGGTAAGACCCCTCCTCGCAACAATGGGTGTCCTGGATATGACACTAAACAATCTGATGGTGAGATTCCAGCAGTGCTGGAGCTTTGGGGAATGCGGAGTACCCCTTCATTGCCATCGCTCCCAGGTTCACTCTGGCCCGGAGTGGTAGCACCTGATATGGCCCTGTCTATGGTTTAAATAGAATTAACAGCATACTTATGCTAAACTGAATTGTTTGAGTAAACTGAATAGCTTGAAAGAGAAAAGGTTTTAACAATTAAACCATACTTACATTTAAACTGCATGCTTATGCTTAACTGAGTTATTTGAAATAGAACTGTTTTTCGACATTAAAACTGTATTTGCACTTCACTGAATTGTCACATATAACTGCTTGAATAGTTTGAAATAGAAATGTTTTTTGACAATTAAACTGTGTACTTATGCTAAACTTAATTGTTTGAAATAGATCAGATTATTTACATAAAAAAAGGATTTGGCGTTAAATAAACTACAAAGGTTGATATGCCATAAAGCCCAACAAGCCATACCTAAATATCTGACCAAAACATTTAAGGTTAATCTAAAAGAGACCCTGCTCATGCTTAACGATTAAGTTCCAAATGGAGAGTTCAATGCCTGGGGTCTGCAGTAGCAGAGATCTTATAATGATCAGTTAAAGAAACTTTGATACCGAAGATCATTTTCAAACGTCGAATGGATATGTTACTTCAGTAACTCAATGGAGATGTCGTCGTGGTGTAATGGTTAAAGTGTTGTACTGCGGAATCGTAGTAAGCGAGTTCGTACCCCAGTCGCGCTATTACGTTCACTTTCGGGCAAATACGTTTGGAGAAGTTATGAACCCTCTTATCCTCCCAGCTATGGGTTAAATAGTACCACTACTGTTCTTCTAGGAGAATGTCTTTGGCATTAAATAACCTACAAAGGTTGATATCCGATTAAACAAAGAAACCAAACCAATCAATAACTCATTTTTCGTCGTTTCTATTCTAGCTCATCAACACGTTTATAAACTATTTTTGAAATTTTCAAAAAAAGGAAATTTCTTTGCAAAAATGTTACTTCAGTCAACGAGCTAAGGTTGAAACTAGTTGACATAGAGCAATTAAAAAGTAAATAATAACAAATATCTTCTTTTTTTATCACACTGGTATTCTTCCCTCGATTTTTTTTTTTTAGTGGGGTATCTATTCTATTTATCATAACATTTCATCCTTTGTGAACTTCATCAGTAAATGATTAGGGAACATTTCCTAAACTTTAGAAAAATATGAAAAATCGTTAAACTTTCCTACAATGTTGTCATAACATCGTAATTAGGAACGGGAATTGTTATGAAAGGGGAAAAAGAAAAACGTTGGAACTTTTGCTTATAAATGTTATTTAAGCTGTGAATTAAAGCAGGGCTTTTCTGATGGGTCTCTATAGACGCCCTGAGGGTTGATACAGTTTTGTCAGGGTTAATAAAAGCATAGGTATCCACAAGGGGTGGGGTGAATTTACTTGTTTGTATTCATAAAATTATTACTAATGGATAAAAAAAACTTTGTGCAACTGTTGGGTCCCTTTTGATAGCTTTTCCAATTTCGAATGAGGGAGAATCTGGAGACGCTCGGGGTGTTATTGTTATCGTCGAATGAAATGGGCAAGGTGGCCAGCGTTCACAACCAAGACGAGGCTGTTTGCATTTCATATAGTGCTGATACCCTTGGGAAAGTTAGGCATCCAACTATTCTCCTTCCTGCTTTGGGTACGTATAAGGTCAGGCTGGGCTCTTTAACCATGGTATGGCAACCAGTCTGAAAGTAAGAAAACTGAATTCAAACCTTTTTAACGTCACTTTAAAAATTGACCTTGTGTCTCATCCTGCTAATGCGAAGGGAATGGTACATACCTAAATACACGCATAATACATATATACATACATACATACATAGAATAAAATACAAAGGCAGACCTTCAAAAGGCGGTTGATAGACATGTTATAGGTATTGTGGCAGGTGTCATCTCAGCAAAATTGAAGAAGATAAAGGGAAAGATAGACCGACAGGCCAAATGAACAAGAAATGTTTTAAAAAGCAAATTGATAAAAAAATTTTGGAATAGTCGATATTGCTTCGAGATATATTATACTAAAAAATTAAATTCCATTGTTGCGAAATTGTTCAGTTAAGAGTATAAAAGAAATATTTTTGTATAATAAACAATCATATTTACCCAACCCCTCCGCTCGGGCAGGATATGACACAAGGTCAATTTTTAACGAAGTTTAACAGGTTTGAATTCAGACTTTTCCTTCTCCTAGACTAATTGCCTCACCAAGGCTGAAGAACCTAGTCTGCCCTACTATTTACCCATAGCTGGAGAGAGAATAATTGGATTCTTACCTTTCCCAAGGGTATTAGTGCTATGTGAAATGCAATTAATCTCGGCTAGGATTTGAACTCGTGTCACCGTGTCCATTTCCTACGACGGTAACCATTACACCACAGGCACCTCCTGTATTGTATAATAAACAATTGGCGAACAAAATGGTTGATAACGAAAAATAAGGTACAGCTGTCATAAAAAGTGAAATTTGGAAGTGAAAAGAGGCATTTAAGATTCAGGTCTTTTAGAAATAACAGCCTCCCCCACCCCGCCCATTATGCTTCGTTCACATGTTTTTGTATTTCTGCTATGTGTTCCTTATAGGTAAGAATTTCTTATGCTGATGTCTCCCCTTGAGATTAAACGTCCAATGGTAACCCCAAATAATGATGTAAGGGACCAACTGTGTCTCAAGGATACTGCTGCACTCCAATTATATAATAGAAGGTTATAAATTATTCCGTATTTGACGGCATATAAGCCGCACTTTCTTTTACTAAAAATATTTTTTTAAATTCACCTGCGTTTTATATGACATATGTAGATTTAAAATTAACGATAGTCAGCCGAAATTATCTGCCTGACAACTCCTATCAACTTAGACTTTAGCGTAGCATTCATATACACATTGTCATTATTTAAAAGCCTATTATACAGATTAACATGTTATCATTGATAATATTAATTGTATTAATTTCCTCACATTCAATATCAGTATTTTTTTCACAAAAATAATACGGAATAAATTCAAAATCTATATTAGTTAAATATATTTGTTTCATCAATATTTTCTAATATTTTTCGTTTAATTGTACTCATCGTTTGTTTAACCAAAATCCTACCTCATAAATGTTGCTTAGAATGTATCATTTACAAATAACTTTGCTAATAACTAATTTTTCCTGATTTACTCTACTGTAGTTGGGGTGCGTCATATACATCGGTGCGTCTTATAAGCCGCTAAATACGGTTAACACTGCAGCAAACTGGTTTTTATGATACGTCTTTATTTTGTCAGACATTATATTCATATGGGTACTTCTCTGATGATAGATGAGATATATGATTACAAAAGTCTGTCTGTCTGTTTCTCTCTCTCTCTCCCTCTCTCTCTTTCACACATATGCACCCTTACACACACACACACACACACACACGCCGATATATATCGTAGTGTAATGTTTAACGTAATAGGAAATTGACAGGATGATCCAAGTTCAAATCCTGGACGAGGTTCATTTCATTTTCACATAGCGCCAATACACTCGTGAAAGGCATGAATCCAACTATTATTCCTCCATCTATGAGCAAATAATAAGGCAGACGGGATTATTTAACTTTGGTATGGTGACGAGTCAAGGAGAATGAAGACTCTAAATTCGAACCTTTTTAAACTCTACCTAAAAAACTGACCTTGTGTCACATCCTTCTTATTAGAAGGAATTGGTTAATATATAAATATATTCTGTTCAGTTATGTATTTTATTAAACTTTTATTCAAGGTGTGGGGGGATCCGATCAATGTTGCAGCTAGCGTGCTGGACTGTAACATCATAGTAAGCGAGTTCGAACTCCAATCGAAGTATTATATTGAATTTCGAATAATAACCTTGAGAAAAATTTAAAAAAAAAAAAAAACATTATCTCACCAGCTATGGGTTAAATAGGACCACCACTTTTCTTCGACATGGATGAGTTTGGCATTGAAAGTTTATATATCATTAAACAAAGAAACCTGACACTTTTTAACGTTTCTTTCTTTTTTGCTTTTTTCTTTTTTCTTTCTTACTTTATTTCATTTTTTCCTTTATTTCTATATCATTCTCAAACATTAATTTTCTTTTTCCTCTTTTTTGTATGTCATTCTTTATTTTTCTTTCTTTGTATTTTTTAATTTTTTCTTCCTTGCTTTTTGTTTTCGTTCTTTTTCCTTATATTCACATATCTTCCTTTTTTTCTTTCTTTTTGAATATCATTTTTCATTTATTCTTCTTTTCTTTCTTCCTTTTTGTTTTTCTCCTTATATTAGTATGTCATCCTTCATCTTTGTTTGTTTGTTTGTTTGTTTCTTGGCTTGTTTCTTTCTTTCTTTGTGTTTATATTTGTATATCATCCTCCCATTTTCTCTCTTTTTTTTCTGTATTTCTTTCTTATTTTTTTTTTTTTTTCTTGCTTTCTTTTGTCTCATTTTCCTCTATTTTTCTCCGTTTTATTTCTTTTATTTGTTTTGATAAACATTTAATATCAGTTAATTCAATTTCTATTGTTCCTCTTCTTTTCTTCTCTCTGGTTTTAATTTCATCAGTATTTCTTCTAAATTTCAAATATTTCAATTTTCTCTTTATTTTTCTTCCTTTACACTCCTTTTCTCCGGCTTTCATTCATTCTTAAGTGCGTTTTTTTTATCTTCGTTTTAGCCCTTCCCTACTCAAGAATAGATTATTTTTTATGGCCATCATTGGAGAGATTTTGCTAAAAATGAATCAACCCACAGAGCCCTATCCTTCCTATAGAGCCAGGGTTTGGGCGCGGGGCCTTACTGCTTGATTAGAAAGTTAGATAGTTACGCCGGTCTAAGAGTAACGGTTTGGGAGACTAGCTGGAAAGAAGGAGACCTTAGGTCTGGATTTCTAGTGTCCAGGGCAAAGGACGCGAGAGAAAGAAATACGGCAAAATATCTAATAGCCATAAAGAAAGTAATGAGGTAAAAGAAAGACTGAAAGAAAGGGAGTATAAAGATATATATATATATATATATATGATTTAGAGCCGAGACATGATGGGCAGCTATCTGACCTTCGTCCACTCATTTAAAGGCACCTCCCGTCTTCAATGCGTGCCGCTCTGAGGGTAATAACTGCCGATATTGGCTGTACCCTTTAGCTAAAAGCGATACTGACCCCCTCTTTTTTTTTCCTGATAGGACTGCATCTGTCTTTTCGCCTCGGTTTTCTTTTTCACGCACAGACTCTGAGTCTAGAGTGATAGAAAGAAGAGTCTGGACATTTTCTTTCATATACACGTCATCATCGATACCCTTGTACATCTGTAGAAGAATGACTATGATTCTGTCGGCGTGTAATGACGTCTGAAGTAGAGCTTAGCAATTCAGAGAAGCCTTTGTTAGAGAGTTTGATCCACACTGAGTGCCTTATAACTTAGTCCATTGGTAAAATAAAATTTTTATTTATTTATTTATTTATTGCTGAAAGATTATACTGAACTAATTGGCATATAAGGAAATCTTGCGTCTAAGTAGTTTGGTTTGGTTAGGTTTTATGGCATATCAATCATTGTTGGTTATTTAATGCCAAACCCTCTTTATACATAACTATTAGATATATATGATTTGTAAATATATTTGGTAGATAACATTTTTAAATGAGCCTTGGGTCTTTTTTTTTCACTCAGTTACAGTTACAAGAATTGCTTAATAAAGTCACAATTTAACATCGGTTATTTGTTTGCGCACAGTTTGTACGTAATTTGATGAGTTAGAACTAATTTGCTTTACAATTATTGCTGTTAACTATTCTTTTCAACACTATTCATTCATTTGCACATATTTAAATGGTTCCAAATATTGCTATGTATCACTAACCAATCAATTAAATATCAGTCACTGGTTTGTACGCAGTTTAAATGTCAAACAGTTCTATTTGACCCATAGTCAGGATCCTATCAGGAGCTGCGACTTCAGATGAGAGTAGACCTGAGAGTGATGGCAATGAATTGGCATTCCACATTCCCCCTAATTCTTGGACAGGAGTCTCATAATGTTATACATCATCGTGTCATATCCAGAACATTCGTTGGCGAGGTGGTGTCTTACCCCCCTGCAGAGACCCAGTCGGCGAATTCTACAGCCCCAGCTGACTGGGCTGTGCATCTAAATAGTTATTTGAGAAAATCTCTTTCTGTCTGTACCTTGTTATTAATCTCTCTCTATCTCCCTCCCCCTCTCTTTCTTTCTTTCTTTCTTTCTTTTTTATTAGAATTATGACATGCCATTATGTTAACGCTTAAAAATCCAAACGTTTTAAAGTTCCCAGAAGCTTTTTCTCTGCTTAATGAGTAAGGATTACAGCCCTTGCACACCAAATAGAAATTCTAATGGCCGCTAGGTGATGTGATCAAAGTACTATGTAAAGGAGCATTGCAAAATCAGGTTCTCCGATCCTGCCGATACAACGAGAATCCTGTACGAGTGTGTGCATTCCTCAACAGAAGTGGCTTTCACCCCAAGAAACTTCATGTCATACCATGCTCGCAACAACGTTTTGACATAAGTTTTCTTACAACGACTACCATTATATTATGGACTTTTAACTTATACCAAAAGAATCTTCATCTGCATGGTGGGACTTTTCTCAATAATATAAACTTTTGCTATTACGTGTCATTACTCTCATCTTTCTATTAAGTTTGCTTATACAATGCATATGCTGTTGTCAATTCGTCGTGATTTTTTCTAATTGTCTAGCACGAAAAAATATTTAGTCATTTTACATTTCTACGGCTATAAGAGTCCGAATTGTTTTCCTCACGCTCAAATAATTGACTGTGTTGGTTATGGTTCTCAGATACGACAAAAATACGAACATAAACCTTCGAGTCGTCAATACCCAAGCTCACTCGATTAAATTTCGACAAATAGCATATAAACATTCGTGTGTTATCTAATATCTAAGCCATCCTCGCAGAAAGACAGTAGTCGTACTATTTAGTCCATAGTTGGAGGGATAAAGGGATTTATACCTTTTCCAGAGAAATTAGTCGACAGAAGTTCAAACCCATTTGATACAATGTCGTAATCCAGCTGGTTAGCTACAACACCACTCCCACACCCAAACATATTGAATTCAGTTAACAATCATGTAAAAAGCCCAATAGGCTTGGCTTAAGATATGATGTTTATATCCAAGCAGAGAGATGAGATACTCCTCACAACAACAAAAAAAGACACTTAACTATATCTGATGGTAAAGCTTCAATTCTGAGATGTGTGGAGTACCCTTTCATTGCCATTACTTCCAGGTCCACCTCGAATGGAGTAGTAGTACCTGCCAGGGTCTGATATTTGAGTCAAATAAATCGGTTTGAAAATTATTTGTTTCTGATAGGACAGTGCAACGAAAAATTGTAAATATGAACGTTCAATGAACGCGATTATCTCACATATCGGCATAAAATCATCCTAGACGGGTTGACATGCTGTTAAAATTATCAGTTTAAAGGGGGTTTTTTTTATTATTAAAGAAAGCAACTATTTCAAGTCACTCGCGCAAAAATTGTGACATGTCATTGTGGTGACATTTAAAAATCCAAACATCTTGAATTAAGTACAAAGTCTTCTCGCAGAAATGTTAATACAAACATTATCTCAGAGAATGGAATTATTTTTACTAGGTATGTTGAATTTCCAACCTTTCCCACCGTAAACCAATCGCTTGTTTTTCTCTTTGTTCATTTGTAATGAGATAAGCAAAGGTTAAAAAAGATGAATTTGGTTTCTTTGTTGTTTAAGGACGTATCAAACTTTGTAGGTTATTTAAGGCCAAACCTCCTTGTAGAAGAAAAATAGTGGTACTGTTTAACTCATAGGTTGTAGGGTAAGAGAGCTCATACTTTCCCTAGGCTATTTGTTCAAAAAGAGAATAAAGCAGCGACAATGGAATTCGAACTTGTTTATTAAGATGTTGCAATCTAACACGCTGACTACAACACCTCAGAAACTCCCCTTTCTAAGATAGATGAGAAAAAGCTGAGATAGAAAAGACTGAGAAAGATGAATGGAAAATCTTAAAATAATATGAATAAACGTTGAATTATTTTCCTTGGAAATGTTTTACTACTGATCTGATGAAGATGTAAATAAACATAACTGAAGGTTGTTTGGGTTAGTTGATTCGGTTTTATGGCATAGCTACCCTTATATTTTATTCAATGTCAAATTCTTTATATATATATATCCAAAGCCAGGTCAGCCGATGGTGGAAACGATTCTATTTTCGGATTTTCTTTCTACAATATCCATGTAATTCAAAGTCCAAAAGAGAGCTCTATGTAAAAAAAATAATAAATTAAAATACAGAGCAAATAATTCCATTTAAAAGAAAAACCTTTAAGAATTACTCATATTTTTTGTAATAATATTTATTTCAGCAGACCCTATATTTTTTAAATATTATATCTGCATCTTCAGGCAAAGAAAATGAAAAGATTTTTTCAATAATT
>OY757925.1:64362449-64417449 GCA_963585895.1 Sepioteuthis lessoniana | reverse complement strand
AAGGGCAAGAATATAGATCTACATTTTCTTTTTTAAGTAGAGGAATTATATAGTGAATTGAATTACAATGACCAAAAAATCTGGCGAACACCTACGCACGACATACGGAAACAGTGGACAGCTGTTTCGACCTTATTAGCTCTCATCAGCCGTATATACCGTGATCTCCACCACTGGAGACCAGAACAGCGACCACAGATTAGAGAACCGAAACTCTACAACAGTGCCATCAGATCATATCGCAGACAAGTGACGACAAATTAACTAGTCATGGTAATTACGCAGCCAATTAACCTGAATGTGTCTTGCAAGTTACATCCGTAACCTATACAGACGACACGGTCACCTCGTGGTAATTCATGCACCAATTATATTCCATATTTTTTTAGTTCTTTAACAATGTCTAGATATTTATTTCTCTTTTCGCACTTATTGTTTGCACTTACAGTAAATTGGAAAAGAACAATGTTTTTCTAGTTGCCCAGTCAGCTGGGGATGTAGAATGCACTGACTGCATCTCTGCAGAGGGGTAAAATTCTCCCAACGAGTGTCCCGGATATGACACTAAAAAATAGGATGGTGAGGCTCCACTAATTCTGGAGCTTTGGGGAATGCGGAGTACTCCTTCATTGCCCTCGTTCCCAGGTCCACTCTGGCCCAGAGTGGTAGCACTTGACAAGAGTCCTATCCATTGGTCAAATAAAACTAAACTGTGTACTTTTGCGAAATTGAATTGTTTGAAATAGAAATGTTTTGACATTTAAGTGCAAACAAAGACTATACTTATACTAAACTGAATTATTTAAAATTTAATTTGGCGTTAAATAACCCGAAAAGGGTCGATACTCCGTAAAACAAAACAACCAACCAGCAAACCAACCAATGTTTTCCTAGAAACTTGTGATCTGGTAAATAAACTTTTCAAACCATGATTGTAGTCTATATCTGGAGGTTCAAGGGTTAAGTGATTTATACAGCACAGCTTTTCATACCATGTAATATCATCTTTCACTGTATTGTAACGTTCGATTTAAGTAAGGTGTCTATAGCGTATTTGCTAACGTAATAGACTGTAATATGGTTGTAATTAAATGTAAATTAGGTTCACATGTTATGTAGTCATATGCAGATTCACATCTACATATACCCATGCATATATATGCTTGATACATGCCGACACAATAATAAACGACGAGAGAAGACTTCTTTAGAAAAATATTTACCTCTCACTTTATTTGTAACGTTTGCGTGTGAGAGGGAGCTGGAGACCGAACAGAACTGCAATATATTGACCCCCCACTCTTATGGCCGTCAGCGTTGTGTCTTTCTCGTTCTCCAGGGCTGCTCAACCGGAGGCCCAGAGGCCCACTCTGCTGGGTGATGGCTTTCATTACTGCATCTTATCAGCAACGTCTCTGGTCCCCAACTCATCAGGGGCCCCGAGGGCCCGTTCGGCCTGGCCTGGCTTTCCTTACTACATCTTATCAGCAACTTATCTCAAACTGTCTGACTTCTGTCTTGACTGAGTTATATAATAGTTCAACGTCCACTCAATCGCCTACCCGATCTTTGGAATGGCATGTTTGATCGTCATCAAGCAGAAATAACTCTCATGCAGTTCACAGGTCACTCTCTTCCGGTTCATCAGTCTATGAGTGTACCATGGGAATTTTACCTTGTCCCTTTTTGTTAGCCAATTTCCGCCCATTAGAATGTGTCACTTCCTTCCGGTGCATCACCTTAGAATGGTAAGTTTGGCCGGGTCGAAGGTCAAAATACAACACATAGTATTAAACTATGTAAGAACATTTCTATTGATCGATTTATTTATTTATTCATTTTTGGTTCCTGGGCAGAAAGTACAGTGTGTCTCAAAATAGATACAACCCATTTATATAATGATAATTTATTACTGAGACAAGTGCAAAGGCGGCCATTTGGAACATGTCTTGTCAAAAATGCATCCTTTTAGCAAGAGACATCAAATTAATATTATTCAACAACCAGGACACGCAATCTTTTTTCAGTTTCTTGCCTCAGTTAAAAATCATTTTTATATTGATGGGTTGCATTCATTTTGAAACAGTTTTGAATGATTTTGTCTCCAAATTTCAGATGGGAATTGTCATATATATATATATATATGTGTGTGTGTGTGTGTGTGTGTGTGTGTGTGTGTGTACGTATATATATATATATAGAGAGAGAGAGAGAGAGTGAATACATACATACATACATACACACACATATATATATATATATATATATATTGTTGTCTGAGCAGTATGATACTAAGTCTAAGGCAAACTTGGGCTGGTTCCGATCCCAACTTCAAGCCTCCTACATATCTAGCCTTACTGAGGAGTTGTGATACAAGGAAACAGTTTGTCGGTGGGTGACAATATATATATATATATATATATATATATATATATCCAAACCTTTCTCGTGGGTAAAATGTGACACAAGGTAAATTTTTACGCAGAGTTTAACGGGCTTGAATTTAGGGTCTTCCTTCTTCTAGAACAATTTTTTTTAAAGACCCATTTGGTAGAGTGTTCACTAATTACCCAGGAAACTGGGGTTCAATCCCTGGTCGAGTCATACTGAAGACTTAAAAAGTGGTACTGGATGCTTCCTTGTTTAACACTCAGAATTATAAGGCACGAAACAAAGGTAAAGTGAAGCAATCCAGGAAATCGAGCAGCGCCTTCCCCTACACTATTGAAAAGGTCACTAACTTACTATATATATATATATATATATGCTCACATAAAATCGCCCAGTCACAGTCAAAACCAATAACCCCTACCACCACCACTGAAACCCTTATCTATTTCTCTCCCTATTCTTTCCTTATCTGTCTTTTTTCTTTAAAACCCTTCCCTCTCTTTATACATTTATTTGCCCTTCTATTTTATCTAGTTCCTCAATTGCTAAAATGTAGAAAACCTCAAAAAATGTTTAGACTGAAGAAGTTCTGCTAATAAAGAATAAAATATTAGATATTATTTAACATAGGTGGAGGTGCCCGTGGTGTAATGGTTATCGTCGTAGGAAAAGGACACGGTGACACGAGTTCAAATCCTGGACGAGACTGATAGCATTTCACATAGCACTAGTACCCTTGAGAAAGGTATGAATCCAATTATTCTCCCTCCAACTATGGGTAAATAGTAGGGCAGACTAGGTTCTTCAGCCTTGGTTAGGCAACTAGTCTAGAAGAAGGAAAACTCTGAATTCAAACCTGTTAATCACCGCTTAAAAAAAATTGACCTTGTGTCATATCCTGCCCGTGCGGAGGGGTTGGGTAAATAGGATAAAGAACAAAATAATCCCACTAAACTCGTTGTCAGTGTTTGATTCATTCACTCTTTTCATTTATTTTTATCATCTTGTCAGATTCACCAAAATTTACCATTTCTCCATATATAAATATTGTTGTTAGAATCAATCAATCAATCAATCAATCAATCCGGGAACAAAATTTGGCTGAATGTAATTCGCATTTAACTAAGCTAATTAAACTTCGTAAGTAATACTTCAATCTTGTAATGTAAAAAAATAACGTTGAATTAATACTTAATTAAAAGTAAATGTCTGGAGCAGAAACCAATTTGATGTTTTAAGTGTTTCACACTTTGAGTATTTTACCACTCATCTCATTCAATTTTTTTTCTGGGTAGAATTTTCATACGATAAAACTAGAAATATAATCAGTAGATCGATTGGGGGGCGCATGTGGTGTTATAGTTATGGTCGTATGAAATGGAATCGCTGACCTGAGTTCAAGTACTGGACGAGGCAGTTCTCATTTCAGTTGGGAATTGAACTCAGTTCACCGATACTATTTCTGGTGATAATAACCGTTACATTAACCACGCTTTAAAGATGGTTTCAAGTAACTTCTTTAATAATAATAATAATAATAATATGATTTGATAATAATTTAATAATAATAATAATAATAATTTAAATATGACCATGCGAACAACCGGTATATGCATAACCTGGATCAGTCCTGGAGAATGAGATGTACAAAATAATCTAGATTTTTGAGATACAAACGGATCCCCTAATCTCGGCCAGACGACCAGGCCTAGAAAGAGTTAAGAAAAAAAAGGGGGGTGAATTTGCCAATCAGTGAACTTTGCCGTTCCGACTAACCATGGAGTAAAATTAAAAAGAAAGCGAAAAGAAAGATGAATATCTATACCTTGCTAGAGAACTGGAAAAGCTGTATAACATGAAAGTGACGCTGATACCAACTGAAATTGGGACACTTGGAACAATTCCCAAAGGGTAGGTAAAGGGACTAGAAGACTCAGAAATCAGATGACAAATAGAGACCATCCAAACTATTGCATTTTTATGATCGGTTAGAATACTGAGAAGAGTTCTGGTGACTTGAGCTGACAATTCTATATCTTAGATTAACTAGAAATGTGAGATACAACAGTTTTGTTCAGGATTTGAACTTGAGTAGCCTAGTTCCCTAGTTCTCTTTTTACGACGATAACCATAACACCACAATAGCGTCTATATATGCAAATATTAGTAAAGTAAAGTTGGCGAACATAGTCGAGCGCGACCCGAAAGCTCCCCTTTCATTAGCTACTATACTGAGGCGTACGGAAGACCGTAACACCTTTCGCAGGATTGTTCCACTTTACCCTTGATCCGTACCTTATAATGCTGAGTGTTAAGCAGGCAGTTAAGCAGGCAGCATAAAGTACAATTTTTGATTCTTTGGTATGACCCGACCTGGAACTGAACCCAGGTCTCTCAGGCCATTGGCGAACATTCTATGTACTAAAAAAGATATTCAGAAGATGATTTCATTTATAGTTGAATTATTTGACTAAGAACGACGTTTCAGTTTTTCTTTATATTAAACTATCATCAGGGCATTATTTATATGTGATTTTGTATCTTCTGAATTGGAAGTAAATAATGGAAAGGAATCTGGCAATATAGAGTAAATTGAAAAAAAAGTAATCCAAAAGTGATGACTTTATTACAAAGGAATGTTGAGGAGGTGTCCTCGTGGTGTAATGGTTAAAGCGATGGACTGCGGAATCGTAGTACGCGAGTTCGTAGTCGCGCTATTACGTTAACTTTCGGGCAAATACTCTTTGGAAAGGTATGAACTCCCTTATCCTCCCAGCTATGGGTTAAATAGTACCTTTACTCTTCTTCTAGGAGAATGGCTTTGGCATTAAATAACCTAAAAAGAGTTGATATGCCATTAAACAAAGAAACCAAACCAAACCAAAGGAATGTTGACATTAAAACATTTCGGTTTTACTGAGCCTTCATAAGGACTTTAGAATGGTGAAATCAAGTGTTGATAGAACAACGATGGATGTGTAATAAAACATTTCATTGAATATCTGCATTTTATCACACATCCATCGTTGGTCTCTTAGCACTTGTTTCACCCTTTTTAAAGTCCTGATGAAGGTTCATTTAAACCGAAACGTTTTAACGTCAAATTCCCTTCGTAATAAATTCATTACTTTTTGTTTATTTGCTTTTCAATATTCTCCATCTTCTAAACTATGTTCAACTTTTGTTCAACGAGAGAAAAGTATATACATTAAAATAATGCTGGGTTTAGTATTTAGGTTTTTATTACTTTATATACTGGTTATCCACTTGAGTTTCAGACCTTATATATTCTTCAAGAGATTGATAACAGCTAGGGTATCTCTTTGGTCTCTGTTTTTTATCGTGAAGAGCGTACTGACAGCGGTGAGATCCTTTTTAATTCCAGGATTCGTGTCTCTAAATGTCCGTTTGAATTTTATTGTCCGTGAAAACCTCTGACCTATTCAGATGTGTTTTTTTTTTTACTTTTATTATGAATATACAAGACTGTACTTTCTGTGTATGCATATATGTGTGTGTGTGTGTGAGTGAGTATGTGTGTATGTGTTTGTGTGTGTGTTTGTATATTTGCATACAAGCACATACATCCATGTATATTCACACCTGTACACACATATTTTCATGGTTTCCCCCTCTCTCTCTCTCTGTTTCTCTCTCTCTCCCTCTCTCTCCATATTTTCACATGAATGCATACCTATATTTATATATATATTCTTTCAGTGGCATGGGTTGAGTTTAATGTGTATGAGAATGCATTTGATTCCACAGGTAGATATATTTTAAGATAGTCTGTGCTTATATGCTACAGTACCGGACATTGGCATGATGGTTAGTGTTCGCTAATGGCCCGGGAGATCTCGGTTCTCTTCCAGGTCGCAGTCATACCAAAGACTCAAAAAATGGTACTTGATGCCACCTTGCTTAACACTCAGCATTATAAGGTACGAATCAAGGGTAAAGTGGAACAATCCAGGTAAAGGAATAGCGTCCTTCCCTAAACCTTGGTGTAGTAGCTATTGAAAAGGGAGCCATCTGGTCACCCTCGATTACGGTCGCCAACTTTTCTTACTTATATGCGACAGTTCTTATTTTGTTTTTCGGGGGGTTGTGTGTGGGTGGGTGTGTATGTACGTGTGTGTGTGTGTGTGTGTGTGTGTGTGTGTGTGTGTGTGTGTGTGTGAACTTTGGTTCTGTTTTCGTGTTTGCGTATATATGTCAAAAAAGAGTCATCTCTCTTGTTCATTTCTGCTTTAGACGGCTTATGGCAAGCAGATGTTTAAACTGGACAGCTTCTCTTCAGCCGATTTTTACCTGTGTATGACTAAGACTATTGAGCCAAAATATTTAGACAGCCGGCCACAATTTATTGAAAACTGTCACGGACTCGTCTAGACTTGATCCAAACGTCAAGATATCACATTTTTCTTATAATAAATTACTCGGCTGTGCTCATATTTTTGTTTAGATATTAGATTTTTGATTTTATTCAATTTCAAGATTCCGTCCCGATACTTTTTTTATCTCATTTTCGAATATGAAAATTAAATTATCACATGACCTTGTATATGAGTCCTTCCTGGTATTTCTTAAGTCAAGGTATTTAATCGATCGTGTTCATCTCATGTTTAATATTATAGAATTACGCAACGTAATTATATTTGATCTGATTTTTTGGTAGAAGTTGATTCATAATTTTCCCAAAAGCAATCGTATAATGGTTTGTTTTAGTTTGGTTTTATGGCACATCAAACATTGCAGGTTATTTAAAGCAAAATTCATTTTTATACAAATAAACAGTTATATTTCATACAATTCAGTTTAGTATAAGTATAGTTGTTGGTTACACTCCGTTAAATGTCAAAACAGTTCTATTTAAGACAATTAAGTTTAGCATACAAAGATATCTCTAGCAATTCAGTTTAACATAAGTACGCAGTTTAAATGTCAAAACAATTCTACTTCGAGGAATTCAGTTTAGAATAAATCCACAGTTTAGCTCTATTTGACCGATACAGAGGATCCTATCAGGTGTTACTACTCCGGGCCAGAGTGGACCAGATTGTTCAGTGTCATATTCAGAACAATCGTTGGGGGAGTCCTACCCCTCGGCAGTGATTCAGTCGATGCATTCTGCAGCCACAGCATAATGGGCAATACACAGAGTTAAATGTAAAAACAGTTCTATTTTGAACAATTCAGTTTAGCATAAGTACACAGTTTAAATGTCAAAAGAGTCTCATCTCAACCAACACAGTTTGATTCTATTTGACCTATTGGTAGCACCCTGTCAGGTCCTACCACTCCAAGCGAGAGTGGACTTGCGAGCGATGACAATGAAGGGGTACTCCACATTCTCCAAAGCTCCAGCATTACAAGAACTTCATAATCAGATTGTTTAGTGTCATATCCAGGACACTCGTAGGGGTGGAGGACTTACCCCTTTGCAGAGAAGTAGTCGGTGTATTCTACAAACCCAGCCCACAGGGCAAGCAATCGTATAAAACGAACGGAACTTGAATTTGAACTTGAAATATATATATATATATATATATATATATATATATATATATATATATATATATATATACGTAGGTTTTCTCGATATACACAGGACCCATGGGACTGCTAATAACTCTAAAAATAATAATGTTATGTTTTATTTTTCAGATTCAAGAATAGTATACATTTACAATTATTCCTCGGTTCCTTGGACAAGAGAGGAAAAAATATTTTGCATCACCACTTATTTGGAGAAAAAACATTCAAAACTCTCAAAATAGATGCCACTCATTAATATGATAATGATTTATAATTGAGATAAAAAAAAATAATTGCATGTCCTAGAAGCTGATATAATTGCAATTAAAAAACACAAGCTCAAAGGATGTATTTTTTACAAGATGTATTCCAAATGACCGCCATTGTGTTTACTCAGTCATAAATCATTATCATATTAATGGGTTGCATCTATTTTGATACACACTATACATTCTGCCCAGTCATCATTATCAGCTCAATTTTCATCTTAGATTGTAATAGTGGACAAAAAAAAAAAATGAAAAAATAGATAAATAAATAAATATAATGGAATAAGTTCAAGAAGTGCAAAAATTCCGAGAGGCCTTAGTTGAGAAGTTGAAACGATGCACTCCGGAAAAAGGACCGTCCCAACATAAAAGAGTTATTCGATTTAACTTCATCAGTACCCCTCAGACAGAAAGGACGCTCTTTCACTAGGCCGATTGCAGCGAAAAATTGGATGACATTATGTCTGCTGCGAGCGATCCGAAACCAACAATATAAATCTTCAGGTAACCCATATTTTCAGTGTATAATATTCCGTCTGTCCAACCATCGGAGAAGTTTCGAGTAAAATATATGAAAAAAAAAAAAAGATTATGTTGGAAAATAAATATTTGTCTCATAAAAAATGTGCTTACTTCATTATGAGTCCACGAAAAACCCAGTCGCTATTTGAACTCAATACAAACGATTCAAAAGGATTCATCTCTATTCAAATTGCAGTATCAACAAACTCCTCGACTTAACATTTGCACGCACACAAACACACACACATACACATATATATGTATAAATCAACAACAGCAGCAAAAACACACACATATATATTTTTTCCTAGATATAATCCAATCCCATAATTCATTCACCTCTATTTCAGAGTGGCATAGAAAACATTTTTTCCTTGATTAAATGTCACGTATACCAACACTTAACCACGTCATCCTTTCGTCTCACACAATAACATCATATCATGTGACTAATCATCTCGCTACAGAGAGGCTAGACTGGTCCCTTTTACGATACGACAGTCTGGAGATTTTGAAAAACATATTAAACTTAAGTAAGATTTATGTTTTACAGAATTCTAATGTTTATAGGTGTGTACCTGCTCTGTCACAGTAGCAGGGAGCACTCTTTTCAAATAAAACTTTTCTTTTTCCAGTTTATATATATATATCTATATCGGTAGATAACTTTTGGTTCTGGAGGTGTTTTAATTTCACTCTATCTATATATATATAGGTAGATAACTTCTGGTTCTGGAGGTGTTTTAATTTCACTCTCTCTCTCTATATATATATATATAAGTAGATAACTTCTGTTTCTGGAGGTGTTTTAATTTCACTCTACTTATATATATATATATATATATAGGTAGATAACTTCTGGTTCTGTAGGTATTTGAATTTCACTCTTACATTTCAGCTTAGGTAGCTTTTTCGATCTTTTTTTCTTTTGACTAGGCATTGCGGTGTGGGTTGGTTATTTTCAAACAGTACAAATGTGTTTAGTCGATTATTTTTTTATTGATTTTTTTCCCAGATATCAGTTGGTGTAATATTTTTTAATTACAAATTATATCATCTGCTTTTTTTCTAACCGCCAGAATCCTAGAATAGGTATAAAAAACAATATATATATATATATATATCTTGTTATCCACAGGCAGACTGGTTGATTGATTGATTTTAATGGCATGTCTACCCGCATTAGGTTTTTTATGCCCAGAAGTTAAAGGATGGAGTATATTTTATATTTGTATCTAGATTTTTTTATGTAGTTCCTGGAAAATTTTTTTTACACTCGATTACATAATATCAAATATTCCAATCAGATAAAAGTAATTTGCACACTGTTGCATGGCTTCAAGTTTTCCTATCTGATACAAATAATTTGCTAGCAATTATATAGTGTTCATTATTGATAGTGACCCTTACTAAACAATAATAGTTTCAAGTAAATCTTCTTAATACAAATAATTTGCACAGTTATATGGCATAAAGTATTTCAATATAATACAAATAATTTGCAGACAGATCAATTTGACCCCGAGATAAGACCCTAATAGGTAGTACCACTCTGAGTCTGAGTTGGACGGGGAGTAAAGGGGTTTGGTTAGAGCTGCAGAATTAAAACCTCGTTACTGGATGCAGTTGAGTGTCATACTCTGACTCCCTTTTTTTAAAGGGTCCTACCCCACTAAAAGGGATACAATCAGCGTAAAAATTATATATATATATATATATATATATATATATATATATATATATATATATATCACTAATGCTACATTAAAGCACAGAAAATCATGAAACTTTATGTCGCTTTTGCTTTTGTTTTGTTTTGTTTTTTTCCTGATATTATCATCATAATGATATTGTCTCTGTATTTTGTATAAGAGCTATTTTATATGCAACAGTGAAAACTAGCGTTTAATCTTTTAAACAACCCGCATAAATTTACATTTTAAAGTATTATAAGTATAATTTTCTTAGTGCCAATTCAAAAGTTTATTTAATATTTGTTTTTAAGAAAGGCATGCATCTGTACAGAAAATTGGCAGAATTCTATTTGTACGCATTCTGTTTTCTCTATTTGACCTTTTGCTCAGCTCAGCCGAATAACCTGCAGCGGCCTTCATTAACCTATAAACATCATTATCTTATTCGCATATATATATATATATATATATATATATATAGAGAGAGAGAGAGAGAGAGATAGATAGATAGATATGTGTGTGTGTGTGTGTGTGTGTGTGTGTGTGAGTGTTTGGGAGAGAGAGAGAGAGAGAGCGTGCCCTGTGCACACACTTGTATATCCGGTGTTATCTAAAAGACGTTAAATAGTAAAATGAATTTGATAGAAAATGAAATTATTCCTTTCCCACTGGAGTAGTTTCAGAAGATGTGTGAAACGCCTCATAAAATGACAAATGAAAAGATCGCGGAATCTGTTCGAGTTCCCGAAATAGATAGATAGATAGATAGATAGATGTGAACAAAATGAGATAGATAGATAGATAGATATATAGATAGGCGGTTATTATTATACTCCTTTGGGAGTCTTTACTGGAGTTTGAACAACAGCAAAAGAATCCTCAAGTCATCAGGACTTTTCTCAGTATTCTGGCCGATCTTAATAATTATTGTAGTTTGCATAATCTCCACTCGTCCACTTATTTCTACGTCCTCCATTATTATTATTATTATTATTATTATTATTATTATTATTATTATTATCAAAAACCTATAAACCTTTCCAACACCCACATTTTTGAACTGTCATTCATGGATTTATATTTCTCTCTCCCTCTATTTCTCTCTCTCTCTCTCTCTTCCTCACTCACACACACACACACACACACATAAACAAACAGGGCATTTATATATATATATATATAGTGATCGATTTAACTATCTATCAATCAGTCTATCTACATACACGGTTATATATCTACTGTGTACAATAAAATGCAGACTAAATTTATCTATGACTATTTCGTATCGAATCCGAAGTAAATACTAGGGTATCTAATTACTATTTTATAGCTTTTAGCTGACAAGTCGTAAATAAATCCCGCTTTCCCGTGCACTTGGCGCTCGGTACCAGCCACCGGGCCGCCCCTTGTACAATAGCCGACCCCCCTGACTCTTGATACGTTAAAAACCCACCCACATCACCCATCCAACCTACCCCAAGAGCTGCACACTGCAAACAAATTTGTGATTAAATCAGTATTATCACCGAACAGCGTGATTCATTGAACGTTATTGCATCGCTGTTTGTTTGTTTGTTTGTTTGCTAGATGATTCTTTTTCAATTGTCCATTTAGTTGGGATATATATATATATATATATATATATATATATATATATATATATATATATATATATATATATTAAACAGTAATTTTTTAGCCATTTAGTTCGAGTTGGTATTTGGTTAGTCCTAACAGTTTTCTTTTGGCAAATCTTACAACTAAAATATTGATTAATAGTAACTAAAATATACATATTTACCAACCCCTCCGCTCAGGCAGGCTATGGCACAAGGTCAATTTGCATCTGTGGATTCTGATCTATGACAAAAAGTATCACTGCTTGGCATTCCGCATTTTGACGAAATTGTAGTGGTAATTTCCGAAGCCTTTTGCTTAGATGTGGCTCAAGACCACATGAATGTAGCACCTAATGAGACTCGAACTCACTTTGGAAGGTTTGCTAGTCTAGCATGCTTACCATTACACCAACAGAGGCGCCCATAATTTACTAAGTTTTTTTTTGTTTAGATGTGGCACAAGGCCATATGAATGCGGCACCCACTGACTCTCAAACACTTGCGTGAAAGTTTGCTATTCTAGCTTGCTAACTATTACACCACCAGAGTGGCCCTGACAAAATTGTAGTGGCGGGACGTTTCTTCTCGGAATGAATCTTTTCAGAATACAATGTCTACATAAGCTGCAGAAGGATAAGACCCCCGTCCAAAGAGGTTTTCTTGGTATGAGATTAAACTGTATACGGTGAAGAGCCTTCACTCCTTTAGGGTCAACTCTTCATTGCTGTTACATCCATCCCAGGTACTCAATGACCAAGATTAGTAGTACCTGCAGTTTCGAGTCTAATAGATTTATCGGAAAATTATTCGTATTGGAAAGGAATATTTGAAACCACATTGGTGTGCAGTTTATTTACCTTTATGCTTCTCTTCAGAGTGGACCTGGAAACGAAGGCAATAAAGGGGTACTCTGCATTCCCCAAAGCTCCAGTGTTACTGGAGCCTCACCATCAGATTGTTTAGTGTCATATCTAGGACACTTTTTGGAGGAGTCTTACCCCTGTGCAGGAAGAAGTCAGTGTATTTTACAGCCCCAGCCGACTGGGCCAGATTTTGGCATTAGTAACTCACAAAGGTTGATATGCCATAAAACAAAGAGAGAAAGCAAACCATATAAGTGCATATCTATTGTTGTTAATAAAGAATATTTGATACTTAATAAATTTACGCTAATGAATCCTAATAGTTAAATGCGAATAGTTACTTAAGACCCTATTAAGTAAGTAAGTAAAGTTGTCTCCCTAAGTCGAGAATGACCGGAAGGCTCCCTTTTCAATAGCTACTACACCGAGGTGCAAGGGAGGGCACAACTCCTTTCCCTGGATTGCTCCACTTTGCCCTCGATACGTACCTTATATTGCTGAGTGTTAAGCAAGCAGGTATCAAGTACCATTTTTAAAGTCTTTGGTATGACGCGATCTGGGATTGAACCCAGGTCTCATAGATCATTGGCGAACACTCTACCCACTGGACCAACGAGCCGAAATACTTCAAATAATACAATTGCCTATGAATTATATGGATTAAATCGGATTAATTAATATATAACAGTAAACAAATATACTATTGAGTCCATTCTGCTTAACTGTTTACTCATAGAGGGAGAAGTGTAGGGTTCAGGATAACGAAAACAATCTCATCAAAGATTTTTATCAGAATATCTGAGCCATTAACCTTCTCTTTATTGTTATATTCATAACGTTTCGGCCGATATGTCCTTCGGCCATCTTCATGTGTTTCCTGTCGAAGTCGGTAGCCCACATCCAGAACTCGAATTGAACCCTTAATTTAATCCACGGGAGTAGACAATTCAGAATCGTGGATTAAATAAAGGGTTCGGTTTAAGGTTCCGCTTGGGATCCCGAGTTCGACAAGAAACACCTGAAGAAGGCCGAAGGACATATCAGGCGAGATGTCGTGAGTATAACAATAAAGATGTGGTCAATTCTAAGTGATAAAAATTATCAATCTCCATTTCAGAAATTTAAACGAATTCATCAAGGATGTGAACAGTACTTGTAGAGTCTTTTTCTTGGGACGATAACCGTAACGCCAGAAATATTTTTTTTTTGTTGGGGGAAGAATAATCCAGTCAAAACGATTATTATTAAAAATAATTCATTACCCATCACTACAATATTAGAAATGTGTAACGAAAAGTGAAATTGCATAAGTATATACAGGAAAATTCCCCGTGGCGTTGTGGCTAAAGTGTTGAACTGCAACGTCCAAGTAAGCGAGTTCAAACTTTAGTTGTACTATTACGTTCACTTACAGATTAATGCCCTTGGGAAAGATTTAAAACTCCTTATCTCTCACAGCAATGGGTTAAATATTACCACCATTGTTCTTCTAAAAGAGTGGCTTTAGCTGCAGATAACTAACAAAGGTTGATAATGCGATGAAACCTATATATATATATATATATATATGCAATGATGATGTTTTATTCCTTAGCTATAGTCACCTACACATACAGAAATAAAATAATGTAGCGAAATATAAAGATACACCAACGAATTCATATCCGCTTATATAACGCGCTGCGTTTGTAAATTCACTTACTCATAATAACATACATTAATACGCAACTATAACCCCCACACACACACACACACTTACAATCACGCGTAAAAAATCATACAAATCCACAACGGTTTTTAACTGCATTTTTTCGATTTTCGATTCATTTCATTTTCATAACGGCCTGATGATTGTTGTTTTGAAAAAAATTCTATGAAATCCAGGGGTCTCAGTCTAACTTCCATGAATTAAATATATATATCTAATACATATTCATTTATTATTATTATTATTATTATTATTATTATATAATAGCCCTATCCTAGATATTGAGCACTCTCCATATTATATTGCACTTAGTTCGACACAAACACACCAAGTGATTTAGTGACAACCAACACTGTTATAATATATATATATATATATATATATGGTGTGTACTTATTTTTTGGATAGCTACATAATCACTTCTTTGGTTCCAGATTCACTGATGTAGAATTTGGTAATTAATAATACCTAATAGTATCCATTTATATTTATCTACTTGTATAATAAAATCAAGTTTACAATAAAATTTTGCTGGAGGTGCAGAAAAAATTTAAAAGAAAATTAATATAAAAAAAATTATCTTGAATCAATTCAAAAAAAAAAAAATAACATACTATAAAGAGTTTGTAAGAGATGCAAAAAACAAAAAAAAATGTCTCAATTCCGTCGACATCCTCCTTCATTGCACTTTACACGCTATGTAATAATAATTGTTGGCAGTGAACTTACTTATGGGTGGCAATGTATTTATCCCCCGCCCACAGCGTTGGGATGTGATACAAGGTTGATTTACAGCGGGTATGTTACAGGAAACATGCAAAAAGGGGCTTAACAGAGTAAGCATTCCCCTTTTGAGGTGCCTTACCCTATTTACCAACCCCTCAGCTCGGGCAGGATATGACACTAGGTCAATTTTTAAGCGGAGTTTAACAGGTTTGAATTCAGTGTATTCCTTCTTCTAGACTAGTTACCTCACCATGGCTGAAGAACCCAGTCTTCCCTACTATTTACCCATAGCTGGAGGGAGAATAATTGGATTCATACCTTTCCCAAGGGTATTAGTGCTATGTGAAATGCATTCATTCTCGTCCAGGATTTGAACTCGAGTCGCCGTGTCCATTTCCTACGACGATAACCATTACACCACGGGCACTTCCTTACAGATCTCATAGCTATTAGAGGAAGAGACAGCACCAACAAACTGAGGTAGTTAATTTCTATGCCCCACTCCGACCTTAGGCCGAGGAGCAAATATGGCTGATAGAATACATAAACACTTAATTTTCATATTGAGTCTTATGTTCCGGTTTCCTAAATCTTTCTTTCTCGGGGCGAAGTTAGCAAGCATCAAAAATATTTAGAAAATACACTTTCTGCAAATCTTAAAATATGTTGGAGTATGAGCGGCTGCAAGTTTTCCCAACTATCCTGGATTCTTCTGAGTATCCTTGCCAATCTCGTTAATGCTCTGGTGTGGAAAGTCGAAAGTCTTCCCTCAATTTCTAGTTCCTCTACCCTCTTTTCTAGGTGCTTCAGGATTATTCAGAGTGTATTAACTATGGCATTACCGTTATTTTATTTTAATTCTGTAATCTACTGAAACGGCTAAGTCCATTAGTTAACGCGTTCGTTTTATTATTATTATCTTTATCATCATTATTATTATACCGGAACTATACACTCAGTGACTCTTTTTAGTATGACACCGGTAAAGATATAAATGGACTGTGTCTGACTACTTCAGGGAAAAAAGCGTTTATCGCTCTCTGATAGACTTGCCAACTCTTCGGTTTGTACCTATGGAATACCTTTATTGAACCAACGATACAATTATTATTATTATTATTATTATTATTATTATTATTATTATTATTATTATTGCTGTTATTTTACTCTTTTGAGAGTCTTTCGTATCAGCGCTAGCTTATGGTCTTCTTCTGAAGTCTGAGTGACAGCAAGTTCCCTCAAGTCTCCAGGACTCTTCTCAGTATTCTGACTGATCTCAACAATGCTGTAATATGGATCATCTCCACTTGTCCTCTTATTTCCAAGTCCTTCAGTCTCGGTACCAATCCTTTGGTGACTATTGCGAGTGCACCAATTTCAATTGGTATCAACGTCACTTTCATGTTCCATAGTTTCTTTCTATTCTCACGCAAGGTCCAGATACTTATCTTTCTTTTTCCTTTCTTTCAGTTTTACCCTGTGGTTAGTCGGAACGGCAAATCCACTATTCGGCAGGTACTCTTTTTTTGTTGTTGACTATCACTAGGTCTGGTCGTCTGGCCGAGATTAGATGATCCGTTTGTATCTGAAAACCCCAAAGAACTTTCTGCGTCTCATTCTCCACGATGTATTCTGGTTTGTGCATATACCACTTGTTCGTATGGTCAAATGTAAACTTCTAGCATAATTCTCAGTGGATTACCTTCCCTACCCACTCGTGTCTTGCCTTTTACTATTTTTGCGCTATTTTACTGTATTCGCTGTTATATGATTTATCTTTTCGTCTCTATCAACACATATCGTACACTTGCTATTTTGTTGCATCTTATCTATTTTTTACTAAACGTGCTTTATCCTTATGGCGTTGTTTTGTACTGCTGTTAGGAGGAATTCAGTTTCTCTTTTAAGGTTTCCCTTTCTTCGCCATGTCCAAGTCCTCCCGTCTGAGAATTTGCATGTTTATCGCTTGAAATTTCCATACAGTTGTTTTTCCTCCCGTTATTGTTTTCTGGTCATTTATATTCTGTTGATGCTCGTGTTGTGTGTCTTGTTTCTGATGGCTATAATCATCCTGTCTCCGCGCTTTTCTGTGTAGTCTACTAGTCGCTGTATCGATGCATTGACGCAATCTTGAATGCTGGCAAATCCTCTTCCTCCTTCTTTTCTTGACACATAAATTCTGTCGATATCATCTCTGGTATGTAAAGGCCTTTTGCATCGTCATGCGCTTTCTCGTTCTCTGATCCATTTGTTGAAGTTCATCTCTCATCCTCTTTAAAAAAAATGGTCTCTAGGATCTTACGAAGAGACAGCCTAGGTATTTATACCTTTGATGAGATTTCTGCAACGTTGCTCGCTTTCGAGTAGTTTCTTGTTCTCTTGAGGTATTCTTTCTTTAATTTTTTCATTCATCTCAGCTTGTTTGGTTTGGTTTGGTTTCATGGCATATCAACCGTTGTAGGTTATCTAATTCCAAATCCTTTAATACATATATATTGAAAATATGATTTTGAAACACATTTTGTTGATTACATTTTTAAACGAGCTTTAACTCATTTTTTCACTGTTAAATGGTTTCTCGTATTTCTATCTAATACAAAAATTCTATTAACAATTAATATTTTTTGTACACAGTTTTGTGTTTCCAAGTATTGCTCTGTATCACTATCAATTTAATTAAACATCAGTCATATGTTTACACATAGTTAAATGATCAAACAGTTCTATTTCAAGCAATTCAGTTTAGCATAAGTCATTTGCTTGGTTTCAGTTAAAGGGAACACAGTTTCAACGTACTTAGTTTGAATATCAAACAGTTCTATTTGAACAAAGATAGGACCATCTGGTGCTACTACTCCGGTCCAGAGTGGACCTGGGAGTGATGGCAATGAACGGATGATCTTCATTCCACAAAGTTTCAGCATTGTTGAAGCCACACCATCAGATTGTTTTGTGTTATATTCAGGACCCGCGTTGGAGGAGACTGACCCCTCTTCAGAGATGTAGTTGGTGTATTCTGCAGCCCCACCGCTTGTTTGATGATGTCCGAATGCAAGTTTTCTTTTCTGAGAGCGTTCTGATTTTTCTTGATTTGGTAGTTCTATTCCTTCCACCACAAACACAAGTCAACACATGTAAATGTATTTCAATTATTTCTCTTCTCAAAATACACGTAGAAAAAAACTGAAGCAATTTAAGTTGATAAACAGTAAGATTTGTTTTTGAAATAAATAAGAATGACCTGGAGTCACCTGTTTAAATTTCTCTCCTTTCAGGTGTCGAGTCCCACCATTTTTGCACCCGCTAGCGTAAATCAAAAGACAGACTGGGATTTGAGAACTACTCACACAGTTTCAGATAAGGTAGAACCATAAATTTAAAATCATGAAGCGTGCGGTTAGTAACACCACCAGTAAAACTCTACCGAACCTACAACCCCGTCACTGACGTGGTATACCCTGTTTCCCTCAGTACGTACGTAAAAAGTAAAGGTGACCCAAGAGCTTCCTTTTCAATAGCTACTACACCGAGGTGTAGGGGAGGGCGCTACTCCATTCCCAGGACTGCTCCACTTTACCCTTGATCCATACTTCATAATGCTGAGTGCTAAGCAAGGTGGCATCAAGTATCATTTTTTGAGTCTTTAGTGTGACTCGACCGGAGATTGAAACCCGGTCTCCCGGACCATTGCCGAACACTCTAAACTTCCAAAAACTGATCCCCTGAATCACCGCTTCATCAGTTTTCGAGACATATACAAGGGAAACACGCCTCGAGTGAGGAGAAAAAGAAATCTGAAGTCGAAGTATGCGACTCCTGTTACTATCAGCAAATGAAAGGCCAAAATGAAGGACTGCTTTCTTTGGCCCTCCTTATATCTCGGCGTAAATTATTTCATATTTACACGAAATGGAATCAGTGATCCGAGTTCTAATTCCGGACGAGCTTGTTCGCATTTCATGAATTCAACTGTTTCACACCCAGCCGGCATCTCTCCATCTCAAATTAGACAGACTGTGTTCCTTATCCTTAGTAAGACAACCGGTCTATGAGGAGGAAATAGAGATTTGTACTTTCTGCAAACAGCTTCAAAATAAGAAACCCTTGTTTCACACCCTGTCCGGTGGGGTTGGTTAAAAAAGTACAGACATACAACAGAAGAACAATGGTATTTCGAGATCTAGAGACGACTACGATTTATTAAAAAACCATTATATTTCTATCAAACATCTGCATTTGATCCTAGCCATAATATCAGTATTTTCTGCATGGTAATATTTGCATATTTTTGTTGACATCGATGGTTGATGGTTGGTTATTGGGTACAATGATTTTTGGAAGCTATTCAATGCTGAAGTCAGTCTTTATTATTATTTTTTTTTTGGTTTGGTTGGGTCTTATGGCATATCAAACATTGTAGGTTATTTAATACCAAATCCTCTTTATACATATATATTAAATATATATGATTTGGACTGGCTGGATGTTATGGCATATCAACCATTGTGGGTTATTTAAAGTCAAATACTGTTTATATATATGTATATTAAATATATATGATTTGGTTTAGTTTATTTTTATAGCATATCAATCAGTATATGTTATTTAATGTCTAGTCTTCTTTGTACATGTATATCAAATATATATGATTTTCTTTGGTTTGGTATATCAGCCATTGTAGATTATTTAATGCCAAATTCATTATTATAGCTATAAACAGTTCTATTACAATTCATTTTAGCATAATTACACTGTTTATATGTCAAAACCAGTTCTATTTCAAATAATTCAGTTTGTCATAGGTATAGTTTTGTTTACACACAGTTAAATGTCAAAACAGTACGATTTCAAATAATTCAGTTTATCATAATTACGCTGTTTAGTTATATCAGGAGCTACCACTCCGGGCCAGAGTGGACCTGGGACTGATGGCAAAGAACGGGTACTCCACATTCCCCAAAGCTCCAGCAATACGGGAGCCTCACCATCAGATTGTTCAGTTTCATATCTAGGATATTCGCAGGGAAAGTCTTACTCCTTAAAGAGATGCAGTCGGTGCATTCTGCAGTCCCAGCCGATTGGGCCATTTTGATAATCTATTTTTTGCCAGCAGTTATATAGTTTCAGGTTATTTTATATGAAAAGTATTTGTAAACAATAATAACTTCAAGTAATTATTATAAATAGTAATAATTTCTGCACAAAGGTTTGCTTTGGCTTGGTGTCATGGCATATCAACTATTGTTGATTACTGAATGTCAAATCCGGTTTATTCATATATTATATATATATATATATATATATATATATATATGATTTGCAAACATATATCAACAAAGTTAAATAGTTTAAGTATTGTTATGTATAACTAACATTTCTCATTTATTTACACACAGTTAAATGAAAAACAGTTCCATTTCGAACGATTCAGTTTATCATAAGTCAAAGTTAAATGGTTCCAAGTATTATTATGTATCATTAAAAAATCCATCATATATGAGTCCTCTATTTACAATCAAATGATCAAACAGTTCTATTTCTAACAATTCAATTTAGCTTATGTCATTTGTTTGCATTTGGTTTAAATGTCAAACAGATCTATTTGACCCATAGATAGGACCCTATCAGGTGCTACCACTCCGGGACTGAGTGAACCAGGAAGCGATGGCAATGAAGGGGTACTCTGCACTCCCAAAGTCCCAGCATTACTGGAGCCATACCATCCGTTGGTTTAATGTCATATCCCTGACACTCGTTGAAGTCGTCTTATCCCTCTGCAGAGGTGCAGTTGGTGTATTCTACTGTCTTAGCCAACTGGACCATCTGCACAAAGAAGTACTTTGGCTTGTATACAATAATTACAAATATAACAGCCATATATTGTTTCAATATCTTAAATAATATATTGTTTCAAAGAGTTGTTGTTTGTTTATGTTTTAACATATCAACCTTCATAGGTAATTTAATGCCAAATTCAGTTAATATATATATATATATATATATATATATATATATGTGTGTGTGTGTGTGTGTGTGTGTGTGTGTGTGTTTAACCAAAGATTTCTAAATTATTACTTTGTCGATAGCGTTTTAAATAAGCAGGATCTCATTTGTTTGCAGAGGAGTAACTGATTTCAACTCATCATATTTTTTATACAATCCTGTTTCTCTTAAGAAGGTCAGAACATCTTCCATTTTGATATTTTCTCAAACAGATTACTCAAATTATTCACCTTGAAAAATCGCTTTCTGATGAGTGTGAAAAATCTACATTCTACGAGAATGTATTTTACGGTGCAAGACGTTTGACTTGTCAAACGCTGTCGTTGTTATTTTTGTTCATCAGTATGAAAGAGTGAATAAGTCTTGTATGACCAATGTGCAATCGGGATATTATGACTTGTTCTGTTCTTGCTTTTTTTTCTGAAAGCTGGTCTCCATTCTCACAAAGTGGGTTGGATCTGGAAGAGTTTAATGTGGGTGTTTAAAAGAGAAAAGAAACAAATACCACAGTGCATTTTATTGGCACATAATCAAAAATGAACCGCATATGTTTTTACCCAACCCCTCTGAACAACCAGAATGTAACACTAGTGTGACGCGGCATAAAATATTTATCCCAGAACGGGAGTTTATTTTTCGCACGTGTGAAGATGGGACAGCCTGGCACTTGATCACTCGCAAAATAAGTTCCAGTTAAGATTCCCTTTTTGGGCGTAGGAGAACTGGCAGATTATGTGGGGGTTAATTTGGGCTAGACTGACCGCCGCTGGCAAGGGGTTTCTATTTTTCACGTTACACACACCCACCAGACCACTACCTCTTCCTACCCCTAGGATAATGGAAGATATGGGCCTCTAGGTTTAGATATAATAATATTATTTATCGTAGTCGACAATTCCAGTTTCCCGTGTAATATTTTTAAAAAGCGAATAGGACAGTTAGGGAGAATAAATTGAGGCGAATGAAGCAGAAAAGGAACATGCAAAAGACAACTTGAGAGGCAGATAACATAATGAATAAATTTCAACACGAGGAGAGATATAAAATATAACACGGTTTTTAATACATGCAGACACACATATTTAACGTGTCGGCTATATTATCAGCGGATAATATCAATGTACAAATGTTTTTCTTCCCTATTCTTTTCTTTTTTCCTTCTTTAAATTGAGAGAGAGAGTATGTAATTGCAATACTTAGGAAGGGTGGAGGTAGAGAACAGTCTTAAGGTTTACTTAGATTTTCGACGACGGGTTTCATCTGAGAGTATTTTCTCTTTTACGGGCTTGCGGGAATTTTTTTACAGCTTGGCTTGAAGGCACCAGTTCTTCTTGTCCAAGATTCTTTCCGCTTTTCCCCGGAATTTTGGCGACAGTTTCAATTCATCTTATCACATCAACTGCTGTCCAGAAAACCCCGGCTCTGCCCCTTCGCCCGGAGTTTGGCATGAGATTTGCCCGTCCATTGACGGCGATCTCTGTCTTCAAAACTAAATTCTTTATCCCCTATTTCCGCTGACGAAAAGGGTGCTGCTTCCGTTTTTAGGTTTCCGGCCAATCATTCGGCCTCTTTCTCCTTCCTTCACCCTGTCAGGCGATTCATTCGGACTACTATCTCTATCCCGTATATGTCCCCTTCTTTATCCATCCAATTACAGAGTGCAAACATCTGTTAGCTTTCATTCTGACCTGGATTTGTTACTTCGGCCGCGAGGAATTGACCTACATTCCTTATTCCTCTTTTAACGGTCAGTCTTTGGCGGCCTGTTAATTCAAACACGGTGGGGTTGGGGAAATTTCTTATTTCTCTCCTCTCTAGACCACGTGACACTAGGTTAATTTTTAAGTGTTTAACAGGTTTGAATTCAGAGTTTCCCTTTTCCTAGACCGGTTACCATACTAAGGTTAAAGAGCCCAGTCTTCCAAACGATTTACGCATAGCTAGAGAGAGAAAAGTAATTTACTTGGCTTGTTTTGCAGAGATTTGGCACTGAACCGTATGAATGGGACATTCAGTAAGACTCGAATGCACTTGTGAAGATTTGCTTGTCTAGGTTGCTAACCATTACACCACCGGTGGTTCCCATAGCTAGGGAGAATAGAATTGGATTCATAACTTTCCCGAGGGTTTTAGCACTATGTGAAATGCAAACACCCTCGTTCAGGATTTGAACGCGGAACGTCGAGACCATTACCAAAGACGATTACCATTACTCCAAGGATCGTAGAATTTAACGTCGAGTATAGCTTTAGTGACACGGCGACACGAGTTCAAATTCTGGACGAGACTGATAGCATTTCACATAGCATTAATACTCTTGGGAAAGGTATGAATCCAATTATTCTCCCTCCAGCTATGGGTAAATAGTGGGACAGACTAGGTTCTTCAGCCTTGGTGAGGCAACTAGTCTAGGAGAAGGAAAACTCTGAATTCGAACCTGTTAAAATCTGCTTAAAAATTGACCTTGTATCATATCCTGCCTGAGCGGAGGGGTTGGTAAATATGAATATAGCTTTAGCTTCTTTTTTTAATGCCTTATAAAATTTCTTGGGTTATCTAATGCCAAACCAATCCCGTAAAAAAGCAGCTGCGGTACTATTTAACTCATAGCTCGGGGTAGGGGTGAGAAAACGACAGAAAGTTGATATAGTAGCGTGACTGAAGCTCGAACTCACGAAATATATCATCGCAGTCAAGAACGTTAATCACTACACCACTATGACTCTTCTCGTGTATAGCTTGATCGTTAATTTCTGTTTAAAAACAATTTATTTTGGATATATAATGCGTGACCAAAAAGTATCGAGTCCCTTAGATCCAGCCAATCATAAAACTACCGTTCCCCTGAGATCACAGAAGTCAGCCTGAGAGTGTGCGTCTTATAGAACAAAAAAAAGCTTCTTATAGAAAGAAAAAACGGAAGTGTTTGCGTTTTAGTTAGATACTTTCTACTTTATTTGTTTCAATTTTTCCGTCGTGCATGTACAGACAGATATGTTTTTCTTTTAGTTTTTTTTCTTTGTTTTCTTTTGTTTCCTTTTGTTCTGTTTCTTTTCGATCTTGAGTAAGGACAGATATTTACTGTACAGACAAAAAGTCAGCAGATGATTTTCTCTCGTGCCCCTCCCCATACAGCTTCATGTAAAATAATCGGCGCTTTTCGCATCAGAGGAGATTGGGCGAAAATGGGGAAAGAAGAAAAATCGAATAAATATGAATGTGCCATTAGTACGTGTAAAATTCGTTGGTTGGCACTTACAATGAGAAGACAATTCGGCGCCTTTTGTATTGATCTAAGACAGGAAAAGATAGGACTGGAAAAAAAAAAAAGGATTCTCCCGGGATATATATATATATATATAGTTTACCATTGGCCTTTGGAAACTATCAGTTTCTCATCTTTGAGGTCATCGAACCAACTTCGATAATCCCATCGGTGAGAAACTGACAGTTACCAAGTGCCGTTGACTCTATTTCTACGCTATTCGAACAAATCGTTAATGATTATTGTTGCAGGAAATGGACATGGTGACCCGGGTTCACACCCTGGATGATGATGTTTGCATTTCACATAGCGCTAATAGTCTTGGGAAAGGTATACCTCCAACTATTCTCCCTCTAGCTATGGGTAAATAGTCGGGTGGACTGAGATTTTTAACATTGATATGTATATATAAATACTCCGAATTGAAACCTTTAAAGTCCACTTGAAGTTGGTCCTGTGTCTCACCCTGCTCGCGCAAATGAAGTTGGTATATATATATATATATATATATACATATTGTAACAGTGTTAGTTATCTCTTATTCACTTTGTGGGTTTGTGGCGAACCAAGTTCGATATAATTTGGAGAGTGCTCAATGTCTGAGATAGAGCTATTATAAAAATTAAATATAAACGAAAGGTCACAGACAAACTTCTATTGCATTACTATCTCCAGTGGAGTTTTTCAACCGAGTTTGGGTAACGACAAGTCTCCTCAAGTCTCCAGGACTCTTCTCAGTATTCTGTCCGTTTTCAATACTGATGTTATTTGGATGGTCTCCACTCGGTCGCCAACTTCCAAATCCCCCGGGCCCTTTAATAATCCTTTAGTTACCATGCCAAAAGCACCACTCACAATTGGTATAAATGTCATCAACAAGTTCCATAGTTTTTTCAATTCTCTAGCTAAGTCGAGGTACTCTCTTTTCACATTCTTTCAGTTTTATTCTGTGGTCAGCCGGGACAGCAAAGTCGACAATTCTGCAGAGTTTCTTTTTTATTTTTTGTTGATTATTATAAGGTCTGGTCTTCTGGCCGAGATTAGGTGATCCGTTTGTATGTCAACGTCCCATAGAGGTTTGTGTGTGTCATTTTCTAGAACAGGTGCTGGGTTGTGCATATACCATTTGTTGGCATGGTCAGATTTAAATTTCTTGCACATTTTCCTGCAGATCACCTTGCCCACCCAATCGTGTCGAGCCTTGTACTCCTTCTGTGCCAATTCGCTGCATTAGCAGATTATGTGATTGATGGTTTCATCTCTGTTACCGCATTGTCTAAATATGGTATTTGTTGCGTCTTATCTATCCTCACCTTGGTATGATTGGTTATCAATATTATTATTATTATTATTATTATTATTATTATTATTATATATTCTTAATTCTAAAAGTTTTTTAATCTGTAAAATCTTCAGTTTTCTTTCTATGCACGAAAATACATGGAAATATCACAATTTTTTTGTATGAAATTAGATAACAAAAGAGGATAAAAAAAAACTCACACACAGCTTGCAGCGGAGGAAATGGGAAAATACATACTTAGAACTACATAGCTATTTGCAAATGATAATTACTTGTGTTTTTAACATTTACAAGAAACCCCACGGAGGTGCCCGTGGTGTAATGCTTATCGTCGCTGGAATTGGCGACACGAGTTCAAATCCTGGACTGATTGCATTTCACATAGCACTAATACCCTTGGGAAAGGTATGAATCCAATTATTCTCCCTCCAGCTATGGGTAAATAGTAGGATAGACTAGGTTCTTCAGCCTTGGTGAGGCAACTAGTCTAGGAGAAGGAAAAGTCTTAATTCAAACCTGTTAAACTCCGCTTGTGTCATATCCTGCCCGAGCGGAGGGGTTGGGTAAATATGATTTACAAGAAACCCCACTTCTTTATAAAAGATTATTAAATCGTAATAGTTACTTAAACTCATACAATCGTGTTGACATATCGTAAAACTAACCAACCACTTTCGTTTTCTGTGCACCTTGGGGTGTATTGAAGAGAAAAATGGATTCATGCCTTTCCAAGGGAAATGCAAACAGGATTTGAATTAATCTAACCGATTTTATTTCCTGTGATAACAGCGCTTATGCTAAGGGTGTTTCTCTGAGAGGACTTATAACTGTGTGTAAACAATTTGTATTTGAAATCAAGCTACTGTGAGCAAATCATTTGTATTTGATTGGAATACTTGAAACCATACAACTTACTTCGACAGGTTTTACAAGAATTGATTGAAACATTACATTAAAAAATCACTAAAATAAACGTATTTATTGACGATACTGTATGCGCTGAGTGAGTTGTTTGCATTCATTCTCTCTCTCTCTCTCTCTCTCTCTCTCTCTCTCACACACACACACACACACATTTAAATAGCTTCTCCAACGCAAATACTTTTCACCTGTTGATTTTTTAGAGAAAAATTTTCTTCTTTATCTTTCTGGCAAACGAAGGGAACATTGCAGCTCAGCGCACATGTCCGTTATTCGACTTATCGGGCAGTTGAGAAAAAATAAGGTTTAAGGAAATTGTGTTTCACTTCAGGAAGTACAATAGTAGAGTGGCACCCAGTCAAACAGAAGCTGTATAGCAACTTACCTTCCATCTCACAAACCATCCAAGTCAAACGAAGAAGCCATGCTGGAGAAATAGGGATTAAATAATAACTAGCGTATTCCAGTGGACTCCTACACATGGATACGCCAGTACCGACCAGCAAAAAAATAAAATAAAATAGAATAAGCTCGAAGGGTAAGACGTACCCCCACCTCTGCCAACGAGTGTCCTTGATATGATACTAAAGTTATTAGTTCAAAAGTCAACCTAATCGCGTGACAGGAGTTCGAACTTCGCTTACTTGAAAGCCGTAGTCCAGCACGTTAGCTACTGCACCACGATGAATCCGATATGCGTCACGGATAACAATTGCCACTACTTATAATACTCAATACAGACAACCTATTGACTGGGATTAGAATACGCACATTGGACCCCCACCACTCGAGGAGTAAGACCCACTCTTGGTGTGAGACTAAACTGTAACTGATGATAAACCTCTAATTATGAAGTGGTAGTTCCTGATAGCGTTCTATTTATAGATTAAATAGAACTGTTTGACATTCTCTGTAATTATACTAAATTGAGTTGTTTGGGATAGAACTGTTTTTACATTTAACTGTGTGTAAACAAAAAAGCCTGTGTACTCATACTAAACATGATTTTTGGAAATAAAACTTTTTGATCATTTAACAGAGTGAAAACAAATGATTGCTGTTTAATTTACTTGTTAGTGATACGCAGCAATACTTGGAACCATTTAACTTTGTTGACTTATTGAACTTAATTGTTTTTATAGAACTGTTGACATTAACTGTATTTATGCTAAACTGAATTGTTTGAAATAGAATTTTTTTAACGTTTAAATATGTATTCGTATTAGATAGAAATTAAAAAAGAAACATTTAAAAGTGTGATAAAAATGAGCACAGACTCTAAAATTATAAATCGTATATATATATATATATATATATATATATATGTGTGTGTGTGTGTGTGTGTGTGTGTGTGTGTGTGTATGAAAAGGATTTGGTATTAAATAACCTACAATGGTTGATATACCATAAAACCCAACCCAACCAAATCTTATATATTTCATATATATGTATAAAAAGGATTTGGCATTAAATGACCTACAATTTTTGATGTGCCATAAAATCAACCCAAACCAAACGCAATCCTTTATATTTAATATATATACATAAAAAGGATTTGGCATTAAATGACCTACAATAGTTGATATGCTATAAAATATAACTATCCGAAATCCTATATATTTTATATATATGTATAAAAGGATTTGGTATTAAATGACCTACAATAGTTGATATGCCATAAAACCAACCCAACTCAAACCAAACCAAACCAAACCAAATCTTATATATTCAATAAATATGCATAAAAAGGATTTGACATTAAATGACCTACAATGGTTGATATGCCATAAAACAAAACAAAACAAAACAAAATCTAAATATTGAGAGCTGGAGAGAGTGAAGAACTGTACCATACCCATGATACGGATACGTGAAACGTACAGAGAATGTTCTTAACATATACGCATAGAACATAGGAATCCCGAAACACGAAAAACACTTACGACTTCTTAGTTCAGGTACGAAACCTTTTATTACCTTTGAGTTTAAAGGTTCTTCGACATAAGGAGAGCGATACACATTCTTTCTATTCTGGCTTTTCCATCTGCACCGCCCCACCATCTCGTGCAGCGCCCGTAGCGCGCAAATTCATCTCGCCTCGGCGAACCCCGAAAGTCGACCCTTCTCGTTCGGTGTCAAGTTCTCAACTACTGACTTTTTTCAAATCCCCCCAAATCCTCCGCGCTCGCTTCCGGTGCATGAGGTCATTCACATCCCCCAATCTAGGATTTTTATTTTGACATCTCTGAATGACACGTCCGCCTCACGCGCGCGAGTGAACACCTGCGTTCAAGTTGCACCTAGCTAACCCATGCACTGAGCCGAAAGGTTCTCAGCCTTACTAAACCCAAAGGCATAAAATGAAATCCCTCGGCGATTATATTACAGAACTCCTTCATTGCAATTACTTCTAAGCCAACTCTGATCAGATTTTAGCACCAGTTTAGGTCCCATTTATGGGTCAAATAGATCGGTTTAAAAATGATTCGTTATTATTACTTAAATTATTCGAACTATTGACCTCATATTTATGGCTAAAATAACAACGTTTCGGCCGATATGTCCTTGGGCTTTCTTTAGGTGTTTCATGTCGAACTCAGGAGTCCACACAGAATCTTGAAATAAACTCTATCATTTGAACCAAAGGGGTAGACTATTCCATTTCTTTTAATAATGACCGGGTCCAAGTATTAAGTCATCGTAAATATTACTTGTTATTCTTAACTGTGGTTGGGATTGAACCTGCAAACTCCATATGATTTCACTCAGAAGTACCTTCTAACCGAACGCCTTATCCACTACGCAGTGAAGAAGGCCGATGGACATATTGGCCGAAACGTTGTGATAATAACAATAAAGATGAGGTCAATAATCCTAATATTCGAAGTGATAAGAATTATCAAGCTTCATCTAAGAAATTTAGACAAATAAAATGATTCATGTTTGATAGGACTATGTCAAAAGTAAATATCTACACAAAAATTGTAAATATGAACTTACAATGACTTCAGTTTCCTAAACTCTAGGTATAAAAAAAGGCCAGACGAGTTGATAGTCTATTAAAATCAATCAATATATTTATTATTTCTATAATTTCCATTAGAAACGAATACATATGACAATGTGTGCAATTTTTTTAATTAGAAATAACTGCACCGAATCCAGTCATGTCCGGACAACAAGAAACAATAATATACTAAATTACGTTTTGTCAAAAAAAGTTCATTCAGTTTCCATCCATATGAATGACTCCAGTCTAAATTTTCAACTAAAAATGTTTCAGTTCCACTACAAGTGTTTAGCAATGTTTCTGCAGATGCCAATGTTGTTTGCTTTCTTGATGAATTAGACCTTCCTTATCAGTTTTAAGCTTTAAAAATTATCTTGTTATGGAGTAGAATTTTTCCTGCTGAAATGCTAAAAATATTTGCCGCCAATGAGCGCTATGAGCTCTTTTTGGAGCCAACAAGATATAAAGAATAAATATTTTTTTATGACAAGTACGCCCACATTGTATCGAGGTAAAAATGAAAAAGCTCACACTGATAAGGAATCTGTTACGCAAATATATATCAATAGGGCAAAAGTCAACGAGGATAAGTGAAAGAGAGAAAGAGAGAGAGAGAGAGAGAGAGAGAGAAAGGGGGAGGGGAGAGGAGAGGGGAGAGAAAAATATGCTGTGATCATCACAACGAGGCTATGAATTGAGCAAAGAGTGTCGAGGGCAAGTGATCAGGCAAAGCGATTTGAAAATCAACCCTGAAAGCGAAGTGAATTGCGAGATAAGCTTTTGATGTCGACGTCGTTTCGGTACCTTTCAGTTCACGCACGGATGGAAAAGTTTAGTCAGGCATATGACAGGCAATCGGAAACAGTGCGAATCAGAGTCAACTACCCACATACAACTCTCTCTCTCTCTCTATCTATCTATATATATATATATATATGTATATATTGTTTGTGAGAGAGGGAAATAAAGCTGTAAAGGTCTATGCAGGAAGATAACACGATATATATATATATATATCGTGTTACAGATATATATATATATATATATATATAAATATATATATATATATATATATATATGCAGTGAGAGAGAGAGAAATGTACTGGTAGCTATTGAAATATCACTTGATATGTATATAAATTGATAAATGTATTAAACGATACATAAATAGATACATAGAAATATGTGTGCGTTTGTGCGTGTCTATGTTATGAACCTGTATTTATTCTTCGTCGCAACATACATATATACACATACACACATACATACGTATGTATGTATGTATGTATGTATGTATGTGTTGTCACGCTGTAAAATATATATACTGACATTAAAATACGTAAGAATAAGATTTCAAAAACGTACAAGTAAAACTATATATATATATATATATATACACGTATATATAGAGAGATAGGGAGATATAGAGACCACAGAGAAAGAGAGAGAGAGAGAAAGAGAGAGAGAGAGAGGAGTGAGGTGGCAGCTTCAATATACATTCATTCATCTTTAGTTTATTTCATTATATATATATATATATATAATTAAATATTACAGAAAATTTTGTCTGAGCGTTTTTGTTTCGATCGTTTCAAATTGCTGTATAGTTGTTTTGATATCAAGCTGGTATTGGGTGACAAATTTCCTGTATTTAACTGGTTCCCAAGTACATTCGTGCCCGTCTTGGGCTATCATCAGGGGTGGGGTGCATATTGCAAAAGTACAATTCAGCATTTTATTTATAGTGTTGTACTTTTTTTTAATTATAATTCTACATATGGCAACAGTAGCTAAAGACATTTAAGTACATTAGTATTGGTGTCAAAATTAAATTTGTTGAGGTTAGGACGTTTTTTTCTAATATGGAGGGCTTCACTAATTTGTAGTCTTAGTTATTTTGTTGTTCCAAAATAGTGTTTTCGTTGAAAATGTTTCGAAATTCAGTTTTAGGACAAGAATGTATTTTTGGGTGTTGTGCTATTGAGCTAGTGTCAAAAAAATTCATGGTAAGTCGCCTCGACAGAGTATTTAACATTAAACCAACGTATATACTTCTATTTTCGGTGATACAATCTCCAAAAAGGCAGTTAAATTGATATATAACGTTAGTTCCTTACAAAACTCCAACTCAAGGGGAGGAATTATTGTTAATAACCGAGTTAGAGGTTTTAAATTAATTATAGTATATGATCAGTTTTATTTTTTTTATTTGGGTCAGTGGAAAGTATGTTTCTTGGAATCAAAGTTTTTAAGATATTTTCATCTAATTAATAATCGTAGTGTTTCCGGATGCGGTAAAAAGTTTGATAAAGGCGTGTTTATTGGATGGAGTTTTGCAGTGTTTATTTTGTTGGCTACAATTAATGATGAGGGATTGTTTTATATTTTTCATTTCTTTGTAAAATAGTATTTTGGAGGAGAAGATTAATTTTGTCCGGGATACTAATGATTGCCATTTTATATCGGAAGAGGCATTTACTTTTAAATTTGAGAGTAAAGGAGTTGTTATTTGTGGGTTTTTGTATGCAGAGGTAGTAAAGTTATTATTATTACTATTAGTATCAATCAAAACCTCTATTTGACTATTTTTATTGACAAATATTTTTACGCAAGAAAATGTAAACAAACATTCGTCCAATTTAAGAAAAATAGTTTGATTTAGAAATAATATTTTAAATCATAAAAATTAATCAAAGTTTAATATATATATATAAATTATATTCAAAATTCTATCCAAAATTATATTAAAAATTATAAAAATTAAAAAAGTTTAATATATATATATATATATATATATATATATATATATATATATATATATATATATATGTATATATATATATATATATAAATTATATTCAAAATTATATTCAAAACTACAAAAATTAATCAAAGTTTAATATATATATATATATATATATATATACATAAATTATATTCAAAATTATATTCAAAATTATATTCAAAATTATAAAAATTAAATGAAGTTTAATGTATATATATATAAATATATATATATATATATATATATATATATATATATATATAAAGTTATATTAAAACTTTTAAAAATTAAACAAGTTGAAATTAATTGCATTCTTGAAGGAAAAGAATGTAAATTTTCACTCAATAGAAATAAATCGAAACGATGAATAAGTATAACGTATTTCACGGCTAACAAGTAAATACGGCTCTGCATGTTACATTACCAGGCTGATTTCTAACAGGCCGATGTAAAGTAAATAAATAAATAAATATGCTATACATAGCCGCTTAGAAATTTATTCTAAAAAGATGATTAACTTCAAAAATTGCGTTGAGAGAAAAATATAATCATGTTGATAGAATTTATCGGACGTTATTTTAATTCCTTTCAACATTAAAATGCATATTGATAATTTCATTTACAATCCACGAATTACAAACGGCTTCGAGTTACCTTGATATTATGATTTTCAATCGCCTATATGACCTGTTTTGTTTATACACACAAACTGTTTTTTCTTTTGCTTCAGAAATCTAATAAGAAAAGATAGTAAACAAACAAAAATCAGCAGTATTTACGAGTTAGCTGCATATAATTCATACTTAATGAAGACGTATTTAATTCTTTGCTTATTTATACAATTTAGGTAAAAAAAAAGTTATTGATTTTTCCATGATTCTGATTGGTTAATAAATTGTATTTTTAATATTCTTGAAAGGAAAATATTTCTTAAATTATTTTGACTTCTGATCCAACAATTTTTTCGCAGCTCGTCAAATATTGTCGTTTTTCGAAGTATCTCGAAATGTGAGCGCACCAATTAGTCGATTATTACAAAAATCCTAAAACAAAAATTAAAGCTTCTGAGACCTATTCTTTTCACCAAAATTATCACTTTATTTCGTATGGAAATTAGTTGAGGTTCCATGATTATGTGTGTGTATGTATATGTATAAGTGTAATTCATATTTAGTAAGTTTTACTTAGTCATTTGCATAATATATATATATATATAAAGTCTACTCACAATAGATAGATAGATAGATAGATAGATAATTATTCCATTGCTAAGCACATAGACAAGAAAAATTCAAGAGCACTTGGTATGAAATGACTTCATCCCACCAGTTTATTTTCCACAAGATTAGGGACTCAAACACACAAATTCACAGTAATAGAGGTACAAATTGCCTAAACGCATATAAACACGTGCACATTATATATATATATATATAGTTAGTTAGTGAGTGAACATAGCTGAGGTTAACCTGAAGGTTCCCTTTTCAATAGCTACTACACCGAGGTGTAGGGAAGGGCGCTACTCCTTCCCCTGGATTGCTCCAGTTTACCCTTGATCTTTACTTTATAATGGCAAGTGTCAAGCAAGGCGACATCAAGTACCATTTTTTTTGGTCTTTGGAATAACTCGACCTGGGATTGAACCCGGATCTACCGGACTATTGCCGAACACTCTACTCATCAGGCCAAGAAGGATCAATATATATATATATATATAGATATATATGCCTCTGTATTAAGAAAACAAGTAACCATAGGTAAGTATATATATATATATATATATATATATATACTTACCTATAGGTACTTGTTTTCTTAATTGAGAGGCAATGAAACACATATACATCCACAAAATAAGAATATATATAAACGCTTCCACGTGGGTGTGTTATATGCATTCTTTGTAAAATTGATTCCAGATGCACTAACTAATATGTGCACGCACATACATATTCATATATATGTATATACGTTTATATTTGTGTGATGCTTGTTGTATGTGCTATGTAACACATAGGCAATGACACACACACACACACATATATATATATATATATATATATATATATATATATATATATATATATATATATATATATATATATATATATATCATGCAGATGCGTGTGTATGTTTTTTATTTATTTGAATCGATGTATTTCATTCTACGGCTACGTGTGTTTCATCGTTTTGAAGAAGCGAAAGTGAGAGAGTGAGAGTGACGAGAGAATGACAAAAAGAGAGGGAGAGATTGTGAGCTAAAAATTAGTAAGAGAGAGAGAGAGAGAGATGGGGTTATAGCAGAAGAAAAATCTGATCAAACAAGTGTAAAGCGATAAAATTTGTTGACATTTTGATTGACAATTATTTTGTCGAAAAAAGAAAGTTTGATATCAGAAGAAGAAAAAACAAAGAAATAAAAGAAAGGAGGGTAAGAGTTCATCAACTGATTTCTGTCATAATAATCTAACCATCAACTGAACTTTATTGTATTCTACAAGATCATCGAACGGCTTATTTTCGAACCCTGATATCATAGGAAATACTGAAAGAAGATTCACCTGATCGTTATATTCCACAAGTACGTCTGTGTTGTACATTCATTTACCATGTCAGTTTATCAAGTAATGAGATTATATATATATATATATATATATATATATATATATATATATATATAATATTAGCCCTATTTCGCGTATTGAGCACTTTATAACGTTCTAACTTAAGTAATTCTGTCGGTATTTTTTCTTTTGACTAGACATATTGCACGTGTTTTTTTCGTCCTTTCTTTCCATTTTTTGTTTTTATTGAATTTTTCCTCAGATATCAGTTTGTAGAATTTGCAAATTGTAGAATCTGGGATTTTATTCACACTAATAGAATTATAAAATGTATATAACGATATATATATATATATATATATATATATATATAGGAAAGTTTTGTGAGACGAAAAAACACAAGTGTCTTTAGAGGATGATTTTTTTTCAATATTTGCCAACGGTGAACGTTTCGTTTTTTACACCTTCATCAGGGCGTATAAGGGACTTAATGAAACGAAAAATATGAAATAGTTTTAAAACATGTCACTGCCGCAGGTAGCCGTTGTTTCAAATTTGTGTGAAGAAACGAGGGTTCCAAAATTTATTGCAAAACCCATATCGTATCAGTCTTTCTATCTCACTATCCATGTTAATTGCTATCATTTAAATCATATCTATCATAAACATTCGAATCAGTCTTCATAAGTGTTATTCGACTGATTTCCATCTCTGTGGCTTTATAATTCGACTATCAATCTATCTATCTATCGGTATATATATATATATATATATATAAACGGACTTTGAATCCAAATAATTTTAAATTATGGATTTTGTAATATTTTAGCAGCCATCTCACCAAATAAGGAAACACTGCCTCATCTTAAAATTTTTGCTGCAATCTGACCAAATATGGAAACACAGGTGTTTATCTCATCACCGTCTCATCTTAACATTTTTGCAGCAATCTGACTTAATAAGGAAACACATGTGTGTATATATAACGACTGCCTCAACTTGAATTTTTAGTACCAATCTGACCAAATAAGGAAACATATGTATATGACGACTGCCTCATCTTAACATTTCAGCACCAAAATGACCAAATAAGGAAACACATGTGTGTATATATCATGACTACCTCAACTTGAAATTTTTGTACCAATCTGACCAAATAAGGAAACGTATAAATATGATGATTGCCTCATCTTTACATTTTAGCACCAATGAAGCCAAATAAGGAAACGTGTATATATACTGATCGCCTCATCTTAAAATTCTAACGATATACATATATAACAGCCTGACTAAATAAGGAAACACATGTGAATATATGATGACGGTCTCATCTTAACATTTTAGTATCAGTATGACCATCTTTATATATATATATAGGTCTGAAACTTAGTCTAACGTAAAGTTGGACGGGTTTCAATCCCAGCTTCGAGCGTCCTGCGTTTCTAGCCACACTGTGAAGTTCTGATAGAACGAAACAGTCTGTCTGTGGATGACAATATATATATATATATATATATATATATATATGTGTCAGAGTTGGGCGGCCTGGCAATTTATGTTTCGTCACCGGTTTTCGTTTCAGTTTTTAATTTAGTATTTTCGCTTTCTTAGGAAGCCATTCATTTTCTTATGTAATGAGGTCTTTTCCAGTTGCTTTTTGATTTCGATCGAAATTGACAAATTTGCCACTTAGTCCGTTCAACTCGCAATTTCTCATGAATTTCTTGTGCGGTCTTTAAAATATTCATATGGCCAAAAAAAAAAAAAAGAAAAAAGAAAATAATCTTACTATATAAAACAAAATCTAACATTAAGACGAAACTGGCAAGTATTTTTTTTTTCAATTTTTACTTGTTATTTTGTTGTTAACTTAATTTTACAGCAAAAAGTATTTTTTGAAAACTGAAACATAGATTTCAGACATCATGTTGTATTTCCTTTTTTTCTTTTTGTTTTTGAAAACATTGTATGAGAAATTTCTAAGTGTTGTATTTATCGTATTTCTTAATTTTCTTTCTTTTTTTTTTTCATTTCTTTCGTGAACATAAAGATTTTATATTATTTCCTAAAACTAGTCAATTATCATATTTTGTTGATCTTTTCCTCTTACAATGGTATAAATGTTGACAAATTTAATTTTATTAAAACCTGAAGTCTTTTTCAACAGTGTTTCTTTGGATATGGCCACTCAGTCGAGTAAAAATTAAACTGAACGATTTCAGTTTCGTAAAAAAAATTCGATGTGGTTTCACGGTGTGAAGATGAAAATGAAAAAGTCAGTTTTTCTGTTAAACCGCCCATCTCTAATATATCAAAATGACTGAGTGAAACCAGTTCAAATATCTTTGTTGTACTTTGTATAGCTATTCTAGACAATTATTTCTCAATATGAGTTCTTCGACCCACAAAATGAGCCTGAGAAACTTTTGAAATAGTCCTGGAATTGATCTAAGAAAAATAGGTAGAATTCCTTGACCTGAAACTGAACTAACTATTCATCGGGATAATTGAGGGGAAGGATTGATTGGACGGTTGAAAGTAAAATCCTCCCAATCTTTGCTATGTGAAAAGGTTGTTCCATTCTTATATGGTTTTCCCATCACCTGGTTATTTAAGCGGGATTTTCGGCAGCAAAAAATGTACTCACAAAGAAAGGTAATTTATGGCAGATTGAAGAAAAAAGAAGACTTACGCCTGAAGCTGAACCAATGTTTTGAAGGTCAACTTGACAAACTGATATACAGACACCAGAAGCAGCGCACTCATTTGCCTGGATTAGATTTTTTCTACTTCATTTAGCTTTTGTAAATAAAAATGTATCTCGTGTTATATGGAATTTTTGTTGGTGCTTATGTAGGCATGAACTGTTTTTTTTATACAATAATGGACCACAGGTTGAGAAACACTCGTCTAATCTATGTGTAGTCGTCTAGTTAAGGAAAATAAGCGGGCTGTCGTACCACAGAAAATATTCCTTCAGAGCCAGAATTCGTCACACAGAATGAGACTCGAAAGAAATTAGACTTTATTTTGACCAAGCTACAATTTTGAGAGAAAATCAACCAATCAATGTTCATTCATTATTAATGATTTTTACTGTCAAATGTCAACCCGTTCTGAGGGGATTACACTCTTTTGTCGAATAGTCTTCTTTTGTCGAATTTTTGTAACAAATAGTTGCTTTATTTACATAGAATTTTATTCCACAAAGAATAGATTTGATTGCTAGAAGTATTGGACAGCAAGTGGGAATAGAACTCACTATCAATAGGCTGTTAGTCTTACTCTCTGACCACAATATTATACGGCGTGTCTTCGTCAAAAACTTAGCTTACCCTAGATTTGGTAAAAAGATTGACGTATGGGATAGTTGCTGAGAATACAACTCATTTGAAAAGCAAACATACATTCAAGAATTCCGCATAATCAGCCACCTTACAGATATAGTTGACAATGGTGAAATCCATTGATTAGTTTGGTTTGGTTTGATTTCGTTTGGTTTTATAGCATATCAACCATTGTAGGTTATTTAATGCCAACTCTATTTTATACATATAAACAGCAGTATTTCAAACAATTCAGTTTAGCATTAGTACGCAGTTTAGTTCTATTTGACTCATAGATAGGACCCTATCAGGTGTTATCAATCCAAGCCGGAGTGGACCGAAGAGAGATGGCAATAAAGGGGTAGTCCGCATTCCCCAAAGCTCCAGCATTACTGGAACCTCGCCATCAGATTGTTTAGTATCATATCCAGGTCATCCGTTGAGATTAATTTCTATGCTTGGTCGGCTCAGAAGATTTTTGTGGCTTTGAAATTAATACAATATGGGAACCAGTAATAAGGAGTGCCAGAGAAAAGCAATAATAACAAGAAAGTTGCAATATGAGCTCTGGTAAAAACATGCAATGATAACAGCAAAATTGCAATATGAGCACTGATAAAAATTGTTGCAGAAGACATTCGATTTATAATACCCAGAAATTCATTCACAAATGTCCTCAAGGACACATGGTACTGTGGATAATGTCGTTGGTAAGATCCAGTGACATGCCCAAAGAGTGTGAGTTCAATACCCTGTGTTGGCAGTGGAGAAGGTTCAGAGGTGAAATTAATAGGAGATAACTAATAATTGACATCCATTGAATATGGCTCGTGGAACTAGAACAGTCTATCCCGGTAAGCAAAATAAAGCCAACCACCTGAAGAAGGCCGGAGCGTACAACGGCCGAAACGTTGTGGTAGCCATATCGTCAAAGATGAGGACAGTAGTCCGAAAAATGTAAATAGCGAACATTTTCATATAGTTTTAATGTTAAAATGTTGTCCAATCCAACACTGAGGAAATTCATCGCATTAAAAGAGGCAACACTTTGAGGAACAATAAAATATTCCCATGAAGTTTTTAATGAGTAAAATTTTTCAGTAGTTTTTCTGCTAGATTTATCCCATTTATTTCCTTATATAATATGTATAACTAGTATATAAAAATTTTCTTTCTCTCTTTCTCTCTCTCTCTCTCTATATATATATATATATATATAGAGAGAGAGAGAGAGAGAGATCCAAATATGCACATATATGAAAAAATCACGCCAATTTAACGTTATGGATGATGCCATAAGCTAGTATTCAACATCTTTCCCTCCCCCTTCTCTCTCTTCCTCTTCCTATATATATATATATATAATAGAGGGTGGGCTGAAAGGTTCATAGGCTGAACAAGATACTTTCATGAAATGCGTTCATAGTCCCCCTTCTGGTCCAGATATATCTTTCATCGATATTTCCGAAGTTATTTACTAAGCTTTTGCTTAGATGTAGCACAAAATCGTATGAATGGAGCACCCAATGAGAATTAACTTACTTTTTAAGATTTGCTAGTCTAGCTTGCAAACCAATACATCATCCAAGATGCCCATCAATGTTGCTGTACTTGGATATTATTGGTAAAACAGCAGATATGGTGTCATCATTTAAATATTTCAACCTATGAACTTTTCTGCCCAGAATAATATATATATATATGAGAGAGAGAGAGAGAGAGAGAGAGAGAGAGAGAGAGAGAGAGAGAGAGAGAGAGAGCGTGTGTGTGTGTGTGTGTGTGTGTGATAGAAATATTTGTAACAATTTAACTTTGAGAAGAAAATTATAAATATATGTATGATAGCAATACATAAAACCATTTAGCTATGAGCGAAAATGATTGATAACAAATGAATTATTGGTCTTAGACAGCAGTAATTGAAACCAGTTAATTGTGAGTGCCAAAAAACGGTAAATATTATGTAGAATTATTTGTGTTAGATAACAATACTTCTAATCATCTTAATGCATGCATAAAAGGAGTATTATTAAAAGGAATTACGAGGTGTATCGATAAGTTTCCAGACTTTTTTCCTATGGGCATTTAAAATTGTCGTAGACTCTTGAAAGTATCTTATTGCTATACATCTTATGAGATGACTGACCATTTTTTAATGATTTCAGATTCAAATGAACTGCTATAGCAGCATTTGGAATACACCCTACTAAAGCCTGATTGTTACAGCTGGTGAATTTCAAAAATACAATCTGACTCTTTAGAAGAACAATATGTAATAAAATTCTGTTTTAAACTTGGGAAAATGTCACAGAAACATATGGAAAGCTTCAGAATGCATTGGAACCATCGTGTATGAATCAAGCATAAGTTTTTGAGTGGTATAAGAGACTCAAGGAAGGCAGAGAGTCTGTGAGGTTGTGGGAGGAGTAAGGAAGTCAATAGACGAGAGTTGATTGGCCGAAGGGTTTGGGTTAGGGTTACTATGTTGAGGTTTTAAGGGAGTTCAGGAAGAGATTCCGTCGGAAGAAGCCAACACTCTTCAAGTCAGGTCAATTGGCATTTCCACCAGGATAATGCACCAGTCCACAACTCCATCCATGTCACAGACTATTTGACTAAGATGGGCATCAAGACAGTTCCTAACCTTCCCTATAGTCCAGACCTTGCTCCCTGTGACATTTAGTTACTCCCTAAGCTCACAGACTGTTGTTATGAGACAACTAAGGAGATGAAAGAGGTTGTGACGAAGGTCATTGACACGCTCACACAAGAGGACTTCCATATGACCTTCCAAAAGTTGTTGAAACAGTACAACAAGTGCATTGCAGCTGGAGGAGATTACTTTGAAGGGGATTAGAGTTTCATGTTTGTACTATCAATAAAAGTGGCCATACGAGAAAAAGTCTGGAAACTTATCGTATGCACCTCGTATTAGTGTTAGATAGCAGTACTTTAAACCATTTAAATGTGTGTAAAAAATTATTTATATTTATCAGAAATATTAGTGTCAGATGGTACAACTTGAAATCCTTTACTTGTTTGGAAAATATTTGCTCTAACAACATATTTCAAAATAAGTAAGGAAAGTTGACGACCGTAGTCGAGGGTGACCCGACGGCTCCTTTTTCAATAGCTACGACACTGAGGTGTTGGGGATGGCACTATTCCTTTCCCTGCTCCACTGTACCCTTGATACTTACCTTAAAATACTGAGTGTTAAGCAAGGTAGCATCAAGTACTATTTTTGAGTCTTTGGTATGACTCGACCTGGGATTAAACCAGGTCTCCCAGACCATTGGCAAACACTCTACTCATTAGGCCAATGGTACAAACTATTCATATATATATATATTCGTCATACAACGTGTGAAAGCACATGCGATACCTTGCCCTCATCAGCCGCCAACCAGGGGTGATAACACAGTTTTGGTAGCTCAAGGCGGTACTGCCACTTCTGGTGCTACCAAGCAGCTTTCGCCACCTGATAGGCTATTTAAAAGAAATATATATATATATATATATATATATATATGTGTGTGTGTGTGTGTGTGTGTGTGTGTACGCCAGATCAACAAAAAGCAGAGATTACAGTGAACGTTCGTTCATCTTCAATTTTAGAGCAGCTTGTTATTTTTTAAAAACGCGTTTACTTTCGGCCGTTGACGTCATTCACAAATCATATATATATATATATATATATATATATATATATATATATATATATATACAAACAGCATTTAACATAAGATAACCGATAAAGGTTGATATGCCATAAAACTCCAGCCAACAAACGAAAATAGCATTCTAGCCTGCGAACTTAACTGTCAGTTCGACCCACCTAATATTACTTATTACATTGCAATATTTTCAACCCCATTAACTTAAACTCTAATGTCTCTTTTTGTTGAATATTTTTCAACTTTTTCGGTATTTTTATTCACGCCCACAATCGCCACCTCATTTTACGCCACGGATCGATTGCTATTTCGTCACGCTTTTCAGCTTAGGTGAATTCAAGCGCGAAAAGGTTTATTCAATAATATTTTCCAGAATGAAATTAATAGGAAGGTGAAAAAAGAAATGTTCCCTTCTATGAAACGGTCTGATCTATTTGGCCTTCATTATACACACAAGAGTTCACATATACAAATTTATTTATAATTCCCAAATCCCAATTTCGAAAAATTCTAGTTGAAAACACCACTATAATAGCACACGAAATTAATAAGCTACGACTACAAATCCTAAAAGTCCTACATATACGTCCAAATGTCTCTTTGGCGTCGGTTTCTCTAACGAAAATAATACGTACGTTGGTCTTACCACTGCAACTCTTTCAAGGCGTCTAACAATGCACCTAAATGATTCTAGCTCCATAGTCCTTCATCTTAAATGCTACTCTATTCTCAAATCCAAATTTCGAAAAATTCTAGTTGTAAACACCACTATAATATCACACGAAATTAAAAAGCTACGACTACTAATCCTAGAAGCCTTACATATAAAAACAAAAAAAGCCATAAAATTAATAGAAATAACTTTGAAAATAGCGACCATGTTTTGAAATGCCTTTAGTCCTTTTTGGGTATTTTTTAATATATTTCAGTTCTCTTGATAATGTTCTATTTCCGTTTATAGCGTTCTGTTTTAAATACGTTCGATGTCATTAGCATCTCAGTTTAACACTCTTTACACTTGCAAACAAAGGTTTGAAAGCGCTCAGGACAATTTCAATAAATTCATCAACCAACTCCAACTTAAAAATAAAACACTTGTCAGAAAACTTAAAAAGGATTTTCATAAAATTATATAGACAAAATGTGTCTTTATTATTTAATCAAACATGTTTAAATTTATACTCATATACCAAAAATCATTGAAACTAAAGATTTAACTTTAGATTTAAAATTTAAATTATGATTTGTTCCGAGTTGAGCAACTTATGCAATGAAATTATTATATCTAGAAGTCTAGACGAACGTCCATTCATCATGATTTTCTGGAAACTTTCGAGAAAACTATTTATCCGTCGTCCAGAAATTCAAATTCTCGAAATATTTTAATTAGCAGTTTCAAGGTTTTTTCTTTTAGAAAAGTATAAGATTGGAATGTTTTCCTTGTTTAATGGCATAACAACCTTCACAGGTTATTTAATGCCAAATTAATCCTTGTAGAAGAGAAGCTGCACAATTTAAACTATAGCAGAGGAACAAGAGGATTCATGCCTTTTCCAAGGCTAATAAATAGAGTACGTGAGTTCGATCTTGATTTCTATGAGGTTTCAGTTCAACACGTTCGCCACTACGCCGCAGAGGCATTTCTTACGAGACTGTGCAAGCGCACTTTCCTCTGTTTTAATCATATACAGGGTGTCTCAAAAGCGATGATTTATTACTGTGATAAGCGGTCATCTGGAACATGTTCTGTGAAAAATGCATCGTTTGAGCTAGAGATATCAAATTAATGTTTTTTTAAATTGTAACTATATCAACTTCCAGGACATGCAATCTTTTTTTAGTTTCTTGTCTCAGTAATAAATCGTTATAATATTGATATGTTGCATCTGTTTTGAAACAGTTTTGAATGATTTTGTCTCCAAATAAGTAGAGAAACAAAATGTTTTTTCCTCTCTTGTCCAAAGTACTGTCATCGATGATTAATAGTTGTTATAGTATAGTGTTTTCAAATCTGAAACAAAAAAGGACACAACATTATAATTAGTAGATTTGATACCAGTCACATGGGTCGCATGTATATTAAGACACCCTATTTATAATTCACTTTGTTTGTCTGCTTGCTTGTTACCTATAGACTTTCTAAGGGGTAATCATGGGGGAACGTAGCTGGTGAACTTTTACCTCAAAGTGTTTTTAAGGTATTAGTTGGTAAAGAAAAAGAGTGGGGTGATGAGGGTTGGAAGTTTTGTGAAAAAGATTCCGAGGAAAGGGTTATTTAACCTATTTATTCCTTGTGTAATGAACCTAACTTGATGAAACTTGGTATGTGAACTCACTTTACCGTAAGCAGTTTTTTTTCGAGGCATTTAAAATAAGCAATGCTTGGAAGAACGCTATGAAATTTTCAGCTTCCAAACTTGAAATTGATCCTGAAGGTTTAATTCATCGAGAATGAAAAATAAAATTTGGTAGTTTCTGCTGGATATCGTCTTCTTGTCTTTTTTTTAGTGTGAAACCGTTTTCTTTTATAACGAGGTGCCTTCAATAAGTTTCCAGACTTTTCTTTTACAGGCATTTAAAATTGTCGTAGATTCTTGAAAAATTCAGTATCTTATTGCTATACATCTTATAAGATGACTGACCAATGTTTATGATTTCAGCTTCAAATGAACAGCTACAGCGGCAATTGGAATACATCCTACTAAAGCCTGATTGTCACAGCTGATGAATTTCAAAAATGCAATCTGGACGTGAGGAGAACGATATGCAATAAAATTCTGTTTTAAACTTGGAAAAAATGCATCAGAAACGTATGGAAAGCTTCAGACTGATTTTGAACCATCTTGCATAAATTGAGCATCAGTTTTTGAGTGGCATAAGAGATTCAAGGAAAGCAGGGAGTCTGTGAGGGATGACGAGAGGTGTGGGAGGAGTAAGGAAGTCAATATACCAGAGTTGATGGGCCAAATAAAGAATTTCATGGATAAGGACCGTCGTGTGTCTATAGAGACTATAAGTGTACAGTTTGATGTCAGTGTGGGAACTGTACACATAGATATTCACGAGGAACTGAAGATGCGGAAGATTTGCGCTAAGTTTCTCCCCAGGGTGCTCAGAGAAGATCAGAAAGAAAGACGTTGTCATGACAGTAGATCCCTCAGTTCTTGATACTCCGGTGACCTGCGATGAAAGCTGGATCTACTGCTATGACTCATAGACCAAGAGTAGAGTTCCCAGTGGAAGCATGCTGGCTCTCCCAGACCCAAGAAGGCCAGAAAGAATAAATCCACCCACAAACTTTGATGATTCCTTTTTTGACAGCATTGAAATGATCTAAATGCACTGAGTTCCCACTGGACAGACAGTCAACAAGGAATACAATGTTGAGGTTTTAAGGGAGTTCAGGTAGAGATTCCGTCAGAAGAGGCCAGCACTCTTCAAATCGGGTCAGTGGCATTTCCACCAGGACAATGCACCAGTCCACAACTCCATCCATGTCACAGACCAAGATGAGCATCCAGACAGTTCCTCACCCTCCCTATAGTCCAGATGTTGGTCCCTGTGACTTTTGGTTATTCCCTAAGCTCAAGAAAAAACTTAGAGGCTGTCATTATGAGACAATTGAGATGAAAGAGACTGTGACGAAGGTCATTGACACGCTCACACAAGAGGACTTCTCTAAGACCTTCCAGAAGTTATTGGAATAGTACAATAAGTGTATTGCAGCCGGAGGAGATTACTTCGAAGGGGACTAGAGTTTCATGTCTGTACTCCCAATAAAAGTGTCCATACAAAAAAAGACTAGAAACTTATTGAAGGACCCTCTTAGATTAATTGACGCAGTCTAGGCAGGTTATAAACATATTTGGCAGTAATTTTTCTTCATTCAAAACTCCTGAGACGATGTCAAACCAATTGGCTTCGCCAATAGGTGAGCAAGTAATGGCTTTTGTGTGTTATTAAAGCATCATTATTGCTATAACAGTTTGTTTTTTGAGAAGTCCATATGCAAGTAGTATTTGTTCCATCTTTCATCTTTGGATGGAATCAAATTTCTTCGAGAAATCTTGTTGTTTTGTTTTAGTTTAATGGCATATCAACCTTTGTAGGTTATTTAATGCCAAATATATTCTCTAGAAGAACAGTAGTGGTACTATTTAACCTATAGCTGGGAGGATAAGGGGGTTCATACCTTTCCCAAGAGTATTTGCCCGAAAGTGAACGTAATAGCGCGACTGGAGTACGAACTCACTTTCCACGATTCCGCAGTCCATCGCTTTAACCATTACAACACGAGGACACCCCCTTACATCTTGTTGTAGGAGTGGAGCATGGAATTATTTCAAAGACAATTCATAATACAAAACTCATTCGTACTGAGAACAAAAAGAACAATTTCTTGTTTAACAAAATGAACTTTAGCTTATTTTTTATTTTGGGCAATGACATGTTTTTCTACTAATTGAGCATTACTCAACAAAAGAGAAGTTCCATCATCATCATAATCATCATCAAATCGCACAGTCAGCATGGGCTTTCCTGACTCTCTCTCTCTCACTCTCGCTCTCGCTATCCGTCTCTAATCATCCATGTAGGTCCTTTAGGTTGCATCTAGTGTCCGCACAAATCGGATATGTGTAAGTACTTGCTGATCAGCAAAGACTGGTACGTCCATACGTAGGAGTCATTAGAAGAACGTCACCTATGACTTGGTCCTTACTTCTTCAGTACTGCCCTGCATGTCTTGTTCGTCTGACTTGGGTGGCTTGTGAGATGGTTGGTAAGTAGCCGTAAAGCCGCTCTTTTGTAAAGTGTTGTTTTATGGATTTTCTTAAGATAGCACGTAGCATTCGTATGTAATTCCCATCTTTTACTCTGTATGTTTTGTTAGCGTCCATGGTATTCATCCATATTGTAGTTGAGACACAGCTCCAGCTTGAAAGAAATCACGCTTCATTTTAGAGAATAAATCAGATATCCATGACTGATAACCTATTAATGGCAGTCCAGTCAGCAGATGAGATGCTGCTGCCAAGGTATGTGAATTTGTTGTATTTTAAAGGCTTGCTACGTAGAGTGTATATGGCTCCTTCTTGTTTAAAAACACGTAAATTCTGTTTTATTTGCGATCACGTAGAGACCAATGTCTCCTACTGCCTTCTCCAGACTATATAGTTGGAATTCGGCTTGGGCTGGAGTATTTATGAGAAGCACTAGTTCATCTGTGTCTGTCATAGTTTCAGCAGGATATAGTCTACTTCTTGCCTTTTTGTGTGAAAATTTACTCCGCTTAAAAATTAACCTTGAGTCAAATCCTGCCCGTGGTGGAAGTGGGGGATATATTCACACTTAAAATAAGCAAATTTGACAAAACTGTTGAGATTTTAAGGATTAGTATGTTAAGCAGGATAGTAAGAGGAAAACGTAGAGTTCAAACCAGCTTACTACGCCGACTACATTTCTTCAGATGGGTAAGACCGCTGGCACAAGTGTCCTGGAAATGACACTAAACAATCTGACGGTGAGGCTCCAGTCCAGGAACTTTAGGGAATGTAAAATACCCTTTTATTGCCATTACTCCCAGGTCCACTCTGACTCGCGGTCCCATCTGTTTGTCAAATTGAACTGCTTTATCGTTTGTGTGCAAAAAAAAAAATGACTGAATTTCAATTGAATCGTTTGTGTTACATAGCAATACTTGGCATTATTTAACTGTGGGCAGACGAATGACTAATGTTGCATGGAATTATTTGTGATGAACAGAAGTATTTGAAACCATCTCACTTTTTTCGAAGAAATGATAAATATTAAATAGATTTATTAGTGTTCGATAGCAATACTTCAAAACATTTAACTGTGCAAAGAAAAAGCAAAAATTATTTGTATGCAAACAAATTAGCTCAAAATTTTTAAAGATGAAAAATCTTACAAACTATTCACTAAAAATCTGATAGATAGTTAGATAGATATCCCTGTAATTTTGTGCAAACAAATGCTGCTAAATAAAACTGTCTCCATCGTCATTACCCACATCAACACCAAAGTGATCATCATCGTCTTCAATACTGTTATCATCATCTGGTCCAGTCGACTGGGATTGTAGAATACACCGACTGTATCTCTGCAGAGGGGTAAGACTCCCCAAACGATTGTCCTGGATTTGACATTAAACAATCCGATGGTGAGGCTCCAGTAATGCCGGAGGTTTCGGGAATGCGGACTACCCTTTCATTACCATTGCTCTCAGGTCTACTTTGGCTCCGAGTGGTGCTACCTGATATGGTCAAATAGAACTAAATCGTGTACTTATGCTGAATTGAATAGTTTGAAATAAAACTTCTTATATTTAACTCTGCATTTATATTAGATATAAGTGAAACCATTTAAGTCAGGCTCGTTTAAAAACATTAATCTTATATTCAATGTATATTTATGATAAGTATTTGGTACTAAATAACTTATAATTGTTGATATGCCATAAAACGAAACGAAACCAAAACGAAACCATTATCATCATTATCCTATTTACCAAACCTCTCCGCTCGGGCAGGATATGACACAAGGTCAATTTTTAAGCGGAGTTTAACAGGTTTGAATTCAGAGTTTTCCTTCTCCTAGACTAGTTGCCTCACCAAGGCTGAAGAACCTAGTCTGCCCTACTATTTACCCATAGCTGGAGGGAGAATAATTGGATTCATACCTTTCCCAAGGGTATTAGTACAATGTGAAATGCAATCAGTCTCATCCAGGATTTGAAATCGCGTCACCGTGTCCATTTCCTACGACGATAACCATTACACCTTAAGTTATCATCATTATTCTCACCCAGCCCGACTTTTGCAAATGTATTAGTTCAAAGTGAATATGATAGCAAGACTGGATGCTAAATATAACCGTGTGCAGACAAACGACAATGCTAAATTGAATTGTTAATATTAAATAACAGTACTTGAACAAATGTATCTGTGTGCAAACAAATGAGCTCTGCCTTGTTTAAAATTGTTGCCCACAAACCATTTCTTTACAGATCATATATTTATTATATGTATGAACAGAATTTTTCATTACGTAATATACAAGGCTAGACATGCCATAAAACCCAACCAACCAACCAATCAACCAACTCCTAAAAATTGTCTTTGTACCGTATCCTATCTGTGATGGAAGGGTTTGGTAAATACACATACAAAAATGCTATGTTAATTAAATATGTTGTTTACACAATTTTTTTGACTGGTTCCATATTCTTTTAACGGACACCAAGATTTAGAGAAAGAAAATGAATTGAAAGAGAAATAAAGATACAGTATATTCAAATTGTATGAATGACAGAAAACTCATTAAGGAAGAATGAAAAAAAAAATGAAGAGCAAAAATAGTGGAAAAGACTGAATGAGGGAATGATTGCAACAGACAGCAGAACAGAGGGTAAAGTAAAATGGAACAAAATGTTTAACATGGTATCGTTTCAACAATCTGAATTCTTGATGGGAAATTGAAGGTAGCTTGAACTAGTTATATTCTTTTCTAGCCTCGGGCTAAAAGTCTGGAGCTAGCCTAGGGTTTAACAGGGAGGAATGCATTTCCCTACGGGCTAATCGTCGTGTTCGGTGATATCACGCCCCAACATTACCCAACCTTTCATTTTTAGTTCTTTTTTCATGGCATTGTTTTTCTTTTTTTTTTTTTTGTGGGAGGGAGCTTTTGACTACATATTCTGTTGTTTTTTATTCCAATTTTCGACAATTTATTTACTTTTCTATCCGCCATTTTTTTCTTTCCCTAACTTCTTTTCCACCTCGATAACGTCAACACCATCATCATCACCATCCAATCAATAATCATTTATATCACTATCGTAATCTCAATCAACAACATCGTCATTATCCACATCAACACCAAAGTGATCATCATCACCTTCAATACTGTTATCATCATTTGGCCCAACTGGCGTTGTAGAATACACTGACTGCATCTCTGCAGAGGGGTAAGACTTCCCCAACGATTGTTCTAGTTATGACACAAAACAATCTGATGGTGAGGCTTCAGTAATGCCGGAGCTTTGGGGAATGCAGACTACCCATTCATTACCATTGCTCTCAGGTCTACCCTAGCCTCCGAGTGGTGGCGCCTGATATGGTCAAATAGAACTAAACCGTGTACTTATGCTGAACTGGATAGTTTGAGATAAAACTTCTTACATTTAACTATGTATTTATATTAGATATAAGTGAAACCATTTAACTCAGGCTCGTTTAAAAAAATTAATCATATATTTAATATATATTTATGATAAGAATTTGGTACAAAATAATCTATAGCAGTTTTTATGCCATAAAACGAAACGAAACCGAAACCATTTGATCCTCACGAAGACCAAACTGAGTAGTTGTGGTTAATTAATTGCTGGCGGAATAAGGGGGAAAGGGTTAGATTGTTCGCCAATGACCCGGGAGACCTGGGTTCAATCCCAGTTTGAGTCATACCAAAGACTCAAAAAATGGTACTTGATGCTACCTTGCTTAACACAGCATTATAAGGTAAGGATCAAGGGTAAAGTGGAGCAATCCAGGGAAAGGAGTAACGCCCTCCCCTACACCTCGGTGTAGTAGCTATCGAAAAGGGAGCCTTCGGGTCACCCTCGACTATGGTCACCAACTTTACTTACTACTTTACCAAATGTATTAGTTTAAAGTGAATATGACAACGAGACTGGATTTCGAATTCACTGCGATATCACTGTCCAGCACTTTAACCATTTCACCACGGTCACTTCCTCCTCTTGCAGACATAATAATCAATCATTTTCTATCATTTAAACCTTCTCGCAACTTTTAAAACGTTTTCTTTGGTAAAATTCTATATGTGCGCAAGTCCAAGTTCACCAGGAAAAACATTTTCGGGAATTTCTTTTTTCTTTTTTTGTGTGCGTGTGTGTGATTTGAACAAATCAGACCTTCAGACTCATCGCATTTTTTTTCTTAAAAAAAAAAACAACAACAATTATTTTCGATTTCATGAGGGTTTCGCTTTCACATTTTAATTCAATGAAGAATGCTCCCCCATTTCCCGAATAGCTTTGGAAAAGACAAATAACCAGATAGGTAGAATTATCTTTTCTATTCGGTTTTATTTGCTTCGGAGGATGGGAAGGTCCTTTTTAATATTTGTTTCGGATATGGGGGATCATTCTGCATTGAATTAGAATATGAAAGTGGACCCTCTTTATGAAATATTTTTTTGGGAAACATTTTTTTTAAATGCTGTGATTTTGAGGGTCTAATCAGTTAAAAGCAAAACAAAAGTACGAGAAAATTTTGATTTTAGTATACTGCCTACTAAGGCCCCTGTGGTTATTCTGATTAGCTTATTTTTTGTAAATCTTTCAAATGATAGTCAAGTATTTCTATCCAATTTTGGTTTACAATTAGTGTTTCATAAACTATTTTTAATGTAGAAAGAAAGAAAGAAAGAAAGAATGCTGAAAAACGAATAACTAATGAAGAAAGAAAGAAAGAAAGAAAGAAAGAAAGAAAGAATATTGAAAAATGAATGACTAATGATCAAAGAAAGAAAGAAAGAAAGAAAGAAAGAATCCTCAGAAATGAATGACTAATGAAAAAAGAAAGAAAGAAAGAATACTGAAAAACGAATAACTAATGACTAAAGAAAGAAAGAAAGAAAGAAAGAAAGAAAGAAAGAAAGAAAGAAAGAAAGAAAGAAAGAGTACTGAAAAATGAATAACTAATGACCCAAGAAAGAAAGAAAGAAAGAAAGAATTCTGAGAAATGAATGACTAATGACCAAAGAAAGAAAAAAGAAAGAAAGAAAGAAAGAATACTGAAACACAAAGAATTAATGATCGAAGAAAGAAAGAAAGAAAGAAAGAAAGAAAGAAAGAAAGAAAGAATACTGAAAAATGAATAACTAATGACCCAAGAAAGAAAAAAAAAAGAATCCTGAGAAATGAATGACTAATGACCAAAGAAAGAAGAACGAAAGAAAGAAAGAAAGAAAGAATACTGAAACACAAAGAATTAATGATCGAAGAAAGAAAGAAAGAAAGAAAGAAAGAAAGAAAGAAAGAAAGAAAGAAAATCTAATATTTGCCTTTAGTCGGGACAGTTCTCATTTGCTTTTACATCTGAACCCAAGTCGATTAGATATTTCGCTGTAAATTCCAATCCCAGCTCTCTTTTCCAATACTTCTGAGTAAGTCATTTACAATTGTTTCTGATATTGACAATTCTATTATTTACTATGTTGGTGTGTCTCGTCGATTTTCACCAGTACACGATTGTTTCGAACAATTTCCTTTTTTCTTTTTTTTTTGCGGGGGTGGGGGGCTGCCATTATTCATGATGCAATACAGAAACGTCCGCTTTATCTCTCATTTCTTTTTGTATAAAGCCAGCTTTCTTTCAAAAAATTCTAATGCAGCCTTTGACCTCATTGTGAAATAATAAATTTGACCCCAAAGTGAGATTATGCCTTTGGCCCCAATATTAAAATATCGATTTCAAGCTGACAAAAATCTAAGTTGAAAATAATCGCCAACTTGAACTCTCCAACCATATTTATCAAATATCTGGAGACATAGAATACCTGTCTAAGTTAAGGTGTTGTTAGTTATTTAATTCGATTCAATTTCGGTTTTTTTGTTTAATAACATATCAACCTTTGTAGGTTATTTAGTGCCAAAGCTATCCTTCGATAAGAACAGCAGTGATGCTTTTGAACCCATAGCTAGGATTATCAGAGGGTTCATACCTTTTCCAAAAGTGAACGTAATAGCGCAACTGAAGTTTATTTAATTCAAACTATTGTCCTCATCTTGATAGACACACAACGGGTAGACAGATCTATTCTACAGCCTTCATCAAGTGTTTTTTTTTTTAAATAAAATTCCGTGGGAGGTTGTGAGTAAGGTGAACCCCACATTTAATAGGAAAATGAATTCAAAACCTGTATGAAAATTAAGACATCACAAGACAATCAAAATATTGAAGGAAGTTGACGATAGCACCCATAATTCCCGCAACACCTGAAATGGCTTCGAAGATACTTGTTAAAAGGCTGGAAAAATTTCGAGACGCGAGGAAGTGCAAAAACTATTAAGCCAACAAGAGTAACATCAAGAGGAATAGTGAGAAGATAATTTCTTCTATTTGATCTTTATTTAGATCCAGTTGTTATACAAACTTTACAAAATATATTAGATATCAATCTCATATGATGTTTTTCTTTTCCTTCCGCTCTTTGACAGTTCAGCCATCACAATTATAATTAAATCATTGATTCCCTTTCTTGAAAGTTGATCATTTAGGCTTTACTTAGGATTACGCTTAGAAAATCTATCTATCTATCTATCTATCTATCTATCTATCTATGTCTACTTCTATCTATCTATCTATCTATCTATCTATCTATCTATCTATGTCTACTTCTATCTATCTATCTATCTATCTATCTATCTATCTATCTATCTATGTCTACTTCTATCTATCTATCTATCTCGCAAGCTACAGACTGAGATAGATAGATAGATAGCTAGGAAGCTTGCTATCTATCTCAGTCTGTTGCGATCTATCTATCTATCTATCTACAGCGATACTTATCAATTCATCAAATACATCTATTCATAGTTATCTATATACCCCACTCTAATTCTCTTTCTCTCTCTCTTTCTCTCTCTCTCTATATATATATATAGAGAGAGAAATACTTATCAATTTATCGAACAATATCTATCTATCTATCTATCTATCTATCTATCTCATTCTGTTGCGATCTATCAATAGATGCTCTTATCAATCTATCAAATGTAACTCTCTTTATAGTCATCTATATATCCGAGTCTAATTCTCTCTCTCTCTCTCTCTATATATATATATATATATATATATATGTATATATGAATTTATTTACCAATTTTAGTTCTTTCCTTCACTCTTCTCACTTTTTTCTCCTTGTCTAATTCCTCCTTCTTTTCCTCATCCCACTTCTTTTTCTTCTTCTTCCACTTCTTATTCTTCTTCTTGCCCAACCCTTATGAGGTGACTCATTTTCATTGACACTGGCAAATGGCTATGTATGCAAGATGCAGTGACACCCTAGAAAGCCATTGCCGCCGGCCACAATCAATACGACGTAATGCCCCCACACAACCCGAGTCTTACGACCCTTGCCCTTCGGTTCTCTGCGCAGAATCCTCAACAATACCTCGCTACATCCCACCCACAACGCACCAATCTCCAATAAACCGAAATCAGCAATGCTTTTTATTTTTATTTTTCATTATTTATTTTTCCTTTTTTTATTTTGCTTGGTCGTTCATTTTTATTTTTATTTTTTTTTACATTGTTCATTCTTTTTCTTCCTTTTTTCCTTTTCTTTTTCTTTCTTCTTTTCTTCTTTTAGTTTTCTTTTTTTATTTTCTTTTTTTCCTTTTCGCTTTCGTTCTTTTCCTTTTCTTATTTTTCTTTCTTTTACATTTTTAGTTTTCTTTTCTTTTTTTACCGTTTCTTTTTTTTTCCCTTCCTTTCTTTCTTTATTTTTTTGTTATCATTCTTATTTCTTTTTCTTTTTATTATTTCTTTATTCTTTTTTTAGTTTTTATCATCTCTTTTTCTTTTTTTTTTCTTTTTTTTTTAATTTTTCACCTCTTTTCTTTCTTTTCACTCTTTCTTGTTTTCTTTCATTCTCTCTTTCTTTCTTTCTTTCTTTTTATTTTATATTTCTTTTCCGTCCTTTTTTTCTTTTCTTTTTTTTTTCTTGCTTTCTTTCTTTATCTTGCTTTCTTTCTTTTTCTGCCTT
>OY757925.1:64337449-64357449 GCA_963585895.1 Sepioteuthis lessoniana | reverse complement strand
TATGACTTCTAATAACAATAATTCGTAAATAATTATAGGTTTAAGCAATTATAATTCATACAAATAAATTTTCTGTTATATGGCATTATATATTACTATTGAATAGGGATACTTTTTAAGCAGTTCTATTTGACCACCAGATGAGACCTTAACTGGTCACAGTATACCTGGGAGTAATGTCCGTGAAGGGATGCTCTGCATTTCCCAGATCTCCAGAACTGGAATCTTACATTCAGATGCAATTTAGGTTGTTGTTTTTTTTGTTGTTTTAATTTTTTGTTTGCTTTTTTTTAGTTTAATGACATATCTACCCTTGATATTTATCTAATACTAAATTCTATGCATATATATATATATAGTCATATCAAAGACTCAAAAAATACTAATTGTTAACTCCTTGCTGATTACTCAGCATTATAAGGTACATATCAAAGGGAAATTGGAGTTATCCAGGGAAAGGAAGACGGCCTCCCTTATACCTTGGTGTTGTAGCAATTGAAAAGGGAGCCTTCGGGTTACCCACGACTACGGTCGACAACTTTACTTTACTTTAGATAAGTGGTTTTATGAATTGCTATTTATTGTTTGCACGCAGTTAGACGGTTTCAAGTATTGCTTTCGAACATTTATATTTCTATTCCCACACAGCTTTTCTTTCTAAGTTCAATAGTTCTATTTGCCATTGTTAAATGTTTGCTGCATTGCTATCCAATACCAAGTTAATATTAACTATTCAAGTTAATATTCAAGTTAATATTAACCATTTGTTTGCTCACAGTTAAATGCTTTCAAGTATCATAAATGATTACATTGTCGTTTTTGACAGTTAGAAGGGACCCTAACAGGTACTCCCTCCCTGAATCAGACTGGACCTGTGAGTAATGTAAGTAAAGAGTTATCCTATAGCCCCTAAAGCTCATTGACTTAACCTGACCATAGGATGATTTGGCTTGGTTTGGCTTGGTAGCCTATTGTAGGTTATTTAATGCCAAATCCGGTTTATATATATATATATATATATATATATATATTAGATATATGATTAGTTACCATAAGTCAACAAAGTTAAATAGTTCCAATTATTGCTATGTATCACAAACTATTCAATTAAACATCAGACATTTGTTTACACGCACTTAAATGGTCAAACAGTTTTATTGCACTCAATTGAATTTAGCATTTGTCATTTGTTTGCACTCAGTTTAAAAATCAAATACTTCTATTTGACCATTGATTGGACCCAATCAAGTGTTACCATTTCGAGCCAGAGTGGACCTGGGAGCGATAGCAATGAATGGGGTACTCCACATTCCCCAAAATCTCCTCGCTATCAGATTGTTTAGTATCATATACAGGACACTCGTCAGTGATGCAGTCGGTGTGTTCCACAGCCCCAGCTGACTGTGCTGATGCAGTTTACGGTCATACCCAGGACACACCTTTTTCTTTTGGGGAGGGAGGACTAATTCCTCTGCAGAAGCTTAACCTATGAGGGGTTTGTATGCCTTTAAACAAATAAATTAAACCAACTTATTATTAGATTAGTAGTTGAAGAAAAACTGAGAAAACATAGTAGTGAAATAGTGTGTGACCCAAATTCTTTAAGTCAATGATAATTTTTACTGGCTCTTAAACGTCTGAGTAACACCAGGTCGATAGACAACTTCCAAATTTCTATCTTCAAACTCCCCACACGTAACAAATATCGTCCTGCCTTGCCAGCGACGCTTAGAATACGCCGACTGTATCCCCCTACAGAGAGGTGCGATCCTTCACCAGAAAAAAAATGTCTCCAATGTATGAGAATAAACCGCCACTGGGAGTGACGGTCAAGTTCTAGTGCTCTGAGAAGCGACGAGACGCTCTTTCATTGTCATTACTCTCAGGTCAAGTCAGCAATAGGAATGATAGGACCTGTTAAAGTCCCATCTCTGACTCAAATAAATTTGTTTAAAAATTATTAATATTAGATAGGAATTATTAAACTATTTAACTGGGGGAAAATTAGTTGTATCAATATCATTCAATTAAAACTATGTTTATTTGATAGTAACAATTATTATTATTATTATTATTAAGGATTTTCGGACTACTTTATTGTCATTTCCACAACGTTTCGGCCGATATGTCCTCCGGCCTTCTTCAGGTGTTTGTCGAACTCGGAAACCTACACAGAACTTTAAACTACGTCCTTTATTGAATCCGTGGGGTCACCTGTTCTGATTCCGTTAGCCATAACTGGATATAAGGGTTAAGTATTCCTGTATTGTTACAGTCAGTATTGAACCTGCAACCTGCAGATGATTGTCACCTTAGAAACTTAGGGAACCAACGCCTGTAACCGTTACGCTATGTGTCCTGCTGGATACATAGCGGACAGTTTTGAGTGAATTTTGGGGGCTTATAAACTTACTGTTCTTACTTAACTTGGATTACTACTATCATGTATAATTTTTTTACCTGTGCTCATATTCAGATTTGTGTCAGATTTTTTTTTTACGTCATCATCATCATCATATCGTGCTGGCAGCACGGATATCCCTGACCCTCTCTCGCCACTCCTCCCTATCGTTCATCGCCCTAGGCAGGTCTTCAGGACAACAACCTGTATCCTCACATAGCTGCTGAATGTACGTTCGTGCTGGTCGTCCTGCTTTTGCGCGGCCGTGTGTGGGGATCCATAAGAGTACATCTCTTATGAGTTCATCTCTGCTTCTCCAGCAATGTCCTGCATGTCTGGTTCGCCTAACTTGAATAGTTTTCGTGATAGGGGGCAGGTGGCCGTACAGTTGGTGTCTTGTGGGGTGTTGCTGCCAGGACTTGTTCAGGATTGCACGCAGCATTCTTGTGTAATTGCCATCTAGTTTCTTCTCCAGCCGTTTTGTTAGCGTCCATGTAGTGCATCCATATAGCAGTATCGATGTGACCGCTGCCTGGAAGAAACTGCGTTTCATTTTATCGGTTAGGTCTGATTTCCATATAGTCGATAGCCTATTGATAGCTGTCCATGCTTTCGTTAACCTCGTTTCGATGTCCTTTTCGGTTGATTCGACGCTGCTTCCTTTTACGTAGTTCGAAGTTTCGTGTAGGTTCCCGAGTTCGACAAACACCTAAAGAAGGCCGGAGGACATATCGGCAGAAACGTTATGAAAATAACAATAAAGATGAAGACAATAGTTCGAAAAACCTTAATGTTAAAAATCATCAAACTTCGTCTCAGAAATTTAGACAGCTAATTATTATTAGTTATTTGAAATCAAATGACTGTATGCCACAAACCAACCAACTAACCAAACAAAAACAAAAAACAAGCAATAATCCATGAATTCATATCTATCTATCTTTCTGTCCAAGTTGGTATATATACATAAACTATGCGAACAATAAGTGCAAAAGTGAATGAATCGAAACACTAAACCACATTACAAATAATTAGATATCTCACTAACTTCTCAAAACGCTCTAACTATATAGCCACTTCTCACGTGGGTATATATTCCATTCTATGTAAAGATTGTGACAAATATTACATCGGCGTAACCCAACGTAATCTAGAAAAAAGGATTTACGAACATATAGATCAATTAAATTAAATAACGACCGAAAAGCCCTTTTCTCTCCCATGTTAGATCACCGGTGGCTTTGATTTAATTCATACATTGCAACAAATCCCGTCGACTGTAAGAATCTGCAGTCATCTCTCAGTCCAAGCATATTAAACAACGACCCAGCTTCAACCAGATTTCAACCAACTTGGCTGACTTTATCTTACGCGAAAATAATATTAAAATAGAAAATGGATTAGAAAAAATTTTTATAAAAAAATTAAGACATTTTTCTCCACCATACTTCCATACTTCTGGGCGAATTTCATTTTTTCAATTTGATATTCCATTTCTATTGGTCATGTCTTTGATGAAATTTTATGCGCTTGACTTATGCCTCTCCCCTGTCTACTTAGCCATGGCCCAGATTCATTTTTGTAACAAACGAATCATAGTCACAGCCAAATACCGCTGCTGCTACCACTCTGACATATATCTCTGGCTTTCCTTTTCTTTCAGTTTGATCTCTCCTCATAACCCCTAATTTTTTTTTTTTACTTATATATTTCTTCCTGTGTTGAACTTTAGAAAAATTTGTCATTCTGATGAAATCTTTTTTTAAAAAAAAGACGAAATATTATTTTTTGATCCGTTGTCTATGTTTTGGTTTATCCACTTTTCCCCATTTTTTTTTCATATCTTGTCAGATTTACCTAATCTACCATTTCTCCATAAAACTATATGTGTGAATTACAGTCATTTTTCTTTATTTTGTCGTTATCATATATTAGTCTCTGGAGATTCAATAAGGCTCTTGCGATTTGATTTTATAAATCTATCTTATTTCTTTTTTTTTTTAAATCTACCTATATATATATATATATACACACACATTTCTACCAATTTTTCTTTCTTTCTCAGGTTTTTAGATCTATCTATTCTAGTATTCTCATCCCAATTTTACATTTTCTTTTTTATTCTTATTTATCTATCTATCAATCTATCTTTTTGCTCGGTTTTATATATATATATATATATATATATATATATATATATATATACTACTTTCTTTCTATCTATCTATCTATCAATTTTTATCAGTTTTTTTTACATCTACCCATTTCTCTATCTATCTATCTATCTATCTATCTTTCTCGTTTTTTTTAAAATCTATCTATCTATCTATCTCTTGAGGTTCATTGAAAAGCGTTATATCGTCATAGCCTAATCAATAAAAGGATCATAAATATAAAACGAATCTCCCAAGAGTCATCACATTTCTGTCTTTAGCCTCAAAAGAATGGCTGATGGCGTCAAAATGATCTCTTGTGCCTACATGTACTTCCGAATGATCAGCCTGCAGACATGGCCCTAGAAAAACGACTCTGGCATTCAAACTACAATGCCCCAGATGAAGCTGCCACCGCAACTCTTAAATGCAAAAATTTTTTTTTTTTTGCTTTTATTTTTTAAGAATAATAATTGGTTAGTTTTACAGCAATGCAATAGTTTTGGGGTTATTTCATGCTTAAGTCGGTTTAACAATTATGGTCTTCATACAGAGTACACTCGGTACACTTCTCAATCGTTTGAAACAGGTAAAAATTGTGGGATCTGACGGCATAGATTCCTTTAACTAACTCTCTCCCTCTCTCTCTCTCTCTCTCTCTCTCTCTCACACACACACACACACACACACACACACACACATACCAACTGGTAGGTACTCTTGTCCTCACAGAGCAATTATATATATATTTGCTGGCTGGCAAAGGCTAGAGTCAATGAGAATGAGTCAATAAGAGAACACCGTTAATGAGTGACCAGCACTTCTTGCTTGTTTTCCTTGAGTAGTTTGTAAGATAGGAGGTAAGTGGCTTTACAGCCATCGTTTTGTAGGATGTTTTTCAAGGAATTGTTCAAAACAGCCCGCAGCGTCCTTATGTAGTTCTTATCAAGCTTTTTCACTAGTTATTCCATTAAATCCAAATCGTCCAAACATACAATAGTACTTACATGGCTACTACTTGGAAGAATTCCCATTTTATTTTATCCGAGAGATCAGAGTCCCACATAGTCGTTAACCTTTCAACAACGTTACAAAAAAAAAAAAAAAAAAAAACTTTATTCATCATCACAATATCATTGTTTTAAGATAAAATAAATTAATTAAGTTCTGTGGATATTAATAAGAAATAAAAATAAAAATGAAATAAATTCAAAAGGTCGCGATTAACAGAAGTCCCTGAAAGGAAGTTGGTAAGGCGCATGCCCAAAGAAAAGACCGACCAGCGTTAAATAGTGACCTGTTCTTATTCAGCAGTGACCACTTGGACTGGAAAGAGCAACATATCTACACCTACTGCTGGTGGGATAGACCACGTGTCCGCTTAGCGGCACGCTAGTACACTCTCCCACTGGTCGCATCTGTTCGTGAACATATCTACAAGACAACAGGACAGACCATCAAACTCACAACTCCCTAAAAATGACTCTTCCATAGCAAGTCGAAACATGTATTATTAAAAATATCCACTGGATATAATTCCAGATTTTGGACTTATCACCAACCAAAAATGACTAATATATTTCAATGCCTTTTTTAGGATATGAAGCTGTTTACTAATAGTCCATCACGACATTTCCTTGCAATTGAATAACCGTATTAAACTCAGAAATAAAATTCGAGTTGAAGGGTATCTTCGTCTCTTTTCTTCTTTCCTTCAGTAATTATTTTGAAGCCTTCTACTGACAAAGACACCAACAGTTAGATTCTCTGGTTTGGTTTGATTGAGTTGATTTTTATAGTATATCAACTATTGTAGGTTATTGAATGCCAAATACATTTTTACACATATAAAAAGTTCTATCTCTAAATAATTCAGTAGAGCAAAAGTACAGTTTTCTGTTTTCACACAGTTATACATAACGACTTTTCTATTTCAAACAATGTAGTTCAGCATAAGGACTCAATTTGATATAGAACTGTTGGATATTTAATCTATTCAGTTTAACATGAGTAAACTGTTTTGTTCTATTTGACCCATAGATAGGACCCTATAAGGTGCTACCATTCCGGGATTTAGTGGAACTGGGAGCGATGGCAAAAAAGGGGTACCCCGCAATCCCTAAAGCTACAGGATTACTGAAGCCATACCATCTGATTGTTTAGTTTCATATCCAGGACACTCGTTGGGGGAGTCTTATCCCTCTGCAGTGATGCAGTCGGTGGATTCTGCAGCCCCAGCCAACTGGGCCAAATTTAAATTGGGTAAGGAGAAAGAACAGTGAAGTCGGATACTACAACAAGTGACAACCGCCAACGACAACGACCAACAGCATCCATAACCAAATAACCAACCAATCTTCTTATCCCCAAAGTTTATGATCATTTTAAGCAAGAAAAAATCTTCCTAATTAATAGAACATTCAATGTTTTAAGAGTCAACACATAAATCTCATTCGAACGTATTTGAACATAACTGCAAATAATCAATTTGACCAATAAATAGTATTCTCACTGGTCCATCGACTCTGGGTCAAAATAGACCTAGGAGTGACCCCACGTACACTTTAACTTCAGTGAGTGTGTACCAGGCTCATTGGAAATGTAATCAATTCGAACATAAAATACATGACAGTATAAATCAGTGTTTGTTCTAGTAACTGATAGATACTGGGGAACTTCTGGCTCTAGACTGATCATCCTCCGATCCAATACCGTCTAAAATATATGTTCAATCTTTTGCAACCTATAAACACTTCTCAAGCCGTTCAACTTGGCTCTCAGATGTAATTTTTACATTAATGGTATGATAAATGATATTTTGATAATGAAATGATATGATAAATGATATGACGGTGATATAGAGATCTGATAAATAATATGTCGGTAATGTAATTATATGATAAATGATATGACGGTGATATAATGATATGATAAATGATAAAACGGTAATATAGAGATCTGATAAATAATATGTCGGTAATGAAAATTATATGATAAATGATATGACGGTGATATAATGATATGATAAATGATATGACGGTAATATAGAGATCTGATTAATAATATGTCGGTAATGTAATTATACGATGAATGATATGACGGTGATATAATGATATGAGAACTGATATGACGGTAATGTAATGATATGATAAATGATATAACTGTAATATAGAGATATGATAAATGATATGACGGTAATATAGAGATATGATATATAATATGACAGTAATGATAATGATATGATGAATAAGACAATCTTAAATTACAAATCATGAAATTTGATTTTTCTGTGTTACCAGTCGGCTATATGGGTGACAAAACGTATTTTTTGTCCGGTTTCTTTGTTTAATGGCATATCAACCTTCCATGGTGATTTAATGCTAAAGCTAATCCTGTGGGAAGAAGGTAGGAGTAGTATTAACCAATTGCTAGGGTGCAGATAATAGAGTTCATAACATTATCCAATAATATTCCTCTAAAATTGAACATAATAGCGCGTCTGTAGTTCGAACTCTCTTATTCTAATTTCACGCTACTCTATGGTAGCCACTACGCCATGAAGAAACCCCAAAGTTCAGAGCTTTATTTTGTTAGAGGCAAAAATTTGTTGTTGAGAAAGTTGAACTGTGATAGCAATGAAAGAGTGGAAAAACTTCAACGGCACTTGATCAAACATAATTACTATCTAAATACCGTAATATATATATATTATATATATATATATATATATATATATATATATATATATATATATATATATATATATATCATTGATGTACATATATATGAATATCTAGATAATATATATAATTGCCAATGCTATACACACACACACACACACACACACACACACACACATATATATATATATATATACATATATATACATCAGTATGCGCTTGTGTGTGTACCATTATATATATATATATATATATATATATATATATATATATATATATATATACTTCTTTAAGAAAAACAACGAAACCGGTCACATAGGATTATAAATTTATTTCAATCCTGTTACGCATTTTTGAAATTTCCAAAAACACGAAAAAAGTAACAGGACTTCTTCAGATCATTTTGGATAAAAAAATTGAATAGACACATGGTAGTGGGAGGGGATATTATGAGGGAGTCGAAGAGTTGGGAGGGAGTCTTAGAGGGGTGAGGAGTTACCTCTTCATTAAGCCCACTTCCGTTTTAAATTTAACTTTCGGTTAGCAGTGTAGTAAATATTGTTTCTTTAAAAGGTTTTTTAAAATTTATGTTTAGACCTAAATTACAGGTTTTTTATTGACTAAGATTTAAAACTTTAAATAAAAAAATTCAAGTAAAGGTACAGTATTAGATATATTAGTTTTAAAGCAAATATTTACTTTCTTTACTATATTTTAACATTTCAAAATTATTTAGAAAGCATTAATTCGTTCCACTTTTTATGCGTAGTACGTATGTATTATATTCTTTTTTACAATTTTCTAACAATTTATTTTATTTATTCTCAAAATTAGCTCTATGTTGTTATAGAAAAATTTTGTTAATTATTTATAGTTTAAATTTAGCCCTATGTCGACACCTAGCTATTAGTTCATTTTTCTTATTTAATAATTTTTTTGGCTCAGGAAAGAGCAAAATGTGGATTTTTTCTTCAAGACACAGGTTGCACCTACTATCGAAAGATTTTGGGGTACAAGATCTTCTCAATATGGACCATTGTATTTCCGGGGTTAACCCTTTAACTTTTAATCTCCAATAATGTTTGGATAGAGCAGTTTGATTTTTTTGATGCTCATGGGAGAAGGAGAATTTATGATTTCCATACCTAATTTTAAAATTAGTAGATGAAATTCCAATATAATATTTCTTATCGTTTATGTTCTCTTTTGGATAAATAATAGCTTGATATACTACGTTATCTGAATTACACAAACCATTCATTGGACAATCACTTCGAGATTTACAGTTACATTCTATTTTTTTACTATTATTATTATTATTCTTTACTCGGTTACGAAATTTATTAATTAATTCATTATTATGACTATTTATTATTTGAGAAATATTTTTTGTGTAAGAATAACTTATTTTCAAGGTTTTCCTAATAAATATTTTATGTAATATATTATCTTGTTTAAAATGTTTATCTATCAGTCTCAAAAAATATTTACCTACATCTATATTGGCTAGTTTACAAAAAGGGGGGTTAAACCATATAATTTTCCTTTTTCTATTTTTATTTTTTTGATCGTAATTATCATTTTCTTTAGTAATTTCAATTGTTATATTTTCATTTAAATACCTAAAATCCTCATTAAACCCACTATTTTTAAGGGCATTTATATATCTCTTACTACTCTCTTTGAAAATCTTTTCATTTGCAGATAGCTTACCTATTCTTAAATTTACTGTTACACACATACCGTTGCACACACATATGTATATACTGAAGCATATATATATATATATATATATAATATATATATATATATATATATATATATATATATATATATATATATATCATATTATATATCATTGCCAATGATTGATATATATATATATATATATATAATTTCATATATCAGTGATGATATCATTTGTATATATATGTATATATATATATATATATATATATTTGTGTGTGTGTGTGTGTGTGTGTGTGTGTGTGTGTGTGTGTGTGTGTGTGTGTGTGTGTGTGTGTGTGTGTGTGTGTGTTTAGTTGTATAGATCTACCTTCCACTTGGCACGCGTTAATCAAACTCAACCCGTTGCTACTAAAACATACTCCTCCTTGCACATCACTCATTCTTTTGTAACATTCATATGGTTTTCATTTCCCAGCAACTACAAAGTAGATGACAGACCCCCTGTTCAAGCCTGGAGGACTCTTTTTGATGTGCCACCGATTTGAATTGCCTCAGAATAAAAATGTTTGCAAAATCATAATAGTTTTTGCTATAAACCAATTCCAAACAATTTATTAAAAATATTCTGAAAAAAAAAAAGGAATTTTTTCTGCTTTTTCAAAAAAAATTCCGCTTGTTTATTTATTGACCCTCGGACATATACTGTTTATCCATAGACACAGGGAGAATAGTTGAATTCATACGTATCGAGAGTATTAGCGTTATGTGAATGGCAGTCTTATCCAGGAATTGAACACGTATTGCTGTGTTCAATTCCAACGATGGTGACCATTACACCACGAAAGTGTGTGTGTGTGTGTGTGTGTGGTCAAATGTTAAGGAAAAGTGAGTCCCTTCCATTTTTGTGCTTAGCAAGGCCAAGACGATTTGAACTGGTAGATGGCGCAAGGCCTAAAGTGTGTAGCATCCTCTGAAAACAGACCTCACGACAAAGGATAAAACCGACTTCAAGATGAGCTCTACGGCTATGCCATTTGCTATTTCAGACAATAAGTTCGTTACAAGACTAAAATGTACTATACATTGATTTACTTCTTGCTTCTCGCAGACCATCAGTACGAGTGACTCAAAGATGCAGTCTTTTGACATTCCCCTATATGAAAGCTAGGCGACCCCTACCTACAAGCGAAGGCATTAATATCGGGTAGATGTAATGGTCAGCGAAAGAAGACATCAATCTCCGGGTGTGCGGCAAATGCAGGACTTGGCCTGTAATAGAGCTACCATGAATTATGGCCAATTGCGTTCCGGCTATCGACCTGTCCGAATGAGCAGAGTGGAAATTGATGCTAACACTGTCTGGATCTCTAGGCGACAGTTGAGTAGGTCGTCCGGCTACGGTCAAGCTTTGAAAGAGAAGGAGAGGGGGGAAATAGAGATAAAGCAAGAGGGTGAGTGATACACATAAACATATTACATGCATGTATCTACCGATACACACACACACACACACACACACACACACACATGCAGTAATGTGTTCATCTATCTATAGGCTAGTTCTGTCTGTGGGTGTTGTTCTGTGTATTTGGGCTATAAAAGAGTAAGAGAAACCAAAACAACAAAAAAAGAAGACATTATATTTAGCTGATGATATTAAAGATTCTGAAAAGTTGTCATTAAGATTATAATGATTTCCACGCTTCCTAATGTCAGCACATAAAACTGTACATGCTCCTCTGACCACGAAGGGGATCTTTCTTGGAGTGATCAAGTCATTTAACAGAAACTATCTATATATTACTAACATTCTCGTTAGATGCTTAGATGCACACATATTATGACCCAACAAAATCGGCACCTCATAGCCAGATATTTACTAGAGCAATACACTCACGAGCTATTAGTTAAGGAATAAAGCTATTTGGTTGGTGCTGATCGTCATGTATAATCATGAAAATATTTAGAATAACTGGGAGGGGTGAAGGCTATGAAATACTGATTAGAATCGTCAACTCCATCTAAAGAGAAGCAGAGGCGTTAGAAAAGGAAGACAACGGTTTCACAGATCATCTAATACACACGCACAAATACAAACACACTTACACACACACACACTCACACAAATATATATATATATATGTGAGTGTGTGTGTGTGTGTGTGTGTGTGTGTGTATGTGTGTGTGTGTGTGTGTGGCGCAAAAATTATCCACCCATCTATTATCAATGAATAATGGTGATAAATAGATAAATAATATATGTATGTATGTACGAGGAGTGTACTCACTTTTTGACTATCACCTATTTACTTTGGGGTATAGAATCCAATAGAGTTTCTTTACAAATAATATATAATCATCTCCGTTTTCATTGTATAATGCTTCATTGTGAATAAGAAAATCATAGTATGTCTGGTTTAGAAGAAAATAAAAGAAAATAAAAAACAAGTGTTAACATTATATATATATATATACATATATATATATACATATATATATATATGTACATATATATATATATATATATACATATAATATACATCGACAGGTTATCGATCATATGGAAATCTGGTCTCTCCTATAAAATAAAACGGGATTTATTCCAAGCTGTAGCTGTGTCCATACTACTATATGGATGCACCACATGGATGCCAAAAGAACACAAAGAAAAAGAGCTAGATGGGAACAACACAAGAATTCTACCTGCCATCAAGAAAAAATTCTTGAAGCAACACTCCATACATGAGCAAGTGTACGGCCATCAACCTCCCGTCTCACAAACCATCCAAACAAGACATATGAGGCACTGCTGGAGAAGTAAAGACGAAACAATAAGTGACGTTCTATTTTGGACTACAACACATGGACTCACCAGTGTTGGCCGACCCGCAAAGACTGACAAACATCGGCTGTCTGAGGAAACTCGATGCCGTCCAGATTACTTACCAAAAGCTAGACAAGTCTGTTGGGGCTGTAGAGTAAATCGACTCCATCTCTAGAGAGAGGTAAGACTTCGACTAACGAGTTTCCTGGATATGACATTAAACAATCTTATGGTGAGGCTCCAGTAATGCTGGAGCTTTGGCGAATGTAGAGTACCTCTTCATGGCCTTTGTTCACAGTTCCCCTCTGGCCCGGAGTGATATCACCTGAAAGCGTTCTATCTGTGGTCAAGTAAAACTGTCTGATATCAAATCCTGGACGAGACTGGTTGCATTTCACATAGCACTAATACCCTTGGGAAAGGTATGAATCCAATTATTCTCCCGCCAGCTATGGGTAAATAGTAGGGCAGACTAGGTTCTTCAGCCTTGGTGGGGCAACTAGTCTTGGAGAAGGAAAACTCTGAATTCAAACCTGTTAAACTACGCTTAAAAATCGACCTTGTGTCATATCCTGCCCGAGCGGAGGGGTTGGTAAATAAGAGTATAACTGTGTGATATTTAAACTGAATGCAAACAAGTGTCTTATGCTAAACTGAATTGTTTGAAATAGAACTGCTTGACCATGTAACTGTGTGTAAACAAATGACTGCTGTTTAATTGAATTGTTAGTGATATATAGCAATACTTGGAACCGTTTAATTTTGTTGACTTATGATAAACTGTATTATTTGAAGTAGAACTGTTTGATCATTTAATTGTGTATAAACAAATGACTGATGTTTAATATGATTATTAGTGATACAAAACAACACTTGGAACTTATTTGACTTATTTTTACAAATCATATTTATCTAATATATATGCATAAACCGGATTTGGCATTAAATAACCTACAATGGTTGATATGCCATAAAACCAAACCAAACTGCCAGAAGTGATGGCTGATGGGGATGGATGACGAGAGAGAGAGAGAGAGAGAGAGAGAGTCAAGGAACTCCGTATTGTCAGTATGACAATTTAGATAGGGAAATTAGCAGAAATTAGGGACAATTATATATATATATATATATATATATATATGTGTGTGTGTGTGTGTGTGTGTGTGTGTGTGTGTGTGTGTGTACTTATATCATACATCTTCATTGATGCATCGGGATGGGTCAACAGTGATGTTTCCTTTGGGTTCACAGGGGGTATTGGGTCTTGCAGCATCACACCCCCTCGCCCAAATGACCCAGTTGGCATTGATCTTACACCAACTCCCATCCGGGCAGCTAAACTGCGTATCTTGCACACAAGACAAATGACCGCATATATACGCGTGTATGTGTGAGAAAGAGAGACAGAGACAGAGAGAGAGAGAGTGTGTGTGTGTGTGTGTGAGAGAGAGAGAGAGAGAGAGACAGACAGACAGACAGAGAGACAGAGAGAGTAAGAACGATAAAGGAGGGGGAGAGAGTTGTATATAACTCACACGTGTCAGAGGTTTTTTACATTAAATTTTCCTTGATTTTAGCTCAGGTTTTTCTCCTTCACTTTTTCCTGTTTTCCTTCTCTCTAGTTTTCGTTCTCCTCTCTTTCTTGTCTTCTCTTTATTTCTTTATTCTCTTCTTTTCCCTGTTTTCTTTCTATACATTATCCTTTGTCCTATCTTTCTTTTCTCAATTCTTCTTCTTGTCCTTCTGCCTTGATTTCATACCTTTTCTTTCATATCTTTCTTTTTTTTTCTTATCATCTTTTTAAAAATATTTTTCTTTCTCATCTTGTACCGGCTTATTGATAATTACAGCCATATTTTATTTTTTCGTTCCTTTGGTAATATCCATGATTTTTTTCTTGTTCTTTGTCATACCTGCATGTTGAAAAGCAATAGACATGTCTATCAACTTGTTTGGCTACAATATCAAACCAAACAAAATGTTTTCCTGCGTTTTTCTAAGCAGGAAGATGCAGTTCTGTCAAAATCTGTGCACACTTCTTGTTCATTTATTTGGAAAGAAAGCAACCCGTTTCTCTAGGATGGACGTCAAAGCAATTGGAGTAGCTCCTGACCAAACATTTCTATTTCTTTTGTCGAACTCTGTCAAAAGCCTTTCCCTTTAACGACAGTCTTTTGACACATGAAGAGCTCTTTACAGCCAGTCAAGTCTCGCCAGCGACATATAATGGATTCGCAGTACTTCAGTCGACAGATAAGTGTACAGGAAGATTAGGCGCCATAGACAGGAATAGGAACATACATCAAAACGATATATATATATATATATGTGTGTGTGTGTGTGTGTGTGTGTGTGTGTGTGTGGTAGATGTATTGGATATAATATCCCACAAAATGTTAGGAAATGGTACTTATAAACCTCAAGTTAGTGTTAAATGTAGACAACAATTTTCCAATTGTGACAATAAAAAAGTGCGTCACGAGTAACGATTATTATCGTCGGAAAAGGAATCGGTGACTCGTTCAGAAAACCAAAATAGTGGTGTGCGTTTCATTTTGTGATAGTACTATTCAGAAACGCAGGAAGCAGCGGTCGCGCCAATTCTACTGGATGGATGCATCTCATGGACGCTGACGAAGCGTATTGAGAAAAAGCTTGACCGCAATTGCATAAGAATGCACTTGTGCAGCCACCTTCTTCCCATCTCTATAACCATCCAAATAAGATGGACAAAACATGCGGGATATTGCAGGAGAAGTAAGGACGAACTCATAAGTGACGTTCTCCAGCGGACCCCTTCACATTGACCTGCAAGTATTGGACGACCAACAAGTAATTATCAATAACAATTCTCTATTGGGGCTATAAAATACACCGACTGCATATCTACAGAGGGGTAAGACTCCCCCAACGAGTGTCCTGGATATGACACTAAACAATCTGATGGTGATGTTTCAGTAAAGCTTTGGGGTAATAATTGAAACAGAACTGCTTTGACAATTAAACTGCGTACTTATACCAAGCTGAATTGTTTGATATTGAACTATTTTGACCTTTAACTGGGTGTAGAAAAACTGTACTAATGTTGTACTGAATTGTTTGAAATAGAACTGTTTATATGTATAAAAATGAATTTTGTATTAAAAAAATAAAATGGCTGATAAGCCATAAAAAGAAACCCGGCGGATTTTTGTTGAAAATAGTTAAGTATAAAAATAGTTCTATTTCTAACAATTCCGTTTAGCATAAGTACACACTATTTTGCTTACACACAGTTAAATGATTAAACAGCTCTATTCATAACAATTTAATTTAGCGTAATTTCACAGTATATTTCTATTTAACCCATAAATAGGACCCAATCAGGTACTACCACTCCGGGTCAGAGTGTACCTGTGAGCGATGGCAATAAAGGGTTACTCTGCATTCTCCAAATTTTCCGCATTACTGAAGCCTCACCATCAAATTGTTCATTAATATATCTAGGACACTCGTTGGGGAAGTCTTACCCCTCATCTGTCGTTAAAGGGAAAGGCTTCATATATATATATATATATATATATATGTATATGTATTTATTTCTATATGCAGTTAGTGTATCCTGTAGCCCCAGCTGATTGGGCCAAGCTTGTTTGAAAGGAATTGCTTTATCTTCTATATTCTCGTGACTTCGATCCTTCTGATAATCACTTGTTTAGAGGATTAAAGAATCATTTGGATTATCTTGGGATAACTTCAAGTGAAGAGATTGAACACGAACTGGTCTCAGATTTTGTATCAAAGCTTAAAGAATTTTACAAGCATGGCATCTCTAAACTTAATGCTATATATATATATATATATATATATATACATGGTGCAAAAGCAAAATTACGAATATTCTAGTATAGTGATAAACCTCTCTGTTATAAAACAAGATTAATTTTGATTTTAAAAAATAAACAACATAATAAGAAGACATGTTATATAGCGGTATAATCAATGACAATAACATTTTCTAATAAAATATAATTCTCTTTGTTCTTTAGGTTGAAACTTCTGTCGTCTGACCGAGCGACAAGGAGAGGAAAACAGACGGAGGAGGACTGGGACAAATATTGGGATTGGGGACTCGGAGGTCTGCAATATTGACCCATTCTTCTTTGCCTCGTAGTGTCTCCAAATACAAGGCCCCACAAAGCACTTCTTCGATGGAAGGTTCTCAACTGAATTCCTCAGTGGACCGCTGACCCCTTCATTCAGGCGTTCGTCCGGCCACTCGCTAACCGTGATTCTCGTGATTCCGTGACTAACCGTATCAGACTGACTGACGTTAGTACCAGTGTATATATAATTTCATTACACCTACGCGTTCTTCGTTTTGTAATTCACGTGATTTGCTTACACCCACGTATTGTTTATTTTCACAGGTGCATCCTGAGTAGAGAAATCCCTGATTGAAGTGTCTGTCAAAGGTCAATATAAAAACAGGTAGACACGAAACAGTAAATTTACTCAATATGGCCGCCATTCTTTTTCAATTATAGTATCAATATGCTTTCGAAACGATCTGCGTGCTTTTAAAATGAATTCTTAAATTCTAAAATTTTATTAATTCCTCCTTAATAGCAATCTTAATTGAACCAATATTTGGATGGGAAGTTACATTTGTTTTGTTAAAACTATCCCATATTTTGTTCCTCACCCTATATATATAGTGAGGGAGAGACTAAAAACGCGAGAGAGGCAAAAAATTGACTGATAACAACGATTTTTTTTTATTAAATGGATGTTGTTTTAGGAATAAATCTTGGGAAGTTCTTCAGTTTATGTAAACAGCAATTTTATCTGAGTCAATAAAGCAATATTACTTTAGCAAAATTTGCAAGCCCAATACGCTCAGCTAATTGGATGTACCTCTTAATGTGTAGGACTTTGAGAGAACCTTTGTCTGCAAATTTTAACTTCCTTTCTTTCGGATGATGAAGAAAAAAGAGTCGGAAGTATCATTCTGGTGTGAGGCTGGAGGGTTACCCAAACAACTAGAGTACCAATAGTCGGATAAACAGATTTGCCTCTGTCATCTTCAGACAATTTACATCGAAGGTAGTGTTAAAATATCACTTGCTGTTTCCATAGCAGAGATGACTTTGGAATTAAATTACCCACGAAGGTTCATATGCCATTAAAAAGAAACAAAAGGAATTAAGATAAAATCCATAAATCAAAATTTTATCAAAACAATTTTTTAAGTTATAGATGAAATTTAAACAATCTGGAAATTGAATAATTTCAGTCGTCACTTTTTAATTGATGTTCGTAAGAAGTACGTTATAAAAATGTATATGAAAGTAGTTGGACTGATTTCCAATCTATTTATTCGACTATACGAAATTTAAAGAAAAAAGCATAATTCCTTTTTGACACCAGCTTCCCAAAAAGCTTTTGGAGAGAGAAATGTTATATTGTCATCGGTTGATTTATGCTGAAATATACATATATATGCGGGATACATACTGACGCAATGAATAACAGACGCAGGAAGACTTCTTTAACAAAATATTTACCTCTCACTTTATTGCAAGGGTTCGAAAAGGATTACTCAAGGTTTGCATGTGAGAGGGAGCTTGAGACCGAATATAACTGAAATATTTTGACCCCAAAGTTATGGCAGTCAGCGTTGTGTCTTTCTCGTTCTTCTGATGCTCAACCGGAGGTCCAGAGGCAACTCTGCTGGGTGATGGCTTTCTTTACTGCATCTTATCAGCATCTTCTCTGGACCCCAACTCATCAGGGCCTCAAGGCCCCTTCGGCCTGATGTGGCTTTCCTTACCACATCTCTGCTCCAACTGGCTGCAACTCCCTGGTACTCCAACTGGCTCGTCGAACTCAACTGAGTTATATAATCGTTCGACGCCCACTCGATCTTTGAAATCGAATGTTTAATCGTCATCAAGCGGAAATAGCTGTCATGCAGTTCAGAGGTCTCTCTCTTCCGGTGCATCACTCTGTAGTGGCACAGTGGGACCTTCACCTTGTCCCATATTATCAGCCTTAATCCGCCCACGCTATCTCTTTCGATTACTGGCCATTGGAATCTGTGACTTCCTTCCGGTGCATCACCTTGGAATAGCATTTTTGGCCGGGTCGAAGGTCAAAATATTACAGAAATCGAGAAAGCTCCGTGGGTTGTAATTTGCCCTTGACTCCTCTTGAGGTTATTTTCATATAAAAGTGCAGAAGTTGAATTGTTAAACTAAACTAAGCCACCAACTGGTTTCCAGTTGGAAAAGTGGTCCATCATGATACGGATGCTTCTATTTACGCAGGAGTAAACTATTCTTATTCGCAAGTGATAATTATCTCTCTCTCTCTCTCTCTCTATATATATATATATATATATATGCGTGTATTCATTTCTATATCAATTCGTGCAGTTTACACATATTCCCTTGATTCTCTCTCACCATCTATCCCTATCGATCATCACTCTTGGCAGGTCCACTATACAGCGTCTAGTGTCCCTTACTTTGGAAGGACCAATAAATCTTAACTGTTCGGTCAACACTGGCGTCTCCATAAGAAGTCATCCCCTGAAGAACATCGCTTATGAGTTTGTTCCAGCTCCTCCAGCAGTGTCCTGTTTTGTTCGCCTCACGTGGAAGTTTTGTGAGATGGGAAGTAAATGGCCGTACAGTTGGTGTTTTCTAAAATCCTGCTCCTAGGTTTTGTTCATAACAGCACGTAGCATCCTTGCGTAGTTCTCATCTAGCTTTTTTTTTCAAGTGTTTCCATACAGTTCAAATAGTGCACCCATACAATAGTACAAACATGGTTACAGATTGGAAAAACCACATTTTATTCTATTAGAGAGATCAAATAGTTATATCACTAATTACATGTCATTAATAGTCGATGTCTTTCCAGTGCATACAGTGACATAACTTTTAGTCGAGGAGATACTGCTACCGACGTATGTAAACTTGTCTACAAACTTCAAAGGCTGGTCATTTACCCTGAAGATTACGCTGTCTTGCTTAAAACCCATGATATTTGTTTTCTCTGAATTCGAATCTGTATCAATGCCTCTTGCTGCCTGATCCAAGATTGCAGTAGAGATTAGGCTTAGGCATGTGCATTTGCTAGTTTATGTACGTAGTTTTCATCTGTTATAATTTCTGATGGATATCGTTTGCATTTTATCTTATACATATATATATATATATATATATATATATATATATATATATATATACGTGGTGCATTCAATAAGT